>CAMZMU010000051.1:45044081-45682341 GCA_947311845.1 Poa pratensis | reverse complement strand
GCAAAAATGTGCAAGTGTATGTCGATGATATTGTCATCAAAACTAAGGAGAAACGTACTCTCCTCGAGGATCTCGAGGAGACATTTGTGAATTTGAGAAAGTATCGGTTGAAGCTTAACCCGGACAAGTGCACCTTTGGTGTCCCGGCTGGAAAGTTGCTCGGATTCCTGGTGTCTAGCCGAGGTATCGAGGTTAACCCGGCCGCATCCGAGCTATTGAGAGCATGAAGTTACCGAAGTGTTTGAAAGATGTGCAGAAGTTCACAGGGTGCCTAGCCTCGTTGAGCCGATTTGTAGCTCGGCTAGGAGAAAAAGCCTTGCCTTTGTACCAGCTCATGAAGAAAAGTACCGGGTTTACATGGACCCCGCAGGCCGACGTGGCGTTCGGTGAGCTGAAAAAGATGTTGTCCACTGCCCCGGTGTTGGCGTCACCATTGCACAATGAGCCGATGTTACTTTACATTGCGGCCACAAACCGAGTTGTAAGTGTGGCAGTGGTGGTGGAGCGCGAAGAAGGTGGCAGGTCGGTGCAGAGACCGGTGTATTACTTGAGCGAGGTGATCTCTACCTCGAAGCAGAACTATCCTCACTACCAGAAGATGACGTATGGTGTCTACCTGGCGGTCAAGAAGTTGAAGCATTATTTCCAGGAGCATCCCATGACGGTGGTGTGCGAAGCTCCAATCTCGGAGATCATCGGGTGCAAAGATGCAACTGGCCGAGTTGCCAAATGGGCGATTGAGGTGTCTCCATATGCACCACATTATGAGAGAAGAGACGCAATTAAATCCCAGGCGTTGCCGGACTTCTTTTGTGATTGGGCCGAGATGCAGTATGAGCCACCCAGGCCGGACTATAATTATTGGAAAATGCATTTTGATGGGTCCAAGACAAAGATCGGGCTGGGGGCTGGAATAGTCCTCACCTCGCCAAAGCGAGATCAGCTGAAGTACGTGCTGCAGATTCATTTCTCAGCATCAAACAATGTGGCGGAGTATGAGGCCTTAATCCATGGCCTCAAGGTGGCAAAGGAGATCGGTATCCGGCGTGTAGAGTGCTTCGGCGATTCCGACCTGGTGGTGCAACAATCTTCTGGAACTTGGGATGCTCTGGATGCCAACATGGCGTTATATCGGTTCCATGTGCAAAAGATATCCGGGTTCTTTGAAGGGTGTGAGTACAGGCATATACCTCGGGCAGAAAATGATGCTGCCGACGTGTTGTCAAAGCTCGGTTCATCGAAAGAGGCAGTACCACCAGGGGTAGCCCTGAATCACTTGAGAACTCCTTCAATCAAACCTTCTCCTGAATCCGAATCTATTTTCATCCCGGCGGAGCAAGAGCCCGGACCTGTTCCAATGGAGGTAGACGTCGGGTGCGTTTGGTCGGACCCGGGGACTGCGTGGCAGAGCTCGGGGACTGCGCACCGAACCTCGGGGACTGCTCATCAAGACTCGGGGACTGGTCGCAGGATGGTGGAGGAAATAATGGAGGAGATTATGGTGGCCGAACCAATGGAGGTGGACGAGGAACTTTTTCCTTTGCACCCAGTGCCGGAGTGGGCGGAGCAAATCATGAAGTTCATACAGAGGGAAGCATGCCAGTGACAACCGAGGCTAGGAGAATTCAAAGGAGGGCCAAGGCGTACACCATCATCAACAAGGAGCTCTATAAAAGAAGCGTAACCGAGGTGTTGCAACGGTGTGTCGAGCCAGCTGAAGGCAAGGAGATGCTTTTGGAGATCCACCAAGGAGAGTGTGGTCATCATTGCAGCACAAGAGCTCTGGTGGCCAAGGTGTTCAGGCATGGGTTCTATTGGCCCACTGCTCTTGCTGATGCAGAGGCCATAGTCCGGAGATGTGAAGGATGCCAAAGGTTTGCCAAGCAAACGCATATGCCAGCCTCGGCGCTCAAAACAATTCCTATCACTTGGCCGTTTGCGGTATGGTGTTTGGATATGGTGGGAGAGTTCAAACCAGCCCGAGGTAACATGACGCACATATTGGTGATGGTGGACAATTCACCAAGTGGATCGAGGTAAAACCAATCCGGAAGTTGGATGGTCATTCAGCAGTGACTTTCTTGAAGGAGATTATTCTGCGATATGGCTACCCCCATAGCATTATCTCGGACAACGGCACAAACTTTGCTGTTGGAGAGTTCGCTCGGTTTTGCATGAACAAGGGAATCCGGCTGGACATAGCCTCGGTGGCACACCCGGAGTCTAATGGACAAGTGGAAAGATCAAATGCTCTAGTGTTGGCCGGCATCAAGGCTCGGCTCATTGAACCACTGCTGAAAACGCCGGGGTGTTGGATAGATGAGATACCAGCAGTACTGTGGGGTCTAAGGACCACGCCAAATCGATCAACTGGCTATACGCCATTTTTTATGGTCTATGGGGCAGAAGCTATGCTACCCACTGACATCGAGTATGATGCGCCCAGAGTGGCAATGTACACTGAAGCCGAGGCAAAAGAGGCTCGGGAGGATGCAGTAGATCTGCTTGAGGAAGCAAGAGAGTTGGCCTCATCTCGGTCAGCAATATACCAACAAGGTCTCCGACGTTATCATAGCCGGAGTATCAACCCTCGTGTGTTTCACGAGGGAGATTTGGTGCTGAGGTTGGTGCAGCGCAAGAAAGGCCGGCACAAGTTGTCACCTCCATGGGAGGGACCGTTCATTGTGACCCGAGCTCTGCTCAATGATTCCTACTATCTAATAGATGCGCAGGAACCAAGGGAAGATGGGCTGGACAACCCCGGATCAGAGGTCAGGCGACCATGGAACGTAGCTCTACTCCGACCTTTCTACTCATGAAAGGCGCAATGTATGTACCTCGGTTAATCCTTAATAAAATGTCGGCACTCCGAGGTTGAAGCTCGGGGACTGCCTCGCTCTTGTGCTTGTGTTTTATTTCTGTTTGTCAGTTTCGTTCATATGCCGAACTATTTTGAACCTCGTCTCAAACTTCAAGTAATGTATGCTGTGTAACTAATCTTGTGACTCGACTGGCATCTGCCTAAATGGTAGTCAAGAGCAAAGATGAAAAAACGTGGGAGACATGAAAATGAACTCGGGGACTCGGTCCAAAAATATAGTTCGGCATGTGTCGTTTACTAACCCCTGTCTTTACCTTTCGTTTATGTCGGATGGTTTTGAAACACACTTCGAGATTTGCTAAGTACTGTATGCTATAAATAACAATCTTGTGACTCGACTGTCGAACGCCTAAATGGTAGACAAGAGCAAAGAATGCCAGATATAGTAAACACGAAAGTGAACTCGGGGACTCGTTCCAAAAGGGTTCGGCATAATTCTTAGAAAAGCTTGGTTCGGATAGCAAGTTAAAGTAATGGTAGCAAAGCAAACTACTTAAGGTCTGTTACATCTGCACCCGGCATACCGGGGATTTAATGTTTTGCTTAAGATAAATTCAGGCCTCGGAACCAGAGACCTCGGTCGCCGAAGTGGTGGCAGTGGGAGCCTCGGGCGCAGCAACCTCGGGCGCAGGAACAACCTCGGTCGCGGAAGCAACCTCGGTTGTGGGAGTTGTTGCCGGGGTGTCCGTCACGTCGGAGGAAATCACCTCGGTGGCTACAGCTTTGCCGGACTTGCCCTTGGAGTTCGGAGGTTCGTCGAAGCTGAAGTCATCATCAGAGCCTTCAGCCACCTCGGTTGTTTTGCCAGCCTTGCCCTTGGAGCTCTCTGGCTCTTCAAAGTCAATGTCCTCGCCTTCAGAACTTTCTTCACCAGACGCTGCTTCCTCGTCCGAGCTCTCTTCGTCCTCAGAGTAGAGGCGCCCGTCATCAAAGGTCCGGGTGTTTGCGTAACTAGCAAAGCGGTCGGCTGCTGCTTGGCGTTTCGCAATGCCATCCGGGGTGGAGTTCCAAGGAGAGCCCCTGCGCAGGGAGGTAACAGTGTGGATCTCAACATCCTCATACCAGGACAGCACGAACACCAGGGCCTTGTCCGCTCCAGCCCGAGCTGACGAGCATCTCCACTCCCGAAGTCTAGCCTCGGCTCCTTTCAGCTTCGTGGCGAGCTCGTCGATGCAAGTGGGAGTCTTGACCTTGGGCCAGAGGGCACGGTGGACCTCGATGGCAGCATCAACAAGTTTAGTTCCAATGGCTCGGAGCGGCCTGATCCGAGCATTAAGGGCGACAAGGTGGTCCTGGATGTCCCAGCTGTCGCTGAGAGTTTCTGTCTCAGCCCTCTTTGCCCGAGCTGCTTGAACTTCGCGGATAGCCTTGTCCTTGGAGTGCTCGAAGTTCTCTGAAGAGGACAAAAAGGCTGTCGCTGAAATAAGGCATACGGTGGCACGGGATGTAGGTCGGCAGAAAATAAGGAAAAGGTGAGAAGGAACTTACTGTCCATTTGATGATTAATCCGAGCGAGCTCGGACAACCAGCTTTTCGAGATAGCTCGGAGGGCGGTAAGTTCGGCTTCGGCCGAGGTGGCACGGCTCTCCAGGGTCTTGGCAAGATTTTGCTGCTGTTCGGCGGCCTGGTCCTTAACCTTCATAGCGTCCTCCACAGCAGTCTTGGCTTCATTAGCCCGGTTCAGCTCTTGTTGCAGCCGAGCTATTTCATCCTCGGCTGTCTTCAACTTGGAGGCGTAATCCTTGTCGCTCTGCTCCTTAGCGGATAGAAGAGTCCGGTGAGACTTCTTCAGCCTGTTGTGATCCAGCAGGAGGTTCTTGAAGACCTTTGTCCGAGCATTGTTGCATTCCTGAAAAAATAGAGAGATCAGTTCGGATAAATCCGAGGTATTTCTAGCACCCGAGGCCCAATTGAGTCCCGGGGACTTGGCATTGGCCTCGGGGACTCAGCATGGGAGAAATGACAAGTTTTTGAGATTCAAGCCGAGCAATTTTAACTCGGTGGAGTGTCAATTGCTCAACCCGAATCTCGGGGACTGGGAATAGTGTATGTTTGTCATTTGATTTCAAAGGAAGAAAGAGAGCTGTGTAAAGAAACTTACCGAGGCCTTCTTGCTGCAATCAAGGACTGCAGTCTGCATGTTATAGATAGATTGGAGCACGGCGCTGGGTCCAACTTGATGCTCAGAGCTCGGGTTGGAGGAGACCTCGACAGTGTCAGCCGAGTTCCAGTCCATGTCATAGTGCTTCTCCGAGCCTAGGCTGTTCCCGCTCTTGGTCCGGAGTTGCCCGACCTCCCAGCTGCTGATGTCCGGCTGGGTAGTAGCAGCGAATAAAGCTCGGGAGGTGGCGACCTGAGAGCTCGAGGGCGCGGCCTTGGTCAAGGTGGACCTCGGCGCAGAAGCGGGAACATGCGGCACCAGTTGGGTGCTCGCAGTCAAGGGGCCTGATGACGGTGGCGGCATCGGAGTTTGCTGTGGCTGTTTGGGGGGCTCAACGTTTTGAGCTGAATCTTTCTGCTGCTGCTGGAGCTTTTGCTTCTGCAGTTGTTGTTGTTGTTTCTTCTTTTGCTGCTGTTGCTGCTGGTTGCGCGCAGCTTGAGACTTGGGGGACAGCCGAGGCTCCTGCACGGCTTTAACCGGAGTCTTGGCGCGATCTGTCTCCGCATCCTTCTGAGGAGGCGGAGGAGTCTGATCTCGGCGGGGAGCAGAGTGCCCCAGGCCGGAGTCAGAGCTCGGCGGTGGAAGTTCGGCGGAGGAGACGCGCGTAGGGGAGGAGATGGTCTTCTCCGGGCTGGTGAGGTCAATGGACGGTCCTGGAGGAGAGGCTCTGGCGGGGCTGCCGAGGTTAACCTCGACCTCGGTTGTCTGGGCTTCAACCACTGGAGGCAGTGGTGAGTGTATCGAGCTATGGCTCTGTTTGACCTGCCGAGCCGGGCTAGACGAAAGAGAAAGATTAAGTTAGAGTGTAAAAAGCTTAACCTTGGAGCAGCGTGAGAAGTAAGGAGGAGCAAAGGTCACTTACGCATCTTCCTCCACGGGACCTCGTTTCTTGCGCCGCGCCGAGGTCTTCTTGGCACGCTTGGCTTTGGGCGCTGCAGTCTCCGAGGTCTTGGAAGCCTCGGCATCCGAGGTACCAGGTCCTGGGCGCTTCCGGGAAGCTGCAGACGCTGGATGAAAGTTCTTATATGTTGGAGGAGCATATGAAATGGGAATAACGTTGACAGGTTCCAGAATTTGGCAATCGTCATCGTCATCATCGTCGTCAGACCAGTCTCTGATGGAACTGGGAACTTGTTTCTTACCCGGGTTGGAGGAGCTAGTCTTGGGGCGGACCTCGGAACGGCCTTAGGGATCGGCAGGTGATCCTCATTGTCCGGGTCTTCAGTCTCTGGACCTTCCAGGGCGAGGCGGGCAGGCGCCCAGTTCGACAGCTCCGCGCCGTCCTCGATCAGCTGCCGGGCGAACCGCTGCAGGAGTGGCAAAAAAGAATTGAGTTAAGAAGCAACCGAGGTGTGCAAGACCGGAGCGTAAGCTCGGAAATTTAGTAAGTACTCACTTGCTCCGGAAGATTTCTCTGTCGTGAGGCTCCACGCCCCATGTCCACTCCTCGTCCATCTCAGTCTGGGCAACGGCTTTGACCCGGCGCCAAACTGAGGCCTTGGAGAGCGCCTTGCTGCTGATCCGAGTAGGATCGAGTAGACCTTCCATATGGCAGATCTTATGGGCTCGTTGTTGAAGGGGGCTGACTCTTCGTTCCACAAAAGTCCGGAGGATGTCATCGGAACCCCACCCTCTTTTCTTGAGATCCAGCATGTATTCATGGATCTCTTGAACCTCGGCGTAGGCGTCCTCCGGGTTGAAGTCCCAGTTGAGTTGTGCAGTGGGAGGGCCGAGCTGGAAGTCCGGGAGGTTGATGAGGTCGACAGTGCCGGGGTTCCTCACATAGAAAAAGGATCGCTGCCACTTCTTGCAGCTCTCCAGGCCTTTGATCCGTGGGAACTCGGAGTACAGCCGGGGTGAGATAGAGGCCGCACCACAGGCAGTCATATCTTTGTTCACAACCTCCTTGTTGGGGATGCTCTGTTTCTTCAGTTGGAAGTACTTGGCCCAGCCCTCAACGCTCGGCCAGAGGCCGAGATATCCTTCAGAGAAAGCTGCATAGCACGACAGCTGTAGCATGGAGTTAGCAGGGAGATGGTGCGGCTGCAAGCCGAAGAACTTCAGAAATTCCCGAAAGAACTTGCTGGCCGGAAGTCCGAATCCGCGCTCGAAGTGAGAGACAAACACCACTTTCTCGCCGGGGTTGGTGATCGGTTCGCCGTCCCCAGTGTGAAGCCGATATAGCAGTTCGGCTGGGATTCGATGAGTTTCTTTGAGCCATTTGATATCATCGTCAGTAACGTCCGAGCCATCCCATCCACCTCTCTCGCTGGCGGAAACCTCGGCACGGTTTGACGTGGATATTGCCGACATGTTGAGGTTTCCTGCAGAAGAGGAAGGTTCAACCGGGGTAAGTACCTCGGACAGTTCAGGATAGCCGGGGTAAAATACCTCGGATCAGTCAAAACAGCCGAGCTAAAGAGTTTTAGGCGGGAAACATGTTTCTACCGTGGCGAGATGCTAGCAAAGATCTACCGGTGAGCAAAAAGGGAAATAAAATCAAGTTCATCCAGGGGCAAAACTGAAAGGGCAGTGCTACGGATGCATCTGGTACAAGTCTAGAGGAGATCTAAAAATGGCTAAGAGAGTGCAAAGATAGAGCATCGGGTTCCTCAAGTTCATCATATTCATCCAGATCCTCGAGTTCATCGAAGGATGAACCTGTTCATGGCTATGGCAACGGAGGGGAGATAAGGAACTCACCGGGGAGGTACTCGAAGATCGGGGAAAGATCGACGACGGAGTGGCAGCGCAAGGCGCGGTGCGCGTTTCCGGCGAGATTCTTCGAGACGGCGAGGTCGCAGCGACAAGTGCTTGACGGCGGCGATGGAGGCAGAGCGCACGGAGCAATGGGCGCGGAGCAGTGGGCGAGTAGGGAGGAAGACGATGAAGTTCCCTGGGCCCCTATTTGTAAGCCGCGTGCGGTACGGCGTGCATTAACTGCGCACTACCGCGCGGTTATCGGGAAGGCGCGGGATTGTGGGGGCGGAGAAGCGGTTGCACGGTTGGTGGCCGCACGATCGGCCACATCGTGGGCCGCAGAGTGGCAACCGCCCACCTCGGATTTCCTGTGCCGGTCAGCGCGAGAATCGAGGAGTCGCGGGCGGTCAATTTGGTCTCGCACTTGAGTGCGCAGGTGCGCTGTTTGGTGGGTCCGGCTGACGAGCGCGGCGTGTGGTCAGGACCTGTCTTTCAGAGGTCCGGGTTTCGAGGTTCGGGCAGAGATTCTTCGCCACGTGCCTCGGAAGATCTTGGGGCAAGATTGTGCTCTGTCGAACAGCTCGGAAAGTTCAGTTTGCATATCTACCTCGGATTAGATGGTGGTATGTGGGAAGTACCTCGGCGGAACTATGTTTGAGGTCGGTTTTAGAGGTGGTGTCTTGCTTGTTTTGAACCTGCTACGGCCCTCCATCCGAGGTCGTAGGACCGCACCAGCTTCGGGGACTAATGTCGGGGGAGTATCCCCGGGTAGGGTCAAGGCTTGGCATAAAGTGGAGTTCGAAGGTGTGCCGAGGTACGGAAAGGGCCGACCTGTTTGGGCCTGGGAATGTCCGAGCTTCATCTTGACCTGGAGAATACAGGCCGACCTATGTTGGTCCAGAGGGGTCCGAGGTATACTGTTGGTCCAGAGGGGTCCGAGGTATACTGTTGGCCAGGGCCGAGGTTCACTGTCCGAGCTATGTTCAGCCGACCTAACTACCTCAGTGCAGTGGTTTGTGTTGTGAGAGCAGGAGAAGCTGTGGGGAGGAAGTAAGATCCGACCTGGTAAAGATCTTAAGCGCAAGACCCGAGGTACGGAGCTCGTCACATCCGTGCCGAGCTAACCGAGGTGGTAGGCAGTAGGTCGGGCAGGAGTCAATGCTCCTGTCACTTCCAGCCGGGTACAAGAGCGCCTGACACGGGAGCGTCTGTCAAGGAGCCTGGCAGAGGCGTGCCCCAGGTTCGGCGGGCCTGCACGTCTCTGACCGCTGACCACGCGGGATCTGGGAAAAGGCTACGAGGTAGCTCTGCCAGGCCACGTCCTGTCTCGGTCAGAGGGGACATGCTAGTTCTGCCGTTAGGCTACAGGAGATGGGCAAGCCACGTCTTGTCCCTGACCGAGGTACGGTGGTACGGTGGTGACCGTTGCAGAGGCATGGCAACAGTGTTCGGCGAGGGGCACAATGGTAACCCGGCTGGCCTATAAAGTGGGCTTCACCCCCTCCTGCTGAGAGAGATCCCCCCCCCCCCCGCGCTGGAACTAGTTGATCAAGAGAGAAAGAAAGAGAGGAGGAAGCTCGGAACACCCGGAAACACCTCGGATTCAGCTCGGAGTGCCTTCTTCCTCCCATCTAGCTCCATCTTTTACCTCAAGTTCTCACCATTGTAGCATCATACAGCTCGAGGAGCAGCTTGTACTTGTCACTTTGAGCTATACACTGAGTAGGATAGTGCTGCAGTAGGGGTGTTACCTCCGCAAGAGGGCCCCGAAGCAGGGTACATCGTGGTGTGCTTTGTGTTCTTGGTTGCTTGATTCTTCGTTCGGGTTCTTGCGTGTTCTTGCGTGTGCACTTCTTGAGTGCATAAACCCTCCCCGGATTCCCCCAACGACCATTCGGCCCCATCTTAGCCATACCTATGGCATCTGCCGTGATCCCACCACGACAGAACTAAACTCCATGTAGATTGAATCCTCCATTTGGCTTGAACAAACATCTCCTGACATCTCTCAATCCTTCATGTAGTTGTTGGTTGTGCACCATAAATAGTATTCTACGTAGCTTCCTTCATTGCTTACGCCGTCTCCTATTTTCCTTACGACTATATACTATACTAAGGTGATTCTCCTTGGAAATGAAACTTTAGGGTATCAGCATCCTCTCCATAGTTACCATACTTGATTATCTCCGATTCTTCACCATCATCAGACTTCTTCTGTCTTCCTGCCTTCACAACCTTACGATAGGGTTCTACTTCATCCTATGGCTTCAAAGGATGGTGTTACCAATGATACCACATAGGTAATACTGATTTGGATATAACTCTATTGGAATACCAACTGGTAGAAAATAATTCCAAACTTGTTTTGCCAAGTTGTGAAAAATTGAGATAGATAAGTACTATACCTATAAAGAATAGATAAGAGGATTTACTCTAGTTGAGTAAGGGAATTCTATACAAGTATGATAGTATTATTCTCAAGTGAATAATCATCATCGTTGTACAAAGATATGGTTTAGATAAGATAACTTCCTATAGTATTTACCAACCTACAAGTCTCCTAAAAGGGTTTTAATCCTAAGGTCGTTTTGCTCTGATACCATCTGCGGTGACCCAGCACACCACTGCATGTTATAGTGTAGAAGTCGTTGATGTAACACGCACGGAAGGACCTCTCCGCAAATATTACATCGCTCAGAGTAGTACAACAGAAACATAGCCGGTCCAAGGTAACACTATAGGATTACAACACTATTCAATACAAAATCTTGAGACCCTTCTTTTATATTGAAATAAGTCTCCTGCAAATGAAATACAGAAAGATCCAAATCGTAGCCCTAAGCTGGATACCAACTCTAATTCTAATTCCTGATCCACTACTGCTGTTCTCACAACCCTACACTATTTCATCTGGGATATCTTTCTCTAAGATTCCACTCCTCCTTCCAACAGGCATTGTCTTCTCCACGGCAATATTGTTGTCATCTACACCATTGGTAATGTTGTCGTCGTTCCTCCATTGGCATTGTGGTCTTTGTTCTTCCGTTGACGAAGTAGCAGTTGACTCCTCCAAGCTTCACCAGGTAGACTTGATTCCTTATTGAATGCTCCCTCGACGTCGTGATGGATAACTGGCAACTCCTTTGATGGCTCCGAAATCTAAGCAGGGGGTCAACAGGGAAAGGGTGAGCAACACGAACGTTACTCAGCAAGTTCAAATTATAGGTGATAAGGTGTTTTATGCACTAGCTACTGCCATGACCAACGGTCATTGGCATAATGCAAGTTTTGGAAAATATTTTTAGGAAAGGGTCCATTTTATTTTCAGAAAACTATGCTCACAGCCTCCACGGGTCTTTAGTCATCACTTGGGATGCCTTTCCCGCAGCGTTCTGTAGTTCCTTCCGGGAACACGGATGTGACAGTCACAATTTCTTGTTGTTGACTCTGCAGAGCTGCGTAACTTTACCCATGAGAGATCCTCAGCCTTGTTGCCTTTCCGGGTTGCAGGCTGATGTCTACGCACGCTTCTATTCTTGTAGACAGTGTTGGGCCTCCAAGTGCAGAGGTTTGTAGAACAGCAGCAAGTTTCCCTTAAGTGAATCACCCAAGGTTTATCGAACTCAGGGAGGTAGAGGTCAAAGATATCCCTCTCAAGCAACCCTGCAATTAAGATACAAGAAGTCTCTTGTGTCCCCAACACACCTAATACACTTGTCAGATGTATAGGTGCACTAGTTCGGCGAAGAGATATTAAAATACAAGTGATATGGATGATTATAAGTGGTAATTGCAATCTGAAATAAAAATGGCAGCAAGCAAACATGAGACAAATGGTTGTAAACGGTGTTTCAATGCTTAGAAACAAGGCCTAGGGATCATACTTTCACTAGTGGACACTCTCAACAATAATAATATAATTGAATACATAGATATTTCCTCTTCACTATACTCTGAGTTATTCTCTCGTTGGATAACGAACACCAATCCACCGCGTAGGGCTATAAAAGCACACCTTAAAGTCGCATTCCCATGTCTAGTTAACCCCACACTGTCAACTTGAGCGCCCTAGAAGGTACTAGACAAACACCGCAATTTCATAGAGACATCCAACGCAAATAATAACTCATGATAAGTATTCCTGTTATCTTTAGCCTAAGAGCCACACACGGGGCGCACACTGTCAACTTCGCACCGTGGGACAAAGGTGACTCCGGAGATTACATTAATAAAACCACTTGAGTAGCATATAAGATAATGAAGAGTACATCTATGGATTCAACTAGATTACAAAGCTCATGATCACATAAAGATCACACCATGGGAGAGAGAGATAAACCACATAGCTACCGGTAGAGCCCTCAGCCCCGATGAAGAACTACTCCCTCCTCATCATGGGAGGCAGCAGCGATGAAGATGGCGGTGGCGTCGATGGAGATGGCTCCGGGGGCAATTCCCCGTCCCGGCAAGGTGCCGGAACAGAGACTTCTGTCCCCCGAAACGGAGTTTCGAACGGAGTTTCGTGGCGGCGGAGCACGGAGATGTATTCGGGAGTTTCGTCAATTGTGTTAGGGTTTACTCCGCGGGGGCTATTTATGGTCCAAAGGGCAGCTTCAGAAGGTTCCCGAGGCAGCCACACGTGGCCTCGGCGCGGGTCAGGGTTTTCCTGGCCGAGCCGACTTGTCGGGCCTGCACAGGCCGCATCGAACTCGATGGAGATGAACCTTTTGTATAAAACGTGCGGCGGAAAATTCCCAACTTTCGCGACTAGACTTTTTCCATTTGACGTCGTCTTCAGGCCCGAACGTGACGATCTTTGAAAATAGTTTTCAGACAGATTTCTGGAAAGTCCCAATTTGACTCCAACAAGGTTTCCTTTGCCCAATTTTGATAATTTCTACACATCAAAGTGTAAAACAAGAACATTGTGCACTTTGGCAACTATTAGTAGGTTAGTCCAATAAATGTCATAATATGATATAAAGTGCATATAAAACATGTGACAATTGATATAAAACATGCATGGAACATCAAAAATTATAGATACGTTTGAGACGTATCAGCATCCCCAAGCTTAGTTCCTACTCGTCCTCGAGTAGGTAAACGATAAAACAATAATTTTTGAAGTGACATGCTACCAACATAATCTTGATCTAATAATGATGTAATGGTAAGTGAGCTGAGATCAAATCATTCAAAGCAAATGTCTATAATTGATATTAAATAAGAGATAATAAAGCAAGATAGTTAAACAAGCTAAAAGTTTTCATGAATGACGGCCTTTAAGACATGAAACCGTACAAGGTTCATTATAGATGTTTTAAGTATCCAGTGTAGGAGTTCTATCCTTCAATTCCAAGCATCAAGCAATTTTTCATAACATAGAGAACGGATCCAGTCAAGTAAAAGTAAACATGAACGTCATGAATCCACTGTTTCGAGGTCTACTCAACCGGTGAGCGTAAGCATTTAGTATCGGCACCAGGATGTTATGGCAAAGAGAACGTTAATGGGGGTTTGGAAGGCCAATGGAAGAAAGTCTCACAAAGCTATAAGTGATCATTAGACAAGAGGAAGTCTTATAATCGAAGCTATGCAAGGAGTAGTGATTGCCATGCAACGGATGCACATAGAGCTATATGTGTATGAAAGCTCTCCAATGGAACTAGTGGGGGTGCATCCAACTCGGTTGCTCACGAAGACCTAGAGCACTTTTGAGGAAGCTCATCATTGGAATATACAACCCAAGTTCTATAACGTAATATTCCCCACATAGTTATACTAGTAAAGCATGAAAACTCTCTCAAATGGAGCATAGGTGCTAAACATGAGCACAAATGATGACTATGAATACTGCAAGTGCTAAACATGAGCACAACTTTGATAAAGGATAGTAGTGTTGCCCCCCTTTTCTTTATTCTTTTTTTTTTTTTTTTTTTTTTTTTTTTTTTTTTCTTTTTCTGTTTCACTTTTCGATGGCCTCCATGGCTCTTTTCTAGCAGGGGCAACACTCTAATATGATTACAAACTTTTTGGTACAAATAACTCATAATGAACAAAACATGATGTATAAAACTGTATGCCTCTGCCAGTGTAGCAGGATGTGCAATGATCTAGCGTAACATGGGTAAACCACACATCAGCTGTATAGAATCATGCAAAGCAATATATAAATGATAAATGACAACAAGTCATGTAATGTAAAATGGAAGTTGCATGGCAATATATCTCGGAACAGCTATGGAAATGCTGTGGTAGGTAGGTATGGTGGCTGTTTTGAGGAAGATGTATGGGTTTATGTGTAGGAGAACAAGAGGAAGTCCTCCCACGGGTTTTGGATGTACTGGCGAAGTATGCACAACTCTCAATGTGAGAAAAGGGCAATGCACAGCACCGAAGAGGCTAGCAAATTTGGATGGTGGAAGTGCCAAAACCGTAGCTTAACATTAGTCAAAAAGAACTCACAAGTTTATTGCAAACAACTAGCAGGTTCAACATTAAGCGCATGGTTAACATTTACCCCAAGGAGGGCCGTTCACGGCGGCACAAGTACCCCGTTAGATCCCTCGACCTTCACACACAACCTAGTTATTACGAACCACTTTTCAGACATGGAAAGCTATCAAGTCCAACTACACCTTCAACAATTTTAGTGTTTGTAGTACGGTGCAAGCTTAAAGACAATAATCCACTAATGATTTTAACTTAATTAACCAGCAAGCTTTACCATCTATTACTTAATACCTCAAAACGTTTGCAAGGAATCAGGTTATCAAAGTTCAATGATCTACAAGATTATGCAAGTTTTCATTATACCACTACCACACGCAACATTTTCTGAACCAACATATTAACCAAGCAACTCTCCAAACAAATATAAGTGAAGCAAGAGAGTACTTTCTACAAAAGAACTAATAGCTCTGACAAGAGGTACATGAAAACCAAGAGCTAGAAGCTAAACAGCGCGAAAATTGAATACTCAACAGATATAAGTGAAGAACAAGAGTATTCCAAGAAAAAGCGGAGCGTGTCTCTCTCCCAATCAAGAATGTTGTGATCAAGCTTATTGAAAATAAAAGTACAATACTGAAAATAAAAGCACACAGACGCTCCAAGAAAAGCACATATGATGTGAAAGAATTAAAATATAGTTTCACTAGAGATGACCTGATAATTTTGCCGATGAAGAAGGGGATGCCTTGGGCATCCCCAAGCTTAGACGCTTGAGTCTTCTTGAAATATGCTGGGGAGATCCATGGGAGCCTCCCCAAGCTTAAGCTCTTCACTCTTCTTGATCCTATTATATCATCCTTCTCTCTTGACCCTTGAAAACTTCCGTCACACCAAACTCAAAGTAATCTCATTAGAGGGTTAGTGCATAATCAAAAACTCACATGTTCTATAAAGACGCAATATGACTTGTTACTTTAAACATTAGCTACAGCCACTGATGTTATGTGAAGCTCTTCCACCCAAAAAAGAATTTCACTCAACACTAGTAAAAGAGAGAATGCAAAATAAAAAGGCATAATCTGTCTAAAACAGAACAGTCCGCAAAGACGAATTTTTTGAGGCACTTACGACGCTCAGATCGAAAAACTAGACTAATGAAAGATGCATACATATCTGAGATCACGCACAAAAATTTCAGATTTAAATAATTTTTCTGTGATTTTACAGAATTACAGTGAACAGCAAAATCTGTTTCTGCGCAGAATCAAAATTAGCATCATCTTCCTATTAGAGGCTACTTGGCACAACAATGCGAAAAATAAAGATACAAAGGATTGCTACAGAAGTAAACAACATTGACTCAAATAAAATAAAAATGCAGAAATAAAAACAATGGGTTGTCTCCCACAAGCGCTTTTCTTTAAAGCCTTTTAGCTAGGCATGATAATTTTGATGATGCTCTCATATGTATAAGAGTTGAATATAAAGAGCATCAAAAGCAAATATCAAACACATTTAAGTCTAACCCACTTCCTATGCAAAGGAATCTTGTAAGAAAATAAATCAATAAGCACAAAGTGACTAGCATAGGAAGGCAAAACAATTGCAACTTCAAAACTTTCAACATAAAGAGAGGAGACTTAATATTATTGTGATATGTGAAGCCATGTCTCCCTCTCTCATAATGACCAGTAGGTTTTAAAGTACCCATCAAATAAAAGCAAATCAAGAGAAAGCTCAAAACCTTCGTCATAAAGAGAGTGTTTAGTAACATGAAATTTCTACAACCATATTTTCCTCTCTCAAATAATTTTCAGTGGCATCATGAACAAAATTAACAATATAGCTATCACATAAAGCATTCTTATCATGATCCACATGCATAAAAGTATCATTACTCTCCACATAAGCATAAACAGTTTCATTAGTAATAGTGGGAGTAAAAGTATCACATCCATCATTGTAATCATCATAAATTGGAGGCATAGAATAATCATAATGAATTTTATCCTCAATAGTAGATGGACTGAAAATATCATATTCATCATTGTAAACATCATATATAGGAGGCATATCATAATCAACATAAACTATATCCTCAATAGTAGGTGGAGTGAAAATATCACAATCATTATAAACATCATATATTGGAGGCAAAGTATCATCAAAGCAAATTTTCTCCTCCAAAACCGGGGAACTAAAAAGATCATTTTCATCAAAACCGACCTCCCCAAGCTTAAATTCTTCCATAGCATTAGCAATAATGGTGTTCAAAGAATTTATAGTAATAACATTGCTACCATCATGCAAATAATTTTCCATAGGTTTTTTAATTTTCTCTTCAAAAGCATCATGTCCTAACTCAAGATAAATTTCATAAAGCTCTCTAATTTTTTTTTGTTTTCCATTAAGCCTAACTAGTGAAATAAAAACAAGAAACAAAAAGATATAATTGCAGAATCTAAAGGAAATACCTTCGAGCACTCACACGTCAGCAACAGTGCTAGAAAATAGCTAAGTAGCTGGAGGATGTGAGTACCTTTTACCTTACCTCCCCGGCAACGGCGCCAGAAAATAGCTTGATGTCTACGCACGCTTCTATTCTTGTAGACAGTGTTGGGCCTCCAAGTGCAGAGGTTTGTAGAACAGCAGCAAGTTTCCCTTAAGTGAATCACCCAAGGTTTATCGAACTCAGGGAGGTAGAGGTCAAAGATATCCCTCTCAAGCAACCCTGCAATTAAGATACAAGAAGTCTCTTGTGTCCCCAACACACCAATACACTTGTCAGATGTATAGGTGCACTAGTTCGGCGAAGAGATATTAAAATACAAGTAATATGGATGATTATAAGTGGTAATTGCAATCTGAAATAAAAATGGCAGCAAGCAAACATGTAGCAAACTGGTTGTAAACGGTGTTTCAATGCTTAGAAACAAGGCCTAGGGATCATACTTTCACTAGTGGACACTCTCAACAATAATAATATAATTGAATACATAGATATTTCCTCTTCACTATGCTACTCTGAGTTATTCTCTCGTTGGATAACGAACACCAATCCACCGCGTAGGGCTATAAAAGCACACCTTAAAGTCGCATTCCCATGTCTAGTTAACCCCACACTGTCAACTTGAGCGCCCTAGAAGGTACTAGACAAACACCGCAATTTCATAGAGACATCCAACGCAAATAATAACTCATGATAAGTATTCCTGTTATCTTTAGCCTAAGAGCCACACACGGGGCGCACACTGTCAACTTCGCACCGTGGGACAAAGGTGACTCCGGAGATTACATTAATAAAACCACTTGAGTAGCATATAAGATAATGAAGAGTACATCTATGGATTCAACTAGATTACAAAGCTCATGATCACATAAAGATCACACCATGGGAGAGAGAGATAAACCACATAGCTACCGGTAGAGCCCTCAGCCCGATGAGAACTACTCCCTCCTCATCATGGGAGGCAGCAACGGCGATGAAGATGGCGGTGGCGTCGATGGAGATGGCTCCGGGGGCAATTCCCCGTCCCGGCAAGGTGCCGGAACAGAGACTTCTGTCCCCCGAAACGGAGTTTCGTGGCGGCGGAGCACGGAGATGTATTCGGGAGTTTCGTCAATTGTGTTAGGGTTTACTCCGCGGGGGCTATTTATGGTCCAAAGGGCAGCTTCAGAAGGTTCCCGAGGCAGCCACACGTGGCCTCGGCGCGGGTCAGGGTTTTCCTGGCCGAGCCGACTTGTCGGGCCTGCACAGGCCGCATCTTAACTCGATGGAGATGAACCTTTTGTATAAAACGTGCGGCGGAAAATTCCCTGCAACTTTCGCGACTAGACTTTTTCCATTTGACGTCGTCTTCAGGCCCGAACGTGACGATCTTTGAAAATAGTTTTCAGACAGATTTCTGGAAAGTCCCAATTTGACTCCAACAAGGTTTCTTTGCCCAATTTTGATAATTTCTACACATCAAAGTGTAAAACAAGAACATTGTGCACTTTGGCAACTATTAGTAGGTTAGTCCAATAAATGTCATAATATGATATAAAGTGCATATAAAACATGTGACAATTGATATAAAACATGCATGCAACATCAAAAATTATAGATACGTTTGAGACGTATCACAGGCCCATCCATATTTCCATGGTATGGGGTCAGGTCTGAGTCCAAAGCCAATCACTGCCCCTCTCCGCACAACACATATCCGCCCCTTATGACCCAGCCGGTACAAAGACCAATGGCTCGTCACCACTCCCGAGCTCCGTTTCCAAATCACCCCGTCGGTAGGGAAGGTATGCGCTCCCACACTGTTGGCCGCCGCAACGGACTCAACCAGGTAATAGTCTGCCGAGGATATGTGAACGAGAGAAGATAGCAGCTGACTTTACCGTCCCATGCCAGATCTCATGGTAAACGCTTCAATACGGCACAAGGATCACTGTGACATTGGTAATTAATCCTAGGTATATACATTCCCGTACAATGGAACCTCCACCACAACATCAAACTGTGGTTCCATTGCCAGCCAAACAATATATATATAGCAATTCACATCATTCGAAAATAGTTTTTCTTTTTCAATGCAATGATAATAATATGGTTTTGAATATAGTTTTTATTAAAATAGTTCAGTAAGGACATGCAAGAATGAACTTGCCTGTGATAGAAATGGCCGTCCAATCCTTCGGGGTTCTAGGGTTTGCGGTAAAACCCAGAGTTTCTGAAAGTAGCAAAGTAATCCTGATAAGGACTACTAAAAAATCTAGCAGCATGCTATTATGCATAATCATGAGATGCATCGTCACCCCAAAATTCCCAAGTTGTGGATTTTAATACTTTTTGAGTGTTTTGGAGTTTTTAATTATTTAAAGAGTTTGACAACAATTTTCATGAGGAATAAATTTAAAGTGATTAAATTTAAATAGTTCAATATAATTGAACTTCAAGACTTTATTTTCCCATATTATTTTATTTTAAGAAAATAGTTTTGAAAAAGAATTTCAAGTCATTTCCGCGTAAGGATCCTTGAATTTTTCATCCCCAAAATGTTTTTCAAAACTTCAAATAAAACTTACATAAAAATTCCTCATATTCTGTAGAGTTGATTTCATATTTTTAATTGATTTTTGGGACCTTTAGTTTGGTGTGAAAAATCATTTAAGTTTGAATATTTTTATTTGGTGAATTACCAAAATACCCTTGGGTCCAATGTGTTGGACCTAACCCGGTCAAAGTCTGGCTCGGTCGTTTGACCGACCGGCCCACTCCATCCTAACCTCTCTCTCTCTCTCGATCCGCTCTCTCTCCCGTGGCGATGCGCCGCCGTCGCCACCGTCTGCTCCGGCCGTTGCCGGCCGTCTCCTGCGCCGCCGCTCTCCGGCATTGCTCCGGTGCCTCCTTCTCTGCTGTTTCCCCTACTCAATCTCCACCATCCAGCCCCTCACGGTCGCCCCCGTGCTGAACCCTAACCCTAGCCGCCATGGTTCGGGTCGCCGGCGCGTTTCTCCCTGAGCTCCCGCGCCTTCGCACCTGCTTCTCCTTCCTCCTCGAGCCTCTGCTCGACCTCCTCCTTGCTATCCTCCGTGAGTACGGCCTCCTCTTCGATGGCCAGCTCGAGCACGCCGCCACGGTCACCATTTGGACCTCAGCGGTGCTCTGCTCTGGCTGCCTGCCCCGACACCTCGAGCCCTTGCTCGACTACGCCTCCGGCTGCTGCCACGGTCTGGTCCGGTGACCTCACCACGGTGGTGTGGCTCCGCTGGTCTGCTGCTGCTACGGTGGTGTGGTGTTGCTACTGCGACTATGACTACTCCGACGCTGGAGGGACGGCCGTACATCGTCTGCAACCCCGACATCGACTGCCTCGTTTACTACCTCGACACCTACCTCCTGCAAGCCCTGCCTCGGCTACAGAATACTCGAGGTGAGTTCTCTGTTGTGACCGGCTAGTGAGCCGATGAACTAGTAGTCTTAGATCGTGTTTGGGATGTACTAGCTTAGGACTTAGGCTGTGGTGATGCTCCAGTTCATCCCAGTGATGAACTGATGCTAGGAATTGATCTGTTGCCCCCAGGTGGTCTCGGTTAAAGGTGTTAACTGAAGAAAATCTTCAGTTTGGGTTCAGTGGGCTGTTAAATGCACACATGGATTCATCCATGCCACATACATGCTTGATCTATAGGATTCAGGTACTAGTGTTGTGCTGTGTGACGCTCCTGTTTGGATGACTTATTCGTCCAAGCATCTGTCATACTTGTGGACACTTAAGTCTGACGAAACTAAATATCTATTCTACACTGTTAACTGAAGAAATACCCATTTTCATGGTGATATTCCTATCAACTAACTTCCGAGAGAGAATCTAGATAATTTGCTTATCTGGATGGTGTTGTGGATGCTTGCCACGAATTTTAGATAAAAGGGGATGTCCTAAAAATGCAAGATTAACTTCTATGCACTTCCTGTTTACTTCAGAATTCGTATTAGATGATTTGCTTGTTTACTCGGGTGATTTAGTGGTCCCTGGACAGCACCAAGTAGCTGTCCAGCAAGGAATATAATCTAGAATTTAATTAAGATGCATTACTAGGTTATTTACTCATCTAGTAGTTGCTTTAATCACTAACTAGGAAACGTGCCCGTGCGTTGCACCGGGAGAGAAAAATATGCGTTTTATAGTGGCACAAAGTAAATTCTCGTCAGTCGTGGTGTTTACAGAAACCGACCAGCTTCCACGGCGTGCTCTGTTGTTATGCGCGCCACCACCGCCTTCTATGTCTGCGGCTACAGACCACCCGGTACACATGTGCCAACGCCAACGCCAACAGAGTAATGCGCTACCATTGCCACCTCACCCCCACTCCACAAAGGCTTTCGGCTCTCGGGGTCGCCGAGTAGAGTAAGCAAAGAAATTTGCATAAATAATTGGGTGAGGAGTCCGGATGCAGGTGCGCGGCTAATACCGGGAAATTTGAATGTTTATACCTTATAACAAAGGGCGAAGTATTTGACAGACGTCAGCGAGGAATTGGCCGAGAGTGACGGATTAAAAAAAACAAATGAAGGAATCTTCCTCTCTCCAACCCGCTCATAATTCATATGCACCTTTTATATTATTTTCCATCCGTGTGAATATTTATACCTTATAATAAAGGGAGAAGTATATTCAAGCAGTACAAAAAAAATCAGCTTATCGTTCATACACACAGTATTATCTGAACACTTTTATATTAATATAAAATAACACATTGAATATCATTCACACGAGAACTATATTCTATTAAATACTTGAAACCTTGAGAACACTATTAATTGGATGTCACCTCCTAAACCCACCTGAAACTTTAGAAACAATAAACAACATCCATGTTCTGTCTCTCGCTGTTTGCATCACATGAACTTGCGGCCGACTGGGTTGAAGCTAGGTGCGCTCGAACTTCTATCTGTTCGATCGAGTTGGGGGCATTGCTCCATATATATGTCCTTCCATCAGAGTATATCTTTTCTAGCATGGCTTTTGCTTTCAATTCAGGACGGAACATTGGAACTCAAGCGTGCTAGCTGCATCTCATCCACACGGTGGTCCGAGATGGATGTTGCTGAACTCAGGATTGTGTGGATCCATCCGCTGGTGGCCTGCCCACGCGCGTGCTCCGACGGACTCAGGATTGTGTGGATCGTTCTTCACGCTTTAGGGAAAGACAAAAACCGGATGATTCCGACCAGCTGCACTATTCGTGTCAGCACTCTGCTAAACACAGAGGAAGTGAGAGAGACCTACAGTTACAGAGAGCAGAGAGAGATAGCCGGCCCTTTGACTCGTCGCTAGCGACGATGGAGCGCCTCCGGGTCACCGTCTTCCCGTCTCTGACGGCTGGCCTCTGCTCCTCCCAGCCTTGAATTTGCCTCTACCGCCGCCAGCCGCACCTCCCCGCCCCCTCTCCTTCCCCTCACCTCCCACTCCATAGTCCATATCCAGATATCCTCAACGGTCGCGGGCGCCGTTCCTTCCGGAGTTCGAGGTGGCGGCCGGCTGGCGAGATGTGGAGCAGCAGTAGACGAAGCTGATTTTCAGAGGAAAGGGGAGGAGAAGCTGATCCCCACTAATTCCTGGAGCAGCGCGGCTGGGTCTTCGTGCTCACCCTCACCGGCGACGGCGAGCACTGGCTGGGCCACCAGCTCATCGCCTCGATCCGGTCGGCCCTCGCCTCCGTCGCGGCCCAGGCCGCCGCCAACGGGGAGGGCCCGGGGGCGGCCCTAGTGACCGTCGCCGAGGGCCGCTTCTTCTCCAACGGGCTCGACATCGGGTGGGCGGCACCTCCCGCGCGCGGCTCAGGGAGCTCGTGGCCGAGCTCCGCCCCGTGGCCGCCGACCTCCTCGCCCTCCCCATGCCGACCGTCGCCGCCGTCACGGGCCACGCCTCCGCGACCGGCTTCCTCGTCGCGCTCTGCCATGACTACTGCGTCATGCGCCCCGACCGCGGCGTGCTCTACATGAGCGAGGTCGACATCGGCGTGCTCCGCGCCAAGATCACCGTCGTCTGCCCCGGCGCGCCCGAGACGTCCGCCGAGGCTCTCAGGCTCGCAGAGGAGCTCGCCGCCAGGAAGTGGGACGGCGCCGTGTACTCCTCCATCAGGATCACGGTCCGTGCGAATTGTCGAGGAGAGCGATGAGGAGAACGGCCGTCGTCAATGGCGTCCAGGGGCAGGGACAGGGGTAGGTCGTCATCGACGTTGTTGTTTCGACGAGAGTAGGTAGCGGTATTGGCTATCCGGACGGGATAAGAACCGCCGCCTCTCACGTCTCCGCCTTCGACGGCTTTTTCGGCGAGAGGATCAACCGGTTGATCGGACTTTCTCTTCTAGCATCGAACTTGTTGATCAACTCGTCTACTACTTATACACACATCATGAAGACGTGTTGATCAAAACAAGTAACCAAACGAGAATTAAACTCGGAGTTACAAACCGGCTTGGCTACGGGACTGAGCGACGACGAGAAACACAGGACGTACTAAACGCTATGTGACTTATGGGTGACAGTGGTGGGTAAATATGTGATTTGGTGGGAGGGTAAAATCGGAAAAAAAAAAAAACATACCACAAGAAACCTTAATGTTTTTATTATTAGGTATAGATTAGCTTGCTGGCTTAAGTTCTTGAGCTTCGATTTATTAATGGCTTAGCATGTTTATGGCTGTAGATAATTATAAGATGTGTTTCTGAACAGATATGAGTGTTTAAAGTTCCAGGACAGATCCAAGATTCTGTCCAGCAACTAAGAAACGATTTATTTTCGGAATCAAGTGGTGTAGTAATTTTATAGATGTAATTTGGGACAGATTTGAGTGGTTTAGGTGTTCCTGGGCAGCGCCAAGTAGCTGTCCAGTGGAAGATGATTTTATTAGTCTTTCTTAGGCTAATAATTGTGGCTGGAATGTGAAGTTTCATCAAGTCTAGCTGTGGCCAGTAGTTCTGGTAGCTTTCCTTGATAAAAACTGATAAGAATAGATACTAGCGTCCCTCCCCGCAGATGATGAACTTGATATGGTTTGCTTAAGCAAGCAAACCTCAAGTCTGATGCCACTAACTACCTATCCCATCACTGATTGCATGATCACATGTCCTGTTGGATGCTAACCAGATATAGCAACCTCTAGGACAGTAATACACACACTCATGATCTAGCTATAACCTGCTGCATGGAGAGTAGCGAGAGTCTTCTGGCTCTGAACAACCTGCGTCTTGTGGATAGCCTGCTCCTCCTCGTTGCTCGACCTAGTTCCAAGAGTGTATTTATCTAGCTGCAATTATTTCTGTGGTTGTTCTTGTGTTCTTGAGGTTCTAGCTGATTTGGGAAGATGATTTAGTTGCTAAATTCGTTGCTGATGTATTTGTGCTAAGATAGGAAACATATGGTGCGGTTGGCTGCTTGTAGTTTGCTATTTGGAAAGATGGATGTGAGAAAAATGTGTTGTAGTTGGCTGCTGGGATGATTATATAGTGTTATCTGATTGTTGTGGTGGTGACACCCGAATGGTGACTCCTCCTTTGCATGGATGAGTAAGGTGCTTGGTTGTCAAGCCCTCACACATAGGCATTTCTTGAGGTCCAAGTTTAGTTAGATATTTTGCTTATGGATAACTCTCCTATGTGGCATGCTCATCCACTCAAGCTTTTCATTACTTGGGGTTCAAGTAAACTTAGATATTTGGTTTGTGGATAGAGATGAATGGTCATTGGTCTTATCTTCATGTAAGATTTATTTTTGATCAAGACAAGTGGCAATTGTCACTAGATGGACTTGTGGGCTGCTTCTTATGTGGGCTTTACAATTTCAGATTTGTGAGCTTTATCAATTAGCTTATTTTCTTCCTTGGTAATTAATACTATTGGAGAAATTCTTATGTGGGCTTTCTTTAAAATGAATTTGACTAGATTAGAGGGAAACAAAGATCTTGCCTTGTTGACTAAAGATAGATGGATCAATGCTATATGCCTTTGCCCTGGTTGCCTTTGTTGCTTGCTCATATGGATCATTGTTACCTTCCTGTCCTTGTTGCCTATTTGCTCCTAGATGATCCAAATGATCTAAAAATGATCCATAATCCATTGTTGCCTTAGATACAAATCCCTCTAGTCACCACTTGGATATTAGGACAAGTTCCTAATATCCAGTAGTCGAATTCCAACACAAAGTTTTGCCTCACCCTTGTGGTGAAGGCAAACATTTTAATTAAGAAACATTTCTTTTGTCTTTGTTTAATTTTAGATGATTTTCAATTGCTTCATGTATGTAAAAGGAATTTGTCAACAAAGGGGCCAGCTTTGCTTCCAGCTTCTTTTACATAGCATAAAACCTTTGAATTTCACAATTTCTAGAGAAGTTGATAAGACCAGATACTTGCTTATATTCCTTTCTTTCTGTTCTTCTTCTTATGTGCAGGAATTCAAGAATAAGATGTGGGAGATAAGAAGATCAAGATAAGTTGAGAAGATCAAAAATGAATTGAAGATCTAGTTTAAGATTTAGTTTAGGAATTTTCTTTCTTGTTGGATGGGATATGTACTTATTCGATTAAATGTTGTAATATTCATTTATTCATTTAGATTCCACGTGTAACGTTTGATCTTGTGTCCATTTTTGTATTTATAAAGACTTTGGACATTTGTATTTGAAATTCGAGATGAGTGTACTGATAAGAGAAGATAAGATTGAAATTAGGACATGATGCAATTGAATTGTAATATGATCATGTAGGTGTTAATGTGATGAATTGAGATGAGGTGATAATAGATGTTTGTTGGATTTGTATGTTCATATCGATGAGATTATGGGTGTGTCTTTTGTTCAATTAAATTATATCTTATCATATTGTAACTTGTGTTTAGAAGTGTTGATAATTAGGAAAGGTCATGTCGAAGTTTATCGCACTCAACAGGATGATCTAAACCTAAGTCATCGAGTCGAGAGAAACATCGATCCCTTTATTCATTTTATTAATCGCGCCAAAATTTCCCGCCTTTTCAGATGCATGCTATGCAAATGCACAAATCATATTTCCACCCTTTTGACTCTCTAAACCTTGGGGTATTACAGAGCACCTCCGAGAGACTGAGCCGGCGGATTGAGTCTTGAGATCACCTGTCCCTGATGTTGGGGAAAAGGCTAGCCGCTAATTATCGGCCTTAACACGTCCGAGTTAGTTTAACCCGAACGAATGATGTAGATTTCATGCCCCACAATTCCCACTAGAGGGACAGCAAAATCTTTCGGGTTTTATTATCGAAGCGAATATCAGCCCGATCTTGCACGGAGAAAAGTAGAGCGAGTATTTCGGATCGGTTGATGGAGACGACACGACCTTCCGGGCCACGTGGGTAGATGCACTCGTTATGTAAAAAAAATTAAGAACTTTTCAAAATGTTCAAAATTTTCAAATAAAATTTCGGATATACATCCTGACATTTTATGCTAGCACAAAATGTTTCGTGAATAAAAGACATTTTTTGTGACATGTGCAAAAAACAAAAACAAAAAACCGCGTACAAAGTCATTTTGAAAACATGGATTTGTCTTTTTTTGCACAGTCCACAAAAAAATGTCTTTTCTTCGCGAAACTTTTTGTGTTCGAACATTATTTTTGAAATTTTTGACATTCTGAAAATATTTTTATGCAGTGGGTACATCTAAACATATGAGCCAGTATGGATTTCCGAGAACACAGGTTTTTTCATTGGTTTTGTTGAGACTTTGAGGGAAAGCAGACATGTTTGGGGTACATCGAGAGCGACGTTTCTAGAGTGGTCTCACCGTCCACGTCTCCCACGCCCCACGGTATGGACTGGGCCCGTGTGCTGGGCTCGTCTCGCCCGTTCTCGGCACCATATATGCCCAGCCTACGCCCTTCGCTTTCTCCACCCCACTCGCTCCCCTCCTCTCGCAGTCTTTGCTCCCGCACCAGTAGCTCTGCTCAAGCGCGACTTTGGTCACCTACACACGTACCCCATGGCGGCCTCAGTAGCCTGCTCCTTCTTCTTCGACGCCGAGCCGGTCAGCGAGCCCGGCATGCCCGCGCAGGACGCGTGCGCGCTCTGCAGCAAGCACCTTGCCCACGACAGCGACGTCTTCATGTACAAGGGGGACACGCCCTTCTGCAGCGAGGACTGCCGCGACGAGCAGATGGGTTTCGACGCAAGGCAGGCGGCCAAGGCGGCCGCCCGGAGGCAGAGGCAGTTCCGGTGGAGATGGCATTCCACGAGCTCATTGTGGCGCCAGGTGCCACCGAGCCTCCTCTCGATCCGGAGGTCGTGGTCTTTGGCGAGGTTTTCGGCGAAGTCTCTGGTGAGTTCTATGTTTGACGGGTCTTTTTTTTCCTGATTTTGGGGTTGAACCTTTTTTTTTTTGCTACAATAGCACAAAAATTGTGCTACGCGGACCGTCTTTTGCACCATTGTAGCAATTGCGGGAAAAAAGTAGACACGTGTCAGTCAGGGGATCCGGAGGATGGGAAGCTCGGGTCCTCCGCGCCCAGCACTCCCCTGCTTTTGTTGAGGCCTTGAGGGGAGTGAAGATTTTTGGCTCCCGGGTTCAGTGCTCCCTCCTATATAAAAAATTTGATAATCATATTTATAAGTTTCAAAAAATTCTAAAAATAAATGTGGAGAGAGTTAATGAGCTATCCCATGAACATGCAAGATATCAACTTCAAATACGTTGTATTTTGAGCTACACAAAAATCACAAAAGTGTGGATCTAAATATGCATATTTTCAAATCTCTAAATTCTATCAGATTTGTTGTTTCTGTCTACCCCAAAATATAAGGTATCTGAAATCACAAAATTACACATTCGTTAGATATATCAATGGTTACATCTGTATTTTTTTCAGATTTTTTTGAGACTTATAAAAATGATTTTCGAATTTTTAAAAATGGCAGGAGTACTAGTCCGAGACAGTTTCCGCCTTGAGGTAAAGAACACAGGTTTGGGGTACATCGAGAGCGACGTTTATGGAGTGGCCTCTCATTCCGTCTCTGTCAGGCAGTGGGCCCATCGTCCACGTCTCCCACGGTATGGGCTGAGCCCGTGTGCTGCGCTCGTCTCCCCCGTTCTCGGCACATATACGCCCAGCCTACGCCCTTCGCTTTCTCCACCCCACTCGCTCCCCTCCTCTTGCAGTCTTTGCTCCCGCACCAGTAGCTCTGCTCAAGCCCCACCTTGGTCACCTACACACATAATACCCCATGGCGGCGTCAGTAGCCTGCTCCTTCTTCTTCGACGCCGAGCCGGTCGGCGAGCCCGGCATGCCCGCGCAGGACGCGTGCGCGCTCTGCAGCAAGCACCTTGCCCACGACAGCGACGTCTTCATGTACAAGGGGGACACGCCCTTCTGCAGCGAGGACTGCCGCGACGAGCAGATGGCTTTCGACGCAAGGCAGGCGGCCAAGGTGACCGCCCGGAGGCAGAGGCAGTTCTCGTCGGCAACGGTGTCCGGGCGAGGGCAACGGGAGTCCACGGAAGTGTCCGTCGCGAGCTAACCGGCGAGAGTGCGAAGCTGCGTACGTACGCGGAGAAGAAAGCAAGACACATCTGAGCCAACCTGATCCGCGTGGGCGAAGTCGATGTGATTCGTTGCTTGCTGATCGAGCTGCCCCGGCTAGATCGATCTCGTATAGCTAGGAATTTTTTGACGGACATGTTTTTGCTAGAGCCACAGGGCCAACTTACTTTCACCTCGGCCATAAGGAGAGCCGGTGTGCTAGAGATCTCTGCTTGTGTAATTATTCGAGGCAATCGCAAGAAGTTCTTTTTTCCAAATTTTGAGCTAAACCAGATCTTGCTTCCTCTCTTCTTCTTTTTTTTTGATCGAGTATATTGTTTTGAGCGGGCGGATCCTGATCCGCGGAACAAAACTCATTCACTTTTTTGAGATTACAGCTCGTTCGCGTTCAAAGTCTTGACGTTTTTTAACCACAAAACAGCATGCTCTTCTACTTCGATGCATTTTAATCTCCCAACAGTATTACTGAAACTGGACAGTTTATCATTTTCATATGAATCAGAGGAAAACAAATCTCTGAAGAATTAATAAGCCTGACAACGAGATTTCCGTGGACTGAGGAGGTGAGTAAACAAAAGGCCACGAGGAAATCAATCAATCATGACTCTACAGACCCCAAGGCTCCAACGTCAGATTCGTTGAACATTTCAATTTCTCAATTATTTTCTGTACGTATCAATACTCATCGCCGAGTCACCAATTAATAAGAACCAAACAAAAAATGGGTCGCGTCACACACGTCTGGGCTTTTTTTTTTTTGAGAAACACAGTAGAGACGCAGACGTTCACAAACACGCACGTACAGACACCCCTATGAACGCGCGCACGCAAACCCTACCCCTATGAGCACCTCCGAGAGACTGGTCCGGCAGATCTTGAGGTTGACGAAGTCACCACGGGCGCCTCGCTGTTGACGGGCACGTCACCTACCACTGAAAGTATATCGCCGGTTAAATCCTGGAAAATCCAGGAAAATGCGAGCACCCATGCCAAGTCTGGGACTTGAACCTGTGTGGGCCGGTTCCACCACAAGGAACCAAACCAGCTGAGCTAGGCTCAGTTCGCCACACACGTCTGGGCTGGATGGTGTGGACGTGCAACAGCCCATGTGTCCGATCGCTACGAGGTGGTAGACTGTGACTATATCGCGGGCCCCACACTGAAAAAAACCTACACTTTATTCGTACTCCCCCACTCAGCAGCAAACATCTGGCCGAGCCTCGATAGCGAATGATTTTTGCATTGTTTTTTTGAGGCGCCCGATAATTTGCGTCTATTCTTTCGCCGAAAGTTTCAAGTCCATGCGGGTGTGAAAGCGATAAAAATAACCTTTTCTGAAAATTTCAGCACACAAAATAACCACATATCAAAAATAATTTCTAAAATAAGCTATCTGCATGACCGACACACCTGGACCGTTATTCACGTGGCGGATAGGTGCCACAAGAACAGTTTTTGTTTGTCTAACGTTGAGCTATTCCATGGTACTCCCTCCGTTCCAAATTACTTGACTCACATTTGTCAAAACATGGATGTATCTAGACACTAAACAAGTACAGATACATCCGTATTTAGACAAATGCAAGTCAACTAATTTGGAACTGAGTGAGTAGATGTGAGCACATCTAGCACTGAGAAGTGTGAACCGATCCACTATACCATGCTCCGTCAACCACAATTTGAATTTCGTCAAATTTCATGGTAAAAGGTTTTTTTGGAGATGAAAAATGGCCCTTCTACAAGGGAAGAAATAGTGATTAATGGAGTGAATTCCCTCATGCATACATGGCTGGAAAGTTCACAATGCACGGTCGAACACTCGCGCACTTGAACCATTGTAAATCATAATCGCCACCACGGGGATCCACCACATGATTTATATCTCCTTTACTTGTCTTTGTCGCTTTTTTTTTTTTTTGCGAAATGTCTTTGTCGCTTCTAGAAAGGCTTCTTCCCAATGACCATACACAACACCTTAACCGCGGCTTGATTTTTCCTGCCTTCCGTATTTCACCTTGTACCGATAAGGTATTTCACCAAATCCGTCACACCCTTAATCGCAAACGTGAGGGGTGACCTCATTATTTGGCAACTCTGTAGGTGAGGAAAGCGAAGGTCAATGATTTGAAGCTTTGACATTATCGATATACGTGCATTACACAATCCGTGGACAATCTTCCTCCTCACACCTCACCGTTACAGTGGAACATACCTTGGACTCCCATTAAATTGCTTTACGGTAAATGGTACTTAACCCCATCTTAAATTCCAACAAGCTTTTGAACTTTACTCCGGAATCAATCCCAAACTCTTTTGGTTCACAGAATAATGATGTACGATGATCTTGACTTACAACCTTCCTGAAAGCTTCGCCTTTTTGCGCAACCCATCCTTATCGTTATCTTCATTCGGACCATTGGCATCGTTGATACGGGAGGTCATGCATGGTCCATATCCTGTTCTACGGAATATGCCTCCACATCACCAACCTGATTCCCACAAAGCACATGCTCGAATTCATCTCCATCTTCATATTGGGTATTCCAAACCGTACTCAAAGCTAACCTTATTGTTGTGTCATACACATTGGCCCTAAGCCCAACAAGTGGTTCATTTCGAATCGGGATCATCACAACAACACATGGGGAGGCATGTCAGATCAACTCAATGTGCCAACAACCTTCTTTCTCGCAAATAAATCAAGAGCCTTGTCTTGCGAGTTCGTCATAATCTTCTTGTATGCATTCCAATGCAACTCGAACTTGTAGGCCATTGTCTTCAAGCGAGTGTGATGTGTGAACATAATACTACACCTTCTTTCCAATTAACCAATCTCAGTTGGGTCCATCGGATTCAAATCAATCCGCGCTCTCTCTACAACCTCGACATAGTTATGACTAGTGCCAAACATCATACTATCTTCTCCGGGTTAACAAAATTGGCATTGCCTTTTATAAAATCGGCCTTGTCAAGATGATGAAAATTCACGATTCTTGTCGTGTTAAAAAGAACCTAATGGTTAAATGACTACTTCCTCCGTTCCTAATTAGTTGTTTTTGACATTTCAATATGGACTAGATACATGTTGAAATGAGTGAATATACACACTAAAACACGTACATGTGAATCATAAAAAATTAAGCATATTATATTTAGAAACAGAGGGAGTATAACATTACCACAATGCAAAGTAAATGTTAAGTTTTATACAAAGCCCTAGCTTTTGACCTACAAACCCTATCAAAACCTAGTAAAATCCTAACCTAACCTACAAAAAATATTACACTTAATCCTTCGTAGCCACAGACCGTGCGACAGGTGTGCAGTTCCACTTCTCATGGGTGAAATGAAGATATTTGCAGGCTCCAATGATTTCGTACAACCACGTACATAAACAAAAAACCGTGGCAGATCTCGAGAAAGATGTCTCCCGGAACGAAGCCTGCCCACTGCCCTGAAACCTGGCAGCCTCTCGGTTAAACAACACGAATTTACGCATACAAAATTGCCGATGGTTGCACGGATTGGTGCCGTTCTATGACAAGTTCGTGCATTTGATTGGGTAGACAAAATCTGCACATTGCGCTAATTATCGGCCTTAACACGATCGTCTTAGTTTAAACTAATCGAATCTGTTTAAACTAATTGAATCTGCCTAATGATGTAGATTTGATGCCCTCGATTCCCACCGGAGGGACAGCAAATTCTTTCGGGTTTTATTATCGAAGCGAATATCAATCATTAGCTTCCACGGGGAAAATTTGAGCTAGTTTTCGTACAAGGTACTCCCTCCTTTCATAAACATAAGTTGGTTTAAGTTATTTCACATGTTGCTTAGATGTGGACCGAAATGAGTGAACATATACATTAAATATGTGAATCTGAAAAATGTTAAAACGTTTTATCTTCACTAATATAAAAAGAGAGAGTCTGTCAGATCGGAGGATCTAAACCGTCCATCACGCCAGATCCAACGTCTCAGATTGTCCCAATGATGTATGATGTGCACTAACGATTATCGAGAAAAAAAACGCGGACGAAGGCCACCCACACCACGCGCCGCTGCCGTTGCTCCAACGCCGCCCGGGCGGCGTCGTCCTTCTCCCCGCCCATCATTGGAGCGCCCCTACTGCCCACCATCACCCCCTCCCCTCTAACATTGCGCCGCCCATTGCCCCCACCACTGCGCAGCCCCCCACCACCGAGACGCCCCGGCCACCACGATGCCCATCACCGCGCGCTCCTGCCCGAACCGGGTACTCCATTCCCCTCCTCCTGGTTGCGCTTGACGGCTCGATCTGTTCCCCTCCATCGCGCAGCAGGGCAGGGCATACGAGAGATCACCGAGTGGCGGCAACCTCAGCAGCAGCGTCCCAGAACACGGGCCGCAGCAAGGCGACGCGCTGTGCTACGTCTTGACTGACGACGACGCTACCTGAAGCGCATCTAGAGGGCGACCTCCCTCGGCCTCGCCGCTATGCACGCCCGCACCGCGGCCGGCCAGCTCCTGAAGTGAATTCTACCCACGGTGCCCATGATCGAAAGAGTGAGTAAACGAGAGCGGGGAAGGTACGGCGAGGAGCAGGATCTCACAGGGATCACGAATAGGTCGTCCAAGAAGGCTGGGGAGACCGGACGGCGCTGAATCGATGACGGCGAGCTTCGGCCGGACTTGGGAAAGACGACTCCGATCCGTCGATTCCCGGCGTCCCAGCAAGAACGGCTCTACGCAGAGGACGTACACGGCGCGGCGAAGCCGATTGGATACTCGGTGGAGCTTGGGGAGTGATGACGTGAAACACACGTTCGTTGGGAGACCCCAAGAGGAAGGTATGATGTAGTCAGCAGCAAGTTTTCCCTCAGAAAGAAACCAAGGTTATCGAACCAGTAGGAGCAGCAACTCTTCAGAAGGTTGTCAACGGCGCCAGAAAAATAGCTGTCGAGGGAGTCTGGACTGTTGACGTGGAATCTGCACACAACACAATCAAACTACTTTGCCCCAACGAAACAGTGAGGTTGTCAATCTCACTGGCTTGCTGAAAACAAAGGATTAAACGTATGGTGTGGAAAATGAGTATTAAATTGCAGAGAATGAAAAAGGAACAGTTTGCAGTTTGTGGTTGTTTAATCAGTGTAAAAGAATGGACCGGGGTCCACAGTTCACTAGTGGTGTCTCTCCATAAAAGATAACTAACATGTTGGGTGAACAAATTACAGCTGGGCAATTGACGAATAGTGAGCGCATGACAATGCATATACATGACATGTTGACTACTATGATATTTAATTGGGCATTACGACATAATACATAGACGTTATCCAACAGCATCTATGACTAATAATCCACCGCCGGGTTGTCATCCGAGTCCCCCGTTGGTATTAAGTTGCAAGCAACGGATAATTGCATTAAGTAAAGTGCGTAATGTAAACAAACACATATGCCGTGGACATAGCATCGTTAGGTTATCCCTAGTGGCAACAGCACATCCACAACCTTAGAACTTTCTGTCACTGTCCCAGGTTAAACGGAGACATGAACCCACTATCTAGCATAAATACTCTCTCTTGGAGTTACAAGCATCTACTTGGCCAAAGCATCTACGAGTAACGGAAAGCATGCAAGATCTTAAATAACATATAAGATAGATTGATAATCAACTTGACATAATATTCAATATTCATCGGATCCCAGCAAACACAACATGTAGCATTACAATAATATGATCTTGATCATGTAGGGCAGCTCACAAGATCTAAACATGATGGCACAAAGTGGAGAGACAACCATCTAGCTACTGCTATGGACCCGTAGTCCAAGGATGAACTACTCACGCATCACTCCGGAGGCAGGCATGGCGATGTAGAAGCCTCCGGTGACGATTCCCCTCTCCGGCAGGGTGCCGGGAAGAGGTTCTGAACCCTCCCGAGCTAGGGTTGACGACGGCGGCGTCTCTGGAACTTTTCGTGGATATTTGCTCAGGTACTTAGGGTTTTCGCGTCGGGGGGAATAAGTAGGCGAAAGGGCGGCGGCTGCGGACCCCCGAGGGGCCCACACCACCCAGGGCGCGGCAGAGGGGGGCCCGCGCCCTGGTGCGTGTGGCCTCCTGGTGGCCCTCCTCTGCTGCTCCTTCGCTCCGTCAGGCGTGTTCTGGAAAAATAGGCACCCCCGTGTAGTTTCGTCCAATTCCGAGAATATTTCCAGACTAGCTTTTCTGGAATACAAAAACAGCAGAAAACAGGAACTGGCACTTCGGCATCTTGTTAATAGGTTAGTCCCAAAAAATGTATAAAAGTGATATAAAGTAGATGCAAAACATGTAGCAATTGGTATAAAACAAGCATGGAACATCAAAAATTATAGATACGTTTGAGACGTATCAGCATCCCCAAGCTTAGTTCCTACTCGTCCTCGAGTAGGTAAACGATAAAAACAAAATAATTTTTGAGGTGACATGCTACTATCATAATCTTGATCATATAATATTGCAAGGCACATGTAAATGAATGAAGTGATCCAAGTCAATGGTCTATAATTTGCTACCAAATAGATAATGAGTAAACAATGAATCACACAAGCTAAACGTTTTCATGAATAGTACTTTCGAGACAAGCATCAAACAGTTTTGCATAAGTGTTAACTCATAAAGCAATAGTTTCTAATAAAAGGTATTTAATCAACACAAAGGAAGAATTTAGTTTCAGCATTTGCTTCAACTTTCAACATATTTATCTCATGGATATTGTCAACACAAAGTAGTATAACAAGTCCAATACATTGCATATAACGCATGTTGTAACAAAGTTGACACTAGTGTTTGCTTGTGGAAGACAGAAAGAATAGGAAAACTGACTCAACATAAAAGTAAAAGAAAGGCCCTTCGCAGAGGGAAGCAGGGATTAAATCATGTGCTAGAGCTTTTAGGTTTTTGAAAGCATATAGAGATTGCATAAAATATTTGATACTCCTCCCAACCTTGCTAACACAAGCCATGGCTAACCGAATCCTCGGGTGCCTTCCATCAATCACATACCATGGAGGAGTATCTATTTTTGAGAGGTGTTTGTTAATTGTCAACGAATGGTAGCGGGTGAGAACAGTATTCTACCTGTCGAACGGACTTTTAAGAGCGGCTCCCATGAAGGACGTTATTTCTACCAGCAAGGCAGATCATCCCTCTTTCTCTTTGGTTTACACACATTCAGGTATTTCACTGTTTGTCATTGCTTACTGATGAATCAGGGCAAAAGTGTGAAGAGAATTAATTGGTTAAAGTTGTAATTAATTGGGACTGGGCACCCCGTTGCCAGCTCTTTTTGCAAGTTATTGGATAAGCGGATGTATATGCCACTAGTCCAGGTGTAAAAGTCCACTCGACAAATAGAATAAAGAATAACCACACTAATTCCTCATGAGCTAGTAAACATTGACACAAAAAGGGAATAATAACATTTTGAATAATTTAAAGGTAGCACATGAAAAATTTACTTGGAGTGGCAAGGAAATACCACATATAGGTAGTTATGGTGGACACAAATGGCATGGATTTTGGCTCAAGGATTTGGATGCACGAGAAGCATTCCCTCTCAGTACAGAGTTTAGGCTAGCAAGGTTATGTAAGCAAACAAGAATATCAACCCGTACACCAAGTTTTATATGACAAACATATTGCAAACGTTATAAGACTTCATACCGTCTTCCTTGTTAACCAAACCCTGTTATTAGAAAATATCTAGACCTTAGAGGTACCACCGATGCAAACCAAATTTTCAACAAGCTTTACGGTAGTTCTTCACTAATAGGCTTAACTCATGTGATGCACAATTTAATCATGATCTACTTGTTAACTCAAAACAATTGACAAGCATCAAGTTATCCATTTTAGTGATCTACAAGATTAAGCAAGTTTTTCCTTATACCAATTACCACATGCAACATTTTCTGAACCAACCAAACACCAATCAATTTATTTCATCAACTCTCCAAACAAATATAAGTGAAGCAAGAGAGTACTTTCTACAAAAGAAAGCTAATAGCTCTGACAAGAGATACATGAAAACAAGAGCTAAAAGCTGAACAGCGCTAGATATGAATACTCAACAAATATAAGTGAAGAATAGGAGTATTCTCATGAAAAAGCGGAGCGTGTCTCTCTCCCAATCAAGAATGCTAGGGTCCAGTCAAGCTTTATTGAAAATAAAATGCAATACTGAAAATAAAAGCACACAGACGCTCCAAGAAAAGCACATATGATGTGAAAGAATTAAAATATAGTTTCACTAGAGATGACCTGATAATTTTGACGATGAAGAAGGGGATGCCTTGGGCATCCCCAAGCTTAGACGCTTGAGTCTTCTTGAAATATGCTGGGGAGATCCATGGGAGCCTCCCCAAGCTTAAGCTCTTCACTCTTCTTGATCCTATTATATCATCCTTCTCTCTTGACCCTTGAAAACTTCCGTCACACCAAACTCAAAGTAGATCTCATTAGAGGGTTAGTGCATAATCAAAAATTCACATGTTCTATAAAGACGCAATATGATTTGTTACTTTAAACATTAGCTACAGCCACTGATGTTATGTGAAGCTCTTCCACCCAAAAAAGAATTTCACTCAACACTAGTAAAAGAGAGAATGCAAAAATAAAAAGGCATAATCTGTCTAAAACAGAACAGTCCGCAAAGACGAATTTTTTCGAGGCACTTACGACGCTCAGATCGAGAAACTCTGAACTAATGAAAGTTTCAGACATTCATAAAGATTACGCACAAAAATTTCAGATTTTTAACAATCTGGTGATTTTAGGAATTTCGTACAGTGAACAGCAAAAATCTGTTTCTGCGCAGCAATCAAAATTAAGCATCATCTTATCATTAGAGGCTACTCTTGGCACAACAATGCGAGAAAATAAAGATACAAAGGAGTTGCTACAGAAGTAAACAAACTCCTTGACTAAACTGAAAATAAAAGATAATGGGTTGCCTCCCAAAAGCGCTTTCTTTAATGCCTTTTAGCTAGGCATAGTGATTTTTATGATGCTCACATAAAGATGAGAGTTGAAACATAAAAGAGAGCATCAAGAGCATATATAAAACATGTTTAAATCTAACACTCTTCCTATGCATAGGAGTCTTAAAGAAAACAAGTCAATTAAGCACAAAGTGACTAGCATAGGAAGGCAAAACAAGTGCAACTTCAAAACTTTCAACGGACCATTAGGTCTTAAAGCAAAAATCATATAGAAGCAACACAAGAGAAAGCTCAAAACTTTCATCATAAAGAGAGGAAATTTAATAACATGAAGATTTCTATAACCATATTTTCCTCTCTCAAAATAATTTTCAGTAGCATCATGAACAAACTCAACAATATAACTATCACATAAAGCATGCTTTTCATGATCTACAAACATAATTTTTATTAAGCTCAAAATAGTGGGGTTATCAAACCCACTTTTGACAATAATAGTATAATTAATATCATTAGGCAATATAGGACCATCATCAAGAGCATTATCATATATAACATTAGGGAGCACATTTTTACTTTCTGCAATTTCCTTTACTGAGTCAAGGAGGTTGTTTTTCAAATTTATCAAAAGAGATATTTCAATAGAATCATCACATTCGACAATATAGCATTCTTCCTCCTCCAAGCTAGGGGACTAAAAATAACATTTTTATCAAAACCAGCTTCCCCAAGCTTAGAGCTTTCCATGGCATTAGCAATAATGGTGTTCAAAGAATGTATGCTAATAACATTGCTACTATCATGATTGTTATGCAAATAAAGTTCCATAGGCTTTTTAATTTTCTCTTCAAACACTTCATGTCCCAACTCAAGATAAATTTCATAAAGCTCTCTCATGTTGTTTTCAGCCATAGGACTAGTTTCAAGGAAAGTAACCATTGATAGCAAGTAAAGAGCTAGACATAATAACTAACAGAAAAAAACTGAAAATAAACTAAATGCAAGTAACTAATTTTTTTGTGTTTTTGATAATTGAAAGCAAACAAGATAAAATAAACTAAGCAAGACAAAAACAAAGTAAAGAGATTGGAAGCGTGAAACTCCCCTTGCAGAAGACTGCTGTCTCCCCGGCAACGGCGCCAGAAAAATAGTGCTGTTGACGGGAGACAGAGAGCTTCCTGAAGAACTTCTACTCCCCGGCAACGGCGCCAGAAAAATAGCTTGATGACGTGAAACACACGTTCGTTGGGAGACCCCAAGAGGAAGGTATGATGTAGTCAGCAGCAAGTTTTCCCTCAGAAAGAAACCAAGGTTATCGAACCAGTAGGAGCAGCAACTCTTCAGAAGGTTGTCAACGGCGCCAGAAAAATAGCTGTCGCAGGGAGTCTGGACTGTTGACGTGGAATCTGCACACAACACAATCAAACTACTTTGCCCCAACGAAACAGTGAGGTTGTCAATCTCACTGGCTTGCTGAAAACAAAGGATTAAACGTATGGTGTGGAAAATGAGTATTAAATTGCAGAGAATGAAAAAGGAACAGTTTGCAGTTTGTGGTTGTTTAATCAGTGTAAAAGAATGGACCGGGGTCCACAGTTCACTAGTGGTGTCTCTCCATAAAAGATAACTAACATGTTGGGTGAACAAATTACAGCTGGGCAATTGACGAATAGTGAGCGCATGACAATGCATATACATGACATGTTGACTACTATGATATTTAATTGGGCATTACGACATAATACATAGACGTTATCCAACAGCATCTATGACTAATAATCCACCGCCGGGTTGTCATCCGAGTCCCCCGTTGGTATTAAGTTGCAAGCAACGGATAATTGCATTAAGTAAAGTGCGTAATGTAAACAAACACATATGCCGTGGACATAGCATCGTTAGGTTATCCCTAGTGGCAACAGCACATCCACAACCTTAGAACTTTCTGTCACTGTCCCAGGTTAAACGGAGACATGAACCCACTATCTAGCATAAATACTCTCTCTTGGAGTTACAAGCATCTACTTGGCCAAAGCATCTACGAGTAACGGAAAGCATGCAAGATCTTAAATAACATATAAGATAGATTGATAATCAACTTGACATAATATTCAATATTCATCGGATCCCAGCAAACACAACATGTAGCATTACAATAATATGATCTTGATCATGTAGGGCAGCTCACAAGATCTAAACATGATGGCACAAAGTGGAGAGACAACCATCTAGCTACTGCTATGGACCCGTAGTCCAAGGATGAACTACTCACGCATCACTCCGGAGGCAGGCATGGCGATGTAGAAGCCTCCGGTGACGATTCCCCTCTCCGGCAGGGTGCCGGGAAGAGGTTCTGAACCCTCCCGAGCTAGGGTTGACGACGGCGGCGTCTCTGGATCTTTTCGTGGATATTTGCTCAGGTACTTAGGGTTTTCGCGTCGGGGGGAATAAGTAGGCGAAAGGGCGGCGGCTGCGGACCCCCGAGGGGCCCACACCACCCTAGGGCGCGGCAGAAGGGGGGCCCGCGCCCTAGGTGCGTGTGGCCTCCTGGTGGCCCTCCTCTGCTGCTCCTTCGCTCCGTCAGGCGTGTTCTGGAAAAATAGGCACCCCCGTGTAGTTTCGTCCAATTCCGAGAATATTTCCAGACTAGCTTTTCTGGAATACAAAAACAGCAGAAAACAGGAACTGGCACTTCGGCATCTTGTTAATAGGTTAGTCCCAAAAAATGTATAAAAGTGATATAAAGTAGATGCAAAACATGTAGCAATTGGTATAAAACAAGCATGGAACATCAAAAATTATAGATACGTTTGAGACGTATCAGGGAGGCCTGGACCGACGGCTAAAGGCGACGACCAAGAGCTAGGATTTCGGACTTGGGGAAGACGGCTCCGATCCGTCGATTGCCGGCGTCCTAGCAAGAACGGCTCGACGCAGAGGTGGTTACACGGCGCGAAGGAGCCGATTGGATCATGGATACTTGGTGGAAACGCACCAGATGATCAAAGGCAAGATTATTTTGGCGATCCTCACCTCTTCTTCCCTGCGATGTTCTTTCGATTCGAAGCGATTCTACGCTGTGATGCTTGTGTTAATTTGTCTTAACAGGTGCTCCTCAGGCAGGCAAGCAGTTGCTGCGTACTGGCTTCAGCAGCGGAGAAACAACAGACAAGCGGAACTCACGATCGTGATCCAAGTCACGATCTCAAGCTTCCTCAGGCGGTACATGGCAATGGCCAATGGTAGCCAGCCAACATCATCAACTGAGTAGCAGATGGACTTCAACTTTTGACCAATAATGTGCACCGACTATGTTTAATTAGATTTTGTCTGATGATTTCATCCATTTATGTTGCTCTTTTTTGCTGGTATTAGCGAGTAGGAGGCACGCCAGCCAGGTCCGTCGCTGCTCCGTAGTCTGCAGCCGCGTCCTCGACCACCTGGACCACCGCGTTCTCTCCCTTGACCCAGTCGCCGCATCGATGAACACATAGTGTAATTTTTTGTTTTTAAATCAATATTTAGAAACTGCACCATGTACAAAGTTCAGCAAGCCTTACTGTTCGTGGCTTACATAATTTGCCTAGAAAAAGAATCAGTTTGATGTGTGCAGTTCGTTTGCTTTAATTTCTGTTCGTCATGGTGGATTTGCCATGTCAGTTTAGTTGATTCTTTGGTTGTGCAATATTATAGGCCATATATACAATGGCAGATCGGTTTTGCTGAATTGCTGATATTTTGTACTTTTTGGCCAGTTTAATTTCAAGTGTGACAAACTGTGAAAAAATCTATGGATTAATCAGCAAGGTTGAAATATATTTCACAGGTTTGTTTGCTTGTCAAAGAGGGTAATCTGGTTATAGTTTTAGTACATTGTGTTGCATGGTTGCTGATTGTTGTTCTTTGTGTAGTGTATAGTATCCAACTAGATAAAGCATTGTCTTATCCCAATGGAAAATGAAAATTCCTTTTGATTATGACGCAAATTATGTGAAACCGCAACGGCGTGCAACTCTTGCTTGTCATATTTACAGGCACTTGCAGGAAGTTGAGGCAAATGCCCACCATCACCCCCTCCCCTCTGAAGTTGTTTTGCAATGTGTAATTTTATTTGTCGACGACTCGAGGTGTGTATGAACGATTAGTTATGTCATGGCCTCGATCATAGTAAGGTGACACCATGGTTAAATATTAGACATGGAATTTCATTTTTTTTTCATGAAAGAATCGTAAACACTATATTTGTGGCATCACAGTATCTGCAAATATTTAATAAATAGGCATTGAGTTGTATTTGATTCATTTGTTTCATTGCTAATTTTACCATGATGGAATTGAGTGTTTCTAAACACTGTTTGTTACCAGCCAATATTTGCAAATGCTGAATAACCTTGTTTTCAAAAGTCTATTTATTACACTACCAGTTATCTATGCATTAGTTTCAGAATAGCAAACTTCTATGGCAGCGAGTCTAAATCTCAATGCTTCTGTTTGTAAGAGCATGGGATCTCTCTGTAGTATAAGAATTTTGAGGCAACTTTTGACATGTCAATGCTATCAAAGAGGATGCCCAGCAGCCATGGGGCTGCATTTTGCTACAACCTTGGATGACCCTAGAGCTTTTAATTTGAAACAAAGGAGTTGCCAAAGTTCAGTAAAAAAAATCGAGATCTGAAAATTCAGTATTTCATTTTAGAATACATGCTATTTACTGATTCTAACCTTCTCTTGTCAGGAAAGCTCTTCTGGAGGTTACTCAGTAACTTATTAAGGACACCAATAGAAGATATTTTAGCTGAGGATGTGCAATGTTAGTTTGTTGCCGGAATGCCATTCTATGACATGAGCATGAATAAGGTACCACGGTTCCTCGATGTTCAGTTGGTAGCTTTTTCTTTGCATCGACATTTCTTATAGTGTAACTTGTTACATAATTGAGTTTTTTCTACTAAATCAGCGAACTCATATTTTCCCATCTATATACTTGCTGGGATGATATATTTCACTATGAACTAGAGCGGAATGAGAACTATTTTTACTACTTGTATTCATCGTTTGCATATCACATTTGCATGGCATCTCATACATTTATGAGGATCGTGAATGGAACGTTTTATCTGTGATCCAAGTCACATGTTTCAGGATATCAACTTGACAGATGTATATAGCCCTCTCTGTTTCCTGTTTCTCTTTCGGCCATTTCAGAAACTTTTGTTTGGTTAATTTATTTGCAGCACATAATGTGAGGTCACAATATTATACTGACCGTAGTGAATACTGCCTCCCTCACATGATTGTCATACTTTGAACTTGAAACTTGATAGCATATTTTGCTTACCATCCTTCTTGGACTACCTTTGATTTGAGATTGATTGAGCGGATGCTATGGTGATCTATTTAATTTCATAATTCCTGTGCAAATTCATGGAATCTTTCATGTATGCTTTGAGGGAGTTGTATGAAAATGTATTTACACCTTCTGCGGCGGTTTTCTTGAGACCAAAGTTATTGATTATTCTCTGAGAATACGCAGACCTGCTAGCAGGGACACGATACCACCTATAAAGAGTGAGGATGATAATAAGAGCTTTCAATTGGAGAATGTACAGGACAAGAAGAGTAGAAGACAGTAACTCAATAGTTTATAGTGAGAGACCTTTGTTTTCCCTATTAGGATGTTCTTCCAGTACCAAGTGTTTGTTTGTAAAATTTTGATCAGAGAACATGCGATGTACACTATTTCATCTAGCCTCTTTGAATTTTGGAGCTGGGGCATCTGTGCCCATTGCCCTATTTGTCGAACATATGCATGTTGCAATCTGTGGTTTCTCACTTGTGCTAGAATCCATATGTTTGGTTTACCACTTGTTTTATATTATTTCATACAGATGGAATTTTAGCTATCATATACATTTCACTTCACTCTACATGTGGTTTTGTACACAGGTTATTCATCGAATAATTTATTTGTATTTATTCAAACACAGATACATCATGCATTTTTATACGCCTTTGTTCATAAATTTTCACTAAGAAACTTACCTATGAGATGATTGGTGTTACTTAATTTTTAGCTAAAAAAATAAGTATGTAGAATGATGGATGGTGTAGTCTCCTGTTGAATGAGATTGAACCTAAATTAGCTTGAAAATTGAACGATGAATATATTTCTTATTAAAATATTTATGTTATAATTTTATACATTAGTTAACTCGTGCATTGCACGTGCACGATTACTAGTACTTAGAAACGTGGTAGTATTTTTTGACCGGTCGATGGAGGGAGGTGTTTCACTGTTTTGGATCTCGATTCCTAGTGCTCTCAAAATTAAAAACATTAAAATTTGTATTTTAAAGCTTTAGAAAAAATTGAAGAAATCTTGTATAGATACACTTGTTAACTGCGTATAGAGTTTGCTAGACAAAAATTCTAAAGAAAAATTACGTGCATACAAACACATGTTTTCGTTCTAATTTAGGCTACACATTCATAGGGGTAGGTGTGTGCGCGTGTATGTGACCGCCTGCGTTGTACGGTGTTTCGCAAAAAAATATACTCCCTCCGTTCTAAAATAAGTGTCTCAACTTTGCACAAAGTAGATGTATCTATACGTGTTTCATGTCTAGATACATCGATTTTTGACAAATCTAAGACAGTTATTTTTGGACAGAGGGAGTATCATAAAATCCAATATTTTTCGTTTTGGCAGGCCACATTTGAAAAAATTGATGAAAATTTGGTCGTAGCGTGTATATATATTTATATTTTCAGTATTTTTAGAGACCAAAAAATAAACTTTTCGATTTAAAAAAAAGAGAGAAATGACTAGAGCTCTAAAGCTAGCACACAGGTTTGGGGTACATCGAGTGCGACGTTTCAGCGGCGGGACCCTCGTCCACGTCTGTCGGACATAACAAAATGGTTTCCTGTCGTTTTCGCCGCGGTGGAGCCACGTACGCGGGCCACCCACAGTATGGCTCCGCCCGACAGTGGGCCACTCCGAAACGGAAAAGACCAGACCGATCCGGCGCGCGGTATGGGCTGAGCCCGTGTGCTGGCATCGTCTCGCCCGCGCCGAACCTGTTCTCGCCGGGCACCATATATGCCATGCCAACGCCCTTCGCTTTCTCCACCCAACTCGCTCCCCTCCTCGCCTCCTCCTGCTCCCTCACCAGAGCAACCAACCGCACTGCAATCTGCAAAGCTTTCTCAAGCACGATCTTCCCACCTACAAAAATACTCCATGGCGGCGTCAGTAGCTTGCTCCTTCTTCTTCGACGCCGAGCCGGTCGGCGAGCCCGGCATGCCCGCGCAGGACGCGTGCGCGCTCTGCACCAGATCGCTGGCGCGCGACAGCGACGTCTTCATGTACAGAGGGGACACGCCGTTCTGCAGCGAGGACTGCCGCGACGAGCAGATGCAGCACGACGCTAGGCAGGCTGCCAAGGTGGCCGCCCGGAGGCAGAGGCAGTTCTCTTCGGCAACTGTCTCTGGTCGTGGGCACCGGGAGTCCAGGGAGGTCTCCGTCGCGATCGCGAGCTAACCTGATCTGCGTGGTCGAAGCCGCCGTGCTTTGTTGCTAGCTGATCGAGCTCTATACTACTGGAGTAGCTAGGAATTTTTTTACGGCCATGTGTTCTTGCGCCAGCAGTGACCGGACCATGATCACCACGGGGTCAACTTTCACCTCGGCCATAAGGAGAGCCGGTGTGCTAGAGATCTGTGCTTGTGTAATTATTCGAGGCCAACCCCAACACGAATGGCCCATCTGCTCCCAATACTCCTCTCCACCGCTCAAGCGTTTTGAGACTCGTCTCGTCTCTTCCTTTCTCCTCGCCGCTCGCTTCCCGCTCTTCTCCGGCGGCGCTGCCGCTCGGCGTGGATGCGGAGGCGCAGCTCGGTCTGTATATAGTAGTTGTAGGATCTCTTTAACCTTTGTGCTAGGTTGTGCCGTCATGGCGTCCTTCTTCCTCCACAGCTGGACTCTTGCGACTCGCAGCGGCGCGGGATCCCGTCCGCTTCTCTTCTGTAGATCGAATCCGTGGTGGATTTCCTGCAGGATTGAAGATGGACGAAGCTGTTTCAATAAATGCGCTTGCTGTATCACCCACTTTGAAGATCGAGAGGAGATGCGGTGCTGCAATCCCCTGACCGGCCGTGGCGGCGAGGAGGGGAGGAGGTGCGGATATTTTTCTTCCTCAAGACCGGTGAAGTGGATCTGGAGCTGGTTCGTCCTGGCGTTCAAGGGCGGCGCGGGACGGCGACTGCGACTGCGACGCATCTCCGGCAGGCTTACGTGGTGGAAGCTGAAGCAGGAGCTGCTTGGAGTCAACTCCTTCATCAAGCGCTGTCACCTCTTCATCGAGCATGGATTAAGGTGGCTTCTTCTTCCTCTGGCCGGCCGTGGCGGCGAGGAGTGGAAGAAGAGCAGCTACTCCTTCCTTGCTTTGGTGGAGGGGATCTTGCTGCATCTCCGGGCTCCTCACACGGCGGCCTTGTTGGCCGTCGCGTATCATGGCCAAAAGGGTGGCCAATCTACAACCTCCATGGCGGAGGCCTTTTCGACTAGACGCTAGTGCTCGGCGGCGCGACGCAACCAAGTGGTTCGTCCCCGGTTGTGTCATGCTTGCTGGCGGCTGCGTTCGCTCGCCGGATTGGAGACCGAGCGCTCTGTGCTCTGATGATCTCGGTGGTTCTTCCTCCTGGAGATCGCCGGCGATAGGTGGCAGAGACATGCTAGGACTTGATTGCACTTTATCTTCTTCTTCTAGGGTGTTTTATGTAAATGTGAAGGTCCTTTCTTCGAATAGTAGGTCTTCCAGGGCAATAGATGAAAATGACCTTTCTGTAATTTGTACCTGCCACGTGTTTGTATGAAATTGCAGCACCGGGGTCTTCTGACCCCACCGTTTGTACAAAAAAAAAAATTGAGGCAATTGCAAGTTCTTTTCGCCAAATATTGAGCTAAACCAGATCCTGCTTGCTTTTTATTTCTGATCGAGTATTTTGTTTTTGGGCGGGCGGATCCTGATAAGCGGAACAAATCTCTTCACTTTTTTGAGATTACAGCTCGTTCGCGTTCAAAGTCTTGACGTTGTTGTACCACAAAACAGCATGCGCTTTTACTTTGACTAGTAAACGTGCACGTCCAACGCACGTGTAATATTATGAATTTATTTGTCACCCTTTTATGTATCCTTTTTGCTGAATTTTCAGCCGGCGATTGTAACCGACTAATGCAAATATCTAGAAAAAAACTTTAAGCATAGGAAATTATAATTTACACATACAATTTTAGCAAGCATTGAGGTTCAGTCCAATAGAAATCACTCAAGTGACTATAATAAGTAATTAAAGTGGCATAAACTTGCAACATATTAATTGAGAAAATCTATCACACAAGATAAATGATATCTGACAGTCTGACACGACACACAAAAATCACTCAATTGGCCGATTCCAACGACAACTGGATTTAAAAGTTTAGTGGACCACTCAACTTATTATTTATTCCGGACCTTTGTTCTAATCAAGTTGGTCCATCTTGTTAACTCGCTCTCGCGAGGATGACTCATATATCATCTCCGTTCTAGGGGGAGGTGTACTATGCATTAGATAGTTTAAATAGTGTTTGCTCGAGAAATCTTGGGAAGAAACTGAGAGATCTTCGGTCTTAAGTTTCTTGGTGGAGCTAGTTGAATAGTGTCATACTTGTTGGCTGATTTGTGAGCACCATTCGCTTGGGCAAAAGCATCAGCCATCTTTTAGACAACAACTATGAATCATAGACAACTCTTTCAGTAAAAGAAACATATTCAAATAAGTAAGATATGCATCCAAAATGAGTGGAAAATTTTGAGAAACACACACCTTCGGACTATGGTGCAGTATGGAGTCGCGTAGAGCAGATCAATATGAATGAGGCAGACGTGGCAGAGGACGGCGTTTGATGTTGCGCCGTATGTGCTTATATAAGCTGCAATGATAACCGGAGATTCCAGTTGATTAGCACACCAATGGAAACGTGAAGATCCCTTCTTCTGCAGTAATAGGAAACAAATAATTTACCATCCACCAAAGAAATTCATAAAGGAAACTTGAGGATTCATTCCTCTCTAGTAAAAGGAAAATATCCTTAACCATGGAAGTGAATGATAGCGAGTGAATGTTAGCGCACACAAATTGGCATGTAACTGCCTGATATCAGGACAATGGTGTTAACAAAAGGTGTCCGATCAGAGGAGCATAATAGCATGTACTACATGTGGATCATTAGGAAAAAAACATTACTTGCCATATTGTATAGTATGGGCTCACCATTTCTTGCCATACCTATCACTGAAGTTTGCATTTGCTTGGGTACTAATGATTCTACTGCTAACCTGAATGAATGAAGAATCGATGACCACAATACTAATTTTGTGAATACATTTCGCATTGTATGTGTCCACAAATTTATTGCAGGGAGAATCGGTATTTTTTCTGTCTGGTGTAAAAAGACAAAAAAATCTCGTGAAAAGGCTTATTTTAGAACCATTTTTTTTCTTTTCACACAAGCCACAAAACATGTCGGTTTTTCGTGAAACGACTTTGTGAAGATATAGAATTGAAAGATTTATGTGCGAATTTTTCTTCAATTTTTTGGCATTTCAAAATGCGTTTGAAATCCATTTCAGAATATGAAATATTTCAAATTAGAGCGCTTGCCTTCTCCCTAAACAAGAAGCTGACGGAGAAAGTAGGGATGTTCATTGTAGGTCTTTCTTGCTATGGACACAGGCGGTGGCAGGATTGATCATTAGAGGGGGCCAAACAAGGTAATCACTAATTAGGTGGGGGTATGCATGTAATTTTATCTACAAAATAAATATAAAGTAGCCTTATATGGGTAAAAAAAAATTGATGTACATGTCGGGGGGGAGGCCCCCCAAGCTCGGCCACTGGTGGTGGAGGCGTCGTGTCATTCGCCTTCTACATATTTGCTTCATGGATGAAGAGGCTTAATGCCCCTCGGGCAATGCACGAGAGCGGAGGTGTGGGCTGCGCGGGCGCGCCGGGCTATAGCCGTCGCCGTCTCGTAAAGAGATGCTACCGGTAGGCGCTCTAGTTTGTATCAGGTCTTTCCGGATTTTATGATGTTGATTTTCTGGGTCATCAAATGCAAACGAAGATGTCTCACTTCTTGGTGATAATACTAGCTTGTTTTGGTGGCAAAACATGTTTGTATACTGTCCCGTGGTCTTTTTCTTGAAAGTTAACTTACTTATTGATCTTCAACTCGCTACAGCCATTTATCGCTTAATTTCAGCAGCTTGCATTGAGAATATTGCGTGAGGCTTTTGGTACATATTTCTTGCCTTTTCCTGTGTCATTTTTATTTGGAACGCTTAGATATATCCGGGAGTGATACTCATTGCTGTATTTGTTCATATAATATTCCTTTTTCAGTCATTTTCTTTATTTTTATATGGTCAACCATTTAGCGGATTTTTGCGTATGGTCATATAGTTGGAAATATCATTTATTTTCTGTCTTATTTTCGGAAAATATCAGAATTAATCTACCATGATGTTGATGAGAATATCCTTGGCGTTCAATTATTTGTGTCGTGGATGTCTTGGTTCTAGCTTCCTAGACATAATGACAAGCCATTGTCTACAGATTTGCCTCTGCTACCTGTGTATCTAAGTATTTATTTTTTCAATCCCCACCGTATCTAATGACATGTCTTTTCCTTAAATATTAACTTTGCCACTAAAACATCATTATTTTTCTAACCTTCCTCGTGTAAAGTTGACTCCTATCAGCAATTTTAATGTCCATCCAACACCGCATTGTTCCGCTCTTAACTATTACTCCCTCCGTCCGGAAAAAGATGTCTTGGATTTGTCCAAATTCGGATGTATATAGACATGTTTTAGTGTACAGATACATCAGAATTTGGATAGATGAAAGACATCTATTTCCGAACGGAGAGAGTATATGATAGTATTTTCTAATTGTCATCCTTTATTTTTACTCAACAGGTATTCACCTGAAAGTTGTCGAGATTCTAACCACGGCCATCCTCAAGGCCATGTTGAAGAAGTTGCAACTGCGCTAGACAAAATACCAAACTCACGTGGATGCACACGCCAAACTGTACATACATCTAAAATGTACATGTAGGCTGTTCGCACTGGTACATTCCAGAGTTCACCATGTGCTAGATGGTGAGCGCACTACCCAGAGAACGGACTCATACAAGAGGACGAGTGTGCAACTAACAACGTCGTCTTACCACTATTTGTGATGCGATTGCTCGAGTAAACCGAGCCTTTTCTTATTTCCTCTATTTTCAATCCTACAACTCGAGTATTGCTTCCATTCCGTTTCAAGAGCACATCGGTCCGAGGTTGCTCTCATACCCACATAGGATGGTTACAATTCAACAGCAAAACCATTGGGCCCGGAGCTTTACTATGTTTCATTTTGAAAGCTACATCCTTAATTTTATCAAAAGAATAGTATCCTGCAAGATCAACTTTATCTTGTTGACTCAGCACATGTACTACCAGCTCATCAATAGACTCATCACATGACAACAAGCATTTGCCCCGACCCCTCCCTCTCGTTCCCCACCTACAGTGTTCAGAGGCGATTTTTGGGCGTCTCTCGCGCGGACCAGCTCGCCGGCGGCGATCCGCTCGATTCCTCGCCCTCCGCGGCCGCTCCGGCGGCGGAGGACGGGGAATCGACGGATCCCGCCGTGTACATAGTCTAGGTGTGCGTGGGTGGCCTGCCGGCGACGCTGTGGAGACGGCGGCGTGGTCGGAGAGGCTTCTGGCGGCGGCGGTTCCCTCCTCTGTTCTTGGCACTCCGGCAGAGTCCCAGGGCAGATCTGCCGTCGCGGGCGCGGCCGCTGCTCTCCGGAGTTGCGGCGTGCCCTTCCTCGAGCTGGCGGCCGTGGTGGCGGCGCTGGTTCTAGCTTGTGGGTTCGGATGCCTCCACTTCGGTGGACGGCGTTGCTTTTGCTTAACTCTTCTGGAGTTTGCAGGCGGATCGTTCTTCCTCGTCGGTGGCTGCGGAGGGTGCGGTGGAAGATGGGTGGTGCTGTCGTTTCCGTCTCCGGCGTGAGACGGCGATGGCGGCGTGGTGGCAGCTCGAAGCCGATGCTCCTTCATCGTCCAGATTCTGGTGCTTGCGCCAGATGGATCCTGCGGCATCTCAACGTTGTTGTTCGAGCTGGCTCCTCTGGTGCGAGGTGCGGCCGCGTTCTTCGTCTCCGGCGGCGTGCTGCTGGTGGTTGAAGACGGCGGCCTGCTCGGTGGTTCCGCCGCCGCTGCGTGTGAGTTTGATCTTGCCTCTGTTCGTGCGTGTGTGCTTGTTCTTGTTGATCTTGTACACGAACTCCCTGTCAAAAAAAAAAGACTCATCACATGACAATGACTATATTAGCAAGACAGAATATCATCTTAAAAATAATTAAAATTAGAAAGAAAATGAAGTTCATACCTCTCTGGATCATGGAAGTATGGATGTTTTCTTACGCAATAGATGAGAACATGAGCTTAGGTTTGCACAAAAATCAAAGAATACGAACGTCTATAGCTGTGTTGGACATGGAAACATACACGTCTCGCAAAAGTAGCTAATAGTATTTAAAAAATCCATGGATACCAATCAAAAATAAATAGACACTCCACAAAAGTGCAAGCCAGACCAAGATCAAACTCCAAACCATGGACTGTTTGAACATTTCATGTGTTACTTTTCGGTATACGACGTGGCACTAGTCATCGCCATGTCAGCGATGGAAAATTGTGGGAGACAGCACAGGGCAGGTACGAATGATGGCATGGCTGGAAGATGTGGACGTGCAACAGAAGATGTGCCCTGATGTCACCACCAGGCAGGCAGTGACTCAGCACGCCCTGATGTCGTATCGACGCCCAAACAAACCCAACAATTCATGAGTACACGCCCACGCTCCGCAATGAACACCAGCAAATACTGTCAGTCGTAACAAAACGCACGACGATTATTTACCGTCCGTGTGTCAGCTATTTTGGAGTCACCAATCGCTGTGTGACAAGCATGCGGATAAAAGTTCGATCTGAGTTACGGAATTAATCCCATGATGACTGCTAACTTCAGTGTTAAGCGACATAAACAAACTGGACGCAGATCTCGAGAAAGCTGCAGCTGCTCCCCAGAACGGATCTTGAAGCGTGCAAGGTGCAGCCCACTTGGTCCGAAACTTGCAGCGCAATCAAGACGAAACCTGGCAGCATGGCTGCATGGTGTCTTTGTTGGGATTCGTTCACAGGATCGACTCACATCAAAATTAGACGAGCAGACACGCACAAAAAACTATCGCCAAGGGCACGTATCATGCCCGTTCTTTTTCTTTATTTCTTTTCAATGTCTCGATGTTACAACTCGATAGTTCAAGACGTAGCCTTGGTCGTGCTTATATACACGCACCAACCAAACCGACCTAAGCCTAGAACCGACTCAGAACACTAGTATTAATCCTACACGAACACCTAGCTAGTAAAATACCATCGTACATGCATGGCAAGTACTAATCCTAAACAGACTCGACCACCATGCATGCTAAGATAGGAAACTACTAGAGCAACTCACTAGGACTCCAACTAGTACTACCTAGTGCACCACGTACTAACGTTCATGCATGTCTCGGCATGCAAACCTATTACAACTCAAACTTACCTAATTAACATGCTTAACACTAACAAGGATTAGGCAAGATTATTTTCCAACAGTCTTGGCTGCGTGGCGCGCATGCACCACACTGTTCGATCGATGAGTACCGACTAGTTAAAGAAAGGCATCAAACTCTTTTCCTTTTTTTATTTTTCTTTTGAAAAGTACACCATGTATGTATGTATGTATGAATGACAATACCGAGAGTGCGCTTGCATCTGCTAAATCTCCATCATTAGTGTGCCTAACCCTGTGGGGTACGTGCCTCCTCCATGATTGTCAAAGTGCCTAAGACTATCCATAGTGGGAAGTATCATACACTAGTATCATGCATATGATACTAGTCTATGTTACTACTTCCATAGTGGGTAGTAACATATATGTGGTATCATATAGCAGTGTATTTATTAGCATGCACACTCATCTTGTCTTGGAATCCGTTATGTTACGGTATCTACCTATGATACCACCATCACCTCTCTCATCATTAATTGCAGTGACACGTCATCTTTTTGCCAACGTGGCATGCATGATACTACCTATGATACTCCCACTATGGCTAGTCTAAGACGTTGGCATTAGTTTAAGCTAGGGTTAGAGTAGATTTGATGCCCTGGTTTCCGACAAGTTGCACTGCGGATGCCTGCTTGTGCGTTAATTATTGACGCGAATATTTACGTCCATCTTTCGCTCCGAAAGAGGAGCAAGTTGTAATGGAGTAGTACTAGTTTTCTCCATTTCCCGTAGATCGGAGCAAGCGCTAGCAGCCTAGCTAGCTCCCGGTTTTTCTCGGCGTCGACAGTGACGTCTTTCAGATAGGCCTCTCTACGTTTCTTTCAGAGATCGGGACGCCAGGCCACGTCACACTTAACTCCAGTTTGCGTCGTCTTCCTCGTGATGGAACCGCGAGTGAGTGGCCCACGCCGGCCATGGAGCCAACCACCGCACTCCACCGTGGCCCATGCGTGAATATACAACTCTTTACCACACCTTCGTGCACGGTTACTCCAGCCTTTGCTTGCCGTGCTCGTCGATATATACCCAGCCTTCCGCACCAAAACTCATCACTCGTCTCTTCCTCCCCTCCCCACACCGAAAGCAGCTAGCAGCGCACGGCGAAGCTTCAGCTGGGCGCTGCTCCGCGAGAAGCCTTTCGGCGCAGGGACATACCATACCATGGCGGCAGCATCGCTGGCCTGCGCCTTCTTCTTCGACGCCGAGCCGCCCCGCGAGCCCGGCATGCCGGCGCAGGACGCGTGCGCGCTCTGCGCCAAGCAGCTGGCGCGCGACAGCGACGTCTTCATGTACAGAGGGGACACGCCCTTCTGCAGCGAGGACTGCCGCCACGAGCAGATGCGCCTCGACGCCAGGCAGGCGGCCAAGGCGGCCGCCCGGAGGCAGAAGCAGTTCTCTTCGGGAACGGTGGCTGGGCGGCTGAACCGGGAGTCCAGGGACGTGCCCGTCGCCAGCTAACCGGTGAGTGTACGAAGCTGCCTAAGTACGTGAAGAAGAAAGGCTATGCTCGAGCCAGCAAGATCTGTGCGCGCGAAGCCGCTATTGTCCGCATCTAGCTGATAGGGCAGCGAGAGACCGAAGAAGCATGAATCTGCCTTGGTTCAAGAAGCAAGATGCAGGTCACCGGATCTAGTTGTTCTCGTCTGCCCGGCGTTGCTTGTGTCAGTCAATCGATTATTTAGACTTTAAACGATGTAGGCCTTAGTAGAAACGGCTGGGTTGGATCAGAGAAAGGCAATCAACAAGATTTACCACAGATTAACATTTACATGAAGCATGTCATGTCTGTGCCTCTGCCTTTTTTCAGCCTTTTTCTCCAGCTCTTTGTAAACTCTGGAATAAATCGAGACAGAGTGATCAGCTCAAAATCAACATGGCCTTACACGACGAATGAAGCGAAAGTCATTTCTCGTTGAATGTTACGTCGCGGTCTATTCCCATCCTTTAGGGCGTGTTTGGTAGCCCAGGCCGACTGAGAAAATCTCCCCTCACCCCCACTTTCAGCTGTTTGGTAGCCCGGGCCGACGATCTGGGCAGTGTCCACCTCACCCAGAAAAGACCCCTCAGCCAGGCTGAGGAGAGAAGTGAGAATCGAGCTTCTCTCCTCAGCCCGGCTCGCTTCATCCGCGCGCGGGGCCGCGCCCCACCCCCAGAACCTGCCCGCCCCTCTCCCCCTCTCATTTATTTTCACGTCTCCTCTCTCTCTTCCTGAGCTCCTCTCTCCCCACCCGAGTCCGCACTGCTCCCTTCCGCCGACCGCCGCCGACCGCCGCAGAGTCCGCCGCCGACCGCCGCTCCCCCTACGCCGCAGAGGACGGCGCCACACCGCCGCCCAAGGTCGCGCTCCCGACGCAGCCCGTCGCCGCAGAGGGCGCCGTCCACCACGCGCGGAGCAGCAGAGGAGCTCCACATCCCGGCAACCGAGCAGCCACGCCGGCGAGAGAGCATACCACCGGCAACGGAGCAGCAACGCCGCCTCCTGGCCTCGTCCATCGCGTCCTAGCGGCTGCTCGCGGCGGAAGCCCTGCCGGCGGCTCGCGGTGGCTCGCGGCGGAAGTCCTGGCGTCCTCGCAGTGGCGGGTCGCGGCAGAAGTTCGTGGCTCGCGGCGGCACGCTGCGCGTGGCAGCGGAGGCTCGCTCGCCGGCGGCGGGCGGCGCGTGGCGGCGCCGACGCCGGAGCCCGAGCTCCAGGACTTGATTGCTTTTTCGGTTTTGTAAACAGGGACCCGGTTGCTTTTTTCATTTTGTCTAGGGACCTGATTGCAGTTTTATAATGGCCGACCCAGCTCATGTCATACGGGCCACCAAACACGGTTTCAACTGAGCACAGCTCACCTCACACGACCTACCAAACAACACAATAAAAACCACACTTGTATGTAGTCCACATAGCTAGACTCAACCCGTATGAGGTGAGATAGCCCACCCGGGCTACCAAACACACCCTTAGTTTTACTGGATGTCACAAACGAGCGAATTCAACGAGAAATGTCATTTCTGGCATCACAGCTCGAGTGAACCATTTTTTCTTTCTAAACTTCAGTTTTTTAATAGAAAAAACAGAAAACATTATTTATGTAGTTAATGTTGCATCCTAAAGTGCACAAAATTACAATGCAAAATTATTTATATTATGTGCTACAGAAAGGAGGCGGAAGTTTTGGGGAATAGGAGTATCTACTCCCATTAAGAAAAATAAAATAAAAATTATTTTAAAATGTCAAAAAAAATCGGATGTTTATCTTGACATTCTATATCCACGTATAAAGTTTCGCGATGAAAAGACATTTTTGTGACTTGAATAATAAAGACAAATTTGGTGCTTCAAAATGAGTTTTTACAAGATATTTTTTTGTCTTTTAGCATAGGCCATAAAAAATGTCTTTTTCTGAATTTTATGTGCCAACATAAAATGTTTGTAGGTACACCTAGAATTTTTTTTGAAATTTTGAAAATGTATTTCAAACAATGGGAGTAGATGGTCCTGCTAACCGAAATGGATTTCCACTACAGAAATTGATATAATATTCTACCTTGTCGAGATTTTAAAGTTCTATACTTAGATTCGCACATTTGTCATTTATATATATTTTTATATAGCTCCAAAAATAAATATTCAAACTTATGTTTTGCATGTTTGTTGGATATTGTGGAATATATAATCAATTTAGCATATGATTTAATCCGTAAAAACATAAACAATTCATGAATAGAATAACAAGTATTAAAATAATCATATGATCTACTAAAACAATAGAGAAACATATCGAATCTTGAACAAATAGTAGAACCAACAATTCTAGCAATATCTCAAGTAGGAAAAACATGAACACGTACGGTGCAGCTGGAGTGGCACCATTGGCGTTCTGGTTGTCGGCCATGTCGTCGATGAAGAGGTGGCCGAGGTCGGGGAAGAAATTGTCGTTGGAGAAGTAGTCACTGTTAGTAGTGACGCGAGTGTGCTCCAAAAACATGATCGCCCCTCCCCATACAGAGTCACAAGATGTGGGGTTCTAGAGGCCTATTGTAAGTTCAACTGGTGCACGCTACAAGACGGGATGGAGATGACGACACAAAGATTAGGAATTGGAACACCGAGAGACCAAGTGTTGCATGTATATGGCTAGGGTTCGCCCGCCTCTCTATATATATATATATATATATATATATATATATATATATAGGAAGCTCAGATGGGGCACCTAGGAGCATGGGCACCAGGATGGAATACGAACAATTTTAGGTATGTAGACATATACATATACCTTGGGTATGTATACCTTAGATATGTAGGAGGTACATATGATTTTGGGTATGCACATTATGGGGTATGCATACCTAATAATGGGCACATACCTAAGTTATTTATATATATACCTGATATGTACGCGTACAATTGAACACACATACCCGAGGTATATATAACATGTAGATACCTCGAATACACATACCCAAGGGTATATGTACCTCCTATATACCCAACATGTGCATACCCGAGGTATATGTGTCATCTACATACCCAAAATGTACTGTATTCTATCCAGGTGCTCAGGCACCAGGGAGCATCTGTTAATATATATATATATATTGCGGGTCGGTAGGACGTGGACGCAAGTGCGCAACCCCACGTTCGAGTCGGTAACAGCTCCACGATTTAGAATCGGAAAAGGTAGAGTGATTAAAGCGTTTGTTGCCGCGCCGCTGATGACTCCCAAGTGCAGGAGATCAATTGTAGTACCTTTCGATTAGAAAAGGTTGTCGAACCCACGACGAGCTGAAGGTATTGGTTAGCAAGAATGATAAATAAAACAATGAAAGATGCAAGTGTTTTTGGTGATTTTTGGTTGCATAGTTACAAGAAAGTAAAAATGTTGAATATAAATGATATCAAGTAAAAAGCTCTCAAAGAGAGAAAGCCCAATCCTCTATGTGGCAAGAGGACAAGCTCAAGTGATGTGTAACTTATATGTGGAAAACGTTCCCGAGGGCGGCATGGATACTGCTAGGCATAGAGATTTATTAAACAACACGTTGAATATCTTGTCAAGTTTTAATCTTCTTCGGACGGAGCCATTGTTAGGTAAAGCTAAATAAATAAACTAAAACTCTTATGATGGATCATGTGGCCAAGTAAATGACTGCACAAGAATTATTAAGACATAAGTCCCACCATAGCATTACACTCTAAGGTACCCGATACTAATACCCTCATAATGCAACTTCATAACTCGGTCTCAGGTTTACATGTCCCCCAAGTCTCCCTCAATTCATTACACTACGGTGTTCTCCTATGAGCCCATATAGGTGAAGTGTTGTGCAGTCGACGTTCGCACAACACCATCATAGAATCACATAAAAAGATAAACACTACACAAAATACCAACACATGTCATATATAAATCATTGCCAATTCATCCTATGCCCTCAGGAACATACGGGAACTACTCACAACGTGCAAACATAATGATATTCAGTGGCATAAGTGGTACAACACAATCTGAAAATATAACTTCACCTCCAAATAATGACAAGTACTCAATCACAAACATGAATAGTAGCACAAGACAAGTATCTAGGGTATAGCAACTCTCAAACTACGAGGGGAACGGAGTGGATCACGGAGATGATGATGGAGATGGTGCTGGTCTTGGTGATGGTGATGATGTAGAGGCCTCCTCCCACGCCAAGGAGGAGAGGTGATGACGATGACGATGATTTCCCCCTTCTCCGGAGCTCCGGAGCAGCAGGATCTGACCCCCCTCGGAGGGAATCAGGAGTTTCGCCGCCACCGCGGCCTCGGATGGACTTGGGAAAATTAGGGCATGACTTTTCGGGCGAGACGAAGGCGTGTTAAAAAGCCCCGAGCAAGGAAGTGCCCGAGGCTCCAGATGATGGGCCCCACGCGGCCAAAGAATCTAGCCACGTGGGCCCCCCTCTTTTGGGCCTCGTGGCTCTCCTCCCTTCGATCTTCTTCCCACTGCTGTGTCTCCCGATGAAAAACCAGCTGTGCGATTTTCTTTTTCTTATTTGGGTCCCTGCAGCTCCTGAAACATTAAAAACAAGAAAAATGAGGTTTTCTGCCTCCCAGAAATTAAATACCAAAAATAGGGACTTTGTATGAAAGTCCCATAAATCATCTAAAACATGTAAAAACAATGATATAACAATACCAATAACATTCTAATATGATAATATAAGTTGTATAAATGATGATATAAAATGCACGTATCAACTCCCCCAAGCTTAAACCTTTACTCGTCCTCGAGTAAGTAAGGACATAGATCATTACATGCATCAATGGACTTATGGTTGATAAATAAATACGAGCATTGTATCATCATCATATTCAATTGCAATGAAAGATTAATGAACTAAAACTCATACACATGAGGGCAACATAAGTAGAAGCTCTAGCAATCACCCCTTACTTTTGAAGGCAAATAACCATTGTATGTTGGACAATTGAATCATACTCTTTTTCACATGCTTTTGCTCCTTATGGCAAGCATTATAATATTTTATACTTTGCTGAAATTTAAAGACAAAATAAACTCTCATTGGATAACAAGTTTAAAGAAGACAAATGAAAAGATAGGTATAAGATTGTTTACAATCTTGCTTCACTAGTTACTAGTGCAAACTTTAGTCATGGATATTTCAATCAAGTTCATATGCTCTATACAACCTTTATCTTACACTTTCCATGGCTAACTGAATTTTCAGGTGCCTTCCTTTTCATTCACTTTCCAAGAGCATAAGTATTGAAATATCCATGATTCATTAATTTGCTCAAAAGATACTAGATTCTAACAAGAGTGTTTCATATCCTTTTCATTAACACTTCCTAACTTTTTATCCTACAAGACTATATCTCAACCTTAAACTATTAATTTTCAAGTCATATGACTCCTTCTCTTTACTTATTTTATAATGAGGTAATTCTACAATTGTCCAACACACTCAAGTTAATTAAATTCAAGGCAAGATGTGACTGAAACCTCTAAATACGCCACGCTCATTTGCATGAGTGTTACCCATAAATCTCCAAACAAGAGAATCATGGATGACACTATACTTTAATATTCATTGATAAACCACAAGATAGGGATACATGATAATGCTCCATGAGCTCACACACGCCTAAGAGATATTGATAACTAAACGATAAAAGCAAAACACACCATGACTAGATAGATATGATAAACGAGTAAAGATAAAGACTAGGTTGAACTCCCCCAAGCTTGACGTTTTGCTAGAGCCTCCTCTGCTGCAGCCTCTTCTTTCTCATATTCCTCCTCCCATTCCGCCATCTTCCATGGGAAAGGCATTCCATCACGGAAAGATGTCGGTGGATTATTATACCTGAGGGTAGCAACTTCTGCAATCTTCTTGAAGCGTTCTTCATACTCGTAGTTCTGGTTCTCTACATCCCACATAAAGCATTGGATCATGTCCAACTTCTCGATGACGTCCTTGTATCTTTCTTCCAGATCTTCGAGCCTCTCCTTATACTCTTCAACCTTCTTCTCCAGCTCCAGGTTCATGAAGTGATGAGCATCAAGGCTGCGTTCAACAACAGTGCCATACCTGAAGGTCTTCTCCTCCAGATCATCCAGCCTTTCCTCCACCGTGCCGGTGGTCTTGGGAGCCTTCACCTCCTCCACGAGCATCACACCCTCCTTGAAGGAAATCATCTTCGGCGGTGCCATCACGGAGTTGAGGTAGTGGTTCACAACACCTCCCTTGGGGAGGCTCTCCCCTTCATGGTTGGATTCAGAGCTAGACATGGCTAAAACCTGACAGACATAAACAACAAAAGCAAAGATCGCTCGAGAACGCTCGGTGCGAGATTAGATCGGCGGAAGGGGGTATATATTGACGGTTTTTAGGTCAAGACGAAGCGTCGGAGACGAAAACGAGACGAAACAGGACTCCGAGGGGTGAAAGGAGTGGGCCCACGCGTTAATTTCCATAAAAAATGACTCCCGCAATTCCGAGAAACTTTCCAACACAAAGTTACCTATTATTGATTTTGGGTTTCTGAAACTGCAAAATTCTTCGCAATTACCTCCTCCGGTGTCTTTAAATTCAACTCCTCCACCTTTCCGATGAAGCTCCTTCCTGCAATATAATGTTTAAGGCGTTGTCCATTGACTACATGAGGTTTACCTTTCATATCACCGTGAAGACGGATAGCTCCTGAACGGTACACCTCCTGTATCACTAATGGTCCCTGCCACTTTGAAGCCAACTTCCCTGCAGAAAACTTGAAACGAGAGTTGTATAATAAAACTTGATCACCTACTTTGAATTCTTTTCTCTTAATTTTCTTGTCATGCCAAATCTTAACTTTCTCTTTAAACATTCTGGCACTTTCATAAGCTTCATTTCTCCATTCATCTAGTAGGTTTAAATCAAGAATTCTCTTCTCTCCCGCAGTTTTAAAATCAAAGTTCAATTGTTTAATAGCCCATCTAGCTTTATGTTCTAATTCACAGGTAAATGACAAGCTTTTCCATAAACCATTTTATAAGGAGACATTCCCATAGGATTTTTAAAAGCAGTTCTATAAGCCCACAATGCATCATTAATTTTAAGTGGCCAATCAGACCTAGACTTATTCACTGTCTTTTCCAAAATGAGTTTAATTTCCCTATTACTTAATTCAACTTGTCCACTTGTTTGGGGATGATAAGGAGATGCAATTCTATGGTTAACATCATATTTTGCCAATGTTTTCTAAGAATACCATGTAAGAAATGAGAACCACCATCAGTAATTAAAAACCTAGGAACACCAAACCTGGGGAAAATGATGTCCTGAGCATCTTCATTGCTGTGGCATGATCTGCACTTTTGGTTGGAATTGCTTCCACCCACTTTGTAACATAATCCACTGCAACCAAAATATGAGTATGCTTTGTCTTTGATGCTGGGAAAGGTCCCATAAAGTCAAAACCCCACACATCAAATGGTTCAAGTGGTAAAGAATAATTCATAGGCATTTCATTTCTCCTACCAATATTTCCTACTCTTTGACATTTATCACAAGATTTAACATATTCAGCACAATCCTTAAATAAAGTAGGCCAATAAAACCAGATTGTAATACCTTTGCACCTGTACGATCTCCTGCATGATGCCCTCCATAGGGACTGTCATGACAATCTCTTATAATAGCCTGTTGTTCATGCTCAGGTACACAACGTCTAATAATACCATCCACACTTTTCTTATAAAGGAAAGGATCATCCCAAAAATAATGTCTAAGATCATAAAAGAATTTCTTTCTTTGTTGAAAGTGAAGTGTGGAGGTAAAACTTTACCAACAATAAAATTTGCATAGTTGGCAAACCATGGAGATGCAACTTTAGCACTAGAAACATTAAATTGCAAGTTGTTCATTAACAAAGCTATCATTAATAGGAATAGGATCATCAGGTATATTTTCCATTCTAGAAAGATGATCAGCTACTTGATTATCTTCCCCTTTCCTATCAACAATGTGTAAATCAAATTCTTGCAATAAAGTACCCATCTTATTAGTCTAGGCTTAGCATCTTTCTTATTCATTAAGTATTTAATAGCAGAATGATCAGTATGTATTGTGACTTTGAATCAGTAATATAAGGTCTAAACTTGTCACAAGCAAATAGCACTGCTAAAAATTCTTTTTCAGTTGTAGCATAATTCCTTTGAGCAGCATCAAGTGTTCTACTAGCATAATAAATAACATTCAGTTTCTTATCAACACGTTGGCCCAAAACAGCCCCAACTGCATAATCACTAGCATCACACATAATTTCAAAAGGCAATTTCCAATCAGGAGGTTGAATAATAGGAGCACTTATTAAAGCATTCTTCAAAATATTAAAGGACTCAATGCAATCATCATTAAAAGAGAAAGGAACATCCTTTTGCAAAAGATTGGTTAGAGGTTTTGATATTTTGGAGAAATCTTTAATAAACCTACGGTAAAAACCTGCATGCCCAAGAAAACTTCTTATACCTTTGATGTCCCTTGGGTATGGCAGCTTTTCAATAGCTTCTATCTTTGCTGGGTCAACTTCTATTCCTCTTCCAGAAATCTTATGCCCAAGAACAATACCTTCAGTAACCATGAAGTGACACTTCTCCCAATTAAGAACTAAGTGTTGGTCTTCACAACGCTGCAAAACTTTGTTAAGGTTGAACAAGCAATTATCGAAGGAAGTACCATACACAGAAAAATCATCCATAAAACTTCCATTATCTTTTCAATATAATCAGCAAATATAGCATTCATGCATCTTTGAAAAGTAGCAGGAGCATTGCACAAACCGAATGGCATTCTCCTATAAGCAAATGTACCATATGGGCAAGTAAAAGTGGTCTTTTCTTGATCATCCTTATGGACAGGAATTTGTGAGAAACCTGAATAACCATCTAAATAGCAAAAGTGAGAGTGTTTAGATAACCTTTCTAACATTTGATCAATAAATGGCAATGGGTAATGATCTTTACGAGTTGCTTTATTTAACTTCCTGAAATCAATACACATCCTATAACCAACAACAGTACGTTGAGCCACAAGTTCATCCTCATCATTTGGAACAACAGTCATTCCACCCTTTTTAGGAACACAATGAACAGGACTAACCCACTTACTATCAGCTATGGGATAAATGATACCAGCTTCAATAAGTCTTATTACCTCTTTCTTACCACTTCTTTCATTTTTGGATGGAGACGGCGTTGATAATCAACAACAGGTTTTGCATCCTCCTCCAAATTAATTTTATGCATACATAGAGCTGGGCTTATACCTTTAAGATCATCAAGAGAGTATCCAATGGCTGGTCGGTGAGCTTTAAGCACATCAAGTAATTTTCTTCTTCTTCAGCTGAAAGGTTAGCACTAATAATGACAGGATATATGCTCTTCTCATCCAAATATGCATATTTCAGATTTTAGGCAAAGGTTTTAATTCAAAACTAGGATCCCCTTTAGGTGGTGGTAGCACTCCTAAATTATCAGGTGGGATATGCAATTGTAATTGTGGGGTTGTTGCCATAATATTTGTTCTAAAGCATCTTTTTCTCATCATTAAATGGTTCATCTTGATTAAGCATATAACGTTCTACCACGTCTGATGAAGCTACAGCTATATGAGCAAGAGTTTCAATTAATCTTCAGAAATTGGCTCTTTCTCAAATGTTTATCAGCAAATTTAGAAAAGTTGAATTCAAGTTTTTCTCCAGCACATTTAATAAACACTTTCTCTTTAGCAAATTAATTTCAGCACCAACAGTGTGTAAGAAAGGTCTACCAAAAATGATAGGACAAAATGAATCTTGAGGACAACCAAGCACAATAAAATCAGCAGGATATTTTATTTTGCCAACCAATACTTCAACATCTCTAACAATTCCAAATGGATAATATAATCTTTATTAGCAAGTTGAATTGTCATACCTGTCTCTTCCATAATGATAGGATCAATATCAGGCTTGATTTCAAGATAAAGAGAATATGGAATGACACTAATACTTGCTCCAATATCACATAACCATGATAACTTGAAGTCCCAATAGAGCATGATATAACAGGCTTACCAACTTGGCCGAATTACCTTTAATGACTTTAGTAGCATCTTCACATAAATAAACATCAACAGGGTCTTCTTCATTTAATTGTTTGATAATGAAATTTGACTGTTGACTTCCACCTGTTCATAAGGCTGAGAACATCTTCTTTTACTCTTGTTAGTAACAGCAATAAGTAAATTCTCCTTAACTTGGTTTGGATATGGAGGTGGTTCAACATACTCCTCAATTGTCACAGATGACACTGGTTCTACCTGTTTAATAACTTTAGGAACAACAATAGATTGTTTAACAGGTTCAACATAAACTTCAAACCACTTTTAGGAACACAATATGATCAGCAAAAGTTTAGCTATCTCAATTATAACATAAGGATCAAGACCAAAAGTATCACTCAGATTTTTAAACAAATAGAAGTAGAGAAGTTCTCTACACATGAATATCATAGTCCAAATAGGGCTCATTACCTTTATCAAGATCCCAATGACAGTATTTTCAGAAATAGTCTCCAATAAATTCCATGCTTCTTCTTCAGTATTATTTGTAAAACTTCCACCAGATGAATTATCCAGAATTCCTTTGTTTCATGGTAGCCTCACATAAAAGTTTATCAATATAATTTCCTTGTAAGATCATGACAAGGATTCTTGCGAAGGAGTTCCTTTAACCTCCCCCAAGCTTGAGTAATACTCTCTCCCAGATGTGGCCAGAAATTAAATATATAGCAGCGGTTCTCATAAGCTTCTTTAGGAGTAAAATATTTAAGAAAGAAAACCTTCCTCAAATACTCCATTCAATATGACTTCTTCATCCAAAGACCTGAACCAATACGAGCATTACCAGATAAAGACAAATATAATAGCTTCCTTTTTACCTGATCCTCAGAAATACCAGGAAGTCTAAATAAGCCACATATGTCTTCAATTTCTCCACGTGTTCACGTGCAGACTTAGTTCCATCCCTGTAAATGGATTTTTCATAACTCTTTTAACATGACCAATGGGAATTTTAAATCCCACTTTAGGTACCTCAGACACAGTAGTTTCAACCACTTTAGGAGTAGTGGCATAAGCACTTTCATATAAGCAAGATGCAGCGAGGCACGATTCATAAATGCCATAGTAACAATGAGATAAAACAGTAAATAAAATTCAGCTTTCAAGTTTCCTTACCAAACTTCTTACCAATAGCGCTACGCTCCCCGGCAACGGCGCCAGAAAAGTATCTTGATGACTCCCAAGTGCAGGAGATCAATTGTAGTACCTTTCGATTAGAAAAGGTTGTCGAACCCACGAGGAGCTGAAGGTATTGGTTAGCAAGAATGATAAATAAAACAATAAAAGATGCAAGTGTTTTTGGATTTTTGGTTGTATAGTTGCAAGAAGTAAAAAATAAAATGTAGCAAGTAAAAGCTCTCAAAGAGAGAAAGCCCAATCCTCTATGTGGCAAGAGGACAAGCTCAAGTGATGTGTAACTTATATGTGGAAAACGTTCCCGAGGGCGGCATGGATATGCTAGGCATAGAGATTTATTAAACAACACGTTGAATATCTTGTCAAGTTTTAATCTTCTTTGGACGGAGCCATTGTTAGGTATAGCTAAATAAATAAACTAAACCCCTTATGATGGATCATGTGGCCAAGTAAATGACTGCACAAGAATTATTAAGACATAAAGTCCCACCATAGCATTACACTCTAAGGTCCCCGATACTAATACCCTCATAATAACTTCATGACTCGGTCTCAGGTTTACATGTCCCCCAAGTCTCCCTCAATTCATTACACTACGGTGTTCTCCTATGAGCCCATATAGGTGAAGTGTTGTGCAGTCGACGTTCGCACAACACCATCATAGAATCACATAAAAGATAAACACTAGACAAAATACCAACACATGTCATATATAAATCATTGCCAATTCATCCTATGCCCTCAGGAACATACGGGAACTACTCACAACGTGCAAACATAATGATATTCAGTGGCATAAGTGGTACAACACAATCTGAAAATATAACTTCACCTCCAAATAATGACAAGTACTCAATCACAAACATGAATAGTAGCACAAGACAAGTATCTAGGGTATAGCAACTCTCAAACTACGAGGGGAACGGAGTGGATCACGGAGATGATGATGGAGATGGTGCTGGTCTTGGTGATGGTGATGATGTAGAGGCCTCCTCCCACGCCAAGGAGGAGAGGTGATGACGATGACGATGATTTCCCCCTTCTCCGGAGCTCCGGAGCAGCAGGATCTGACCCCCCTCGGAGGGAATCAGGAGTTTCGCCGCCGCGGCCTCGGATGGACTTGGGAAAATTAGGGCGACTTTTCGGGCGAGACGAAGGCGTGTTAAAAAGCCCCGAGCGAGGAAGTGCCCGAGGCTCCAGATGATGGGCCCCACGCGGCCAAAGAATCTGGCCGCGTGGGCCCCCCTTTTGGGCCTCGTGGCTCTCCTCCCTTCGATCTTCTTCCCACTGCTGTTCACCGATGAAAAACCAGCTGTGCAATTTTCCTTTTTCTTATTTGGGTCCCTGTAGCTCCTGAAACATTAAAAACAAGAAAAAGGAGGTTTTCTGCCTCCCAGAAATTAAATACCAAAAATAGGGACTTTGTATGAAAGTCCCATAAATCATCTAAAACATGTAAAAACAATGATATAACAATGCCAATAACATTCTAATATGATAATATAAGTTGTATAAATGATGATATAAAATGCACGCATCAGCCGCGTTGTGACGAGGTGAGCGGTGGAGGAGGACCGCGCGGCAGGCTTCCCACTTCTCATGCTCACACAGGTGCTAGCAGAGCTCACCTTATAAAGTGATGTAACTTTTTCTCAATTATTAATGTGTACTAAATTTTACTCCCTCCATTCCAATTTAGATAACTTTCTATCCACAAAATGTAGATATATCTAGACATTTTACATGTAGATACATGCACATGCGGTGGATAGCAAGTCATCTAATTTGGAACGTAGGGAGTAGTCCCCAAACCGGCTATATAAATGGGCAAATATTTTTTTTAGAATTTTAAGTTGGGCGTTGATAGAATACCCACCGGGCTGTGCTTCGGTCACCATTTGTTGAACAACTTCTGCCACTAGTAGAAAACAGGGCTTCGGTTCAGACCTTTAGTCCTGGCCATAATTGGAACCGTGACAGATGTGTGCATTAGTCCGGTTCCAACGGTTAGGACGCTGCACGGGTTTAGTCCCGGGTCAAACGGGACCTTTAGTCCTGGTTGGTGATACCAACCGGGACTAAAGGGACTGTGGCAGGGTGGGACCAGTGCGAGCCCCTTTAGTCTCGGTTGGTATCTCCAACCGGGACTAAAGATAGACCTTTAGTCCCGGTTGGAGACACCAACCCGGACTAAAGCCGTTGTTTTTTTAATTTTTTATTTAATATGGAATAATTCATATCTTCAAATCCGTAAATCGAAATTTAACAAATAAAATGTCTAAATTGATTAGAAAAATGAGAGTAATCCAAATATTACAACTATATCATCTTTTGCATCACAAAAACTCATTTAACTAGGCAAAATTACTTTCGAAAAATCGACATATGCACGTTTAACTAGGCGAAACTAGGTAGAAATTAAGAACATCAACCCAGCGCTCGGCCGTGGTCACGTGAAGCGTATTTAGTCTCGGTTCGTGGCCAACCGGAACTACAGAAACTTTAATCCCAGTTGGACAATCCCGGTTGGCCAACCAGGACTAAAAGCCCGTCCCAACCAGGATCGTAGGCCCGTTTCTACAAGTGTGCGTTTCCTTTTCAGTATACGACGTTTCACTAGTCACCAGACTGAAGTTGTGTGTGCTATCATGCGACGATTGATTGGCTGGGAGACGTGGACATGCGAAAAGAAGATGTGCCCGATCACCACCAGGCAGGCGGTGACTCACTGCATATGCAGCACGTCGTGATGTCGAATCAAAGCCGTCCATGTCCAACAAAACCAAACCGCTTTATTTGAACTGCCCCACTGGGCAATCGACACCAATCAAGACTTGGATGGAGTCGTGTAAAGAAAAAGAGCGCAGCACACTATTTTTCCACAGTGCACGTCATAGCATTTTGTAGCCTTGCGCCAGTCAGTGTCTATCAAACAAGTGTTACTAGCTTAGGACTACAGGAGGCTACTTCCTCCGGATAAAATTTCGGTCTGTAGCCTGTAGGAGTATCTTTGAAGCCAAATTAGTTACAGACGGCCATGGTTACGGGCAATCTTTCTGTGTTAAGCAACATAAACAAAATGGACGCGGATCTCGAGAAAGCTGCCCCCTATAACGAAGCCTGCCTCAGGCAGCGCAGTGCAAGATGCCATTTGCCGGTAGTATATTCCTAGTACGTAAAAGGATCGTCACACCCAAAACCAAAAAACAATCGGTGGAATCTTTGGCGTGCAGCTTGCAAGATGCAGCCCCCTTGGTCCGAAACGTGCACGGCACAACCCAGATGAAACCTGGCAGCCTCTCGGTTAAACACCACACAATCCTGCCCCAAAGTTTAATTTCATCAGCATTCCAGTGGTTCATTGCTTGTGGGCGAGGGTGTATGATTAGCTTATGCGTCTGATTCCGGGACAAGATCTGAATTTGTGCCGACCTCCCGGTGTCTCGGCCACTGTACAGTCACAAGATGCTACCTGGCGTGGCGTGCATGCACTATACTATTGTAAGATTCCCGTAGGGAGAACCCACGAGTATTTGTTATTTTTTCTTTTTAGAAAAGGATACCACTAAGGCACAAAGTGTGCATGTGTTAGGTACCAGATACTCGAGTAGCTCAATCTAGCAGTATTACAAGGATTCGAGGTAGGATTTGGATACAAAGATGAACAAGCATGAAAGGGGATTGGGGAATCAGAGCCGAGGTGGGAAGGAAGGAGCCGCCGCCGTTTCGTCGTGATCCAACTTGGATGCCTCGATCGTTGCCTCCTCCCAGGTATTTGTAGCCCATCGGTCGCAGCCTGATGCCATGGCCCAGGCCCATGTGGTAGCCCAGAAGACCAGCCCGGTAGGAGTATGCGTATAGGCTCCTAACAGCATGCATTTGCTTATCTTCTTCATTATTAGCGTGGCGCGCTAACCTTGTGGCCTTTTTTTATTTCTACTTTTTGTAAAGACGTTCTTGTAAGGGTTGGATTCAGATGATACATGGCCTCTCCGCAAAAGGAAAAAAAAACTGTGGCCCGTGTTATGTCTATGCCTCATGTATGTTTGTTGAAGTGCTTTTTTTAACGTGAAAAGGCCCCGGAGGGCCAGGAAATTGCATTAATGTGGTGATTTAAAAAGGACTCTCAAAGAAAAAATGCCATCGAGTCCTTGGTATTCACCGCAGCATCACCATGACCTCTAGACACAAGCGTCAGCATCGCCGCCGGTGACAAACCACTTGGGGCAAAGCCTGCGAACAATCCCGCGTCAAGGTCGAGGATGATCCTCTAAAGCAGGGAGGAAGGAAAGGATCGGCTTCACATCGCGTCCGACCGCTGATTGGCCCATGCGGCCGTGGATAACCTCAGCAAAACTTGGCCTTGGTTGATGATATCCGGTATAGAACGCAGCTTCCATAAAATCACTTCTCCCGGGGTGCACGAGCTTCGTCCCTCACCAAGGCAGTGTCCCGGGTCCTCGCGTCACTGTGATGTGAAGAGAAAAAGACAACAACCCCCAGCAGCAGATCTGGCGCAACTTGACTATGAACACCCGATCGCTTCTTCTTGGAGATCTTTCCGATAGAAATCCGCAGGAACGGCTCCACCGTGAAAGCCAAACCAGGAGCTTCACCAACCACCTCCCGAGGGACAACAAAGCCACGCCAGAGCAGCACGAAGCCATATCTCGTCGGCCTTGACTCCATTCGCCATGAGAGCATCTCCAACAACAGCGCTAAAAACGCCGCGCGCCCAAGAAACCGCCGATATCGCGCGCGCACCCGTTTTGGCGTCTCCAGCAGCCGCGCTAAAACTCCGCGCGCGGTAAAAAGGGGCCAGCGCGCTGGCCCAAGCGGTACTCGCTGCGTTGAATATGGGGCGGCCGCTCCAGCGCGCGCGGTCGAAAAGAAACTTGCGCGCGAATTGACCAACCGCCAGATCTGAATCCTCCACTACCGGAAATCGATTCTTTGCCGTGCTGCCATTCCGCACGGCAAAGGCCCCTCGGAACACGGCAAAGGCTGTGCCGTGCCTAACAACACGGCAAAGCCCACACGGCCTATCACGTGTAGGCAAAGAATCTTTGCCGTGCGCTTTAGGCATACAGCACGGCAAAGCCGGTTTGCCGTGCTCCGGATGTTTGCCGTGTGCCGCTGAATTGCCAGAGCTGGTCAACGAAGACTCCGATTCTTTGCCGTGTGCATTATTTTGCCGTGCGTCGCGAGAAGAGAACCACGGCACACTCCGATTCTTTGCCGTGCGCTTCTCCTGACCTTGCACGGCAACGTTCAAATATTTGCCGTGCGCTTCGCCTGAACCTGCACGGTAACTTTCCAGCCTTTGCCGTGTGTCCTTCCAGACAACACACGGCACAGAGCCGTTGCCCAGGACCGATGCATCGCGCCTTTGCCGTGCGCCACGCTAAGCCGGACACGGCAAACTGACCATATGGTCATCCCCAGGTTGCCAGGTCGCACAGGTGAGCGCCACGTGCACGCTGTGCCGTGTGCCCCATCACGGCAAAGGCCTTTGCCGTGTGCCATCACACGGCAAAGTGACCATATTGCACCGTTTTGTTCTGTTTTTTTAAATTTCCTGCACATATAATACACAAAATAATTCACAGATAGCAATTGTCACACAAATATGACTAAACTCCACATAACATAGACATAGTTCAACAAATAAGATCAAACTCCAACAAATTAGATCAAACTCCATCCTCCATAAGACTTAAACTCCTCCATAACATAAAACGAACTCAAACTCCACAAACATGTCATCTATTCTACAAGTAGGTCATGCTCCACATGTAGGTCACAAAGGGATGTAGCTTGCTCAATCTCCACATGTAGGTCACGACGGCGAAGATGGACATCATGGAGGAGAAGGATCGTCCTACACGTTTGCAAAAAAACGATGAGTTTGACAACTAGGTGGACCATTGGATATGTTGAATATGCACAAGTTTAGATGTAGTAAATCAAAAGACATGATCTAAGTTAGATGTAGTGACCATTGGAGATTCATTGATTGGCTATGTCGATCTAAGTCATGACAACAAGTTGAACTAACTAAATTTTGACAAGTTGAACTAAAGTGGCAATGGCATGGCTAACTAAAGTGGCAATGGCATTTTGACAAGTCATGCGAACATACCCACGGGATCCTCCGGACAACGTTAGGGTTGGAGACATGGGATGCCCCTCCGGATTGTCCTGGCCACCAAGCGGCGGCGCCATCGAGTGAGATCCACCCGCCGATCCTGGATTCACCTACAACATGAAAAAAGTCCGCATTACACAAGTAATTTAGTTACAACAATAAGATGGATAGAATGACAAGTTTGAGAACATACCCATGGGAACATCGGTGGAGGCGGTGGAGGGAACATTCCCATGGCAACAGCCCCGTCCCCAGGAGCAATGCGCTGCACCGTGCCAAACATCCACTCCATCATCTGCCTGTGGTGCTCCTGCTGCTACCTGCAAAACTCCTGATGTTGCTCCTGCTGCTGCCGGATCTGCTCCTGCTGCTGCTGCAGCTGCTGCTCATAGAGCACCTGCTTCTGCCGGAGCTCGTCGACAGCTAGACTCGAAACTCGTGGGCGGGTCTCCACAGCAGGCGCACCAGGCGTCCTCCCACGGCGGACCTCGCGTAGAGACGGGACGGTGCGAGGGTCGATGGAGCCGTCACCTATCCACAAGCGGCCATTCGCCGCGCCTTGCCCCGCAAGCACGACATCCTCGACGTCAAGTGGACTGGTGAGAGGGTCAGCTTCATCACCGTTGCGCTCCTTGAACTTCTCCGTGTACCCCTTGCTCCGGAGCTCGGCGCTCTCGTTGATCCACATCGACCCTGTGAGAGGATCCGGCGTATCCCTGGTACGCATCTTTGACCAAACGGCGAAGGGCGAGGGGTCTACGCCGGTCTTCAATTTCTGCAAAGAGAGCACGTACATAGGTGAAAAGGAGACGATATTGCAAAACAGAGCACGAACATAGGTGGATTAAAGAATGCATTTGCTCACCTCATTTTGTATGCATTGGGAGAGGCTGAGGTTGTCTTGGCGGTGTGTTCCACCCTTGTTCTCCGCCCACTGTGCCTTTCCCTCCGCGTGTATCTTGAGATACTCCGCGCTAGTCCACCACGCTACCATCGCGACGTGGCAGTCGTTGTTGTTACCGACGTACGGAGGAGGCACCTACGTGCACAGAACACACATATTAATGATATTACACGGCGGTCAACAAAATCGATAATATAGAAATGACACTACCTGCAGGTACTGCCATGGCTGCATCAAGATGTCCCGAGCACGCTTCTTGTCCAGCGCAATTTCTTTTCGGCGTACCAATTGCGGACAGAGTTCACACGAGCCTCGTAGTGCATGTCCGTCACCATCTTAGAGGCCATCGTCAAAAGGATGGCCTCACACTTTTCCTCGTCCTCCTTCCGACAGGTGAAGAAGTTCTACAAGCATGCACACATAGGTAAAATAGGGTCAAAGCCATTAGTGCAATCTCGGATTTATAGAATGATGAGAAGTCAAACAAACTTACCCAGAAATAGCCGAGTGTCTTAAGCGCCATGTTGCGGTACTCGCCATCGGGATCCGGCGCGAAACAGTAGTGCCTGAAAGTCCAAGCTACACTCTTGCCACCCTCTGGGAGGGTGACAATCCCTGGGAAGAACTTCCTGAGACAACATCCAAGGATGCTCGCGTAGGTACGCTGTCCCTTCACTTTAGGAGGCTGGTACTCAAATGTCCTACACAATGAGAAAACCAAAATTAGTATAGTTAGCGGGTCAAAACACAATGAGAAGCTAAAATTGAACAAAAACTATAATAAGTACCTTTTTCCAACAGGCAGGAGAAGAGTGTTCTTGTAGGCGTAATATCGGGGATCGGGGAGTCCCGCCGACCCCCGCTGATACGGCGGCCTGGTCCGTGGCTCGGGGATATCCTCCTCAGTCTCAACCCACTCCTTCGGCGGGTCCCACTGCAGCGTCGGGTCAAGCACAAACCCGTCCTCCCCAGGTCCCTCCTCGCGCCCCTCCTCCTCGCTGTCATCCTCCTCGTCCTCCTCCTCGCCCTCCTCAGAAGCCTCCGGCAGCAGCTCATCCTCAGAAGCCAGCGACTCGCTCTCAGAGTCCGACTGCACCTCCTGATCATACTCCGCGTCATCCTCGTCGGGCTGCTCGGCAGGGAGAGGACTAGGAGTCCTGGTAGGCCTCCTTCTCGTCCTCGAACTCCCACCTCGTCCACTCCTCGCAGGTGGAGGTGAGGGTGGAGGTGAGGGAGGAGGTGGAGGTGCCGAACTCGATCCCACCAGGAGTGCCTTCACGCTGCCCACCTTTTTTGAGAAGGCCTTCTTCAATTTGTTTGCCCCCATGTTTCCTGCATTGACAAAAAAATAGGTTTCATCAGTATACATGATCCAAAATTAAGGTAAATAGATGAAGCAACAATGAGTAAAGAGAAAATGAATACAATTAGATGAAGTAGCGACAATTAAGGTAAATGGAGTAGCGACAATGAGTTCTCACAAAATAAAGTAGCGACAATCACTATTACATAAAGTAGCATTGACCTATTACATATAAGCTAGACTGGCAATTACTAATACATGTGTCCTCATCGCTATCAGTAGCCTGTGTCGAGATCATCGGGACCAACTATTGGACCACCCGTGTCGTCATCACTGTCAGAGTCGCCACACCACCAACCATCCACGGAACCTGGAGGTGGTCCCTCTGGCTCATCGACGTGAAGTCCTGCGTGGAAGCGCTCTAGCAAAGTCACGTCGGCTTGGTTATGAACCTCCTCGACTTCATCATGCGCGGTGTCTTCCTCCATTCCAGCATCTTCGTTTTCTTCGCCGTATTCCATGTCATCATCGGTCGGCAAGTTGATAGTGAATTTCCCAGGGAGCCCTCCATCCTGATAGAACTCGCCGTCAGATGTTGAGGGGTCTAGGCGGCGGTAATCTTGACCGTTAGGCATAGCCGGCCTACTGTGCGACGGTACCGTCACCACAACATCCCACCCCTGTAGACGCTTTTGATATGCTTTTGATGTCTTCTTGCACGGGTACGGGAGATAGAATACTTGGAAGGCCTGGGTAGACAAAATGTAGACGTCGTCTCCCGAATACTTGGAGCTTCGTTCAACTTCGACCAATCCAATTGTAGAATCCCGTCCAACCCGACGCGGGTCTAACCAATTGCATTTGAATACAACGGGATCTAGCCCTTTACCAAAACCATAATTCAACTCGTATATAGCCTCAACTCTTCCATAGTAATGGAGTTTATCTGAGCCTTCACATAACACCCCACTATTTATTGTCTTCCGGTTGCCCCGGTTTGTTGTGTGTTCATGGGTATGGAAGCGATATCCATTCACGTCATAAGCATGGAATGAGTTGACGGAATGGCTAAAGCCATGGGCAATGTTTCTAAGCTCTGGCTTCATCTCTTTGTCCTTTTTTGCCTACAAGTTTAGCACGAGAAGTTTAGAACGAGGAACGATCGATGAATGTCCACGGTACTAGAAAAGTTAGATAGAACAGTACCAAACCCGCGAACCAGCCAATGAAACCACCACCCTTGCCAAAACCACCACCGTTGTCAAAAAGATCCTTCGACTCTTCCGGGGTAGGGTCCCTTCTCAGCTCCAGTTTTCACGAGTGAATCGTCTACGCCAATGAGAAAAGAGGAGTTAGCCACGAATATAGGAGTGAATGTTTGTGAAATACTAAATGGTGAAAGACTTACTCGCGGTACGGCTTCACTTCCTCCATACTCATCAAGATATACGAGGAGATCATATCCCGCTCGAGCTTTTTCATGCTGAACTTCTTCGTGCCACTTGATTTGCCACCGAGCCCTATGAAGATGCTAAGCTTGGGTACATCTTCAGGGTTGGCTGCATTGTAGCGAACGACTGGATTGTGGTTTGTGGGAATGTTGGCATCATAGAAACCTGTCGTGAAGTTTGACACCTCCTCGTTAAGGCATGCCTCGGCCATGGATGCCTCGATCTTGCATTTATTCCCGCAATTCTGGCGTAGGTCTTTCATTTTTCTCTCAGGCCCAAACTGCCAACGGGTCGACACAGGCCCCCCCATTAAAGCCTCGTGCGCGAGATGCAAGATCATATGTTGCATCGGATTAAAAAACCCTGGCGGAAGTATCGTCTCTAGCTTGCAAAGCAACTCGGGTGCCTGTCATGCAGCTTCAGAACCACTTCACGATCTAACTCCCTTGCACAAATCTGGCGGAAGAAAAAGCTCAACTCCGCCAGTACTCGCCAAGTCTCCTCATCGACATAGCCTCGAATCATCACCGGCATTATGCGCTCAAGCCACACGTGGTAGTCATGACTCTTCAGCCCTCCTACTCGCTGTGTGTCCAGGTTCACACACCTCGCCCAGTTAGCTGCATAACCATCAGGGAAGTACAAACACTCCACTAGCCACTGTAATATTTCCCTTTTTTCCGGCCTTGTAGGGCAGAACTGAGCCTTTGGCTTAGACCACCTAGTGCTGTTGACTCCAGGAGGCTTCATATCAAGATTTGGCCTGTCACAAAGTACTTCTTGGTCCATTCAAGCCTTGACGTTATCCTTCGTCTTCTCAGTCTCCATGATGGTGCTATAAAGAGCCTCGGCGATATTCTTTTCGGTGTGCATTACATCAATGTTGTGTGGAAGCTCGACATCCTCCATGTAAGGGAGCAGCTTCCAGAAGCACGGAATGTGAGTCCACTGGTGCGTCTCCCCATAACCCACAAAACCATTCCCATCGGGGTTAGGCACGAGAGCTTCTAGCTCAGCCTTGATTTCTCTTCCGGTCATCAGACGTGGTTTCAGAGCATGGATCTCGACTTCTTTCTTGAACCGCTTTACGTCACTCCTGTATCTATGACATGGGTCAAGGAACTATCGATGTTGATCAAAGCATGAATACTTGCCTCCTTTCTTAAGCCATGAGAAAGTCATAGCCTGTCTGCACTGTGGGCAAGGCCACTTCCCATGTGTACACCAGCCGCAGAACAAAGCACGCGCTGGTAAGTCATGCAGGGATGTGTGGTACCAGACATACATATCGAAGTGATCATTTGTTGAGGCGTCATATGTTCGGACCCCGCGACCGTTCCAGCCAACAGCCAAGCACTAGTACAGAACGACACATCGGATACCCCTCTATGGAAACGGCAGGCGTTAGGCGACGGAGAATCGCGCTTTTCGCGCGGCCAGTGCGTACAAACCTGACCTGGGCCGCGGCTGGCCCGTCAACATAGGTAACGGAGAAAGTATTAACTCCGTTACCCATAGTATTGGCAACGGTCTTAATTCTAGCTCCGTTTCCGATATGTGCCTCTATAGCAACGGGGAGTTTTGGGTGTCCGTTTCCAATGTGGACACGTTCCATCTTGGAATTCGAAGCGAGGCGAGTAAATGCCATGGCGTAGTGGCACCGCCCACTACTCCTTGAAAATCCCAATCCTTGCTAGCTCAAGACGCCACCGAATCTGCTCTCTCTCTCTCTCTCGCTCGCTCGCTCCCTCCTACTGATTAGTGAAGATGCCTCGCAGCAACGACACACAGGAGTACACTGAGTCGCCGCGGGACAGTCCCCCCATCAGCGGCGAGTCCGTTGAAGGACTGACGCCGGAGACGAGCGACGACGAATACGCCAACTTCCATGATCCCACCTTGATGCTGGGCCCGCCGAAGGTTGATTCTGATGATGAGTCAACCGAAGAGGAGAAGGAGGAGGAGGAGGACGACGAGGAGGACGAGGCGGAGGCGCCGGTCCCGAAGAAGGGAGCCCCGGCGACGAAGAAGAAAGCCGCCGCCACCGCCTCCGATATGCTGCCGCCGCCGCCGCCACCACCACCTCCAATGGCCCCCAATAAGCGAGGCCGTGTGAAGGACGAGGATTGCGCGGAAGCAGGGCGCAAGAAAAACAAAAAGTAGCTAGTAGTAGTTCTATAAGTTCTCCAACTGTAATTTACTTTATTATTATTAATATGTACTGCGTATGTAATGTAGTAATCACTAATATTAATATAAGTATCCTATAAGTGGTTTTCTCCATATAGTAGAGATTAGGAAAATATTATTCCAGAGAGTAGAAGAAATTCCACAGAATGGGCGCGTAGGTCCCACACCTCAGTGGAAGAAACACAAAGGAAACGGTCCTTCTAAAGAACCGTTTCCTATGTTTTACCTATATATATGGGCGTACAGAGCAAAACCTAACACTCGTTTCCTCACTCTGTCCCAGTATGCTAGATCTGTTCGTGGCGGCGCCTCCTGGCGTTGCGGCCATCGCCGGTGCCATGGCGGCGCCGTCTCCGCCCAGACGACGGCTATCACGGCGAGGTCTTCGCCATCTCCCCCGACACGGTGAGGTGTTCGCCATGTCCCCCGACACGGCGAGGTCTTCGCCATCTCGCCCGACACGGCGAGGTCGTCGCTCTGTCCGCTTCCTCTGCCTCCACCACTTCCGGATCTGCTAGATCGATCCAACGGCGACATGAAGAAGGTATCAGATCCACATCCGGTAGTTCTATCTAGATCTGTTCTTGATGTAGTTAACTTGCCTATTGTGCACTTGCAACTAGTTGTAGTTTAGCTAACTTGTTGAAAGTAGTTCAGTTCACATCCGGTAGTTCTATCTAGATCATTTCTTGATGTAGTTAACTTGCCTATTGTGCACTTGCAAGTAGTTGTAGTTTAGCTAACTTGTTGAAAGTAGTTCAGTTCACATCCGGTAGTTCTATCTAGATCAGTTCTTGATGTAGTTAACTTGCCTATTGTGCACTTGCAACTAGTTGTAGTTTAGCTAACTTGTTGAAAGTAGTTCAGTTCACATCCGGTAGTTCTATTTAGATCATTTCTTGATGTAGTTAACTTGCCTATTGTGCACTTGCAACTAGTTGTAGTTTAGGTTACTTGTTGATAGTAGTTCAGTTCACATCCGGTAGTTCTATCTAGATCATTTCTTGATGTAGTTAACTTGCCTATTGTGCACTTGCAACCGGTTGTAGTTTAGCTAACTAGTCCATGTGAAAACAGGAGTCTATTTCGGTGACACTGCATAAAAAAGTCGGAGACACAGAACAAACAACGAACATTACTCAAGAGAGTAGTGTTTGTTGACTTTCCCATAATGGCCTCCAATTATATACACAGGTCAGTACACACTATATATACTACTGTATACTTCATATTATTGTGTTAAATTGTTTGTTCTATCTAGTAGTGTCAGAACTAACATAAATCCTTATTTACATTTAGGGATATCAAGCTGTTCCCTTTCAAACTCCACCTTACATATCCACCGTCGCTATTGTGACGTTTTGGTACACTGTATAAAATACTTTTTTAAGTAAGAGTGTTTTATACAGTGTCGCCGAAATGTCACATCGGTGACGTATTAGATTAGATTTCGGTGACACTGCATAAAAAATCTAGAGCCGGTGGTGGCCTCCATGGAAAGGATGATCGTTGTCAGGCATCCTATGAAGCTGCTGACATCGCAATATCTTGTTGACAAGCCGCGTGTTGGCTGCTCCGGTTCATCAATAAGAGCCACCTCAAGACATAGGTAAGATATCGTTTCAGTTTGCTTAAATTCATAGTGTATTTGTTTTAGCATATGTATTTAACAATTGTAACTCTATTTACTAATGTATAGGGTCCAAAGCTTCAACATCCTTCTCTCAAGAAGTTGAGATAAGAAGAGATAGCTAGAGTGACACCTGCGAGGATTGTGGAAAAGGATGTAGGGAAGAAATCATATATTCTTTCCGTCCTTTGACATGATAGGCTTAGTATAGATGAAATCTGTTATCGTTTTACCTCTTATGTTTGTCACATCTTGTGATGCAATTGTAAAGGTGAAATTGTGATGGAAATGTAAAGTTACATTGTGATATGAATGAAATCTGTTACCGTTTTAGTATTTGAGCTTGTGCCGTGAGATTTTAAGTATCTAGTGGCATTTGTAAACGTGGCATCCTGTAACCGAAATATGAGAAATGCTCAATGCAAACGGGTGGATGGCAAACTCCGTATCTGATGAAGGAAAACTAAGGAAACGGAGGTCTGCGCACAACCGTTGCCAAATGGAGACCTCATCGGAAACGGTTTTTGGCCTCCGTTACCGATGAAGGCCTTCACATCAGTGACAGAGGCGGGGACACGGACCCTTTCTCTTTGCCGAAGGGTTTTTGGCCCGTTTCCGATGTGTCGTTCTGTACTAGTGAAGTCTTCAACCAGCGGTTCCAGGTACACGTTCATGTTCTTACCCGGGTATTTTGGTCCTGGGATTATCATCGACAATAACATGTTATGTGATCTCATGGACTCGCCGGGGGGGGAGGTTCTGGGGTATGACAATCACAGGCCAACAGCTGTATGTTGCCGCCGACATGCCATACGGATTGAACCCATCGGTTGATATAGCAATAGCTACGCTCCTCGGGTCGCCCGCTTTCAGTGGATACTTCGCTACAAAGTTCTTCCATGCGTCACCATCGACGGATGTATCATGTTGTCCGTGTATCTATTCCCTAACGCGGCCCATCGCATCTGCTGGGCAGTGTCTTTGTTCATGTAAAGCCGCTGGATCCTCGGTATAAATGGAAGGTACCGGAGAATCTTTTGGGGAATCCCGGTCTGCCTCTTCTGTCCACCACCGAGGTCGACCTCGAAGTACCTAGAGGAATTGCAATGGATGCAATAATTTGTTCCAGCATGTTCTTTCCTGAATAGCATGCATCCCTTTGGACAGGCGTCTATCTTCTCATATGACATCTTAAGGTCACGGAGGAGTTTAGTCGCCTCGTAGAAGCTCTTCGCCAAGATACGCCCTTTCGGTAGAAGGCTGCCAACGGCGGCCAGAATATCATCGAAACCATCCCTGCAAATCTTCCTCTGGCACTTCACGGCCATAAGGCGAGCGATGGCATCTAGAAGGGTAACATCTGTATGTTCATGAAGGGGTTTCTGCGAGCCAAACATAGTCTCGTAGTACTTCTTCGTGTCTTCATCCGGCTGCTCACTTGTCTCCGCCTCCTGAGGTGTCTCCGCCTCTACACGACGGCTTTCAGGCGCATTAGCATTGACAAAGGCGTCTAAGCAGTTGTTGAACCCAGTGTCAAATTCTCCCGCTGGCTGAATCTGACGTGGCTCGGTTCTAGGACGTTTTGCTAACTGTTCACCATGGAAATTCCAAACATGGTAGAATGGTGTGAACCCATTCTTGATCAGGTGCGTACTAACATCTACCTTCGACTGTCGCCTTCGGTTCTCGCATTTTGAACAGGGGCAAAACACTTTCATGGGTCTGCTGCTGATGTCAAACGCCTTGTTCACAAACTCCTCGGCCTTATCTATCCATTCATCACTAAACTCCCACTGACTCTTTCTGCCAGCATACATCCACTCACGGTTCTGTCTCGGATCCATCCTTTAATCGGTACCAAAAAAGACATACACAATGCTTTCAGTTCAACATGTCACTGAATTTTAACAAAACCATTTTTTACGGCCAAATTTTATCTTTTACAACATGCAAGGGTTCACCTACACTTCTAATGGGTAGGGGCCTATCCCGCCCGAGTACGTGTAGATCGAGTCGTGTCCCATGTTCTACCCCGACCCGAGACGGAATTTCGACAGCACCTCCCCGCTGTTCTTCAGAATACACGTCTCGAGCTTGTCAAGCCGAGAGGGTGTGCATCCGAAGAACAATGGGGAGGTGCTGCCGAAATTCCATCTCAGGAAGGGGTAGAACATGGAACACGACCCGATCTACACGTACTCGGACTGTCCAACAGGACAACCCGGAAGTGTTACGGTTATAAATATGCAAAGATGGATAATCCTGCATATTTATAAATTTGTAACCCTTCCGGATGGGATCTGACTCGGGTTACGCGACTCGACTGACTTGGTGATCTAGACCAAAATAAACCTATGCAGCAAGAGAGGCGAAAGATGTATACCCAAGAAGCGTGGTCGATCACCGTTAGAAGGTCGGGGACGGAACAGGGGCACCGAGGCAGCCCTCCTCAGCTGGAGAAGAAGCCCCGTAAACTACGACATCTGAAAACCACAAAAAGAACATATCAATGATCAATGATAGAGGTAAAACCATGCAATGTCAACCTATCAAGAAAAAATCCTAGCATTTCACACATGACAAATTTGGGTACAAAATGCCTCCTGTTGGGTACAAAAAAAAGGCCGGGATCCCCCCGGGATTGCAGTTACCAAACAAGCCCTTAATCTGATTATGTCTATTTTATGCCATAAAAGGGTTCAATAGTCACAGACAACAACAATTCCACATTTTGGGTTTATGACTCCGACATTTCTAATGGCTATGGTGTTGGTGCATTCCTGTTTCTCTTCTCGGGCCAGTCACTTCTTATGGGAGTTATAAAGCGCATGTGCTTTGGCTAGCCACTTGCAGCCGGTGGAAGCAGAGCCTGGTCCATTATCTACTTTGCATCTTCATGGTAATTCCTATGCTAACATAATTTCTTTCACTTCCCAAGTTATGTTGCCTTAGTGCACAATGTCAGGATCACATTCATAATCGCTGAGTCCTGTCTGATTGCTGGAGCAACGAAGAACGCATACCACACTAAGTACAGGCACATGATATATGCAGGGAGCTGGACCCGTCGATGGAAGAAACGGCCGAACCTTGGTCGAAGGAGGAGCCGCCGGCCGTCGTCGTTGTCACCGCGGCTCAGGGTTTGCAGCAGCACGGCGCCCCAAGCTCCTCACCGGCGCGACGCCGCCAAAGCTCCTCACCGGCGCGGCGCCCCCAAGCTCCTCACCGGCGCGGCGCCCCCAGCTCCTCACCGGCGCGTTCTTCGTCAACAGCTCCTCACCGGATGGATGGGTGGTGGCGCCGCTGGTGACGGCGGCGAGGGTGGGTGGAGGCGCTGGCGACGGCGGCGTGGATGGGTGGCGGAGCTAGCGCGGCGTGGATGGATGGGTGGTCCGGGTGGATGCGGGGATGCGCGGCGCTAGCGTGGGATGCGGCGAGGTCGATTTGTGGAAACTGAGCACCGGTCGATTTGGGGAAAGTTCGGACCGTGTCCTAACCTCCCGTCTTTGCCGTGATCCAGTCTTTGCCGTGTACAAAAACTTCGGACCACGGCAAAGAATTGACATATTTTTCCCGCGCTCTGAAATTCAGTCTTTGCCGTGCGCCCTAAGTGGCAGCACACGGCACGGAACATGTTTGCCGTGTGCCTTTCTGTCAGGTGCACGACAAAGCATGTCTAACATTTTTTTCATATGCTTTCCTTGTTTATTTTCTTTGTTATGGCTTCTAGCATATTAATTTACTTCACTTAATTATATTTATTTATACTATATATATAAACCCTCCGGTGCGGGCCGCATGCGTCGACACCACGAAAAAGTGTACCGAACGTGCAAGGCGTCGTCTACCCCGGACCCAGGGCGTCGTCTACCAAAACTTGCAACGATCGTGATGCAGTAACGCAGCGACACCAGATGAAATGTTGGTTCCCCATGGTCCCATGTACCAACCTAACACAACCGAGCAAAAAAGTTCATTCGTCTACCCCCTCTCGGCGCCGGTCAAAGGGGTAGATCGACAGGTTAGGCCATAGGAACATGAGAAACCAAAGTCTACCCCAAATCAACACAAGATTCCATCCGGTTCGCCCGAAAGGGGAGTTTTCCTCTAAGTGCAGAAACTCACACTAGTAGGAAAAGCTTATAGGTGAGATGCTATCAGTGGCGCACCAGATCCCAGTGCGCCACTGATAGTCTCTCACCTGGGTTCCTGGATTTTGAAAAAAAATACCAGTGGCGCACAAGATTCCAGTGCGCCACTGGTAAATTTTTAGCAGTGGCGCACCGTAAACGTGGTGCGCCACAGGTAAGTTCCAGTTAAATTTGAAAAATTTCGAGGTGGAGGAGAGAGAGTACCAGTGGCGCACCAGACAGTAGTGCGCCACTGGTAATTTTTTTACCGGTGGCGCACTAGGCAGTGGTGCGCCACTGGTAAAAAATTTACCTGTGGCGCACCACTGCCCCGTGCGCCACAGGTATTTCTGGTCAGATGTTTTGCAAAGTGGGCAGATACATTACCTATGGCGCACCGTAGTGTGGTGCGCCACAGGTAGCCGCAGATATTTTTCTTCCCTCCCCTATCCTCTCCCACCCTTATCCTCTCCCTTATCCTCTCCATCCACTCCTTTCTCTCTGTCACAGGCACACACGCACCACACAGCACACACACACCATGCACCCACGCGCACACAGCACACACACACCACGCACGCATGCACACGGCCGCCTCCTCGTCGCCGCCCATGCCCCGAGCACCGCCGCCCACGACACCGCTCCGCCATCCTCGCCACCTCGCCACGCCCCGAGCGCCGCCGCGCACCGGACCTGCTGCGGCCTCCGCGGCCGGCGGGGCGGGCCCGCACCTCGCGCGTGACCTTCGAGCGCGCCATGGCTCGGCCACTCGATCTGTGGTGGTCGGGCGCCAGTGAAGGGATCATGGGCTGCAGCTGGCCGGCCGACATCCCTGCGGGCGGCTGCGGAGGCCGGAGACCTGGTCGGCGGCGGAGTGGAGAGGACTGAGGAGGAGGAGGAGGAGGCGGAGTTCGGCTCGGCGGGTGCCGGTTCAAGCACACCGACGAGCACGGCGATGAGCTGCTTAGCACCAACGACGCCGCCCGTCCTCGTCTGCTCCCACCGCAACGAGGAGCTGGAGGGCTCCGCCGCCGGTGCGCCGTGTGGACCGCCGCCGGACGTGAAGCCGTTGAATTTTTTACTTCCAGGGACTTTTGTGTAATTTTGTGGAATGTTGTAATTTTACTTTTCTTTTTTGGTCCGTCCTGTAAAATGTACCCAGCTTCGGTGTCTTTTGACACCTTTTGATTTTTTTTTTTAAATTCGTAATAACATAGTAGTGGCGCACCACTTTGTGCTAACTGTGGCGCACAAGCTGTGCGCCATAGGTAAGTCGTGTTATCTGTGGTGCACCGCTAGTGCGCCACAGGTACCACTTATCAGTGGCGCGAGTTTAGTGGCGCACCACTAGTGCGTCACTGATAGCCTATTTTGGTGCGCCACTAATAGGCTTTTTTCTACTAGTGTCACTAGAGAGAAAGTGAAGTCGGTGAAGCCGGTCACACCTAGGAGTAGGATATTGCACATTTACAACACACAACACACTTGTATACATATGGTATGGCACAACCTAGGTTTGGGTGGGGTTTCGACGCTCCGGGGCCCCGCTTCGGCGAAACCCTGAATCCGCTGGAAAAATCCTAACGTTTTCGTCTACCCCCATAGACGTGCGTCGAAAGGGGGTAGGCCAGTGGACTTTTTTGCTTGGTTGTGTTAGGTTAGGCCATAGGAACATGAGAAACCAAAGTCTACACCAAATCAACACAAGATTCCATCCGGTTCCCCGAAAGGGGAGTTTTCACCTCTAAGTGCAGAAACTCACTAGAGAGAAAGTGAAGTCGGTGAAGCCGGTCACACCTAGGAGTAGGATATTGCACATTTACAACACACAACACACTTTTATACATATGGTATGGCACAAGCTAGGTTTGGGTGGGTATCGCTGGAAAAATCCTAACGTTTTCGTCTACCCCCATAGACGTGCGTCGAAAGGGGGTAGGCCAGTGGACTTTTTTGCTTGGTTGTGTTAGGTTAGGCCATAGGAACATGAGAAACCAAAGTCTACACCAAATCAACACAAGATTCCATCCGGTTCCCCCGAAAGGGAGTTTTCACCTCTAAGTGCAGAAACTCACTAGAGAGAAAGTGAAGTCGGTGAAGCCGGTCACACCTAGGAGTAGGATATTGCACATTTACAACACACAACACACTTTTATACATATGGTATGGCACAAGCTAGGCGCTTCGGCGAAACCCTGAATCCGCTGGAAAAACCCTAACGTTTTCGTGTACCCCCATAAACGTGCGTCGAAAGGGGGTAGGCCAGTGGACTTTTTTGGTTGGTTGTGTTAGGTTAGGCCATAGGAACATGAGAAACCAAAGTCTACACAAATCAACACAAGATTCCATCCGGTTCCCCCGAAAGGGGAGTTTTCACCTCTAAGTGCAGAAACTCACTAGAGAGAAAGTGAAGTCGGTGAAGCCGGTCACACCTAGGAGTAGGATATTGCACATTTACAACACACAACACACTTGTATACGTATGGTATGGAACAACCTAGGTTTGGGTGGGGTTCCGACGCTCCGGGGCCCCGCTTCGGCGAAACCCTGAATCCACTGGAAAAACCCTAACGTTTTTGTCTACCCCATAGACGTGCGTCGAAAGGGGGTAGGCCAGTGGACTTTTTTGCTTGGTTGTGTTAGGTTAGGCCATAGGAACATGAGAAACCAAAGTCTACACCAAATCAACACAAGATTCCATCCGGTTCGCCCGAAAGGGGAGTTTTCACCTCTAAGTGCACTAGTAGAGACAGGGCCTTTCGTCCGGATCTTTGTCCCGGCCCCTTTCCAAACCGGGGCTAAAGGCCCGGCCACGTCGCCCGAAATAGCCCACGCGCCCCTCACCCCTTTTGTCCGGTTCGTTAGGGCCTTTAGTCCCGGCTCGTGTCACCAGCCGGGACTAAAGGGGTATGCCACGCGCTGCGGCCTGGTGCCCCCTTTAGTCACGGTTGGTAACACCACTGGGGCACCAACTGCCGCCGCAAGCAACAGGCCACCCGTACGCTGGTGGGAGCGTGGGTAGAGGTGGTGGGTACAAGAACTGCGACATCGAGAAATCGAAAGTGGGCTCTGGAGAGAGATAGCATCCCGCTGGAAGGAGTTCCATCGGAATGAACGGCGCGGATTATTTTATAAAACATAAAATGGCAAGGCGCCGACGGCCGGCTCTACGTCGACGGCCAATGCCTATTATTATCTTATTTTATATTTATACTTATTTATTTATTAGTATCAATTATTTTACTACCGCACTCGGCGAAGGAAACACTCAAACTGCAACTGCTTGATCCAACGGCTCCCAAGCTCTCGAAGGAAACACACGATCCGCGTACTTGTTCCTGATTGGCTAGCCGAAGGGAGTCATTCGCTTGATCCGACGGATCCAAGCTCTCGAAGGAAACACACGATCCGCGTACTTGTTCCTGATTGGCTAGCCGAAGGGAGTCATTCGCTTGATCCAATGGCTCCCAAGCTCTCCAAGGAAACACACGATCCGCGTACTTGTTCCTGATTGGCTAGCCGAAGGGAGTCATTCGCTTGATCCAACGGCTCCCAAACTCTCGAAGGAAACACACGATCCGCGTACTTGTTCCTGATTGGCTAGCTGGAGGGAGTCACTCGGAGAGGCGGGTCTATAAGAGAGGCAGGAGTACACTTCACATCCATCATTGGCAGTACACGGGTAGCAGAGAGCAAGATTTCTGAGAGGCAGGAGTTCCTAGAGCGGAGGCTGAAGGTGAACCCTCCCTCGGTCGGATCCAAAGAGCGGCAAGGATCTCTGATGATTAGCAACATCCCCAACACTTGTTCGGACGGTTGCAAATCATCAGAGACGTCTTGCCGCTGTTTGGATCGAAGGCCGATTTGCCGTCTCACGACCACGCGATGATTTGCAGATTTGCCGGTCAGAGTGGCCACTGGAGAAGGTAGGCAACTTCGATCCGACGTGGTTCTGAAAGGGGCATGGTTAATTTAGGTAGTGCTTGTGCATGGTTACCATCACTGGATAATATAGTTAGAATACTTAGAATAGGATGTGCTAGAATAGGATAACTTAGTTAGAATAGCAAATAGAAGGTTGGTAGATGCCATATCTAGGTCCCAACCTTTGCTTTACAGATTTGGCCAGCGCTATAAGATTTTCTATTTTATGGCTCGAGGAGAGCGAGGATGAAGATGATATCTTCATGCCGAGTGAAGAGAGCAAGAAAGCTGCAGCGGCGGCGGCGGCGTCGTCGTCGAAGGGCAAGGGTGCTGCGTCGTCGAAGGACAAGGGTGCTGCGTCGTCGAAGGGCAAGGGTGTTGCGTCGTCGAAAGGCAGGAGTGATGCGGGAGGCTGCGTCGATGGTTGATGAATTTTCTTTTTCTAATTTGCAGAGTACCATGTATCTTCAATTTATGTTGTGTTCTCGCTACTACCGATATTTTCTTCTCTGTGTAATTTAGGTTGTCAATGTAATTTGCAGGGTTTGTTTAATATCAATGTGAAAAGTAGTCGAAAGGGGGTAGCAAAGTGAAAAATTTTGGTTGCTTGTGTAAGGTTAGCCCCTAGGAACACCCTAAACAAATTTATACCCACCTCTTACGAAATATCTTGACGTGCAATTCTGAGAGACAAGATTCGCGTCATCATTTTATGTGGGTGGAGACCGCTATTCGGTGTAGCTATATACATGGTCCTATGTACCAACCTAACACAACCAAGCAAAAAAGTTCATGGTCCTATGTACCAACCTAACACAACCAAGCAAAAAAGTTCATGCGTCTACCCCCTCTCGGCGCCGGTCAAAGGGGTAGATCGACAGGTTGGACTTTTTTCCAGCGGGTGTAGGGTTTCGCCGTAGAGGGGTCCGGAGCGTCGGAATCCCACCAAAACTTGCATGGGTCCCTAATATATGTATAAGAATGTGTTGGTAGGTTGTGGGAATCAAGATACAACTCTGATCGAGGAGCCCTATTCACCGCCTATGGAAGGGGTAGACGACGCCTCACACGTTAGGTCCACTTATTCGGGGTTTCGACCCATTCGGCCCGCACCGGAGGGTTTATATATATTATCGAGAAACATAATTAATTGATATAAATGAACGTACTAGAAGCCTTAACAAAGAAAATAAACGAAGCAATGATATGAAAAAAAATTGATGGTTTGTCGTGTGTAGATCACCTAGACACACGGCAAAGGGAAGATTTGCCGTGCGTTCTGCCCAGAGACGCACGGCAAAGTATTTACCGCCAATTTATTTAGAGCGCGTGAAAATTTGGCCTCTCTCTGCCGTGCGTTTTGCTGCACATGCACGGCAAACTATATTTCCCGCGAATTATTAGCGACGGCGGCAAAGTTTCGTATCCTGGTCAACCGATTTGCCGTGCATAGACATGAAGGATCACGGCAAAGATATCTGTGCCGTGTCACCTATCTTTGTCGTGTGTTGTTTGTCCATTGTGCCGTGCCTTATTCTTTGCCGTGATCTCTCTGCGTCCTGGACGGCAAAGAACTCTTTGCCGTGTTCCGAGTTCTGCCGGCTCACGGCATATACCTGTTGATGACTCCCAAGTGCAGGAGATCAATTGTAGTACCTTTCTAATAGAAAAGGTTGTCGAACCCACGAGGAGCTGAAGGTATTGGTTATTAGAAATGATAAATAGACAATAAAAGATGCAAGTGTTTTTGGTATTTTTGATTGTATAATTGCAAGACAGTAACAATGCAGCAGGTAAATGGTAACAAGTAAAAGCTCTCAAAGAGAGAGAAAGCCCAATCCTCTATGTGTAAGAGGACAAGCTCAAGTGATGTGTAACTTATATGTGGAAAACGTTCCCGAGGGCGGCATGGATATTGCTAGGCATATAGATTTATTAAACAACACGTTGAATATCTTGTCTAGTTTTAATCTTCTTCGGACGGAGCTATTATTAGGTACAGCTAAATAAATAGACTAAACCCCTTATGATGGATCATGTGGCCAATTAAATGACAGCACAAGAATTATTAAGATATAAAATCCCACCATAGCATTACGCTCTAGGTCCCCGATACTAATACCCCGTAAAGTAACTTAATGATTCGGTCTCAGCTTTCGTGTCCTCCCAAGTCTCCCTCACGCCATTACACTACGGTGTTCTCCTATGAGCCCATATAGGTGAAGTGTTGTGCAGTCGACGTTCGCACAACACCATCATAGAATCACACAAAAAGATAAACACTAGACAAAATACCAACACATGTCATATATAAATCATTGCCAATTCATCCTATGCCCTCAGGAACATACGGGAACTACTCACAACGTGCAAACATGGTGATATTCAGTGGCATAAGTGGTACAACACAATCTGAAAATATAACTTCACCACCAAATAATGACAAGTACTCAATCACAAACATGAATAGTAGCACAAGACAAGTATCTAGGGTATAGCAACTCTCAAACTACGAGGGGGACGGAGTGGATCACGGAGATGATGATGGAGATGGTGCTGGTCTTGGTGATGGTGATGATGTAGAGGCCTCCTCCCACGCCAAGGAGGAGAGGTGATGACGATGACGATGATTTCCCCCTTCTTCGGAGCTCCGGAGCAGCAGGATCTGATCCCCCTCGGAGGGAATCAGGAGTTTCGCCGCCGCCGGACCTCGGATAGTCTCGTAAAAATTAGGGCGTTACTTTTCGGGCGAGACGGAGACCTCGTTAAAAAGCCCCAGGCGAGGAAGTGCCCGAGGCTCCAGATGGTGGGCCCCACGCGGCCAAAGAATCTGGCCGCGTGGGCCCCCCTTTTGGGCCTCGTGGCTCTCCTCCCTTCGATCTTCTTCCCACTGTGTTCTCCCGATGAAAAACCAGCTGTGCAATTTTCCTTTTTCCATTTGGGTCCCTGTAGCTCCTGAAACATTAAAAACAAGAAAAAGGAGGTTTTCTGCCTCCCAGAAATTAAATACCAAAAATAGGGACTTTGTATGAAAGTCCCATAAATCATCTAAAACATGTAAAAACAATGATATAACAATGCAATAACATTCTAATATGATAATATAAGTTGTATAAATGATGATATAAAATGCACGTATCAACTCCCCCAAGCTTAAACCCTTACTTGTCCTCAAGTAAGTAAGGACATAGATCATTACATGCATCAATGGACTTATGGTTGATAAATAAATACGAGCATTGTATCATCATCATATTCAATTGCAATGTAAGATTAATGAATTAAAACTCATACACATAAGGGCAGCATAAGTAGAAGCTCTAGCAATCACCCCTTACACTTTGAAAGCAAATAACCATTGTATGTTGGACAATTGAATCACACTATTTTTAACATGCTTTTGCTCTTATGGCTAGCATCATAATGTTTAATACTTTACTGAAGTTTAAAGACAAGATAAACTCTCATTGGATAACAAGTTAAAGAATACAAATGAAAAGACAGATATAAAATTATTTGCACCCTTGCTTCACTAGTAACTAGTGCAAACTTTAGTCATGGATGTTTCAATCAAGTTCTTATGCTCAAACAACCTTTATCTCACACTTTCCATGGCTAACCGAATCCTCGGGTGCCTTCCTTTCATACACTTTACAAGAGCATAAGTATTGACACATCCATGATCATTCATTTGCTCAAAAGATACTAGATTCTAACAAGAGTGTTTCATATCCTTTTCATTAACTATTCCCAACTTTTTATGCTACAAGACTATATCTCAACCTTAAACTTATTAATTCTCAAGTCATAATGACTCACTCTTTTCTTATTTATATTGAGCTAGATTCTACAATTGTCCAACATACTCAAGTTAATTAAATTCAAGGCAAGATGTGACTGAAACCTCTAAAATAAACCACGCTCATTTGCATGAGTGTTACCCATAAATCTCCAAACAAGAGAATCATGGATGACACCATACTTTAATATTCATTGATAAACCATAAGATAGGGATACATGATAATGCTCCATGAGCTCACACAAGCCTAAAAGAGATTGATAACTAAATGATAAAAGCAAAACACACCATGACTAGATAGATATGATAAACTAGTAAAGATAAAGACTAGGTGGAACTCCCCCAAGCTTGACGTTCTGCCAGTGCTTTCTCTGCTGCAGCCTCTTCTTTCTCATATTCTTCCTCCCATTCAGCCCTCTTCCATGGGAAAGGCCTCCCATTGTAGAAGGAGTTAGGTGGATCATTATACCTGAGGGTAGCAGCTGCTGCAATCTTCTTGAAGCGCTCTTCATACTCACAGTTTTGATTTTCCACATCCCACAGTAGAGCTTGATGCTTGTCCAACTCAGATGTGACATGTAGATACCTCTTCTCCAAGTCCTCCAGCCTCTCCTTGTACTCTTCAACCTTCTTCTCCAGCTCCAGGTTCATGAAGTGATGAGCATCAAGGCTGCGTTCAACAACAGTATTATACCTGAAGATCTTCTGTTCCAGGTCCTCCAGCCTCTCCTCCACCGTGCCAATGATCTTGGGAGCCTTCACCTCCTCTATGAGCATCGCGCCCTCCTTGAAGGACAAGGTCTTCATTGGTGCCATCACGGAGTTGAGGTAGCGGTTCACAACACCTCCCTTGGGGAAGCTCTCCCCCTCATGATCGGATCCGGAGCTAGACATGGCTAAAACCTGACAGACAGAAACAGCAAAAGCAAAGATCGCTCGAGAACGCTCGGTGCGAGATTAGATCAACGAAAAGGGGTATATATTGACGGTTTTTAGGTCAAGACGAAGCGTCGGAGTCGAAAACGAGACGGAACGGGACTCCGAGGGGCAAAAGGAGTGGGCCCACGCGGCCAAAGCATCTAACCGCGTGGGACCCCCTCTTTTCTCCCTCGGGTCTCCGTTCCTTCCAATTTTCTTGTCCCACACGTTAATTTCCATAAAAAATGATGTCCGTAAAATATTACGCAATTCCGAGAAACTTTCCAGAGTAAAAGTTACCTTTTATTGATTTTGGATTTCTGAAACTGCAAACTTCTTTGCAATTACCTCCTCCGGTGTCTGTAAATGAATTCCTCCACCTTTCCAATGAAGCTTTTTCCTGCAATATAATGTTTAAGGCGTTGTCCATTAACCACATGAGGTTTACCTTTCATATCACCATGAAGACGGATAGCTCCTGAACGGTATACTTCCTGTATCACTAATGGTCCCTGCCACTTTGAAGCTAACTTACCTGCAGAAAACTTGAAACGAGAGTTGTATAATAGCACTTGATCACCTACTTTGAATTCTTTCTTTTTAATTTTCTTGTCATGCCAAATCTTAACTTTTTCTTTAAACATCCTGGCACTTTCATAAGCTTCATTTCTCCATTCATCTAGTAGGTTTAAATCAAGAATTCTCTTCTCTCCAGCAGTTTTAAAATCAAAGTTCAATTGTTTAATAGCCCATCTAGCTTTATGTTCTAATTCAACAGGTAAATGACAAGCTTTTCCATAAACCATTTTATAAGGAGACATTCCCATAGGATTTTTAAAAGCAGTTCTATAAGCCCATAATGCATCGTTAATTTTAAGTGGCCAATCAGACCTAGACTTATTCACTGTCTTTTCCAAAATGAGTTTAATTTCCCTATTACTTAATTCAACTTGTCCACTAGTTTGGGGATGATAAGGTGATGCAATTCTATGGTTAACATCATATTTTGCCAAAGTTTTCCTAAGAATACCATGTAAGAAATGAGAACCACCATCAGTAATTAAAAACCTAGGAACACCAAACCTGGGGAAAATGATGTCCTGAAGCATCTTCATTGCCGTGGCATGATCTGCACTTTTGGTTGGAATTGCTTCCACCCACTTTGTAACATAATCCACTGCAACCAAAATATGAGTATGCTTTGTCTTTGATTCGGGGAAAGGTCCCATAAAGTCAAAACCCCACACATCAAATGGTTCAAGTGGTAAGGAATAGTTCATAGGCATTTCATTTCTCCTACCAATATTTCCTACTCTTTGACATTTATCACAAGATTTAACATATTCAGCACAATCCTTAAATAAAGTAGGCCAATAAAAACCAGACTGTAATACCTTTGCACCTGTACGATCTCCTGCATGATGCCCTCCATAAGTGTCGGGGGGCTACCCCCGGGTAGGGTAAAGTTGTGGTATAAAGAGCTCTAAGGACTGGACCGGGTCAAGGTCAAACCGAGTCAACCAAGTCCGGAGGGACCGAGGCATGGTGCAGCTACCAACCGGCTTATGGCAACCGGGTCACGTAGGCCGGGTTATGTTAGCTGAGTCGTCTTAACCGACATATACCGATCGGGATATGCTGACCGACATATGTATGTCGGTAACTTGTGTGTTTTCTTATGTGCAGGGAAAGTTATTCCGGAAGGGGAATCCGGCATACCCATGCCGGGCTATCCTTATGTCGGACAGAGGTCAATGCTCCTGTCACTTCCCGTCTGGCACGGGAGCGCCTGACACGGAAGCGCCTGACACGGGAGCGTGCAGGAGGAGCAATATGGCAGGCCATCATTCCACCGCTGACTCCGGATTATCCGGGGACAGACTGCGAGGCAAAGGCATGGGCAGGCCGTGTCTTGTCTCTGCCAGAGGGTACCTTCTAGCTGTACCGTAGAGCTGCAGGAGATGGGCTGGTCACGTCCTGTCTCTGACAGGAGTAACATCATGACATATATCCTCGGCATGTCTACAGTGCTCTGGGAGGGCACTTCGGTAACTCGGTTTAGCCTACATATATGGCCTCACCCCCTCCTGCGTGAGGGACGAGAACAACCGCAAAGACGACGTGAGATAGCGAGAGACAGGGCACTGAGATACACTTCCCCCCGTAGTTTCATCTTCTTCCTTGTGTTCTTCCCCATTGTTGAGATATACAGCTCAAGGAGCAACTTGTACGCATGGTACCGAAATATATACAGAGAGAGACAGGCAGGAGTAGGGGTTTTACCTCCTCACGAGGGCCCCGAACCTGGGTAGATCGTGGTGTGTTCTGGTGCTTGTGTGTTCTTTGTGTGTGCTTCTTAGCGCGCTAGCCCTCCCCGGATCCACCAGCGTCCATCGGCCCCACACTTTAGCCATCCTATGGCATCTGCCGTGTTACCACCACGACAGTTGGCGCCCACCGTGGGGCTGGCAGCGGCGCTGGCTGGTGTGTTCATCCGGACGGGTTCCATCATCGCCTCGGGCGAGCGCGTGGTCAGTGGCCTTGTCCACAGACTCGGCTCGCTGAACTTCATCGACGACAACGCGGGCTGCTTCGGTAGTTGGCCAATGCCGAGGAACGGCTGCCTCGTCCTCTTCGGGACGTTCGAGGTCTACGTCGCCACCGAGTTTGTCTGCAAGTACCCCGAGCAGGTGCTTGTGGCTGAGGACCCACCTGCTGTCTGTGCGGCTCGAGGCCGGCGTATCACTCGCCCCGAGAGCTGCGCAGAGGTCATGATGACCGGCATCGCAGGTGATGCCGGTAGAGGAGAACCCGGCGAAGGAGATGCCGGCAATCCTGGCGCAAGGACCACCAGATCGGCGAAAGTGCCGCTGGAGAGGAGGGAGAACCTCCGCGACCAGGCCGGAACATCCAATGTGCCGGTCAGAACTGCTCCTCTCGATGATGTGATTGAGAAGCTTGCTGTGCCGGTAGCTACCGGTACAGATGTTGCCTTGACAGAGGCCGAGTTAGAGCTGCATCGTCAGAATCTGCTTCAGGAGGCCCTCGCGGTGGCCGAGATACGGAGAGAATTCGGGATAACCCTCCGTGAGTACAACCAGCACATGGTTTAACTCCGGTAGCTGCTCGCCCTAGCCGCGTAGAAGAGGTGCGTAGAAGGGGCAAAGGCCTCAATGCTGAGATTGCTAGAGATGGTAGATCTAGTTCCAGTAAGACTCCTAGTCACTTATCAGTTGAGAAGCCGAAGTATAGTTCCCCTGCTAAAACTCTTAGAGCTGCCGAGGCAGCAAGAGCCGAGTTGTCTGGCTTATCCGGAGAAGCTCTCCGTAGGCAGCAGGACCGAGTTAATGAGTTGGTAGCTGTGGCTACCCGGCAGAATGAGGCCTTTCGTAAGGCTAACACAGCTGTAGGTGGGTCCCAGGTTGTTCACTCGGCTGGAGCAGCCGGGAAAAATCTAGGGGGCAAGCTTCCTCACCGCATGTCGGTGGAGATCGTGACCGGAGTGTAAACTCCGGTAGAAACAAGCAAATGCAGACATATGACCCGGTATATGCCGGAAAGCAGTTAGTCGGGCCAGGCAGTGCCGGCCGGGGTAAGAGCAATCCCGGTCCGGGCAATCCAAGTGCCGGAATAGTTAACTCGGTTGGTCGAGGTCATCCACCTCGGTATCCGAGGCAGCAGCAATATGTGGAGCATGTTCAGCAGCCACGAGGTGTTGACCTGGTGGCTGATCGTTATGATGATGGTAACTCGGCTATGGAGAAAGCCGGGTATCCGAGGTATGAGGGTCCGCTGGGATCTCGGTTGGGACATCGCCAGTTGTCTCCGAGTGATGCACGTTACAAGTTGGACAGAATTACATGTCCGAGATGTTGGAAGAGCAAGGCCCACCTGGCCCTGCCTGCTTTGGACCTCGGATAATGAGAGAGCCACCAGTGCGGCACTTTCAGTTGAACCGAGGCGCGAAGACATATGACGGCAGCACCAAGCCAGAGGACTGGCTGACAGATTATGTGTCGGCAGTGCACATTGCTGGAGGAAACCGCCGATGGGCGGTGAGATATATCCCGCAGATGTTGGAAGGGCCAGCCCGGATCTGGCTGAACAACCTGCGAGAGGGCAGTGTTGATTGCTGGCTGGACTTTGAAGAAGCATTTGTTAGCAACTTCTCCAGCACATACAAGAGACCGAATCGTCCTCAACAGCTTGCCATGTGCAAGCAGAGGAATGATGAAACTGACCGGGATTACTTGACCCGGTGGAGTACTATTCGCAATTCCTGTGAAGGAGTTGTGGAGGCGCAGGCCATATCTTGGTTTGCCCAGGGGTGTTGACACGGCACCATGCTTTGGCAGAAGTTGCAGAGGGAAATGCCGGCCACCTGGCCGAGACAATCCGATTGCGGATAGCTATGCACTGGGTGATCCGATGCAACCCTTGCTGAACTCGGTGGAACCGAGTAGAGGTACCCGGTGAACAACAGACCCGGGCCAGCAAGGCAGAATGATCGCCAGGACTTTGGCAACAAGAGGAGAGAGCCGGATTACCGGTATGGCTCAAATCAAGTTGCAGCAGTAGAGCAAAGCCAGCCAGATGCCGGCGCTAGCCAGCGTCAGAGGACCAGTGGCCCTGCTTGGGGCCAAAACCAGGATGTGAAGAAACCGTGGAGTGACCCGAGGAAGCCGTTAACTTATGAGGCAATGTTGGATGGGCCATGCAGCTATCACACGCATGATCCTCGAAGGCCGGCCAATCATTCAACTCGGCAGTGCAGCTGGTATCAGCGCACCTTGAAGGAAGGTGGAGGTTCCGGAGGAAATCAGATGGGGCACCTCAGAGGCCTCCAATGCATATCCTCAACCGAGGCAAGCATTACCACTCACCGGAGCAAACACAATTCCCGTGAATGCACCGGCACAGAGGCCTCCAGCTCCGAAACCTGTCAATCAAGTAAATGTCGGAGGCAACAATGGCAATGCTGGTCCCAGTAGGCAAGGAGAGTATCCTCAGGGAGATTACAGAGAAGCTCATCAGAGTTATGTGGTCTTTGTGACCGAGCCAACAGACAAGCGGAGCCTGCATCGGCGTGCACTGGAGGTGAACGCAGTTATGCCGGCAGTGCCGAAGTATATGCACTGGTCCGAGCAAGAAATCAGTTGGAGCAGAAGGGATCATCCCCGAGTTATGCCAACTCCGGGAGGATATGCACTGTTGGTGGATCCAACATTCTTTGGGCCCACCCTCAATGTCCGGTTCACCCGGGTTCTCATTGATAATGGAGTGCTATCAATATCATGTACCGAGACACCATGGTGAAGATGGGTATCTCGGTGAACATGCTGCAACCGAGTAGCACAACCTTCCATGGCATAGTGCCGGGTGTCTCATGTGCACCTATGGGCAAATCTGGGTTGATGTGTTGTTCGGCACCAAGGACAACTGCCGAACTGAGAGCATCCAGTTTGAGGTAGTGGACCTCGAAAGTCCATACCATGCTTTACTCGGCAGGCCTGCGCTGTCCAAGTTCATGATATCAACCCATGTGGGTTACCTCAAGATGAAAATGCCAGGTCCTAATGGCATCATCACCATCTCGGGTGATTACAAGCGTGCACTGGAGTGTGCCTCGGCTGGATCGTGCTTGGCCGAGTCATTGATCATTGCTGCAGAGAAGAAAAAGATCCATGAAGTGGTGGCACTGGCGCAGTCCGCACAACTCGGTATGCCGGGTATGAGTAACCCGGAGCAGAATGCAACTTTCGAGGTGCCAAAGGAGACCAAGAAGATCATGTTGACCCGGCGTTCCCGGATCATAACGTCATCATTGGTACCGGGTTAACGGAGAAATAGGAAGGCGAGCTCAGTCACTTCCTCCGTGAGAACCGGGATATCTTTGCATGGTCCAATCAGGACCTGCCAGGTGTTCCGAGGGAGTTGGCTGAGCACTCTTTGTTCGTCAGACCGGATATGAAACCGGTGAAGCAACCGACACGGCGTCTCTCGGATGAGAGGAGAAAAGTGGTGGGTGATGAGCTGGCCAAGTTGCTTGCGGCTGGTTTCATCATGGAAGTGCTACACCCGGACTGGTTGTCTAACCCGGTCTGGTGGAAAAGAAAAAAGATGAACCTTTGGTGGCCAAGGTGTGGCGCATGTGTATCGATTTCACGAACTTAAACAAGGCATGTCCTAAGGATCCATTCCCGCTGCCTCGGATTGATCAAGTGATCGATTCTACAGCCGGGTGTGAGCTGTTATCCTTTGTAGATGCGTATTCTGGTTTTCACCAGATACCTTTGAACCCTGCTGATCAATTGAAAACTGCTTTTATTACCCCTTATGGGGCTTATTGCTATCGTGTCATGACATTTGGCTTGAGAAATGCCGGTGCCACTTATCAGAGGTGTATGCAGAAGTGTTTGCATGAGCAAATAGGCAAAAATGTGCAGGTGTATGTCGACGATGTCGTCATAAAAACCAAAGATAAAGTTACTCTGATTGATGATCTCGGAGAGACATTCATAAACTTGAGAAAATACCGGATGAAACTTAACCCGGATAAATGTACATTCGGTGTGCCGGCAGGCAAACTACTCGGTTTCCTTGTGTCAAGCCGAGGTATCGAGGTAAACCCGACAAAAATCCGTGCTATTGAAAGCATGAGGTTACCGACATGTCTCAAGGACGTGCAGAAATTCACCGGATGTTTGGCATCATTAAGTCGGTTTGTTAGCAGGTTGGGAGAAAAGGCATTGCCTTTGTATCAGCTCATGAAGAAAACCACCCACTTCGTGTGGACCCCGCAAGCAGATGCGGCGTTCACCGAGTTAAAAAAGATGCTGGCAACTGCGCCGATACTGGCCTCCCATTACCCAAAGAGCCGATGTTGCTCTATATTGCAGCCACAAACCGAGTTGTGAGTGTTGTAGTGGTGGTGGAGCGAGAAGAAGAGGGTAAAACTGTGCAGAGGCCGGTATATTATTTGAGCGAGGTAATCTCGTTATCCAAGCAGAACTATCCTCACTACCAAAGATGACATATGGTGTCTATCTGGCTGCTAAGAAGTTGAAACATTACTTCCAAGAGCATTCAATCACTGTGGTATGTGAGGCTCCTATCTCGGAGATCATTGGATGTAAAGATGCAACTGGCCGGATAGCCAAGTGGGCCATCGAGGTGTCCCCTTACACTCCTCACTATGAAAGAAGAGATGCCATTAAGTCTCAGGCATTGCCGGATTTCTTGGTAGATTGGGCCGAGATGCAATATGAGCCACCACTGCCTGACTCCAATTACTGGAGGATGCACTTTGATGGTTCCAAGACCAAGATTGGTTTGGGGGCCGGAGTAGTTCTTACCTCGCCAAAGCGAGATCAGCTGAGATATGTACTGCAGATTCATTATGCAGCATCTAACAATGTGGCCGAGTATGAAGCACTGGTCCATGGGCTCAATGTGGCCAAGGAAATAGGAATTCGCCGAATTGAATGTTTCGGGGATTCGAATTTGGTAGTGCAGCAAGTCTCGGGAAATTGGGACGCTTTGGACGCCAATATGGCGTTATTCCGGTTTCATGTCCAGAAGATCTCGGGATTCTTTGAAGGGTGCGAGTTCAAGCATATACCTCGGGAGGAAAATGAAGCTGCCGACATATTGTCCAAGCTGGGCTCGTCCCGGGATCCAATTCCACCCGGGATATCCTTGGAGCATTTAAGGAAGCCATCAATCAAACCATCTCCCGAGTCCGAGTCAATCTTTATCCCGGCAAAACCGGAATCTGATGCTGTGCCCATGGACATGGATGTCGGGTGCATTTGGGAGAACCCGGGGACTGATTGGCAGAACTCGGGGACTGACCAGCATATGTCGGACGAAGCAATGTCGGTTGATGCCATGGAGGTGGATGATCCGGTTTTTCCTGTGCGTCCTGTGCCGGAGTGGGCACAACCAATAATGGCGTATATGATGGACGGGAGTTTGCCAAGTAATGAAGTTGAGGCCAGGCAAGTGCAAAGAAGATCCATGGCATACACCATCATCAACCTGGAGTTGTACAAAAGAAGTGTGACCGAGGTATTGCAGCGCTGTGTCGAGCCGCAGGAAGGTCAAGAGATGCTCCTGGAGATTCATCAGGGAGAATGTGGTCATCATGCTTCATCAAGAGCCTTGGTGGCTAAAGTATTCCGGCATGGATTTTATTGGCCCAGTGCTTTGAGTCAGGCAGAAGATATTGTGAGGAAGTGTCAAGGGTGTCAGAGATTTGCTCACAAAATCCACATGCCAGCCTCGGCACTCAAGACTATTCCCATCACTTGGCCCTTTGCTGTCTGGTGTTTGGATATGGTGGGAGAATTCAGACCAGCCCGAGGTAACATGACTCATATGCTGGTAATGGTGGACAAGTTCACCAAGTGGATCGAGGTGAAACCAATCAGAAAGTGTGATGGTCACACAGCTGTGTCCTTTTTGAAGGACATCATTTTGAGATATGGCTACCCCCATAGCATTATCTCGGATAATGGCACAAACTTTGCTGTGGGAGAGTTTGCTCGGTTCTGTGCGGAAAAAGAATTCGGTTGGACATAGCCTCGGTGGCACACCCAGAGGCAAATGGGCAAGTGGAAAGAGCAAATGCATTGGTGTTGGCCGGTATCAAAGCCCGGTTAATTGAACCACTGCTGCGAACTCCGGGATGCTGGATAGAGGAGATACCAGCAGTACTGTGGGGTCTTAGGACCACACCTAATCGATCAACCGGCTATACGCCGTTTTTTCTGGTCTATGGAGCAGAAGCGGTCTTGCCGACCGACATGGAGTATGACTCGCCGAGAGTGGCGCTGTACACTGAAACCGAGGCAAAAGAAGCTCGGGAGAATGGTGTTGATTTGCTCGAAGAAGCACGAGAACTGACCTTATCTCGGTCAGCTGTATATCAGCAAAATCTCCGACGCTATCATAGCCGGAAGATCAGTCCTCGGGTATTCCGAGAGGGAGATTTGGTGCTGAGGCTGGTGCAACGCAGTAAAGGCCGACACAAGTTGTCACCTCCATGGGAGGGACCATTCATTGTGAGCAAGGCTCTGCACAATGATTCATACTATCTTATAGATGCGCAGGCACCGAGGAAAAATGTAGCTGACAAATCGGAGAGGAGACCAAAAGACCCTGGAATGTAGCCTACTTCGACCCTTTTACTCATAAGGGCGCAATGTATGTATCTCGGTTTTCCTTTGAATAAAATGCCGGCACTCCGAAAAGAAACTCGGGGACTGCCTTGTCCGTATGCATGTGTTTTGTCTCGGTTTTTATCTGTGTTGTTCATATGTCGGATGATTTTGAGACCTCGTTTCAAAGTTCAAGTAATGTATGCTATTTTGTTGTGATCTTGTGACTCGACTGACGAACGCCAAAATGGCAGTCAAGAGCAGAGGTTATGGTATATGGTAAACATGAAAGTGAACTCGGGGACTCGGTCCTAGAAAGATCCGACATATGTCGTTTACTAACCCGGTTTTTTCTTTTCCTTGTGTCGGATGACTCTAAACCTTACCTCAAAATTTACAAGTATTGTATGCTATAATTTCTATCTTGTGACTCGACTGTCGAACGCCTGTATGGTAGACAAGAGCAAAGATCGACAAGTATAGTGAACAAGAAAATAAACTGGGGACTCGGTTTAAATTGATCCGACATAAACCTCGTCTTGTTCGAGTTAAGCAAAATAAAGTAGTCTCGGAGGAACTTAAAATGTATATTACATCTGCACCCGGCATTCCGGGGATTTAACGGTTTAAATTCATCAAAGTTAAGCAGCAGCTTCGGAGGAAGGAGCAGCTCCGGTTGCAGGGACAGACCCGGATGACGGAGGAACCTCGGTTGAAGGAGGAACCTCGGTTGCAGGAGTAGCTTTGGTCAGCAGAGTAGCAGACTCGGGGGCAGTCGGAGTGATCTTGCTGCTTGCTGAAGCGTCGGTAGCACTTTGCTTGCCGAGTCAGGCGCTGGTTCAGTGGAGATCTCGGCGGCAGACTGTTTCGCAGTCTTAGCCGAGGCATCAGGAATTGACTCGGAGTTAGTAGACTCGGAATCAGACGCAACATACTCTTGCTCGGAGCCATCATCAACATTGACCTTCTTCTTCTTCTTCTTCGTCTTCATCATCAGAGTAAACCACACCAGGTTCAACAGACCGAGTGTTGGCAAACCTGGCCATGAAGGTAGCAGCTTCCCCGCGCCTCGCAATCAATGTCGGGTCAGTAGCCCATGGGGAGCCATCGCGTAGAGTACGCAGGCCATCGAGGTTGATATCCTCATACCAGACATCAGAAAGAGCAAGGCTGCGTCGGCCCGGCACGAGCAGAAGAAGACCTCCATTCCCTTAGCCGAGTCTCGGTTTGCTGCAAGCATGTGGATAGCTCGGCAATAGTCTTGACACTGGGAGAGTCGGGCCACAAGACGTGGTAGGCTCGGATACCGGCATTAAGAAGCTCGACGCCGATGCTCCTCAAGGGAGAAATACGAGCTTGGAGTGCAATCAAGTGGTGTCGATGTCCCAAGCTTCGGATAGCGGAGCCCCGGATGCCTCGGCTTTCGCAGCTCGGGCCTTCCTCACAGTGTTGGCGGCAGCAGCTTGGCAGTGCTCAAAGTGTTCTGAGAGCAAGTAGGCTGACGCCGAATCAAATGAGATACCGACATAAAATTCCATGTCAGGAAGTTATAAAGAAAAAAGATATGATTCAGGAAACTTACTGTCCATTTCGGCATTAAGTTTGGTGAGCTCAGCCAGCCACTTGGCAGCGTTTGCCTTGAGGGCATCCAATTCTTCTTCAGCTTTGGTAGCTTTAGCCTCGCATGCAGAAATGTGCGCTTGGATCTTCTGGTCACCTGCAGCACGCTTCTCCAGAGCTTGAGCCGAGTCACCTCGGACTGTTCTTCTTTAAGAGCACGATTGTGCTCAGTTTCCTTCTTCTTCATTTCCTCCTGCTGGTTCTGGAAGGAGAGCTTGAGCGCCTGGTGCTCCAGGGCTAGATTCTTGAAGATCCGGCTGCGAGTGTTGGTGCAATCCTGCCAGAAGGAAAGAGGCTAGTGAGGGTAAAAAGAATCTCGGGACTGGAGCCCGAGATTGACGGAAAGTACTGACAGAGTTAAGTCAAAAAGAGTCTCGGGGACTGTGAGCCCGAGATTAATGAAAGATCATACCGAGTCAGCTAGACATGAAACTCGGGGACTGGTTGTCCGAGTTTAATGTAAGCTCATGTCGGATAAACTCGACATGAGACTCGGGTACTGGGCATTCCAGTGTTGTTAACAAGTTAAATTTAATGATCAGGTTGTGGAAGATTCGCGCCGAGTTACCTATTACTCGGACGAGTATCAGTTACTCAACCCGAATCTCGGGGACTGTGGATAGTGTGACTTTTGATCATTGAAAAGTAAGTGCTAAGTTCTAAGAAAGTTACCTCGACAACCCTGCTAGCCTGAAGGGCCGAGACCTGCAAAGAGTGCAGGGATTGCGCAACAAGGCCAGGGCCAACCGGGTGTGGATTTGCCGGAGTAGAGGATACTTCGCTGGGATCCGCGGCGTTCCAGTCCATCACGCACTGTCCAACCGAGCCGAGGCTGTTGTCACTCGGGGTGCGAAGACTCGGAAGAACATGGCTGTTGACCCGGGGGCGGGAAATCATCTCGGAGAGATTTTGGTACGCCCGGTTTGCTGTAGGAGTCACGGTAATTTGCTGCTCTGGACGGTTGAAGGTTGGCCAGAGGCTTGCTGAGTTGGCACAGTTGGAGGCGGTGGAGCCGGAGTATGGACTGGTACTGGGGGCTCCTGTGGCTGCCTCTGCTGTTTCTCTTGCTGTTGCTGCTGCTGCTTCTCCTGCTGCTTCTGCTGCTTCTGCTGTTGCTGCTGCTGCTTCTGTTGTTGCTGCTGTTGCTTCAACTGTTGTTGTTGCTTGTTGTGCTTGTGCTGGGCACGATGTGAGAGGCGGGGATCCGGCTTAGACGAGGTCTTAGTCGGGGTTTTGACCCGCTCCGTCTCTGAGTCTTTAAGAGGCGGGAGGGGAGATTGGTCTTGACCCGGAGCCGAGGTTTGCTCGAGGCCTTGGTCTCCTCCCAGGTCCGAATCAAGATTCGGCGGCGGAATGTCGGCTGAGGTAGCGCGCACCGGGGAAGGGATTGCCCCTCCGGGGCTGCTAATCCCGGTGTTGGCCGCCAGGGGTGGCGATGAAGGGATAGGAGACAAAATGGAACTGTGGGTCTGTTTTGCGGCGATGGGATCGCTGCATAAACCGAGGTAAAATGTTAACTCGGGTGAGGATAACTTTGGTGAAAGTAAAGAAGGAAAGAATGAGAGCAAGAAAAGCTATGCGAAGTTTATCCGGAGGAGCCGCTGACCTTGCTGGTTGGTAGGGCCTTAGCCTTACGCTTGGAAACGACCTTCTTGGCTTTCTTAGCCGGAGGAGCCGCTGACCCGGACGCACCGGAGCGTTTCCGGGATGTGCCTTGGGCACCCGGATTGGCTGTAGCACGAGGTGCATACCATGAGATATGAATAGAGTCAATGGGATCTAGGATTTGACAATCGTCATCTTCGTCGTCGGACAAGTCTTGAACGAAGACACGAGCGGATGGCTTACCCGAGGTAGAAGCCTTGGCACGAGGAACCGGCATATAATCCTCGTTGTCGGGTCTTCAGTCTCCTCGGGTCGCGTATGGCGATCTTTGTCCATTTCCGGGTCTTCAGGTCCCCATCTTCGGTGGCTTGTCGAGTAAACAGCTGCATAAGGAGCAAAGTAGATTCGGATTAGTCAGATGGTGCTTCACCGAGATAAAAGTAACCTCGCAAGGCAGAGCTATGTCAGTTCAAAGGTGACAAACTAACCGGAGGCGGAAGCCGGGATCGCTCAAACGGCTCTACGCCCATTGCCAGTCATCCTCCATCTCGGTCTGGGCGATGGCCTTGACCCGTCTCCTAACTTGGGGGTGGGTAAGATCATGGGTGCTGACCCGGGTAGGGTCCAGCAAACCACTCATGTGGCAAATTTTATGCACACGATGCTGGAGGGGGTTGACTCGGCGCATGACGAAAGTCCTCAAGAGGTCGTCTGCACCGAACTTCTTTGCCAGCAGACCCTCAAGGGTTTGGTGGATCAGTTGGACCTCAGGAATGGTGTCCTGTGGGTCATAGTTCCAGTTTAACTCGGCTGTGGGGGGAGCAATGTTGAATTCCGGCAGGTTGAGAACATCCCGCCCTTCTGGGCTCTTCACATAGAAAAAGGACCATTGCCACTTCCGGCAAGATTCTAAGCCGGTAATCCGAGGAAAGGGGGAGTGTTTCCTCGGAATGATGCTAGCCGCTCCGCATGCGGTCATATCCTTCACTACCTCCTCCTTATTCGGAATGGTTTTCTTCCGGAGGCGGAAGTACTTGGCCCAGGCGGCAACAGTGGGCCAGAGGCCGAGGTACCCCTCCATGAAGGAGGTAAAAGATGAAAGTGATGTAATGGCGTTGGCAGGGAGATGGTGAGGTTGTAGACCGAAGAAGTCAAGAAATTCTCGGTAGAAGGGGCTAGCTGGGAGTCCAAACCCGCGCTGAAAGTGCGCAAGGAAGACCACCCGTTCACCCGATTCTAGAACCGGTTCGAGTTCTGATCCAGGACGCCGGCATATAACCTCGGCCGTGATGCGCCGGGTCTTGAGCAACCAGTCGAGTCATCTTGTTCTACGTCGGACCCCTCCCATCCGCCTCGGTTGCTGGTGCCGCCGATGACTCGGCCGGGTCAGGGGTGTTACGACCTGACATCTCAGGATCAAAACCTGCAAAGAGTACAAACACAACCGAGATAAGTAACCCGGAGTTATGAATTTAGAATCGGAAAAAGTGACCCGGAAGAGCCGTGCAACTGACTCAGGAGTAGAGCATGGAAACCGAGTTAAGTGACTCGGAAACCGAAATAAGTATCTCGGTTTAGGTTGTTTGTTTATCTCGGAAGGATAATTCGGGTAAAAGTTATAAACTCGACTTTGCCTGAATCTGTGAGCAAGCAAGATCTACCGAGCAAGTAAAAAAGGAAGTAAAACATGAGCATAAGGCAGAGAAAGTTGAAACTATCAGGAGCAATGTCAGGATATCAGTGCGAGAAAGATCTAGAAAGGGACCTAAGCAGTTTCGTCTATGAGCAAACAAAGTTAATCCTAGCAAGTCTAGCAATTGGAGATCTAGAACACCCTAAAGATGAACAATGAAGAACATGCTCGGAAGAACACCTGAGAGGATTCATGAAGAAGATAAAGATTGGGGATCCATACCGGAATGCAGATCCCACGGGAAGGAGTTTGGCGGCGGCGGCACGGTCGATTCCGGTCGTCGGTGGCTCGTGAGTTCTGGCGTCGTGCGGTGGCGGAACTCACTGCGCGGCGGAGGCGGCGGTGTCGCAGGAAAGAGAGAAAGAAGAGGATGGATGCGAAGAAGACGAGGAGAGGTGCCCGCTCCCCTATTTATGGGCACGGGGCGCGTGCGGTTTCCATTTTTACCGCGTGCGGTTACCGTAGCGGGCGCGCGGATTAACCGCGCACGATCTGCGCGGTTGCGGTGTTTGCGGCCGCACGATCAGCCGCATCGTGGGCCGCAGGGTGGTAACTGCCCGCGGCGTGATCGCGTGCGGTTACTGGCCCGGGATTCGAGGAGGCACGCCACGGTCAAACGCACTCGAGTTCCTTTGAAACGTGACAGCTCGTGACGTATGCGGCGTGTGTGCAGAGACATGTTTGTCGCGCACAGGAACCGAGGCAGTGCACAGCGTCTCTCTGCCGCGTGCTGTGGAGAGATCTTTGAGAGATTGTGGGAATCTTATTGTGTCGGTTAGACAATTTGAGGAGGAAAGTCGGGCAAAGTTACTAGTTTGACTCGGAGAAACTCGGCCAGACCGAAGCATGTTTGAGTCGGAAAGGCAGTTGGTTTGGTTTGTTTTGTTAAACCTGGTGTGGCCCTCCATCCGAGGCTGTGGGACTGCACCAGCTTCGGGGACTAATGTCGGGGGGCTACCCCCGGGTAGGGTAAAGTTGTGGTATAAAGAGCTCTAAAGACTGGACCGAGTCAACCAAGTCCCGGAGGGACCGAGGCATGGTGCAGCTACCAACAGGCTTATGGCAACCGGGTCACGTAGGCCGGGTTATGTTAGCTGAGTCGTCTTAACCGACATATACCGATCGGGATATGCTGACCGACATATGTATGTCGGTAACTTGTGTGTTTTCTTATGTGCAGGGAAGGTTATTCCGGAAGGGGAATCCGGCATACCCATGCCGGGTTATCCTTATGTCGGACAGAGGTCAATGCTCCTGTCACTTCCCGTCTGGCACCGCTGACTCTGGATTATCCGGGGACAGACTGTGAGGCAAAGGCATGGGCAGGCCGTGTCTTGTCTCTACAGAGGGTACCTTCTAGCTGTACCGTAGAGCTGCAGGAGATGGGCTGGTCACGTCCTATCTCTGACAGGAGTAACATCATGACATATCCTCGGCATGTCTACAGTGCTCTGGGAGGGGCACTTCGGTAACTCGGTTTAGCCTACATATATGGCCTCACCCCCTCCTGCGTGAGGGACGAGAACAACCGCAAAGACGACGTGAGATACCGAGAGACAGGGCACTGAGATACACTTCCCTTCGTAGTTTCATCTTCTACCTTGTGTTCTTCCCCATTGTTGAGATATACAGCTCAAGGAGCAACTTGTACGCTTGGTACCGAAATATATACAGAGAGAGACAGGCAGGAGTAGGGGTTTTACCTCCTCACGAGGGCCCCGAACCTGGGTAGATCGTGGTGTGTTCTGGTGCTTGTGTGTTCTTTGTGTGTGCTTCTTAGCACGCTAGCCCTCCCCGGATCCACCAGCGTCCATCGGCCCCACACTTTAGCCATCCTATGGCATCTGCCGTGTTACCACCACGACAATAAGGACTGTCATGACAATCTCTTATAATAGCCTGTTGTTCATACTCAGGTACACAACGTCTAATAATACCATCCACACTCTTCTTATAGAGAAAAGGATCATCCCAGAAATAATGTCTAAGATCATAAAAGAATTTCTTTCTTTGTTGAGTAGTGAAGTGTGGAGGTAAAACTTTACCAACAATAAAATTTGCATAATTGGCAAACCATGGAGATGCAACTTTAGCACTAGAAACATTAACAATTGCAAGTTGTTCATTAACAAAGCTATCATTAATAGGAATAGGATCATCAGGTATATTTTCCATTCTAGAAAGATGATCAGCTACTTGATTATCTTCCCCTTTCCTATCAACAATGTGTAAATCAAATTCTTGCAATAGAAGTACCCATCTTATTAATCTAGGCTTAGCATCTTTCTTATGCATTAAGTATTTAATGGCAGAATGATCAGTATGCAATGTGACTTTCGAATCAGTAATATAAGGTCTAAACTTGTCACAAGCAAATAGCACTGCTAAAAATTCTTTTTCAGTTGTGGCATAATTCCTTTGAGCAGCATCAAGTGTTCTACTAGCATAATAAATGACATTCAGTTTCTTATCAACACGTTGGCCCAAAACAGCCCCAACTGCATAATCACTAGCATCACACATAATTTCAAAAGGCAATTTCCAATCAGGAGGTTGAATAATAGGGCACTTATTAAAGCATTCTTCAAAATATTAAAGGACTCAATGCAATCATCATAAAAGAGAAAGGAACATCCTTTTGCAAAAGATTGGTTAGAGGTTTTGATATTTTGGAGAAATCTTTAATAAACCTACGGTAAAAACCTGCATGCCCAAGAAAACTTCTTATACCTTTGAGATCCCTTGGAATGGAGCTTTTCAATAGCTTCTATCTTTGCTGGGTCAACTTCTATTCCTCCAGAAATCTTATGCCCAAGAACAATACCTTCAGTAACCATGAAGTGACACTTCTCCCAGTTTAAAACTAAGTGTTGGTCTTCACAACGCTGCAAAACTTTGTTAAGGTTGAACAAGCAATTATCGAAGGAAGTACCATACACAGAAAAATCATCCATAAAGACTTCCATTATCTTTTCAATATAATCAGCAAATATAGCATTCATGCATCTTTGAAAAGTAGCAGGAGCATTGCACAAACCGAATGGCATTCTCCTATAAGCAAATGTACCAAATGGACATGTAAAAGTGGTTTTCTCTTGATCATCTTTATGAACAGGAATTTGGAGAAACCTGAATAACCATCTAAATAGCAAAAGTGAGAGTGTTTAGATAACCTTTCTAACATTTGATCAATAAATGGCAATGGGTAATGATCTTTACGAGTTGCTTTATTTAACTTCCTGAAATCAATACACATCTATAACCAACAACAGTGCGTTGAGCACAAGTTCATCCTCATCATTTGGAACAACAGTCATTCCACCCTTTTTAGGAACACAATGAACTGGACTAACCCACTTACTATCAGCTATGGGATAAATGATACCAGCTTCAATAAGTCTTATTACCTCTTTCCTTACCACTTCCTTCATTTTTGGATGGAGACGGCGTTGATAATCAACAACAGGTTTTGCATCCTCTTCCAAATTAATTTTATGCATACATAGAGCTGGGCTTATACCTTTAAGATCATCAAGAGAGTATCCAATGGCTGGTCGGTGAGCTTTAAGCACATCAAGTAATTTCTCTTCTTCTTCAGCTGAAAGGTTAGCACTAATAATGACAGGATATATGCTCTTCTCATCCAAATATGCATATTTCAGATTTGTAGGCAAAGGTTTTAATTCAAAGCTAGGATCCCCTTTAGGTGGTGGTAGCACTCCTAAATTATCAGGTGGGATATGCAATTGTAATTGTGGTGGTTGTTGCCATAATATTTGTTCTAAAGCATCTTTTCCTCATCATTAAATGGTTCATCTTGATTAAGCATATAACGTTCTACAACATCTGTTGAAGCTACAGCTACATGTGCAAGAGTTTCAATTATATCTTCAGAAATTGGCTCTTTCACAACATGTTTATCAGCAAATTTGGAAAAGTTGAATCAAGTTTTTCACCAGCACATTTAATAAACACTTTCTCTTTAGGCAAATTAATTTCAGCACCAACAGTGTTTAAGAAAGGTCTACCAAAAATGATAGGAAAAAGAATCTTGAGGACAACCAAGCACAATAAAATCAGCAGGATATTTTATTTTGCCAATCAATACTTCAACATCTCTAACAATTCCAAATGGACTAATATAATCTTTATTAGCAAGTTGAATTGTCATACCTGTCTCTTCCATAATGATAGGATCAATATCAGGCTTGATTTCAAGATACAGAGAATATGGAATGACACTAATGCTTGCTCCAATATCACATAAGCCATGATAACTAGAAGTCCCAATAGTGCATGATATAACAGGCTTACCAACCTTGGCCGAATTGCCTTTAACAACTTTAGTAGCATCTTCACATAGATAAACATCAACAGGTCTTCTTCATTTAATTGTTTGATAATAGAGATTTGACTGTTGACTTCCATCTGTTCATAAGGCTGAGATCTTCTTCTTTTACTCTTGTTAGAAACAGCAATAAGTAAATTTTCCTTGACTTGGTTTGGATATGGTGGTGCCTCAACATACTCCTCAATTGTCAAGGATGACACTGGTTCTACCTGTTTAATAACTTTGGGTACAACAATAGATTGTTTAACAGGTTCAACATAAGCTTCAAACCCAGTTTTAGGAATACCAATATGATTAGCAAAAGATTTAGCTACCTCAATTATAACATAAGGATCAAGATTAAAAGTATCACTCAGATTTTTAAACAAGGTAGAAGTAGAGAAATTCTCTACACATGAATACTCATAGTCCAGATAGGGCTCATTACCTTTATCAAGATCCCAATGACCAGTATTCTCAGAAATAGTCTCCAATAAATTCCATGCTTCTTCTTCAGTATTATTTGTAAAGCTTCCACTAGATGAATTATCCAGAAATTCCTTTTGTTGCCTTGGTAGCCTCACATAAAAGTTTATCAGAATAATTTTCCTTGTAAGATCATGACAAGGATTCTTGCGGAGGAGTTCCTTTAACCTCCCCCAAGCTTGAGTAATACTTTCTCCCAGATGTGGCCAGAAATTAAATATATAGCAGCGGTTCTCATAAGCTTCTCTAGGAGTAAAATACTTAAGAAAGAAAACCTTCCTCAAAATACTCCAGTCCATAGTGACTTCTTCATCTAAAGACCTGAACCAAATACGAGCATTACCAGATAAAGACAGATATAACAGCTTCCTTTTTACCTGATCTTCAGAAATACCAGGAAGTCTAAATAAACCACATATAGCCTCAATTGTTTCCATGTGTTCACGTGCAGATTTAGTTCCATCCCTGTAAATGGATTTTTCATAACTCTTTTAACATGACCAACGGGAATTTTATATCCCACTTTAGGTATCTCAGGCACAGTAGTTTCAACAGTTTAGGAGCATAGCATAAGCACTTTCATATAGAGCAAGATGCAGCGAGGCACGATTCATAAATGCCATAGTAGCAATGAGATAAAACAGTAAATAAAATTCACCTTTCAAGTTTCCTTACCAAACTTCTTACCAATAGCGCTACGCTCCCCGGCAACGGCGCCAGAAAAGTATCTTGATGACTCCCAAGTGCAGGAGATCAATTGTAGTACCTTTCGAATAGAAAAGGTTGTCGAACCCACGAGGAGCTGAAGGTATTGGTTATTAGAAATGATAAATAGACAATAAAAGATGCAAGTGTTTTTGGTATTTTCGATTGTATAATTGCAAGACAGTAACAATGCAGCAGGTAAATGGTAACAAGTAAAAGCTCTCAAAGAGAGAGAAAGCCCAATCCTCTATGTGTAAGAGGACAAGCTCAAGTGATGTGTAACTTATATGTGGAAAACGTTCCCGAGGGCGGCATGGATATTGCTAGGCATATAGATTTATTAAACAACACGTTGAATATCTTGTCTAGTTTTAATCTTCTTCGGACGGAGCTATTATTAGGTACAGCTAAATAAATAGACTAAACCCCTTATGATGGATCATGTGGCCAATTAAATGACAGCACAAGAATTATTAAGATATAAAATCCCACCATAGCATTACGCTCTAGGTCCCCGATACTAATACCCCGTAAAGTAACTTAATGATTCGGTCTCAGGCTTTCGTGTCCTCCCAAGTCTCCCTCACGCCATTACACTACGGTGTTCTCCTATGAGCCCATATAGGTGAAGTGTTGTGCAGTCGACGTTCGCACAACACCATCATAGAATCACACAAAAGATAAACACTAGACAAAATACCAACACATGTCATATATAAATCATTGCCAATTCATCCTATGCCCTCAGGAACATACGGGAACTACTCACAACGTGCAAACATGGTGATATTCAGTGGCATAAGTGGTACAACACAATCTGAAAATATAACTTCACCACCAAATAATGACAAGTACTCAATCACAAACATGAATAGTAGCACAAGACAAGTATCTAGGGTATAGCAACTCTCAAACTACGAGGGGACGGAGTGGATCACGGAGATGATGATGGAGATGGTGCTGGTCTTGGTGATGGTGATGATGTAGAGGCCTCCTCCCACGCCAAGGAGGAGAGGTGATGACGATGACGATGATTTCCCCCTTCTCCGGAGCTCCGGAGCAGCAGGATCTGATCCCCCTCGGAGGGAATCAGGAGTTTCGCCGCCGCCGCGACCTCGGATAGTCTCGTAAAAATTAGGGCGTTACTTTTCGGGCGAGACGGAGACCTCGTTAAAAAGCCCCAGGCGAGGAAGTGCCCGAGGCTCAGGATGGTGGGCCCCACGCGGCCAAAGAATCTGGCCGCGTGGGCCCCCCTTTTGGGCCTCGTGGCTCTCCTCCCTTCGATCTTCTTCCCACTGCTGTTCTCCCGATGAAAAACCAGCTGTGCAATTTTCTTTTTTCCATTTGGGTCCCTGTAGCTCCTGAAACATTAAAAACAAGAAAAAGGAGGTTTTCTGCCTCCCAGAAATTAAATACCAAAAATAGGGACTTTGTATGAAAGTCCCATAAATCATCTAAAACATGTAAAAACAATGATATAACAATGCCAATAACATTCTAATATGATAATATAAGTTGTATAAATGATGATATAAAATGCACGTATCACCTGTCCGCACGACAAATTTCGATTTTCCGGTAGTGCTCCAGTGCGCGCCTCCGTCCGCATCTTTTCCCCATCTTCGCCGCGACCATGGCACGCGAATAGACCAGCCGTCGATGCTTCCGCCGCTCGTCCCCTGCGCGCCGCCGTGTGTACCGCTGGGCAGGTCGCCGCCGCGTCTATTTTGCCCCGCCGTCACCGACGCCACCTCCGTTTCCGCCGCTTCCGCCTCTACTCCGCAGCGCGCAGTTCCTCCGGCGAGCTGCGCTTCGTCGCCACTCCTTGCTCCAGCTCCTTCCTCGCCGCTAGCCAGCGCGCAGTTCCTCGACGAACAGCGCTTGGCGGTCGTCGAACCTCCGCGCGCGCAAGGTGTTTGACAAAATACTTGTAAGGTATGTTTGTTCTCTAGTTTTTTAGTTTGTATATGAGTTCACATAGGTAAAATAACTAGTTTGTAGGTAAAATAACTAGTACAAATTCATATTTGTAGATGAGTTCGTCTAGTGACGATTCCTCCTCCGATGAAGAATTTGATATCCAAGAGGAGGAAGACATGGCTATGATCCTTGCTATCCGTGCTAGGAAACGACCAAAGCACGGTGGTTCAGTGATGGGTCGCCTAAAATTGTGGAGGGAAAGGATGGGTGCTCATGAAAGATTGATGAGGCACTATTTTGTCGAGCATCCCATATACCCCGAGTCTTATTTCCCGCGTCGGTTTCGGATGAGCATTGAGTTGTTTAAGAAAATTGCAGAGGAACTGAGTAAACATGATCGGTTTTTCCAGCAAAGGAGGAATGCCGCCGGTGAACTTGGGCATGGCACCTTTCAAAAGGTGACCGCCGCCTTGCGTATGTTGGCATACGGTATTCCGGCGGATCTAGTGGATGACCACTTGGCGATGGGCGAGAGTCAAGCCATCATGTGTGTCAAGCGCTTTGCAGTTGGCATTGTGCAAGTGTTTGGTTCGGAATACTTGAGAGCTCCCAACGCAGCGGACACGACTAGGCTTTTGGAGTTCAATGCTGCTCGAGGGTTTCCAGGTATGCTTGGATCAATTGATTGCATGCATTGGAGTTGGAAGAATTGTACTGCAGCATGGCATGGACAATTTCAGGGCCATAAGAAGGATTCCACCATAATTCTTGAAGCGGTGGCCGATCATGAGACTTGGATTTGGCATGCTTTTTTCGGAATGCCCGGAGCTTGCAATGATATTAATGTTCTTCATTGGTCACCACTCATGAATAAGATTGCAAAAGGGAAAACTTGTCCGGTGGAGTTTGTAGCAAATGGCCATACATACAACTATAGCTACTATCTTGCGGACGGCATCTACCCAAGGTGGCAAACATTTGTGAAACGGTTCAGAAACCACTAGGTAAGAAAATACTTGATTTTCACAATGCTCAAGCGGCGGCTAGGAAAGATGTGGAGAGAGCATTTGGGATTTTGCAAGCCCAATTTGCTATTGTTAGAGGACCGGCTAGATTTTAGGATCAAGAAATGCTTTGGTACATCATGAACGCATGTGTGATCATGTATAACATGATCATCGAGAATGAGCGCGGGCAAGATTTGGACTATACTCATTATGAGTTAATGGGTGTTCCGTGCAACCGCGGAGGAGGGCTGAGAGGGTGGCACGCTTTGTTGCATCCTACCATGCCATTCGACGTAATGAAACACATGATGAGCTTCAAAAGGATCTTATCGAGGAGTGGTGGACATGGAATGGGCAACATTGAGTTGAATTTGTGTGTTTGTTTCATTTGTTGTGTTGTGTAATGAACTATTTGTTCTATTGTTCCGAAACAACTATTTATTTGTGTTGTAATAAATAATTAAACTGTTTATTGTTGATTTATTTCGTGTCTGTTTGATTCGGTTTGTTTGCATGTTTGATCTGAATGTTGTTTGCGCTGGGCGCGCGCGGTGGAATTTTTAGCGCCTCTGCTAGAGCTAAAAATGTACAGCCGCGCTGCGCTAACTATAGCGCTTCTGCTAAAGCAAAACAGGCGCTCCGCGCGCAAAATCGCAATTCTGGCGCCGCAAAAAAAAAAAAAAAATAGCGCGCCGGCGCCTAGCACTGCTGTTGGAAATGCTCTGAGGGACCATACAACAAAGCCAACCCTAAAACTAAACCTACACATATCTACAGAGGAGGGCTGGCCCCTCCCCCTCCTCCCACATCTCTGCCAGCCAGGCCGCCAGAGAGGAGGGGGAGAGGAGCCGAGGTGAGGTGGGCGACTCTCAAACGGAAACGAGGATGCAAGAGGAGCATGGGAAAGGGAGTAAGTCTCACAAAACATGTTATATGTTTCTTGAAGTGCGGAGCCCCAATTATCATCACCTAAGACGTTGGCAGTAGTTTAAGCCAGAGCTGGAGTAGGTTCGATGCCCCGGTTTCCGACAAGTTGCACGTCGGGTGCTTGTGCGTCAATTATTCGCGAGAATAATTTAGCTCCGAAAGAGGAGCAAGTTGCAGTATTTTTTCCGGTTGCCGTAGATCCGAGCTAGCGCCTATAGCAGCCTAGCTAGCTAAAGCACTCAGTATTTTCTACGCATCAACAGAGACATCTTCGAGAGAAACCACTCTACGTTTCTCTCAGAGATCGGGACCCCGGCCACGTCACACTCATACATAACTCGGCTTGTGTCGTCTTCGTCGCGGTGGAGCCGAGCGCCTGGCCCACGGCGGCCATGGAGCCAACCACCGCACTCCACCGTGGCCGATGCGCCAATAAACAACGTCCTACGCCTTTCCCGTGTTCGTCCATATAAACCCAGCCTCCCTCTTCCCTGAACCCACTCCACCTCTTCTTCTTCCCCACACCGAAAGCACCATCGCACGGTGAAGCTACTGCTGCTCTTCTACCATGACGGCCTCTGTAGCCTGCTCCTTCTTCTTCGACGCCGAGCCGGTCGGCGAGCCGGGGAGGCACGAGCTGGACGCCTGCGCGCTCTGCGCCAAGTCGCTGAAGCGCGACAGCGACGTCTTCATGTACAGGGGGGACACCCCCTTCTGCAGCGAGGACTGCCGCCACGAGCAGATGCGGCTCGATGCCGTCTGCGAGAGGCACGCGGCCCGGAGGATGCAGCGGTACTCGTCCGGAACGGAGGCGCGGAGCGGGCACCGGGAGTCCAGGAAGGTGTCGATCGCGAGCTAGCTCACCGGACAGAGTCCGTAGTCGGTAGTCGATGGAATTTTTTCTTCAAGCAACAAGATCAGAGCTCCGAAGAACCGTCGGTTCGGAGCGCATCTGATGTCTCCGGCGCTCTGGCGCAAACGTAAGCCGGCGATGCATAGATCTCGGCCCTGCCAAGGCCGGAGGAAGGAAGAATAGTTGCCCGTAGCTTTGCCGAGATGGTCCATGGCGAGTTAATTAAGCTGCGCCGGTGGTGGAAACTGTAGTTGCTCTCTTTCTCTTCTGGGTCTGTGCTGTGACGATTAATTGTTTTGGTTGGCAATGAAGGGCCTGGATCTGAAGAAAGCAATCAAACATGATTCCGTGTGTTTTAACTTCAGTGTGCATCATCAACCCCAATACTTTACTCGTATTCACACTCTTGCAGCCAAGGCTTGGTGGTCGACAGCGAAATACTTCCAAATAAATCGGCGTGCATGTCAGTATACAATTGAGTACTAGTAGCGATGTCTTCTTCCAGTTTCAGAGGAAATGCCGATCTTCTCCCGAGATGTGCACACTCCGATGATGATCACGTCCAATGCTTCACTGTCAAGCCACAAAAACAAATTGCGCGCAGATCTCAAGCAAGCTGCTCCCCAAGACGAAGCCTGCGCTAGTTGGAGTGCCAAGTGCGAGGGAATCAACTTCAAGGTGCTTCCCCCGTGATGCCAGACGAGCACGACCCCTAGATTAACAAATCAGGCCACTAGCCTAGATTTTAACAACTCACTTCACATTTTCTCCAGCAGCAATCGTCTCTCCGAAGTATCAAGACTGTAATCTTTTTGATTGGACAAGACAATTTGGAAAGTTTGGACTCCGCCGAAGACAAAGTTTTTTGCTTGGCTTGCGAATCAAAATAGAGTTTGGACGGCGGACCGTTGGCGAAATGAGGGTGGCCAAATTATGGTTTGTGCCCTTTTTGCAAACAAACAATGGAATCGGTGAAGCATCTTTTTGTTCATTGCCGCTTCACAAGAAGGATTTGGGAGCTCCTGAAGAATTGGTTGGGCCTCTACTCTCTTGCACCGGATTCATGGACAAACCTCACCTTCAACGAATGGTGGTTTAGGTTGACGACCACCCCTCCTAACTGGCGGGCAATCGCCTCTCTAACCTTGCTCACCACTTGGGAGGTTTGGAACGAGCGCAACAATAGAGTTTTTCGTCACAAGAGTGCGCCACCACTTGTCGTTCTAGATAGAATAAAGGTCGAGGCCCGGTTGTGGGTGCTCATGGGTGCCAAATGTTTGGGCAACTTGATGCCGCGAGAGTAGTCACGTTGTAATATTCGGTTCGTAAAACTTGCTTTCTTGCAACTCCTTCTTAATTAATAGATGGGGCAAAGTTTTTGCCCTCGGTTTCTATTTTTTGTTTTGTTTTGATTGAGGAGCATAGACAAGCTCCTAAGATTTCGTGATTGCACTTACTAATAAAGCGGGGACCTCAATTTATTTTCTGTTTCTTTCTCCTGTTCCACTTTAATAAACACACCACGCAAAGTACACTCCACGATAGGCACTGGCATTTCTAACTTGCCGTCTATTATTAGCGTGGCTAACCATATGGAGCGCCGGTCTCGTATGTAGGCAAAAAGGCTCGCGCCCTAATTAGGAGCACTAGTAGCTATATCATTAGTTTAAGCAAAGTTGCCTAGTCTTCATACTATGTTTGAGATGTGCCTAACATTGTATAAATAGATTATATGATGCCCCCGTTTTCTTGCGGCACAGTACTGGGTCCTTCTCCCTTCCCACTCCGTTCGACAAAGCCGGGGAAAGGAGGTACAATTCTATGATCCATCGAATTCTCTTTTAATGATTACGGACGCCAATACAAACTCAGCTATTTTGATACTATTTGTTCTTTATCATATCATGCATTAGTTTTTGAAAAGTTAAACTTGACTATCTTTGACCAAGGTTTTACAAAAAATACTATCGACATTTGAAATACTAAGAAACAAAATATGAAAATACATTTCATGATGAATCTAATGATACTGATTTCATCTTGTAAATGTTAATACTATTTTCTATAAACTTCGTCAAACTCCATTTGATGGGATTTACTTTCTACCTTTGCACCGTTAATTTTGGTTGTGCTCAATTTGCTCATGCTCCAAAGGAAAAGCGCAAGCACTCTTACTTTCTCCTTCCTGGTTGCTACTGAGTACGATGCAGAGGCCGGGGAATCGCCCCATTTCTAAAAAAAAAGTGTGAAGTGAGTAAAAAAAATGCCAGGATGAGAAATTATCACCATTTCCTCTGTTTTCCTCTACGTCTCTCTCGCTACTCATCGCCGAGTCAGAGCCACCAGGAGATTATACATCATTGCTGATGATGGTGTGGACAGCACACATACAACCAATCATTGTGTCGTCACCACCAAGTAGACCGTGACTCAGTGAATATGCAGCAACACATATCATCTATGGACTCTAGTTGGATGCCAAAATGGACAACACCGCAATACTCTACTCGGATTCACACTTTGTAGCCAAGGTTTGTCCCCCTGTAAGGGCGTGTTCGGTAACCCACCACCTCCACCAAATCCTCAAATCCGCCTCCCAACTCTAGTTTCTCGCTCCACGATAGAAAACCAGAAGCGCTGGTCGTTCGGCGAGCTCCGGCTAAGCGAGAATGGGCTGGCAGCCTATTTAGCAAGGATTGGGCCTAGTAGGAGGGGAAAAAGCCCGGTATCAAGGACGAGGCCTGGTAGGAGGGAAACATGAAGGGAATCGAATCGTTTTCTTTCACTTGGCGGTGGCATCGTTGCGTAATTCTTCCAACTCCGCGAACAGCTAAACGTGGAGGTGCGTTTTCCCAGCTTCGCGAAATCTGAAGATTTGGACCCCTGCTTCGCGGATCTCATATTGCGGAGCTAACGCGTTCGGCTCAGCTCCAGCTGCGGAACTGCAGAGTTGGAATCTGGTGGGTTGCCGAACACGCCCTAAGTGGGCGATCTAGCGGCAGCCCACCATTGCCCCACCTGTGCCCATAAGATTTAATTGGGATGTAGCTATCAGTCTATCTAAACCCGCTCATGATAACCGGCGTTAACTTCGCCCATTTAAACCCACCATGTCGCCAGCTTACTCACGTCAGTTGAACCCACCTTCGTTAGGCAAGTACACAAAGAAATGAGAAGCCAGCTAATACTACTACTGCATCAACTGAGCATGCCAAAACTTCAGAACTACGTGGACACTAATACTACTATTGTTAATCACGCAAGCACCACACTTTTTTTTTAAACAGATGGTGATAACTGAGTTCAGTCTGTTCACAGATGGCCAGCTCCTCATGACACTAAGTACAACAAAGCGTTCCATCTTCAACCGTTTGAAATGATCACAGATGGCACGAAACTGACAGCAGCTTGCAACAGGAAGGTTCACATATAAGTTGGCTTCGTTTCCGATAAAAAAAAAAGTTGGCTTCATAAAGGCCTCTCTTCCTGTTGGACATGAGAGACTTGGTCTGGTGAGGAATCTGCAGGAAGTTCACATATAAGTTGGTCTTCAGTAGTATCTTGCTCGGTGCTACTACCTGTGTTAAAAAGATGCAACTCAGTGAATGAGGTACAAAATATTCAAAATTCGATCTACATAACAAGTGAAGTTCTGCATAGAATAAAATAATATTGCATCTATTGTGCCAGAACATGGTTTCACATGTTACAAATGAAGAAAACATCTGACATACAGAGAGAGCAACTAGACACAATTGACTGCAAAATTTACAAGAACGAAACCAAGCTTATACAAGAACGAAACCAAGCCTCACCATAATACTAGAACAAAACCAAGCTTATATGCAGACATCACTTGGCAATATCCTGCAAAATTTACAAGTTCACATATCACCGGCTGCAGACATCACACAATACATATGTGAGATGTTTCTTGTGAATTTGTTCCTGCAACCTGTGGATAATGACAAATAATTATTGGCTAACAAAGTTGTGAGCTGGAATCATGGAACAACAAAGATGTAGCAGTATAACCTAAATAACAACATGGAGGTTACAATCAGATTTTACAAGCAAACATTCTACTTCAATCATCGGCTTTAGAAAGAAACACACCACAGGTTCAACGATAACATAAATAACATCCATCAAAAGCAAAGAGATTTTCTTATCTGAACCTGTTCAGGGTTAGTCCTCAACCTTAGGTTTGGTGTGGTCAGCACTCAGCTGTCGACAATCGACAGCGAATAAACTTCGAAATAAATCGCCGTGCATGTCAGTATAGGTAGCGATGAACCCTGCACTGTGTGTTGATACTCCGATGATTTCGTCCAATGCTTCACTGTCAAGCCACAAAAACAAATTGCGCGCAGATCTCAAGCAAAGCTGCTCCCCAGGACGAAGCCTGCCTACCCTTCGACAAAAACCCTAGCTGGAGTGCCAAGTGCGAAGGAATCTTGAGCCGTGCTTCCCCGTGATTGCCACTAGCCCACCACTCAGTTACTACTATCTCCGTTCACAAAAGGATGTCTCAACTAACTTCAAATTTGGATATATCTACACACTAAATTATGTCTAGATACATCCAAATTTGAAGTTGGTTGAGACATCCTTTTATGAACGGAGGGAGTATTAAACGCAGCATTCTTCTCTTGAAGTAGTACCAAGGCTGCAATTTTTTATTGGGGATCAAAGACAAGAACTGTTCACAAGGTGCTTGTCCGGTGTCAGTGTGCATGCACCACAGCTCCTAAGATTCCCCGATGACACGGATATTCACAACGGGTAGCAGTTGCAGATGCATCTACTAGCCAACAACATTTTTCAAAATGTCAAAAAATTCAAATAAAAATTTCGCATGTAGTTCAAGATGTATTATGTTAGCACGAAAAGTTACGGGAAAGAAAAAATATTTTTTGCAACCTGTGCAAAAAAGACAAATTCGGACGCACGAAAATGTCTTTATACGTGTCGGATTTTTGTCTTTTTTGTACAGCTCACACAAAATGTTTTTTCACCATGCCATTTTCTGTGCTAACACATAATGTTCTAATGTACATCCGGATTTTTTTCTGGAATTTTTTTGACATTTTGAAAAAAGCTAACTTTTTTTTTTACATAATGGGTGCATCTAGACCCTAGAGCCAAATCGCCGCCTCCGACACCTACTAATAAAGGGGGACCTTGACTTTTTCTCAATTACTTTTTCCTCTGAAATCCAAGATCACGCAAAGAGAACTCCACGATAGGCACTGGCATTGATAATTTGCCGTCTATCATTACCGTGGCTAACCATGTGGAGCGCCGGTCTCGTATGTAGGCAGAAAGGCTGGCGCCCTAATTAGGAGAACCAGTAGCTATAGCATTAGTTTAAGCAAAAGCTGCTTAATCTTGTACAGTTACAAGTACAAGTAGACTATATTGGTGCCCAACCTTTTCCGACTAGAGCCACACCGTATTCTGCAACGAGTATTAACGCAAATACCAACTCCACTTTGCTTAGAAAAGGAGATCATGTATTTGTGTTTTTTTGTAGGTATCTTCACATGACTTGTAGGAATTCATTCTTAGGATTTTCTGTAGATTGCATTCGGATCAAAAGGACCGTGCTATCCAAATTTCTATGGATTATATTGCAATTTAAAGAAACCACTCAATTCTCTTTTTAGGGTTCAACGGTGTTGGATCGGGACACTTGGGTGTTGTTCGTGTTCTCAATCAAAATTACTACTTTTTATTTTGTTTTTGTGTTCTGCAATCCTATATTTTTCCTTAGTAAACATGTCAGTGTTTGTCAATCCTATAATTCGAAGAGGGCCTTATAAAGGCGAAGTATCCAGTAAAAACTCTAATCCAGTGAAAACCTGAAAACTTCCTTCCTCAGTGGTCGGATCGCGAATACACGGCCCAGGTTAGAGGTGGGATTTCTAACCGGCCACTTCATCCTCTTTCACACATAACCCCCTCATGTCTCTCAGCTTTGGCCTCGTTCCTATCCAGCAGCGCCCCATCTGAATAGAGATGCCGTCGCCACGCGGCGAACTCGGCAGATCGACGGCCGGTGGCGTCACAGATCTGAAGGAGAGGCAGCGGCATTGGACGGGATGGAGCAGCAAGGACATCGAGGATGAGGGCCGGCGGCGGCACATAGTCTGAACGGAGAGTTTGTATCACATCCGGTGGAGGGCTAGGGCTCCTGGCCGGCAGCCCGATTTTCACGCACGCGAGATCGAAGACGATCGTGGAGATCGAGTAGTCAAGGATTTCCTGATCGTGGACAATAGACAGGGGGTTAAGCGCAATAGGGTTAAGTTACAGATCGGGAGTTCCACTTTCGATCTGCTCCATCCGTTAACCATATCACGTCCCAGATTAGAAGTTTTCAGGTTTTCACTGGATTAGAGTTTTCACTGGATACTTCGCCCCTTATAAATTGGCTGTTTTTTCTAGAAGATAAATTGGCTGAATGTATGGCATAAGTTCTGCGTTACAAGCCTCATCTCTGCCAACAGCCTTAGTAAATTGGGCCGACTGTCGACGCAGGTCCATGATGGACAAGCTAGGAGACCCTTGATCCGGTTGCTTATAGAGGATACTGGCCCAAAAGTACAGCCAGTTCACCGAGGCATTGACCAGACGTTCGAGATTCCGTGAATTTTAGTACCACATCGCTCGCGTAAGGTAGAGTGAACGTGTTTATAATCCCCTTCGAGAGGCAATGTAGCACAGAGCGGACGGCTCTGTCAGCAAACTCAAATGGTATAAGCAATATATTCAGTATAGGTCTGATTCTGAGGACCACACGATATGTGTGGATTGCTTTTTGAGTTGCGTTGCCATGGAGTTTCGGTAGTGTTTTTTTTTTTGGGGCCTTAATTTTTTTTTCTATTTCTTTTCCACTTTAATAAAAGATCACGCAAAGTACACACTTGTCGTGGTGGTATCACGACAGATGCCATATGATGGCTTATGTTGGGGCCGATGGACGCTGGTGGAAACGGGGAGGGCTAGCGCGCTAAGGAGCGCACACGGAAAATACAAGCACAACAATATACCCAGGTTCGGGGCCCTCGTGAGGAGGTAACACCCCTACTCCTGCCTGCCTCTCTCTATATGTCGGTATCTCACAAGTAGAATGGTGCTCCTTGAGCTGTATCTTTGCAACTATGGCAAGGAGCTCTAAGGAAGAAGATGAAGCTAAGGGGAAAAGTCTCTCTCTGGGCGTCGCCTCTGGCCGTCCCTCACGCAAGAGGGGGTGAGGGTCTATTTATACCCCAGCACTAGCAATGGTCACCTCGCCGTACCGGCACTGCAGACGCGCATGCCTGCACGTCATGATTGTACCCTGCACAGTGGACAGGACGTGGCCTGTCCATACTCGTGTCCTGCTCCCACGTACGCCCGTGATCAGCGATGGATGTGACCCGCCATGGCCTGTACTCCTGCTCCCACGTACACTCGTGGTCAGCGACGTGCGTGACCAGTCATCTCGTACCCGCGCCACACTGCACGCCACGCTCCCGTGTCAGACGGGATGTGACATGCATTGACTTCCAATCCGACACAAGGTGCCTCATCTCTATAACCCGCATGGATATGCCGGATTCCCTTTCCTGAATAGCCTCCCCTGCACATAAGTAAAACACAGGATACCGACATATATATGTCGGTCAGCATATCTCGGATCCCCTATCTCGGATCCATATCTCGGTCAGTATAACTCGGTTCCCGCCAACACCATAAACTCGGCCTCCTCTGGGCCCGGGTATGTCGGTTTTTTGTACCTCGGTCCAGACTCAGACACAGCTTGTAGTCGGAATCCCCCTATCGTCCACGGCCATTATTACTTCCAAGCCAAACCATGGTAGTGCTGATGGTCACTGCTTATCCCGTCGGAAATGTCGATCTCACTAACGATATTATTTGCACGCAACAATGGTTACGAGCAAATGCAATGCTTCAGTGTAGAGGTCCGGGGATCAAACGCTGAGTCAAAATCCCTCTCGTTTGCACACTGAGCTATTGATCCCGGTCTAAATTGAAACTTGGACATGTTTTTTAAGAGAAAAGAAATAAAATTTTAAATTTTTACTCTCGCTGACTACATTTACCTACATTCATATTCATCTTCTTCCCCCAGTGTGTATATCTAGCTTGAGCGTCACCGTGTCGGGAGGAATCGGGCCAAGGGTGCCGTTGTGTGTCGTGAGGGTTGAGCCGAAGGCCGGGGATGAGCGCATCAGAGCTTCTGAGCGCGTGGGGTGGGGGGGGGGGGGGGGGGGACAGTTGGAGGTCGCCTTCGTCGCCCGTATGTGGCCATCTGCTGGGAACCGCTGTGGCGAGGAGCAACGCCGAGAGTGGGCTCGCCCTGGCGTTCTCGTCATGCGGTCGTGGCGTTGGCGGTCGCCTTCGTCTCCGCTCTTTGTCGTGGCGCCCGAGGCCGCGTCGCGCCGCATGTTGGGGCTCTTCGTCCCCTTGGCCGGTTCCTCCCATTCGACGGTCCCGACCAGATCGTGCCTTCCTTATCCCTCTCCTTCGTGTCCGCCTCATCGGATGTCAGTGTGCTCTCCTCACTGCATGGCCTGATGTGCTGCTTCTCCTTGTCAATGGCGCGCTCTTCGTGTGCAACCTGGCCATCGTGTCTGACTGGGCGCGTGGAGGTGGTGCTCTGCCTCGGCGACACCGACAAGTGGGCGATCGGCTTGGACGGTGGCAAGCTCCAATGCGTTCTACGCCATGGAGAGGGTGTCGTCCTTTGCTGGCTTGGCGAGCACGGGTACTGGGAGGACGCAGCCGTGTGGGTGTCCTTCTCGGAGCTGCGTCCCCGTCGGTAGGTAATAGAGCCGACGCATGAACATAACACAGAGGGGGCCAACGGCGGCGACGTGGTCGCACAATCTCTTGCAATCGTGGCGCTGAATATGACATGCGGGTCCATATGGTCAGTGCAACAATTGGTATTCCTTACCCGGATTTTCTTTTTCCCGGTACGCCAAACATGTTTAGGGTTCAATTTAGATCGGGATTCAATTATTTTGGATGCAAACGACAGGAATTTCGATTTCATGATTCGATCCGCCGGATCTCTACAAGTTTAAGGTTTAAAACAAATTCTGTTTTCTTGTACAAACAAATCGCAGATTTCCAGGAAGCTGTCCCTCAAGGATGAACCGAACCCTGCCGCCTGAGCCAAGACTGGAGTGAAAATGGACTCTTGAAATTGAAGCGTGCAACTGTGAAACTGTGAGGTGTTACCCCCGTGATGCAAAACGTGCATAATATTCCAGATTGATTAACCAGGTGGCAATTTCTCGGTTAAGCAGTTCATTCTTTCTTTCTTGGCAGCACTCTTCTCTCCAAAGAATCGTTGTTTGGTTCAATCTTTTTTCTAGTCAAAATGCATAATAGGAAAGCGTAAGAATAGAATGCCATGTCACGTTGAATACTACAGTACATGGATGGGAAACACAAATATTTTGTAATACACGCCACTTGATTGCATTGCAAGTAAGGCTGAACATAAGGGATTTTAAAAAAAATCTATGGTTTCGAATCCTACAAACGAACATACTCTATACGAAAAAATTCTTAGAAATGAGATTCTTCAAATTTCTATGTGATTGCTTTGAACCAAACAAAGCCCAAAGCCTGAAAAGTGGCTGCACGGTTTGCTTGTAAGTTGCAGCCACCCCTGGTGCATCCGTGCATGTGGTCATGCGGTGTGTAGCCAAGATCTTCCCGTGTGCTAATCCACTGTTCAACAGCTAAACATTTCAACATGCCTTTTTTTTTTGAAGGATCCACACTGCATACATTCAACACAAATTACAGAGAAAGCACCAACATACGCAGAAGAACAAGCCAATGAAGCTCAGCGCAACAGCAGCGCTCGAAGAACCTGGGAAGCAGACCACTGAACCGCCGCACCACCTGATGTCGATCGCCGAACGAGACGCCGGAGAGGAAGACACCAGGCCGCCGCAACGCCAGGGAAGGGGAGCACCCCCACCATTGTAAAGACCGCATGTGCCGCCCGCCGCAAGCAACGGAACCGAGAACGCTGAACGCGCACGGCCATGGCGCTTCCCTCCCGCATCCACCCCTCTTCCACAGACCTGCGCTGAACCCAAACACGGCTTGCCGGAGACGACGCCAGAAGCACGCCTTGAACTCCTTCTCCCCTCGCCACCATGGCCGGCCGGAGAAAGAAGACACAAAGCGAGTCGAAACAGAGCACGCAGCCAGAACCACTCCACCACACGCCACCACGGCCGGCCGAGAAGCCAGAGCAACGCGCCAACAGCAGACGAGCACCTCCGAGATCCAAGAAGAACTCCTGTACAGACGTGGAGGCCGCCAGCGCCAAGCACCAGGTCCCCACCGCGCGACCCTCAGCACCCCCAAAACATGGCCAGGAGCAGCCATCCTCCGACGAAGACGGGGTCGAGGGACCAAAAGCCCGCAGGTAGTCTTCACCTCCGCCACGAAGACCACCCCAAGGGCACCACGAAGCACCAAAAGATGCCGGCCCCCGACGACGCCCCAAAGGACGACGGCGCAGAGGAGAGGAGCCAGCACCACCACCCTCCACTCCGGCGATGCCTCCACCTCCAAAACACCGCCGGCTGGAACCCTAACTACCCTATCTACAAAGCACGGCAGAGATCCGGGGTTCCCCCCCCTCCCGCCGCCGAGCGGCCGCGGAGGGAGAGGGAACCCACGGCTCGCCGGCGAGCGCGGTGGGGAAAGCGAGATTCGCCTCTCTCTCTACTGTTCACGAGAGAGGGGAACGAGATGGTGCGACTTTCAACATGCCTTTTTTAACGATTCTCTCTCCAAATATACAGCGGTCAACATGTTATAGTCGAGGATGAAATGGCGGTTACCGGTTATCCATAGCGTGGAGATTAGTGGGATATCTGTGTATACTGCAATTGAAGTTTTCCTTACAGTAAATACTGCAATAGAACTTGTCTCCGTACTATTGAGAGGAATCATCGGTACAAATATTTGTCATCCTTCGTTTTTTTGAATCAGTGTTTTTGCATTTCTGTTTTAGTATAGTACGGAGCAAAAGTTTAATCTTACAGCGATCAAATTGTTACACCTAAGAAGGTATCAGGAAATAGAAAAAAAAACACTCAACAATTTCCTTGCTCAGTTGTAAAGCCTGATTAATTCTTATGCATATGCCACGTGTATATGTTTTGTATAGTCAGCCACATTTTATACAACGTGGGACACTCATTCCGAAGTCGAAAGTAAAAACATTTATGTCTATAGAATCTAGAGATAACTAAGACAAAACGATTAACATGCTTTAATGCATGGTAATGCACCATGAATAGTCCAGTATGAAATTTCTGTATTTCAACTTATTTATTGTGAGGAATCATCAATTCAAAACATTGCCATTTTAAGACTACAAGGAGTAAATTTGCAATTTCTATATTCCATATTCTGCACAAGTATTCAAATTTTCTCGAAAGTATAAGGTTAAATCTCACAGAATTCAGACAACTACATATAATGAGGAAACGAAAACATAAAATGAAATTAAATCACTTGGATTAGAAAATTCATGTGTTTGAGAAATGTAAATAAAAGAGATGAGGTGAAAATGTACGGCTGTCAACTTTTACTATGTACTATATGAAAGGACTAGCCCACCTTGCTATGTACTGCATAAGTATCTCATTCGTATTTAATATATCGCTATTGTACCCGTCGATATGAAAGGAAGGTTTAAATCTTAGATTTGGTGCTTGAAACAATGTTCACCAAATCCATGTCAGTCCTCTCTGTTGAGTTATGATCCAAATTCATATGAAAACTGTGCAGATAAGAAGCTAACTTCTGTCGAAGTGGAGTGGAGGCCGGTCCCCGGGGCGTTGGGCCTCCGCGGATAAGTAAATTTTGTGTCTTGTGTTGATGGGAGATGATTCCCACAGGACTAATGGAGGATCCCGATGAAATTAAAATAATACTTCCCCTGGCGAAATATAAGATGTTTTAGTTTTTTTTAATATGGACTACATATAGGGGTTGAAATGAGTGGATCTACACACTAATATGTGTCTAGATACACCCGTATCAGTAAAATGCTAAAAAATATATTTTTTGGTACAAAGGTAGTATCAAGGAATCATTTCTATTATAATATGGACGACTTCCTAGTAAACAGTTACCAATTTAGTAATTATCAAACATGCTCTAAGACGGACGCTACGCGTGGAATAGAAACACACCATAGAAAATTTACATTCAAAATGCATTAGAGCCTAAATGGTTACTCAATTATTCATACGTACTCCCTCCGTTACATAATATAAGATGTTTTAGCTTTTACACATGTTGTGTAGATTCGGACTAAAATGTGTCTACATGCACACTACAATTTGTCTAGATACATAAGTGTACATGTGAATGTGGAAAAAGTCTAAAACATCTTATATTGTGAAACGGAGGGAGTACATGCCTAAACCCCAAGGAAACTATTTTAAACAACATTTTATTTTTGTGTACGTGTCACTAGTTTTTTTTTTTTGCGGAGAAAAGGGTGATATATTAAAACTGAGCTCTTACAAACAGGTCCAGAAAGAAAAGGAAATAACACAAAGGTCCTCTATCTTCTTCTTATGGAACTCGCCGCCGTTGACGCACGGCAGCCATCGGTGGCGCGCCGCTGCCGCTGCTCCTTAACACATATTGGAACGGAGTCAGCCTCCTGGCAAGCGGGAAGTCGCCGAGTGTAACCGCCGCAGACATCGCCGGCAACGAAGAGCCAACAAGGATCACCATCTTCTTCATTTTCTCGATTTTCCCACACCGGATCCGCCACCGCCGAAGCCGCCGCGGAACCGCACCCCCATCACAGCACCTCAGGAGCCCACCACCGTCCCTGGGGAGGAAGACGGCGCAGGGACGAGCGGCTCGGAGGACAGGAACTCCACCGCAGGCGGCCGGCGTCGTCGCCTTGCCAACCGCCTGCACAGAGTACATCGCCACCACCTCCTCGACGACGCGGACGCCGGATTGGAAGGAGAAGGTGGAGAAGAAGATCTTCACGGCCGCCATCAGCTCCAATCCGCCGACGGCAGCGAAGCACCAAAATAGAGCCATCAGGCCGCCCAATCCGCAGATCGGCGACCACCAGACGGCTGCAGCACGAAGACGCCGCCCCGGAAGACGACGCCAAGGTGGAAGACGAACTGCAGCAACCTTATTCCGCAGGCACGGCGCCGGCTCCACCCCACCACCGCCGCCGGGAACAACTCCACTACACATAAACTAAAACCTAAACTAGCCTATACTACTGCCGCACGGCGAGATCCTCCGGATCCCCCCGCCTCACGACGCCGCGACGGCGCCGGAGACGGGGAGATCCATCGGAATCGCACCGGCGGAACTCGCCTCGCTTATCGCCTCTTCTTTCGCCTCTCCTTACTGTAGCACGGGGTGGGGAACGGGCCCTAACTCTCTTGACGTAGTCGTGTACGTGTCACTAGTTATCGCCGAGTCAGATCACAACGCGTCGTGGCTTGGCTGGATTGTGTCGACACCGGAGTACAACAACGAAGAGCAACAAAGAAGCCATGTGCCTCGCCCGTCGTCACTAACAACTACGGAGTAGATCGTGACTCACAGTCTGCATAAGCAGAAGAAAATATCTTCTAAGACTCCACCGGCCATTTCGTACTCCTCACTCTGCAACTGCAACCAAGGCTCGCGTGCTCTACAGCTTATTTGGACAGCGAACACTTGCGGTACAAATGTCACCACCTTGCAGGTCATTGGAATTCACTCTCTGTCAACACTTGGCTGCTTTCCCTGGAGATGAAATGTCGATCTCTCCGACGAGATTCTTCGCAAACTCCGAAGATTATGACCTGAACAGCACGACAGGCAGTGTAACATAGACTGCCACTCGAGTGTTTGCTCGACCAGGCCATGTGTTTGATTGAGAGGCCTGCAAAATATGTGCATACGACGAGCGAGTCGACCACCTGTCTACCTCCAAGCGCCAAGCTTGGCGCTGCTCGTAAGGACGAGGTTCTGCTTGGCGTACATGCACGCTCCGCGGCTCAAGGAGCGGGACCTCGTTTTCTTCTATGCTGTTTCCCCTCGTACCTTCTCTTTGAAACGCAACAGTCCGCATGTGACGCTACTACACTACAAACCACCACACAATGTATCTATCAATTATTATTTTTTGACATGGAACACTCGTATTCCATTAAGACACGGCGTAATGGCACGCCGGACACCCAACGGGTAACATCAGCAGGGAAGTTTGTTGTCCAAATGGCATGGTCACCGTACACTTCACCTGCACCTCTAGCGGCAAGCTCATGGGCTGCCCTATTGCAAACACGTGGTGTATATTGCACTCGAGCCTCTATGAAATTCATTCTAAGTCTGAACTTGATGTCACTGATCAAGGTACCAATTTGAGAGAAGGAGTAATCAGACGTTGTGAGTGCATTCTTCAGATTTAGGCAATCAGTTTCGAAGATGACTCGTCCCATTCCCAGCTGTTCAGCAACGTCCATGGCATTTGATAAAGACATAGCCTCGGCATGCATAGCATCGGTCATCGACTGGAGCACACCAGCCGCAGCAACACAAATTTCAGAGTAGTTGTCTTTTCCTACAGTCCCCCAGCCACCACTCCCATTCTCCTGCCGAAAAGATGCATCCACATTTAACTTGATAAATTCAGCTGGCGGTGGTTCCCAGGCTCTCGTTTCAATTCTTTGGGTCTTTTTTTCCTTTACTAAAAATGTTCTCCACTCATCCACATGCCTACGGATGTTGAACTGAAAGCTCTCCACGGACTGATGGTTGACACCATGATTGCCATTGTTCCGTTCCTGCCACCAATTCCATAGGAATGATACTGCAAGCAGCTGTTCATCCTCCGATAAATTCAGAATTTCTTGAAGCCCTAATTGTTAGCAAAAACGGCTGGCTCCCAAATTATCAGCACTAGAAATTATAAGCAAAGAGGTCTAATCATATGCCGATGCATGTTCAAAAATATTTGATGCCGACTAGAAGATCAACTTTGTGCGATGCATGCGAGACCCTCTTGAATTTTTAGGAGAAAATATGAAATCGGTTATCAAGTTAAAACCCGACTTCGTACACCCATGTACCCTCTCTAGTGGTTCCACCATTTCCCTTCCCCTCATCTACTCGACGCCTCCATGCGGCCCGGCTAGGTGGTGGCAAGGAGACTACATATCTGACCTCACTATGGCTTCTTGGTGGCAGCGTGACATGGCGGCAGGCAGTCTGATCTGCTAGCTGCGACAGGAGATCGAGAACATGGTCACATTGGTGCCGGTCGTCGGACGGTCATGTGGATGACGCGACGGACGAAACTGGATTTGACCTTGAGACCTTCTACTCCACGGACCTGCCGAGTTCCAAGGTCAACGGTGTAGGATGAGCAGTAGTAAAACAAAAATTATGTAACTTTCTTAACTGTTTTTCAAACATTCATATTCGGGCCTTTAAGTTGTCTCTTGAATTTCATCTCAAATAAGCAAATTTTCGTGTTCGCAAATAAAATAAATAATTTTTAGTGCACTAAATACAAATATTTTGTTCTTATACTTGTTAATTAACTTCGTATGGGACACATAACTACCTTTTTTATGGAAATTTAGGGGCGCTCAAAGACTCAAATATTGACATATATATGATCTTATAAAAAGTTGACATGTGATTTTTGGAGAAAAAAAACTACGAAGAAACTTTTTGTTCTCTTCGGAGAGGAGCTGGTTGAGACCTTTTGATTTAAGTAATTTATCGCAATATACATACAAAATTATAACTGAGATACATGCAATGCGAAGACTTCTACTAAACATATACGAATATCAAACTATATCAAATATTTATTCCTAAGTCGATAGACAAATAGTCGCTCGAGATTGGAAGATGTCAGACTGGTACAAAGTATTTATGTGAAATACAATGTATTCTATCCTCAGCAAAAAAGACAAAAATGCAGATCTGAGGCATGATCAGATCAGCTTTTTTTTATCTAGCTTTTTTTCGATTTGTCTTTTTTGCTGAGCCAAAAATACAGCGTATTTTAAACTGTAACTTTCCAGGATCGTTGTGCGTGTGGTTGGCTACGTTGAGATATTCTTTTCAGATTTTTTGAAACGTTTTCAAAAAGTTCAAAAACGTCCTCCGGGAGCCAATGCGACTATTCCAGGTTCAAGAGCTATGTCGACCGAGACGACGTAACGCGGACATAATAGGATTCCTGTCGTTTGTCGTCGCAGTGGAGCCCGGTGCGTGGCCGGTGGCCGTGGTCGACCATGGAGCCCAAGTAGCCAACAGCCACTGCACTCCACCGTGGCGATGCGCGACTAAACAAGTCGAACCGCTCCTTGAGATATTTCCCCGACGCGTGGGCCGCCTCCAAGCACGATATATACCCCGCGCATCCGCTTCCCTGAGCACTCAGTCACTCACCTCGCTCGATTCCATCTTCGTCCCCTCACTAAACGCAGCAAAGCTTAGCTCTACTCCTCGAAAACCACCTAGATATACCATGGCGTCATCTTTCTTCTTCGACGACGAGCTGGTCGGCGAGCGCGGCAAGCCCGCCATGGACGCGTGCGCGCTCTGCGACAAGCTGCTGGCGCGGGAGGACGACATCTTCATGTACAAAGGGGACACTCCCTACTGCAGCGACGAGTGCCGCCACAAGCAGATGCGGCTCGACACCGTCTGCGAGAGGCAGGATGCCCGGAGGGCGGCGCAGCGGCACTCGGCCGGAACAGAGGCCCGGCGTGGGAAGCCCCAAGAGTCCGTGAAGGTGTCCGTCGCGAGCTGATCTGCAGCCAGAGCGCGAAGCTGTCGTGCGTGCGTGGCTGAGAAACAAAGTTTGTTTGTGATTCCAGTTAGTACTCCGAAGTATCTATCGATATTGTTGTAATAGTTCTCGGCTCTCTTGCCGCCTACGCGCGGTTGGGGCATCAAGCGGTTAAAGAAGGCGACAGTCGAAGCACATTTTGGCTAATCCGATCAACTCTACCTTGTGATGATTATATGAATTAATATATATTCTAGAGAAAAGCACCAGTACTTTATCACTCCTCGCTGTTTTTCTTTTCATGGATTACCGACCGAACCTTCCTCTCTCAAGAAATAGTACCTTGCTACGTAATTGCTGGAGAAGAAATGCAGTAATTAAGGTGTCCAACTCGGTAAGCTCTCCCGTACTACTTCCTCTGTTCACAAAAGGATGTCTTCATGTATAGATACATCAACTTTTGTGCAAAGTTGAGACATCCTTTTGTGAACGAAGGGAGTACTATCGATGGTTTCCGCCTTCCTGTCAAAAATGACGATCTCGATCTCTGACGATATCCTAGCAGGCTCCAGTGACTACATTCAGTGCTTCAGTGTTAAGCCACATTATACAAACTTAGAGCAGATCTGTAGGAAGCTTGCCTGAGCCTGAATCCCATTGGAATCTTGAACCGTGCAAGGTGCTCTCCCCTTGATACATAACGTGCATAATCTCCGAGATAGACCCTCCTGGCAAATCTCTCCGTCAAGCCGCTGATTTCATAGTTTCTCAACAGGATTCTTCTCTTCGAAGTTGTTCGAGTACAACTGGCCAAAAAGTTGCAACTGCTGATTTTTTGACAGAACGGACCGCTTGTCTTAGTGATTTGTCAAAAAAGACCACAAGCCCAAGAGTGGGCGTTCGCGGGGGCAAAGGCCTTGCGCAGCCTAATGTGGGAACCGCCTTGAATCTGTAGTTTTTACTAGGCTTGAACCGAAAGTTTCGTTTTCTTTTTGTCTTTACTCATTGCCTTAGGGTACCAGCTGTAATTTTGTGTTCTACCTGCTAATATAATAAGAGCCAGCAATTGTCGGACCTTTCGGAAAAAAAAAGACCACAACTGAAACGAATTGCCAAAAATACCGTGGCGGCAGGCCCGCCAGGCAACACGTGGCACCTGCCGCCACGGTAGGAGGCGGCTGACCCTGCTGCCTGGAACGGTGGCGGCACGCCAGGGAAAACGGTATGGCATGGCAACCGCCACGGTTGGTATTTGCTCACGGTAGGAGGCGGTTGGCCTTGCTCCATGACACATTCTTTGCTACACCCTATCAAACTAACCACACAACACAGATCAAAGTTTATATTTGCACAGCAGGCCCTAGAGCCTGCCGCCCACTAGTAGAAAACTGCTTATAGGTGAAACTTATCTGTGGCACACATGGTTGCTTGTGCGCCACTGCTATTCTCTCTCCTCACATGAAAAATCTGGGGAAACTTACCTGTGGCGCACCACCTACCTTGTGCGCCACAGGTACCTGTGGCGCACAACCTGTGGCGCACAAGGAAGGTGGTGCGCCACAGGTAAGTTTCCCCAGATTTGCGTGCGAGGAGAGAGAATAGCAGTGGAGCACAGGCAACCATGTGCGAGAATACCTGTGGCGCACAGGCCCGTGCGCCACAGGTAATGAGAGTACATGTGGCGCACGAGTTGGGCTGTGCGCCACAGGTAATTTTCGCCAGATATTTTGAGATGGTGCAGGGAGGGGAGAGAATACATGTGGCGCACAGCTTTGCATGTGCGCCACAGGTAAAAATTTACCTGTGGCGCACGGCCAATGTTGTGCGCCACTGGTAAACTGGGCTGAGCCCTTAAAGTCGCCCCACCTACCTCCACCTCCATTATTGCAACCTCACTTTCCCCTTTCCTCTTAGCTCGAAATCTCTTACTTCCTATCTTATTCCCCCCCCCCCCCATTTTGCACCAAATTTGGTCAATCTAACCACTTTTAGTTGCTAAATCTCCCTCCCACACATCTCCTATATACATGACATAGATCTAGCTTCTAAAATCTCTTCCACACACCCTAGGTCTATAGATCTAGCTACTTTTTTCTCTCCCTTCTCCAAAATAAGCTCGTCGACGTATCGTCTCGCGGTCATCTCTTCCCGTGTGTAATTAAGGTGACTATATGGATTCGATGATGTAAATAAATGAAATTGTGAGATTTGGACATGTGATCACTAAATAAATGAAAATGTGAAATTTGGGTGGATGCGTGATCGCCAAATGATGTGTTCTCACCGTCTGGAAATGATGTACATGAAAATGAGTTGCCAATGCATTGCCGAAACATTGATTCATTTCCGTTTCGGCAAAAGTTTGGTAAACTTCTCGGTCCCAATTTGTAGGGAGGTCATGCCGAAATTTTGCATGACGACAACAACCAAGAGATGTGCAACCTAATCATTTTGCTTATATGTATAAAAAGGACGAGTTGGAGATAAACTGTCCGTGTCGAAAATGCAAGCTAATGATCTTGCACCACCCCTATTCTGGTGTAGTGCGGGATCACCTGCTCATGCATGGTTTCATGGATGGCGCCCCTTGGATGAATGATGAAGATGATGTGGAGGTTCATGCGGCGCTGATAGCAGTAGATGAGGACGAAGGGCAACATGACATGATTGTTGAGAATAACAACGAGGAGGGAGTAGACGAAGAAGAGCCTACCACACATGACAACGGAGAATTGGTTGACGCGGAGGCGCCGACTCCGCCGCCGCTAACTATGTTCTTGCAGGACCCTCATTTGCAAGAACTGCTTCTAAGGCCGACGACTAACGATAGAGCTGCTGCTAGAGAGAAATCTAAGTTGGGGCAACTTGAGATAGATACGAATACTCCGTTGTATCCAGGTTGCAAGCCGGAGGACTCCCGCTTGAAAGTAGCTCTCGATGTTCTGCAGATGAAGGTAAAACACCATTGGACCGACGCTAGCGTCGACGATTATCTGCAATACTGGAAGAATGTCCTTCCGGAGAAGAACACGTGTCCTAAGAGTCTAAACGAAACCAAGAAAGTCGTGTGCCCTCTTGATTTACCGCACGAAAGATACCATGTATGCATTAATGATTGCTACATTTATCGGAAAGAGGACGCGGACAAGACCACATGTCCAGTGTGCAACACTGCTCGATTCAAGAAAGGGACGAAGAAAGCTCCTCGAAATGTTGTGTGGTACTTTCCGCTCATTCCCCGTCTGCAGAGGTATTTCCAGGACCCCAAGGAAGCAAAGCTCATGCGCTGGCACGCGGATAGAAAGAAGGCACTGCTAAAGGACCCAAACCGGATGGATAAGGCAATTCTGACACACCCTTCAGATGCAACCCAGTGGAAAGCATTAGACAACTACGACCGAAATTTCGGTGCAGAGTCAAGGAACATCAGGTTGGGTGCGAGCACCGACGGACTCAATCCATTTGGCAAACAGAGCAGCACACATAGCACCTGGCCAGTGTTTGTGTGGATATACAACCTCCCCCCTTGGCTTTGCATGAAGAGGAAGTACATTCACATGAGCATGCTCATTCAAGGGCCGAAACAACCAGGCAGCGACATCAATCTGTATCTGAAGCTAATGAAAGATGAGTTGGACACGTTATGGGCGCCGGAAGGGGTCATCACATGGGACGCCGTCGCAGAAGAACATTTCCGATTGAGAGCCGCCTTGCTCTGTACGGTGCATGACTTGCCCGGCTGCGGATATGTCTCAGGCCAGGTGTGTCAAGGACATTGTGCGTGCGTCAGGTGCATGGACGGTACCACATACCTACAGCTACCGAAAGAGGGTTATTCGAAAACCGTCTACATGGGACATCGAAGGTGGCTACCTAATAAGAAAGACCCGTGGAGAAAGCGTGGAGACTTGTTCAACAATGAAGATGAGCATCGAGGACCTCCACGTAAGAGAAGCGACGAAGAGATCAAAACGCTCCTGGATAACTGGAAAGAGTGCCCTGCGCCGGGAAAGAAGAAGAAAGCACCTAAACCGCTCCTGGATGTATGGAAGGCGAGGTCCGTGTTTTGGGACTTGGCGTACTGGCCCATTCTCGGTACGCCTAATTGCCTTGATCTAATGCATATCACGAAGAATGTGTTCGAGAGTTTGTTTGGCACCGTGGTCAACATGGCGGAGAGGACCAAAGATGGGCCGAAAGCAAGGCGCGACCTGATATATTATGGTTTAAGGGAAGAGCTTCACGGGGGAACCCAGAAAAGGCCGGGGGAAGATCAGTCGGATGAGGAAATGGATGGCCATAGGGACAAAAGGGTTAAGAGGAATAATGACTATTATTGCCCCCCCTCCAGCTTCACTCTGCACGAGAATGAGATCGATCAACTCTTCAAGTGCCTTCTAGGAGTCAAAGTGCCCATCGGTTACGCGGGGTTGATAAGCAGATACCTAGACCCGCAGAAAAAATGCTTCAGCGGGATGAAGTCTCATGACTGTTACGTGATGATGACGCAGATCTTTCTGGTTGCAATAAGAGGGATAATGGACAAGCACGTCCGTGAAACACTTTTTGGCCTCTGTAACTTTTTCGACGTCATCTCTCGAAATTCGATCACCCGGCAACAGCTCGCACTAGTAGGAAAAAGCCATTCTGTGGCGCACCCCTAAAGCTATTCTGTGGCGCATGGGGGTGCGCCACAGAATACTCGCCACTAAATTGTAAATTCTGTGGCGCACCACCCTGTGCGCCACAGAATTGCCCCGGCCGGTGCGCCACAGAATTACGTTCTGTGGCGCACCCCCTAACCGTGCGCCACAGAATAGGGTGCGCCACAGAAATATTTTGGGTGCGCCACAGAATTCCTGTGCAGTATTCTACCCGTACGTATACCAGAATACAAATATCCGTATAATACCAGAATACATGTATATTTCATATTTACACAGATATAACAGAAACAGAAATATATATTTCATATTTCCACAGATATAACAGAAACAGAAATATATTTTCACATGTATATTAAAACAAACACATTACAATGTCATCGCATTACTTATATCCCGAGATACATACATATATAGTGACAATTGGTACAAAAGTTCACACAATGTCACACAAGTCTTAATGTCACACAATAGTTCACACAACTAAGATCAAATAGAGAACCACCCGTATGATGGATCCTTCTTCCTGATCCGCTCCGGAAACGGATTATAGCCGTCTTTCGTCATCCACGTCCTCGTGTCATTCTGCATATCTAGGCGTTCTTCGATCTCCCACTTAGACAACCCTGAAAATCGATTGGGATATATATTTGGTTAATGATATAACTAGAGTATGATTTATTCATCTAATATAGAAAAGAAATAAGCACTTCTTGCGAGTGAGGCAAGGTTTTCTTTTATAATACATTCTACCTCTGGCGTTGTGTAAGGACCCCCTACTGTCTTGACATCTTCCAGGATGATTTTCGATAACTGTAACTGGATGCGATGGAAGTCTTCTCTAAGCTCATCATCGGTGAGATCCTCATCATATTTGGTCCATTCTTGGAGACTAAATGGCAACCTCGTTATCACTGCATCCCGGACAAACCCTTTCATGTGAAAGAGGACGTAGAAGGCATCCACGCTGCCAGACTTTTGCTTGAGGCAATGGAACCCAGTCCCATGGTGAAACTTGTGTGTGTTGTCCATTACACGTTCCCCTTTCTTCTCGAAGGGACCTCCGTTTTGGGCGTAGCCCTCGAGAGCCTCATCGAGAACACCCTTAATTCTAGTGTAGTCTTTCGGCACGTCCAAATTCCCTGAGTCAAAATATGTGGCAACTGACCACTTCGGGCTTACGACGATGAGTACTGAGTACTTGTCACTGCTCAACACAATTGAAACGGAATATTGGAAAGGATCAACACAACAGAAGAAATCTATAAGAAAGCATAAGATACGACAGCGGCGACTAGATGCGGACTTACTTGAAAAAGAAAGGCACAAGAAGGCTGTTCTTCGTGTTCATGTTCAGCATGATTCTCTGGAGGTACTCTGTGGCCCTGGCCCGTGTCGTTGATCCTTCCTCCAGCTGGCTGTCCCGCATGTAGTAGGGATCCACTACCTTGACGTAAGGGGTTTGTTCTCTCCTGATCTTCATCGCCTGGTTGAGCGCGTATAGGCGGACCAAGTTATAGTCCAGCCGTTTATAGTGAAACAAGTTGAAGACGTCCTCGCACGATATGAAGAACAGATCCGCGGGGGATTCATCGACGAAGTCAACCAAGTCCTTTGGCACCTTGACAGTGAACACCGGGTAGTTTGGATTCTCGTCTTTAAGAAGGTTGTCCTCTAGCTTCAAGATAGCATGTTGCAAAGGGACCATGCATCCATCTGCGAGGTGGAGCAGCTCCGGAGGCAGTATCGGTTGACCAGCTTCATGCAATCGGGACGACAAGCCACCCGCACGGGGTGGTATCATGGGTTCATACCCCAAGATAGGTTTCGGCTTCGGAGCTGGCTTACTTCTCTTCCTGTGCTTCTTCTTCTTCTTCTCTGGTGTATCTGGTGTATCTTCCGGAGGCAGTATTGAGTACTGTCTGGAGCCGAAGCTGATCACTGGGGGAGGCCCTTTTTTCCCTCCCTCAGTCCAAACCCTGACAGACTCACATATGGTAGTAAAGAGCGACGTGAGCGTCTTTGTCACCGCCTCTGCGATGAACGTCGGAATGATACTATTTTCCTCTATCGGTTCCTCGCCTCTTGTTCGAGAAACCCCGGCCTCGTCATTGTCGGCCATGTTTGCACTGCATTAAAAAGAGGCAAAAAGTTAGTATAACAAATTTAAGATAAAAAAATCACCTAACTAATTAGTACTAAGATACCCCGGCCCATGCATTAGTCGCAATACCCCATACGTCCTATTTTTAGCAAAGTCATGCCAAATTTCACGAAAAAATTCGGCATGACCTTTGCTAAAAAAGGGACATATGGAGTACCCGAATTTGCCGGAACGGAAGTTAATCGACGTTCCGGCAATCTCAAGGGCCTCTCGGGGTACCTGCAAGCATTTCCAACAAAAAAAACACATCTCTGGCCGGCATCTCCGGCCGGCATCTCCACGACACGATGGTCGGAGCACAAGCACAATACACCATATGTCCTTTTTTTTAGCAAAGTCATGCCAAATTTCACGAAAAAAATCGGCATGACCTTTGCTAAAAAAGGGACATATGGAGTACCCGAATTTGCCGGAACGGAAGTTAATCGACGTTCCGGCAATCTCAAGGGTCTCGGGGTACCTGCATATATTTCACAAAAAAAAACACATCTCCGGCCGGCATCTCCACGACACGATGGTCGGAGCACAAGCACAAACACCCAACTCCACGACACGATGGTCGGAGCCACATCCACATCTCCAAAAAAAAATCCACATGTCCGGCCGGCATCTCCGGCCGGCATCGCCACATCCCACATCTCACCTGAAAGAACGCGGTGCTTCTTCCCAACTTCCTGCATACGGAAATACAATATATTAGTTTACAAATGAAATGCATTTCAAAAATACAAGTAAAACTAACCTAACAGCAGCAGCACTAACCTAGCAACACAACTAGAAACTAACCTAGCTAGCACTAGCAGCAGCAACTAACATCAACTAACAAGCAGCAACTAATTAACAGCAAGCACTAACAACTAGCAAAAACTTAGCACTAACCTAACACTAACCTAGCTAGTAGCAACTAACAACTAGCAAGCACTAACCTAGCTAGTAGCAACTAACCTAACACTAACCTAACAGCAAGCAGCAACTAACAGCAACACACCTAACAGCAACTAAACTAACCTAAACTAACAAGTAAAATTATCAACTAACTAAGCTAAACTAACAACTAACCTAACAGCCTAAACTAACCCAAAGCACAAGCAACAAGCAAAACAAACACAACTAACAACTAACCTAATAGCAACTGAAATTATCAAATTCGTACAAGAATTTTAGTGTAGGCATTTTGACAAACACCATCGGTGCTAGGAGGGAGAGGAGACCAGGGGAGGAGGGGTCACCTTCGGTGCTAGGAGGGAGAGGAGGTGGTCGGCGGGGTGTCGAGGGCGGTGCGCCGTGTCCAGGCGGTGGCGGCGAGGTCGTCGGTGGCACGGGCGCGAGGTGGGCGAGGCCGAGGCGGCACGGGCGCGAGGTGGGCGAGGCCGAGGCGGCACGGGCGCGAGGTGGGCGAGGCCGAGGCGGGGGCGTCGGCGGCGGCTCGAGGTCGACGGCGACGAATTGGGGCGGGCGAGGTCGTCGGTGGCACGGGCGCGAGGTGGGCGAGGCCGAGGCGGCACGGGCGCGAGGTGGGCGAGGCCGAGGCGGCACGGGCGCGAGGTGGGCGAGGCCGAGGCGGGGGCGTCGGCGGCGGCTCGAGGTCGACGGCACGTACAGAGAAGCGAGAGGAAGAAGAAGAGAAAGAAAACCGGGCGGCGGGGACGCGAAATATGCCTAAGTGTTAGAATTCTGTGGCGGACCCCCTAGTGGATGCGCCACAGAATTTTGATATTCTGTGGCGCATCCACTAGGTGGTGCGCCACAGAATTCCTTCGACAGAACCATCTCAGTAGCCCACTGGTTAGCTGTTCTGTAACCTGGGGCAGCCAGGTTCGAATCCTGGCTGTCACCCATATTTTTTTTTTGTTACATTTTGTGTTTGTCTTATATTAATTAATACACAAAAAAAGTTTCACACACACAAATTAATACAAATATTGAACTTGTGCCATATATCAAAATATTGAACTTGTGCCATATATCAAAATACATAGATATTCTTATCTCACGCACACAAACAAATTATATATAATACACAAAAAAGTCTTCTTCTTCCCGTCCGGTTCCGAGCTAGCATCTCTTCTTTCCCTTCTTGGCGGTTGAATACTTTAGGCCGGTCACCTTGAGATTTCTTCGCGTGAACGGACAACCTTTCGTAGGTAGGGAGGTCTTCCTTTTTTCTTTACAAGTAGTAGGCATGTCGAAGTACTTGTCGAATTCCTCCTCGATCTTCGGATCGCCGTTCTTGTCCAAGTCCTCCTCGTTGGCGTCTCCTTCCATTCCGATGATGCTCCTCTTGCCCCTCCTCACGACAACACGGCTAGGCTTTGACGGGTCGGTAATGAAGAAGCATTGGTCGACTTGGCTAGATGCCCCTTTTAAAATATCTGGAACGCACATTCTGTGGCGCACCCTTTCCTGGTGCGCCACAGAATGTCACTATTCTATGTCGCATCGCATCTAGTGCGCCACAAAATGTCTCTCCCCCAATTATTGGTGGGGCCAGCGCAAGTAATTCTGTGGCGCACTCACACGAATGCGCCACAGAATATGCCTATTTTGTGGCGCATGGGAAGGAGTGCGCCACAGAATTTGCATATTCTGTGGCGCATCTGACGCGTGCGCCACAGAATGGGCCCAAAAGTGGCTGACCCGTGGGTGGGTGTGGGGCCCGCACACTTTCGGTGGCGCACCCCTATTGGTGCGCCACAGAATAGGGAAATTCTGTGGCGCACCATGGTTTCAGTGCGCCACAAAATTGTGACATTTCTGTGGCGCACTGTGACAGATGCGCCACAGAATTTGTTTTGTGGCGCACGGCTTGTTTCGTGCGCCACAGAATAGGGATCCATAGAAAAGCTTTTTCCTACTAGTGTCGATAGGCTGCAGGAAGAGATCGTTGTGATACTATGCGAGCTTGAGATTTACTTCCCGCCCGCATTCTTTAACATCTGTGTGCATCTGTTCGTCCATATCGTGGATGATATAATCCATCTCGGGCCGTTGTTCCTGCACAATATGATGCCGTTCGAACGGTTGAATGGGATCATCAAAGGATTTGTCTGTAACAGGGCCCGTCCGGATGCAAGCATCGTCCAAGGCTTTCTCACCGAAGAGTGCATCTCTTTCTGCACGAATTTTCTAGAGCTCGAGAACCCGGTTGGTTTGCCCGTAAACAAGCACCTCGGCAGGCTAGATGGAGTAGGTCACAGAAATGGCCGGAAGGATTTGCATGTGGACTTTGAAGGTCGACGCGCCGATTTGACAAGGCCAACTTAGTAGCACTACAACACATTGATATGGTTGACGATTATTTGACAGAGCACCAAAACACAATTACGAAGAAGTATAGTGACATGGGCAAGACGAGGACGGAGGGAGAAATAATCAGAGAGCACAACTCCTCTTTCGCGGGTTGGTTCAAAGAACGGCTTAAGGCTAATCCGCCGCCAATGATCTCTACGGATGACATTCACTTATTCGCATTGGCACATGGACCCGCGACCAACCTCCTGACATTTCAAGCGTACGATATCAACGGGTACACATTCTACACGGAGGAGAAGGACAAAAACTCGGATTATCAAAACTCAGGGGTAACGATGGAATCCTACACCGGTGACGTGCTGACAAGATACTACGGAAGGATCGAGGAGATATGGGAGCTAAACTATTCTGGAGAAATAGTGCCGATGTTTCGTGTCAGATGGGCTAAGAACATCACTCCCGAAGACCGATATTTCATCACCATGTCCATACCCAAAGCCAAATCAAGCACCAACGTCACCGCACAAAATGAGCCGTGGGTATTGCCTAAGCACTGCACACAATGCTTCTTCATAACCGACCCGTCAAGGCCTAGCCGTGTTGTTGTGAGGAGAGGCAAAAGGAACATCGCCGGAATGGATGGAGTTGCCAACGAGGAAGACTTCGACAAGTACGGTGACCCAAATATAGAAGATGACGACAACAATCAGGAAACATACACCACAATAAGAAGCAGGACCACAGTACCACCCAAGTCAGCAGATCCTCCATACACAAGAAAAAGTCACAATGTCGGGCTAAATTTTTCAACAGCGACCAAAAAAGGAAAAAAGATTGGCAAACACTGACGATTCTTCGAAGCACTTATTATTTTGTATCCCTCATTTGTATAACTACGCACTTATATATCGCGATCAACTCATGAAACACACTTATTTATATGAGAACAAATTTGTATCCCTCTTATTGTATCAATTGTGTGGAAATTTTTTTTAATTTTTTTGAATTCAAATATTTTCAAGTATGTGAACAATATTGTCAAATATATGTGAACAGTTGTGCAATTTAAATATATGTCTATTTTTGAAAAGTTTGAAAAACAGGGTCTATATTTCGAAAATACTGAAAAAATACCAGGTTACCTGTGGCGCACGGGTAGGTTACCTGTTGCGCACAAGGCTGTGTGCCACAGATAACTTACCTGTGGCGCACAAGGGGGCCCACATGTAAGTGGCACCAAGCTTACCTGTGGCGCACAAGGCTGTGCGCCACAGATAAGTGAAGCGCCACTTACATGTGGGGCCCTCGCGCCTCTCTCCCCATGTTCCCCAAATTTCCCCGATCCCGCGCAACTGCTCGCGCCGCGCCGTCGCACACCGGCATCGCCATCCGCCCCGTGCATCGGCGCCGCCCCCGCTCGGCGCCCACATCCCCGTGCACCGGCGCCCCGAGACGCCACGCATCCACGCCGGAGAGGACGTGACACCGCCCTCGTCTCCACGCTGCCCCGAGACGCCACGCGCGTACCTCCACGCCGGAGAGGAACGGAGGAGCCGCCTCCGCCGACCTCGACGCCTCCACGCTGCCCCGAGACGCCACAGACGACCTCCACTCCTTCCTCGACGACCTCCCCCTCTCCCTCCCCGTGGTGCTCCCCTCTCCCTCCCCTCCCTCCCCTACCAAATTCCTGCACATAAGGTGTTTGCTTAAAGTTCAAACTGAAACTTTCATGCTTCTTGCTATTGATTATTCCTGCACATAAGATTCCTTGCTGCTAGTTGCTGCTGGGTGCATATTAGGAAAATTTGAGTATATGAAAAAAATTGGAGATGAAAAATTTCAGAATTTTTTGCTAAGTTAAATATGGTCAGTGTTCTGAATTGCCTTAAAAACTACTTGAATTAAGGTGCTATAAGTAGTCAAAAAATTATTTCTCTGGTTTATCATGAAGTACTATCTTTGTACAAGAGATCCATGAAGGTAAATTGCACATAGGATCAAGATTTGATAATTTAGGATGCCTCCGAAGTTGGTACCTTTTAACATATGTGAAGATGTGTTTTTTGTTGGAATTTCTATGTTCTAGCAATGTTGTGGATGTATTTGTGCATTTCTTATTACTTCTGTTCTAGTGAGTTGCTGAGATATGCCGAAATGTTGATTCATTTCCGTTTCGGCAAATTTCGCACTCCATAGCTACATTTTTTAGCAAAGGTCATGCCGGATTTTTTCGTTTTGTTTTGTTACTAATATTGTGCTATTTACTAATTAGTGCAGACATGGCGGACAACGACGAAGCCGGTGGTTCTGGGGCTCGTCGTGATCACAGTGGAGAGGAACAGTTAGAGAACCACTACCTCAAATTTTTGGTCTCGCAAACTCCCGAGCAAGTGCCCATTGATCTAGGGGGTGATACACAGTCGAGACCCCATGAGGACCACGACAATGAGATGGGTGATGATGAATATGATCCCCACGAGGATACGTCAGATGCGGACGACACCACTGACACAGGCGCCGTCGACATAGATGTCACCTCAGGTAGCACCGCCAAGGTCAGCGGAAGCCAAGGCGCCAAAACGTGGTGGGCACCGGCCGCCTAGTATTCACAAAGGTTGACGAAGTCAGTGGTACGCCTCTAGAGCCTGAAAAATATGCGAAGCGCTTCGGCATCAACTGTGCCGCCATTGCTCGATAAATCTGCTCGATCAACGACGGAGAACTAAGGAAAAAAAAGTACAGAGCCTTTGGAAAAGAACTCATTCAGAAGCTCCACTCGCGGTACAGGTTCCCGGAGCCCTACAATGACCTAGATATCAAGAACAACATAGTGAACACATGCGCCCTCGGCAAGATCTGCAAAGGCTTAAACTCTTGGAATTATAGGGTGAGGAAGCTGCTTGACAATGGTCACAGTTTTGAAGAGATCTATGGCACCTATCCCCAAATTTTGGTGGCGGCCTTGACTACTTTCAAGGACGCCATGGCAACCCCAGGGATGAAGAAAAAGCGGGAGTGGGGGAAGGAAATGCGGGACAAGAACTTAGGTGTCCACACTCTTGGAACCCGTGGTTACGATGAAAAGCAGCCCGTTTGGGACAAGGAGGACGCCGAACGTGTAGGTGAGAACCCTTGGAACAAGTTCAAGGACCCGTTGGCACGCAGAACGATTTGGGCCCGATACCTTATTGATAAGGATAGCGGGGAGCTCAAGACGGGAAAGAAGGTCTTGGACCTTGAGAAGAAGTATCTGGTAAGGAATTTACGAGTTTAATTAAAATGCTTGTAATCAAGTTGATTATATTATATAAAAAACTCACGTCGTTTCTTAACGGTTTGATCACATTCCTTCTCCAGGCAGAAGAAAAAGCAGAAGCGGAATCTACTCAAACCTCCTCCCAGGGTTCGACAAAGAAGCTCCCGTGGGACACTGCTTGGGTCAGGGTGTACAACCAGGTTAAGGACAAGCCTGTGTCCGAACAGCCGCATCGTGGCCATGTGGTCGGCGCCGGTAAGCATCACAAACACTCTTACTATTAACCTACTGAGGCCAAGGAGGTGCGAAACGAGAGGAAGAGGTTCAACGAGATGGATTTAAAGGAGGCTGTAGATAAGGAGGTGAAAGCAACCATGCCCGGGTTAGTCCAAGACCAAGTGGCGCAGACGCTCAGTGCCATCATGCCTAGCCTGGTGCAGTCGGTCAAGATTTGGATGGTCGAAGGGCAACAAGGGCCGTTTATCATGCCCAGCTTTGTCGGAAGCAACTCCAACAATCTGGCGCCTACGATGGATGGTCCGGCCGCCAACCCTACTTGTGGTAGGGAGGATGCGACGCCGGCCGCCAATAATGAAGTTGCTAAAGGGGTTTCGCCAGCCGGCGCGCATCAGCTTAGCAGCCCCTCCATCATCTCTTCCACGCCCGTTTGTGGTCCAACGCCATTACCCGAGCTTGAACCCTCACGGTAATTAAGCGTCGCAAAAGTCTCAACAAACTATGTATATAACTCATCCTTGGCGCCCTCTCTTACGCCTTATATGCATGTTTTCGCAGGCCGACGAGGTGGGATGCACGTTGCTATTGCATGTGGAGAATGAGCTTCGAGATGTGGCAACAGCAAGCATCATGACACCACTTCAACACGTGATGCACCACCTGCCTATGGCCCCTGACGTGTTTCGGGTACATATTCATCGGGTGCTCTCGGGTTATGATGACCTTTTATCCTCCAAGTCAACCCGCGGGTGCCGATTCCGAGTTAACCCTCCGTGGATGCTTGGGTTATCCCATGACATGGCCAAAGGCACTGATCCGTTTGGACCCTCCTATCACCACCCCGCTTGCACAGCCAACACTAGCGAATCAAGATGAAGTGCCAGACATCTGGGCCGCCCTATCACCAGAAAACCGCAACTCTAAACCACTAGTCTTTCCACCGGGGTCGGCGATTCATCATGTCGAGCTAAGGCAAGGAGGGGATGATGACCATGATAGTGATGACTTAATGGATTTTGACAACGGAGGACACCACGATCAGGATCTTCAAGCTCCTCACTGCTCTAAGCGTCTGTTCAGTTCTCAGGGGACGCCTGAACCGCCTGCCCTCTTCACCGAGGATCAACAAGGCAACAAGCCTTTCAGCCAGGAGACACTACTTAGGGCGGTCATGCCGGAGATTCAGAAAGGAACCATCCCTCCCACGGCGGCCGAGAAGAAGCCTAAGAAAGGAGGACGGAAAAGAAAACTGAAGGGTGCCCTTGCCTCTAACAGCCAACCAGCGCCGGTGGATAAGGAGCCGATCCGGGCTAAGGACTATGTAGGCGTCTCCAACTAGCATTCGATGCATGAGTTGGCTAAACCGATGCTGCCGCCGAGAATATTGAAGGTCCTAACGCCGGATATGCGGAGTCTCCATGACATGGTTCTGCATATCGAGAGCACTCTTATCACATCATCACGTCCAGAATACCCGGTTTTCCCGGTAAAGGTACCAAAGGACGTTGGCCTTGCCGATGAATACCCAGCGGACGTGTTCTTCGTGAGATTTGAATAGCTCTTCGACATGTACCATATGAAACGACTCCCCTTATGCTTCGTGCGCCTGCTTGCTCTCAAGATGGAGTACATGCGTATGAGAGAGGAAACCCGGGTTCTAGCGGTAATGGACCCCTACCACCTTCAGGAGGGCCGTATCAACCACAGTGAAGGTAAGCAACAAGCGACGCGGTAAATCCAAAAATTCTTCCAGAACAATCATGAGAGGAAAATCATTCTCATGCCATACTTTCCCGAGTAAGTCATTCGCTAGCCGCCATTACACAGGCTTTTCATGCATTTCCATCCGTACGAAGATTAACTTGAGTATGGGTCTCATTTTGTGCAGGAACAAATACTGTGTCCTCATTGTTGCGTACCCGAGAGTTTCGGAAGCCTATTATTTGGACTCGGGGAGGCATCACAAGAAGAAAAACAATGAACATATCAAGAGTGTTATGAATGATGCTCTCACCGGCTACGCCTTTCAGGGTGGCCCCATGGAAGTACAAAAACAGAAAGATGGCAAGCTGGTATTCGCCCACCACACGACTTTCAAATCCGTCACGCAGCCGCCAACGAGTGACCAGGACGCCTACTACGTCTTAATGCACCTGCGGGAGTACGTACGGGATCAGCAACAACTACAGTTGCCATCTAGTCTCCGCGATCGCTGCCTGAGGAACATGACGGAGGCCACTGATGATCAACACAGAGAGGAGTTCTGTCGCATCCAGAACACGATTGCATCGACAATCGTCCGTGATGTCCTCCCTTCGGACGGGCTGTTCTACAACGGTAACATACATCCACCGAACGCCGAAGTTGAAAAACGCTCAGAAAATCAGGGTGACTACAGGCCATTCAACACTTTAGATGGATTCAAGCCTTTCCCGCCGAAGCAACAACCGATACCGAGGAAGAACAAGCCCCAACCGGAGCAGTGATATGGTCGATATGTTATTGTTCCGAGTGCAATGTGTTTGCACTTTCGTTTATTCGAACATGCTACTTTTAGTGTTATGAATCGGGATGTATAATATCAAATGTAATGAATTTGTGTCTATTTTGGAACTTTCAAATGTGATTACTTTATTTTGGACAAAACTGTGTATTTATACTCCCTATGTATTTATATCTGTGCAAATACGAAATACGGTACAGCAATTTTTTTTTGCAAAATATCTTACCTATGGCGCACAGGATATATTACCTGTGGCGCACACACCAGGTTACCTGTGGCGCACAGAAAAGTTATCTGTGGCGCACAGGGCAGAGTTACCTGTGACGCACAAAAAATGCTATTGTGGCACACAGTTGGACAGGTGCACGTGTAGGGGGGTGTCCCGCGAAGCTTACGTGTGGCGCACAGGACAAGCTATCTGTGGCGCACCTGCTTGTGCGCCACAGATAAGTGGTGTTATCTGTGGCGCACGGCTCGTGCGCCACAGAGAACCACTTACCAGTGGCGCAGCCGCAGTGGCGCACGTACATTGCGCCACTGATAGGCATATTTGGTGCGCCACTGATAAGGTTTTCTCTACTAGTGGCCAACGAGACCCAAAATAGCTGCTGGCTACTAAACGCGTCCTAAAAGATTATAGTATAACCAAAATTGGTCATGTTGGGTCAGGCAGGCAGCTCAGCGAATGGGAAAAGGTGACAAGGAAGTAATTTGAGAACAAAATAAGAGATGCATAGAGAACATAGACCTACCGAGGAGAAAGTGATACGACTCTGGGTGGGAGGAGGTCACTATGGTTGAAGAGGAAAAAAACATAGCAAATTAGATGTGGCTAAAAAGTGGCGAACAGACACTTCAAAATAATTATGGATTTGGCCAGGGCCGGGCCGGCAAAATCCGGGGCCCTGTGCGAAACTCTAAAACGGGGCCCTATCTCACATGAAAATATAAATTAATAAATAACTTTAATGTGTAACTTAATATTTTACGTAACAAAATATATTGAAAATTATACCTATTTATTTGAACATCATCATTTTTTGTGTTCTTTGAAATTAAATTTTCAATGATATCCTCATAATCAATCTTCGTCGACACTTCACTCTGTTTTAGAAACCGGATTGATATTTTCCCATAATGAATCAAATTTGTAGTATTGAACACAAGACACAAATGATGAATAAAATGGAATTGACTTAACTAAAAAGGAGGAATTAGAATTTAGGAGTAGGAGGAGCACGCTACCTGTTTTGGCTTTTGGCGATTGCAGTGTCTCTCGTCGGCGGCGACCTGAGGCAGTGAAGACGAGAAAACCCGCCGCTCAATCCGGATGCGATTTTGCCATCGAGAGATGCAAGGCAGCCACGCAGGCGTTCGACGATTCGGGAGGCAGGCGGCCAGGCGGCGATGCGTCGATGTCGATCCACTTGATCGTGTTCAGCTCATATGGGACTATGCGCGCAAATGACGAGTGTTATGTCCACATTCATGGTATAGTTTGCTTAAATATGGCCGTATTGGGCACAAACGTGCATCTTGAAACCGTGAACAATGTTGCCGAAGAAACTTTTCAATTTCCTTTCACAGAAAAATCATTTTTCTATTTCCGAATGCGAAAAATGGGTTATTTTGTGAAGCAACTACCAAAAATATGTCGTAAAATAGGAGCGCCACATTATTTGAAAATACTAGACCACATTGTTTTTACAAATAACCAAATAGTTGTGTGTGAAACAGTTTCCATCTACCTCTCTAAAAAAGACAAATTCATGCCGATTCAGCTGGAACGGAATCAAATTTGAACTACAGGTGCCTCGTAGTTTTCTCATGATTTATTGAAAAAATTATATTTAGGTACACAAGTACCTATTTCATCAGAGATACATCAAAAGTTTCACAAGATTTAACCCCTAGCTACGAACGGTCATGTCCCCCGAGTTGACCGTATATTGAAACCGGCATACGAAATTCAAAAAATCAAATAAATGGAAAACCTTCGCGTGGTGTCATTATATGTGCCCTAGTATCCATCAAAAATCATAAACTTGGAATACGACAATTTTCTTAAGAAAGTGTTCTCAGAAATGAGGTATCATCTATGAAGATTAATGGCTTTAGGGCCAAATGACGAGTGTTATGTCCACATTCATGGTATAGTTTGCTTAAATATGGCCGTATTGGGCACAAACGTGCATCTTGGAACCGTGAACAATGTTGCCGAAGAAACTTTTCAATTTCCTTTCACAGAAAAATCACTTTTCTATTTCCGAATGCGAAAAATGGGTTATTTTGTGAAGCAACTACCAAAAATATGTCGTAAAATAGGAGCGCCACATTATTTGAAAATACTAGACCACATTGTTTTTACAAATAACCAAATAGTTGTGTGTGAAACAGTTTCCATCTACCTCTCGTAAAAAAGACAAATTCATGCCGATTCAGCTGGAACGGGATCGAATTTGAACTACAGGTGCCTCATAGTTTTCTCATGATTTATTGAAAAAATTCAACACCTAGGTATGAACGGTCATGTCCACCGTTTTGACCACATTTTGAAATCGGCATAAAAAATTCAAAAAAAATCAAATAAATGGAAATCCTTCACGATGTGTCATTGTATGTGACCTAGTTTCGAGAAAAAAATATAAACTTGAAATAAAGAAAATATTTCAAAAAAGTGCTCTCAGAAATGAGCTATCATGTATAAAGATTCACACCTTTGAGGGCAAATGATGGATGTTATGGCCACTTTCGTGGCATAGTTTGTTTAAATGATCTCATCTTATGCACAAGCGTGTATCTTGGAATGGAGAACAATGTTGCCAAAGAAAGTTTTCATTTTCTTTGCACGAAATATTCATTTTTCATTTTCAGAGTGCAAAAAATGGGGTTTTTTGTGAAGGAGCTACCAAATATTTGTTGCAAAATTGGACCCAAAAAATTCCAAACAATAATATACCACATGTCATGTACAAAAAACCAAATGGTTGGGTGCAAAAAGTTTTCATCACCTCTCGTGAAAAAAGACAAACTTCTGCCGATTCAGCTGGAAGCGGGTCAAATTTGAACTACATGTGCTTTGTAGTTTGGTCATGATTTTTTGAAAAAATCATTTTTATATACAAAAGTACCTATTTCATCAGAGATATACCAAAAGTCTTGCCAAATTCAACACCTAGGTATGAACGGTCATGTCCACCGTTTTGACCACATTTTGAAATCGGCATAAGAAATTCAAAAAATCAAATAAATGGAAATCCTTCACGATGTGTCATTGTATGTGACCTAGTTTTTAAAACCCAAAATTTATAAGTGGATATTTGTATTTTTCATGCCATATTTTTAAAACGATGCATTTGAATTTATAAGAATAATCCGAAAAATTTATTTCAAATCCCGCAAAACCCTATATAAAGAAATATATAAGCTTTGGGATATTTTGTATTTTTTTTGAAAAAAAACAGTCCCTAATAGTCTACAATGACAGATGACATCTTTAAAATATTTTAAAATTTATTTTGGTTAGATTAGAGTTCAAAATCAAAAGTCATAAAAGAAAACACAAAAGGATAATAAAAATGAAAGAGAGAAAAAAAGAGAAGGGACGGCCCAACACAGTGTGCGCAGCCGAACCATTGGACATCCTACAGGCCCTCCTCCCTCACCGACCAAGCGGCTCCCAGTCGGAAGAACAAGGCCCATCGGCCCAGCCCAGGAAGGTTCGAGGCACTAACTAACAAATAGGGCTGGTGCTCTCTGTTGTCATGATAGCATTCGTGGCCTGGTGGTTGTGTACCCATCTCCTGATGGAGGAGGTCGCCGGTTCGACCCCCACCCGCGCGCCCCCTTGCCCCCTTTTTTCGATATTATTCCCGCGGGGTTCGCTGCTCTCTGTAGTGCTAGGTTGGGGGGCCAGGTCGCTGCAGTCTCAACTTGGTCAACATATTAGCTGGTGTGTATGACAGGTAGGACCCACAGTCCACAAATCAGCATGGTCAATGAGTCAACTTCCTGGGCATATTTGTCCAGTCAACGCATCATGTTGACTCCTGTAAAGAGGCCCACATGACAGTGTGGTGACACGTAAGCACAAATGACACATAGGCAGTGACATGTAGGCGAGATGCAGTGACACTTAGGCGAGAGGGAGTGACACGTAGGCGAGTTGGCTTAGGTGTCAGCCCAGTCACACAAACATATCAGTGCTGTTAGCATTTATGACCAAACGGTGTCGGCGTGTTATGACCTTTGTAAACTAAAAGGTCATAAAGTTTGGGGTTTTCGTCCCTCTCAATTGGTTTATGACTAACGAGTTCAAAATGGTCACAAATCTATGACAAAAAAAAACAAGGTCGTTAAGAGAAGGTCATTAGTTGACATATTTCTTGTAGTGGCGTGCAGGCCCTAGTCAGCCACATGAGTACGTGACGATCTTTCTTTGTTTTAAAGTACGTGACGATGCGAGAGGCCTAGTAGCCCACGGCCAGGCGCGATTCAGACGCGGATGCGCGAGCGCCGCATGGCGGAAATTGCAACCCAGCCCAGTAGTCTGTATACTGCTATAAAAAAATCTGGGCCCCTAAAATTTGTGGGCCCTGTGCGGGCCGCACCAGTTAGCACCACTGTGGGCCCGGCCCTGGATTTGGCTTCACATATTACTGAAATTGTCGGAGATAAGTGAGTTTAGTGTATAATCTTATAATCTGCACCATTTCCAAGTTCCAACCCACGAAGATCAAATACTCATTTGGCTGGGTAGCCCCTCTTCTAAAGCTCTATCGATCTGATCTTCCGTGCTGCGTGAATACTTTCTGAAGATTTCCTCTACACAGACGTACATTGAAGGAAAGCTACGATATCAATCATTAACGTACAAGACGAAACCTCCGAAAACTATAAATATCGGAGGACGTCCACCCTTAAAATCATCGTTCATTCATCCTACACGACCGCTTCTACATCGAGCCGAGACCCTAGTCTATATAATCTCCATAGTCTAAACCTTAGACAAATCTCCCCCTATCAAGCGCATCTATAATCTCGACGGGATACTATTGTAAACATTTGCACAATTTTATGACCATGAATAAAGTCACGAGAACGCGTCATGGTATCGCTTGATTGTGTCGACGCCAGAGTACAACCAAAACCATGTGCTGGCCCGTTCTCAAGAAGAACTAGGTCGTGATTCACAGTCTGCACAAGCAGCGGAAAAATATCTTCCACGACTCCATTCCCAGAAAAATATCACCATCATGTCATTAGTGATGCAGAGTTCACTCTCTGTAAACACTTTACTGCTCCCCACGGAGAAAATGTCTATCTCTCTGACCGGATTCCTCGCAAACTACGAAGATTACGACTAACACTTCACTACAGTGCAAGCCACCAAAGCAAATTGCACCCCTCCTCTAGCAAAATACCACGTGGTTCTCCCACGTAGGAATCATTTTTTTTCAAATTGCGCCCAGATCACCTCGAGCGACCTGACTGCCTGAACAAGTCGACAGGCAATGTAACCAAGAGACTGCCACCTGAGCTGTGCAACTGGAACTCCAAGGTGCTTCCCCAATACAAAAACGTGCACACCAAGTCATACCAGTTTGACAGCTCATCTTCTTCTTTTCGACGTGTTCAAAACTGCAAATGACTGGACGTCTTGCAGTCTTGCTTGTAGCTGCCGCACCAGGCCATATGTTTGATTGCATGGCCTAAAAAATACTGCATATTTATTCCTGAAAAGAAAATATCTGCATACGACGAGCGAGTCGACCACCTGTCTACCTCCAACTCCAAGCTTGGCGCTGCTCGGAAGGACGAGGTTCTGCTTGGCGTAGATGCACGCTCCACGGCTACAGGAGGGGGATCTCGTTTTCTTCAATGCTGTTTCCGTCTCGTGCTTTCTCTTTTGGAACACAAGTACACAACAGGATGCTACTACACTATAAACCACGACACAACGTGTCGATCAATTATTGGCAAAAAGGCTGGCACCTGAATTATCAGCACTAAGAATTCACACTAGTTTGAGCAAAGAGGTCTAATCATATGTCGATGCATGTTCAAAAATATTTGATGCCGACTAGAAGAGTAATGCATGCAAGATCCTCTTGAGTTTTTAGGGGAAATATAAAATCAATTATTAAGTTAAAACCCAAACTCATTCACCCATGTACCCTTTCTAGTAGTTCCATCCTTTCCCTCCCCCTTATCTACTCGGCGCGTCCATGTGGTTCGGCTAGGTGGTGGCAAAGGAGACTATAGATCTGACCTCGTTATGGTGTCTCGGTGGCGATGGCAGGAGATTCTGATCACGATCGCATTGGTGACGGCGGTCGTGATCGTGTTCGTGTGGATGACATGACTGACGGAACTAGATTTGACCTTGAGACCTTATTTCTTAATGAACCCAATGTAGATAAGCGGTAGTAAAAAATAGTTAAATTGTTAAACTTTCTTAACTTTTTTTCTTTAAATATTCATGTTCAGGCCTTTAAGTTGTCTCCATAATTTCATCACAAATAAACATATTTTTGTGTTCCCAAATAAAATAAATAAATTTATTCTTTAAATAGCATTTTTTTATCCCTATACTTGCTAATTTTGCAAGGGCCATATAACTTACATTTTTGTATGGAAATTTAGAAGCGGTCCGAAGACTCGAATATTAACATATGATCTTACAAAAAGTTGACATGGTGAGTTTTGGAAAAAAATCTAAGAAGATTTTTTCCACAAGAGTATAGGAGTTGGTTGAGACCTTTGAATATATTTAATTTATATTTTGAACTTAATTTCGCAATACACATACAAAGTGATTTTGAGATACATGCAAGTAAAATGCGAAGACTTTTAGGTTTTCCGGAATAGAATGCAGTTTTGGCACCCGAGCACCAGTCAGCCCTATAAGATTTTTTTTCGAAAATTTGAAATTTGAGTGTGAAAATATTCCAAAAATAATCCTATGATAAATATGCATGTTTCCTATGTATTAAATATTTATTTCTATGTCGATAGACAAGTAGTCGCTCGAGACTGAAAGATGGTAGGCCATTAATTAAAGCATGTTCAAGAGGTATGTCGACCGAGTCTGACGTAGCGCGGACAAAATAGGACGCCTGTCGTCTCTCGTGGCGGTGGAGCCCGGTGCGTGGCCGGTGGCCGTCGTCGACCATGGAGCCCAAGTAGCCAACAGCCTAGCCGATGCGCAAATAAACAAGTCGAGCCGCTGATCATCCTTGGTCTGAGCAAGCCTTAAGATATTTGCCGACGCGTGGGCCGCCTCCAAGCACGATATATACTGAAAGCGGTTAATCACGCGCATGCGAGCGCTCGAACGATTTCTGTCGACGCACGAGACGATTCATTCTATTCCCTTTCTGTCCTAACGTACCCCTCCTATTTCCTTTCCCTTTTCAGGCTTACTAGGGATATTAGCGCGGCAATGTCGCGCCCGTTTGATGAATTTCAAATATGTTTGTAAAAAAAAAATCGGAATGTGAATATTATTTGAATTTGGGAAAGTTTGCACTTAAAGGAATGGTGAGATTTCGAAAATGGTTCGTATTGGAATGTATTCAAATTTGTATTATTTTAATGTGTACAAAATGATCAGATTTGGAAGATATCTGAAATTTTGAAATATGTAAATGTGTTTTTTGAGTTGAAATGTTCAAATAGATTTTAGAAAGTGAGCAATTTGGAATTTATTCAAATTTGAATTCTTTTAGTGTTTACCAAATGAGCAGGTTTGAAAGTCATATGACATTTTGGAATATTCAAATTAGTAATTTGAGCTGGAATGCTCAAATATGTTTGTTTTTCCCATATAGTTGTGCAAATATAGGCCAATTTGAGTTATTCAATCTTTTTTTTTGTGAAAAATAGTTAACATTTTTTCCCCTAGCATTTTAATATGTTTTTTTTATTTTTGTCGGTGGGTATTTATAGAATTGTTTTCAGTTTTTTTGTTGTTTTTTATTTTTTGGGGAAAAGAAAAAGGCAGGTCGGGTTCGGGAACTTAGTGCGGCAGATGTCGCGGTCCGGGTGGTAAAGTTTAAAGTTGGGAATGTCCGTATTCCAAAGCTGTTTAGATTTAAGTGTATTGGATTTTTTAGAAAAAGTTTGCAGCTGTAAGTTGTTTAAATTTCAGAAATTGTTAGAATTGAGAAGTTATCCATTTTTGAATTATTTTCATGTTTATTGTACGATCAGTTTTGGAAGGCATTCAAAATTTTAAAATATTTAAATATGGGATTTGATCGTATGACATAAATAGCGATCGTTTTTCTTATGGTCATGTTGATATGTTTGTTTTCTTTTCGTCTATTAAATGCTCAGGATTTGAAATGCACTTGAAATTTTAAAATATTGAAATTTGGAAGTTGATCATATGCCATAAATAGTCGATGTTTATTTTTGTGGGCATGTTGATATATTTGTTATATTTGTTCCAACGGATAGATTCGAAGTTATTGTTATAATTAACATTTCACATTTCTTTTATCTTTTTCTTTTGGTCAAATAATACCCTAAATATTTGTGTTTTTTTTTTGAGAGATGACTTCGTTGTTTTAAATTACCGTCGTGTCATTGTGAGAAATAGTTGATTTGATTAAGTTTTAAATCGAAATTATATTTTACGGGTTGAATGTAAAATATATTTGGGAACGATTCGAATAATGTATTCGGAAAAAGCTGATAGAATATATGTGTACTGAATTAGAATTTTTTCGTTTTCAGTATACGCGAATAGTCAGCAGTTTGAAATGTTTTTTCCATAAGCTCCACAATTTATAAAAAAGTCATAAGCTCCATACATTATATAGAAAGTTATATTAGTTGTTGTAAATTTTTTTTTAAACCTACAACAATATTTTATGGGGGGGGGGGGGGGGGGGGGGGATATTTGTTGTTAGAAAATCTGACAAATCTTGTTTGGAATCTATTTTGGAAGCAATTGAAATTTGCGAATATTTTTTTATTGGGGAGGAAGAAGTATTTGGGGAATTTTTTGTATGTACGGTTTGCAGTATTTTAATTAGTAAATTATAAGGTTTTAGTTGTTGTGAAATTTTGAAATCTATGCTGGAACTTAGAAAGAAATTGCATATTTTGAAGAGAATGCTTTTTTTTGGGGAATATATTTTTTGTGTTTTTTTATTTTGTACGTGCTTTGCATTGCTGAAATTCATAAAATTGAAGATTCTAACTCTGTGAATTGTTGAATTATATTTTCGAACTTACAAAAAAATTGTTTGTTTTTTTTGTGTTCATTTTGTATGTATGTTTTTTGCATTATCGTAATTAATAAGTTTAAATCTTTCTGTTTTTTTTTTTCAATCTATTAATGAGGCCTTATGTACTATTTGGAATTTTTAAGATTTGAAATATTTTTGGAAAGGTCCCAAAGTTTCTGAAATGCAGATTTTTATTTGTGGAAAATTTGTAGGGATTGGTTTGAACTGATTTAAATTTGTATTTGAAAATTTACAAAAGTTTTCGAAAATAGAAAAAGAAAACAGAAAGAAAAAATAGAGAAGGCCGAGCCAGGCGCAAAGCAAGCGGCCCAGCCGAGCAGGCAGCCCAACTGCCCAGCCCAGGCCCGCTGCGACGTTGCGCTGACGTCACCAGCGGCCGGATCCGCCGCCGCGGCGTCGAGCTCGCCGGCGGCGCCTCGACGCGGGCCATCCGCAGGCGGCGGCGCCGCCGCTTCTGGGTCGCCGGAGCGGCGGCGGCGTGCGGACGCGGCAGAGGGACAGCGGCACGGCGAGGCCGAACCGCGGCGATTCCGGCCGTCCCGGCAGCCGATCTGCGGCGAGGAGGTGGAGGCGGCGACGGCGGAGCGGCCCGTGGGCTCCTATGCGTGGGAGGAGGAGCGGAGGGGCGGCGCGGTGCGTCGGCGGCGGCGGCGAGTTCGGCGCCATGCGGGTGAGAGAAGGGGGAGGGGGAGGAAGTGGCGACGCTTTTACAGAAAGTCCCCTGTTGTTTTCTCAAATTACAGCTTAGTCCTTCGCAGTGAGAAGATGGGGGCCACGGAGGTATTTCTGGACTTGCGAGGGGTATTTTTGCGAAATGTTCACGGGGCTGTGGGGAGCCGTCAGATGAAGGATGGACGGCCAGATAAGTCACGGTCACTATTCTTTGAACAGTAACCGTGACGTGGAGCGCGGAGGGAGCGAGGATTTGCACTCCCTTCTTTGAACAGTAACCGTGACGTGGAGCGCGGAGGGAGCGAGGATTTGCACTCCCTTTATATAGTTAGGTAATATCCCGATTGCTTCCCCTCTCCCAGCTCACGAAACGCCGCCGCCGTCGCCACGATTGGCCAGGGGGCGACCCCCTCCCATGCTGCTGCTCGCCGGGTCGGCACCCCGTAGGTCTCCTCCGCCGATTACCCTCCGCCGCTCCGCCGTTCTACAATCGAGCACGACTCCCGCGGAAGCCCTAGCCGCTCGGTCGCCGGTGCGCCTCCGCACCCCTGCTGCTTCTGACCTCCTCACTCGGTTCTTTGATGAGATGGTGGTGGTGGGGTGGATCCGCTGTGTTGGAGTCCACTGACTCCTCCTTCTCCGTGCCGGAGACCACCGAGTCCGATCAGACCAGCGCGCTCCTCCTTCCCCACCTCCGTGATCTCGGTCGTCGCCTCCTTCCCTGCGCCGTAGACATCCTCCTCCCAGGCGATGCCCAACGCCGCCTTGCTCCCGCATATTCCAACATCAGGGTGCTAAAAGTAACAGAGGTGAGTATTATTGCAGCCGAAATCTCAAAATTTCCCAGCAAATTTCTGTTCAGTTCGGCCCTTCGGCTCATGTTTGTTGTTCCCCTCTGGATGTTCTTGCAGGCCATGTCGCAGTGCGACGGCGGGCTCGCCGGAGTGTACCCTGAAGATGAGGATGACCGGCTCTCAGACCTGGCGGGGGACTGCGACTATTAGGATGACGACTACATCCAATACGTAAGTTCGCTTCACTGAGATGTTCTTGGGCAATGGGTTGCGTCTCCAACTTGCTCTTAAATGTTGCTGACTCTGTCTTCCTATTCAGTTCAGTAGGTACTAGTTGCTATATTTTTGTCTGAAAGCTGAATTTGACATTTAATTGAGTTTTATATATTGGTGAAAGAATTCTCTATTTCACTTGAACTTCTGTTTTCCATAGCATAGATAAATGCACTGATGCCATTTTAATCATGTGTAGATTGGCGTGGCACTTTTTTGAGTTGCATATAAAAGATTTTTGTCATCAGTATAGTATAAACGTCATGCTTCTTGAGCTTACATTTTCCATTCTGAATTAAAGGCATACGAACGGGGGTTGATGATTGCAGTCGTTCCGTTCACTTCAAAGGGGCTGCACTTTATGTTGATCTGATTTTAAAAAATCCATTGTTTATTGTGCTCCGTTATAACCAGATGGTACTTTTCAGATTCTTGAACCTTGCCTGAAGTTTGACATTGAGGTTCTTGCTGTTCTCTGTATTCTATTTTTAAGGGCTGTAGACTATATTTGGCTTAGAATTATGCAAACTAATTGTGGTTATGTGATGTTGCAGGTCTTGTTTAAAAACCTCAGTGTGGGCATGAAAGATGTAAAACCATCTTCTTTCTGAAAGATCGTATTCGCCAAGTTGAAGGAAATCCGGATTTTTCTAATAAAGATGTCAGTGCATCTCAAACAGCAGTAATTACAGAGGTTTCGTCTAGTATGATTCCAGCAAAAAATCCTGTGGAAAGCGCAACCAGAGTTAACTAGTACCTCCCGAGCTGCTAGCCTCTCAAATATGTTAAACCGGGTTGATTTTGTGCCTCAATAACTAATTAATATTTATGACCTGGACATTTTTCGGTTCTCTACTCATTTGAATATTTATTTTCTGCAGTATGCACTGCCTCATTGTCTTCCTCCAAACAACATGTTAGAAGATGATAAAGTTGCTTTAATAATGCCCGATCAGGTTTCACCGTCTCAAACACCGTCTCCATCGCCCGCTCTATTTACTCTTAGTCAGGTTTGTCCTTTTTTTTTTCCTCCAACTTTGGCTTTTCCGTTCAGGTTTTTCTCCAACTTAGTCAGGATATATATTTCAGAATTAATGAAAAGCTTAGTTCTCTTGGTTCACAGCAATATAGCAAGTATGTATCAAAGGATTAGCTTGGCTAACATTTGGATTTATTTTACTGACGATCGGCCAACACTCTTGATCTTCATAGAATCATGGATGTTGCTTTGGATAAGGCTATTAAAGAAATTATAGGCCCTGTTATTCAGAGAAGTGTTACAATAGCTAACCGAACAACTAAGGAACTTATTATTAAGGTGAACACCATGTACTACTTTCCTGCCTGTCCATCATCATTTGCTATTTGTCTTTGCTGTGAACCACTAAGGAAATGTTACAAAATTTTGTAACATGCTGCCATATTCGCCCAGCAGGATTTATCAGTCGAATCTGATGATAGTGTCGCATCTCGCGCTGCACATTTGATGGTTGGCACACTAGCTGGAAGTCTTGCTCATGTAACTTCCAAGGTATTTTTTCTCACAAATGCAGTTTTCAGTTGTAATTACAGTCCCAGCGTGTCAAGCAGTTTTAGTAAGGTTTTAGATCTGATGTATGACACCATGTTTCGATGTCCTGTTTTGTACCACAGGAGCCTCTTCGTATTGCTTGGTCGTCTCATGTTCAAAGCCGAAAGAACTCTTTCTCGATTGTACGAGCGCTCGCACGAGCCGCACGTCAGACCGCGTCGTGTCGACGGCTCGTTCTTTTCCCTTTTCGGCACGGAACCATGTTTCCTTTTCTGGCATGCTGCGGTTCCCGTTTATTCTCGTGCTATAGAAGCTTGGTAACACTTTAGCTAGTTATAGGATCGGTAACTTGCTTGATAGGTAGGTTGTAATCATCTACTATTTTTTGGTTTGGTAATTCATTGTATAGATTCTTGGTAACACTTTAGTTAGTGCTAGGATCGGTAACTTACTTGCTAGGTACTTGGTATCATCAAGTACTAGTATTTAGACTGGTAACTCATACTCCAGATGCCTGGTAACACTTTAGTTTGTTCTAGGATCGGTAACTTACTTGGTAGGTACTTGGTATCATCATGTACTAACTTTTAGGTTGGTAACTCGTGCGCTAGATGGTTGGTAATATTTTAGTTAGTCCTAAAATCGGTAACTCGTTTGCTATGTGTTTGGTATCATCATCTACTAGTTGTCAGGTTGGTAATTCGTACGCTAGATGCTTGGTAACACTTTAGTTAGTCCTAGGATCGGTAATTCGTTGGCTATGTCGTTGGTATAATCATGTACTAGTTTAAGTTGGTAATTCGTGCGTTGTATGCTTGGTAACACTTCAGTTTAGTTCTAGGATCGGTAACTTGCTTGCTATGTGCTTGGTATCATCATCTACTAGTTTTTAGGTTGGTAATTGATGCGCCAGATGCTCGGTAACACTTTAGTTAGTATTAGGATCGGTAAGTTGCGTGCTACGTACTTGGTATTATCATGTACTATTTTTTTAGGCTGGTAACTCATGCTCTGGATGATTGGTAACACTTTAGTTGGTTCTAGGATCGGCAACTCGCTTGCTATGTGCTTAGTATCATCTACTAGTTTTTCGGTCGGTAATTCATGCGTTATATGCTTGGTAACACTTCAGTTAGAGCTAAGATTGGTAACTTTGCTCACTTTTTTGGTTTGGTATTATAATATACTAGTTTTTTTAGGTTGGTAACATGTGTTTTTTGTAAATACTAGGTAATACTTTCATTAATTCTAAAATTAAAATTGGCAACTTTCATTAGTTTGTAGGATTGATAACTTGCTTGCTTTTGTACTTGGTAACATCATCAACTTTTTTTAGCTTGGTAATCCTGTGATCTAAATACTTGGTAACTCATTGATTTTACCACAAGGATTTGGGTCTAAAGCATATGTATTCCGAGGAAACTACTCATAATAAATGATCAAGTTCTTGGGAAGGACTCACTTTTTTGCTGACAGATACGTGATCAAGTTCTATAGCGCCAACAGTGTAGCCAAGAGGAGTATCCACTTCGACAAGGTTGTGTTTGTCCCCAGTCTATAGCAGGGCAAGCAATGTCGATGAGTGGGAGCTCGTGGAAGTTTAAAATGGATGCAGGAGATGTGGGCATATGTGTGAAGTCCTGTATCTATGGGTAGTTCTACTTTCCAGTTTACCTTACCCTTGCTACCTCCCAATGTTTTCTAGTTTGTAATAATTTCGTCGTCTTATGTTGAAAACTCATATCAGAAATGCAGTCTCTACCAGTCGTTTTCATTAGAAACAAAGTACTTAAAAAAAAATTAGTTTTGGTTATTTCTCTTTTCTTTTTTGTCTATTTTCTTGGCTCTTATTAACACTTTATTAGTCTTTGAGGTTTTGGTAACTTGATTGATTAGGTGTCTGTATGATTTTCTCGTTGGCTTTTTTCAGCTTAGTAGTGTGAGTTGTTTTTTGAAAGTTGGCAACTTGATTGATTCGACCCTTTTGGCATCATTTTTGTGGCTAGCTTTTTTAGCCTGGTATTTGAGTTCTTCATAGTTGGTAAAATATTTTATCCTGCGTCCAAATACCTTTTCCGTCCAAATACCTTTTCTTACTGGTTGAAAGTGACAGTTCATTTCTGTTCCAATTTTTTGAACTAGTAGGAAGTGGTACCTCCCACCCATTTTTTACCCTAAAATATCACAACCCAAAAAGGGAATTGCCAGAAAAATTACTAATATTTTTCCTTTTAATTTTGGTGCCAAAATGTTCTACCAAATTTATTGGCGATAAAAGGGAATAGTAAGCTGCACAAATCGTGCTTCACAAACGAACAAACGAGCGCGCGAAATACGTACGCGAGAGAAAAGGGAATAGAATTCGCTACGAACGAACGAGCGCGTATGTACGTACACCACGCGCGGAAACCTGAACTTTCCTAATCTGGACTGTCAGAACCGTGCGAGCGAAGCTTACCGATCGCACGTGCGAAAGCTAGCCCTGCCCAACCTGCAAATCGTGCGCGTTTATGCATTGGACTATTGGGGAAGCACCTGGCAGTTCTAGTTGCACAGCTCAACTGGCAGTCTTGGTTTCGTGCCGGGATGATCAGGTCACTCGAGATCTGCCTGCAATCTGCTTTGGCTGCAAACGTTGGTTGTAATCTTCGGAGTCTGCAAAAAATTCGTCGACATTCGTCCACATTTTCTCATGGAAAGTAATTAGAGTGTCGAAAGAGAGTGGCCTCTGCATAAGTGATGACATGGAGAAAATTGCAAAAAACCACCACAATTGGTGGTTAAACTTCAAAAAACCACCGGTTTTCACATAATTTGCAAATAACCAACACTATTCGTTGACACCGTAACAGAAAACACTGATTGTGTGCTACCTCATTTAACCGTATTTCTGACAGGTGGGGGCCACTGTCAGGCGTGACGTGACAATTTTGGACCAACAACTCAAACGGCCGTTAAGCATCCAAGGAGACCTACATTAAACTATACACACTTCTGGACTTTTTTGCATTTTTCCGTCGGGACCCACCTGTCAGCTTTTTTCTGAAAAAGAAAAGGTCGATGAGTCAATGGGACTTTTTTGCATTAAACTATACACAGTTCTCTCTCTATCCGTAACCGACGCAGATCTAAAAACGAAAAAAGGTCAACGACGCCATGGCCGTGTTGGCCTCGTCGCCGGAGTCGGCCACGCTCTCGGAGGGGCCATCCACTACGCCAGCGCCGCTGTCGTGGGTTTGTCACGTCAGGTGTCATAGATGACTTCGTAGGTGTGGGATTACGCGAGTCAAGCATCTCCGAGCTTGGGATCGCAGGAACAAAGATCAACACAGATTTACCCAGGTTCGGCCCCCTCAATGTGAGGTAAAAGACCTACTTCCTGCCTACCCTAGATTGGTATTGATATGATAATCGAGGTGTTACAATGGAGGCGATCCGATCTGGTACTCGCCGTATGAGCTAGGGTTTAGGGCTTGATAGCTTGACCCGCTCTAAGTCCTGCGAGTCCTCTTTATATACACAGAGGCTCGCTAGGTTACAAAAGGAAACTTCCCCCATAAGGAATACGTCCACAGAGGCCTACTCGGAGACTACTTGGTCTTCACGTCCTCCGGGATATGTCTTCTAGATCTTTCCCCTTATGACGGTTCAATATTTGGCTTGCTCCCAAGTGGGCCTTTGTCCGTGCGAGTAAGTTAAGTCGCACTGGGCCGCGGGTTAATCCAGAGAGTATTCCCCCGACATTAGCCCCAAGTTTAGCTTGGATTTCGAGTGAAGGCTTCTTCGTCTTAACAAACCCCTGAGCCGCGCACATGAATTATCCCAGCTGAACTCCAATTTTCTTATTTCCAATCCGCGACTTATAATTCTTCTTGGCGGCTGATGACCCACAAGTATAGGGGGTGTATCGTAGTACTTTCGATAAATAAGAGTGTCGAACCCAACGAGGAGCAGAAGGTGTTGACAAGCGGTTTTGATGAAGGATTCACTGTAAATGCTCTCAGACAAGTTTTTAGGAGTTTTTGATATGACAGATAAATAAAGTACAAGTAAATAAAATGCAGTAATAATAGTTGCAGCGAGTGGCCCAATCCTTTCTACAGCAAAGGACAAGCCGGTTGTTGTACTTATAATGACCAAACGTTCTTGAGGACACACGGGAATATTGTCAAGTGCTTTCGCTTCATATAGTTGATTAATCTTCATTGTTTTGATAAGTGTTGTGTGGGTGAACCTATGCTAATGCACCGCCCTTCCTAGGACTAATACATACTTGTGATTATACCCCTTGCAAGCATCCGCAAATACAAGAAAGTAATTAAGATAAACTAACCACAGCCTTAAACTTTGAGATCCTGCTATCCCTCATGCATCGATATACCAACGGGTGTTCAGGTTTCTGTCACTCCGGCAACCCCACAATTGGCAAACGAATACACAATGCATTCCCCTAGGCCCATAAAGGTGAAGTATCATGTAGTCGACGTTCACATGACACCACTAGAAGAATAACACCACAACTTAAGCATCAAACCATTAAATATTACTCAACATAGTTCACTACTAACATCAAGACTTCTCCCATGTCCTCAAGAACTAAACGAACTACTCACAAGACATCATACGGAACATGATCAGAGGTGATATGATGATGAATAACAATCTGAACATAAACCTTAGTCCAATGGTTTCACCCAATAGCATCAATAACAAGAGTAATCAACACCGGGAGAGTTTCCCCTATGAAATAGACAAGATTCAGCCCTAGATGTTATAGCGGAGACGGGGTGCAGCGGCGGTGATGATGGTGTTGGCGGTGGAGATGATGATGATGATGATCCCGATGAAGTCCAGCTCGATGACGGTGATGATGGCGACGATTTCCCCCTCCGGGAGGGAATTTCCCCCGGCAGATTTCTTCCTGCAGGGGAGCTTTTCGCTCTCTGGTGTTTTCCGCCTCGTGGAGGCGGCGGAATATTTCGATGGCCTCCTGTGTGTTAGGGTTCCGAGGGGGTCAAGTACGCGAAGGGGGAACGGCTGAGGTGGGCCAGGGCCCCCAAACCACCTGCGGCGCGGCAGGGGGCCCCCGCGCCAGGGTGAGGAGGGCCCACCATGGCCCATCTCAGCTCCCCTTTTGGCCTCCTCCATCTTCTGGTAAAATAGGAACTTCCATATGTCTCCTTCGATTTATTGATCTTCAGAAATAGTGCATCTCGACGGTGCTTTTTCCAGCAGAATCCTGACTCCGGTGTCCAATTCTCCATTATTCATCAAACATGCAAAATAGGTAAAATAACATAAGTAACACTTCTAAATATGAAATATATCGATGAATAGCAGTAAATTATGATATAAAATAGTGATGCAAAATGGACGTATCAACCCCCCCAAGCTTAGACCTCGCTTGTCCCCAAGCGAAAACTGAGCTCAGTAAACATGACCACAAGTTTATGGAGCAAAGTGTCGATAAATAAAATACGGACAAGAAGCATCACATTCATTGATACACAAGTCATTCTAGACAGCAACTTCCCTTCATATAATCTAACTTGAAATAAGTAAAGGGAACCACGATGAAGTGCATAAAGAGAACCATGATTGGTGAAGGCAAACTTAAACTCTTGGTCAGAGAACAATTAACAGATCATACTTATCTTTCGAGAAGAGTCTTTATATCAGAGCTTATATAGCAGAACTTACATGCCTTAATCATAACAGTCTCCTTACAGTCATTGATAACTTTCAAAGTTATATTCATTCGGATAAAAGCTATTGTGCGAAACAAGGAAATGAGAGATATGATTAGAAGTATCAACACATATAACTAATTGGATCTCAACAACTCAAATGCTTGCTTGAGATAGAGAGGAATGGGTTTACTGACTCAACAATAATGTAAAAGATAGGCCCTTCGCAGAGGGAAGCAGGGATTAAATCATGTGCTAGAGCTTTTAAGTTTTGCAAAGCATATAGAGAGTATGAAAATAGTTGTTTGAGCTATGTATGTCGTTGTCAACGAATCGTAGTAAAGTGAACACTAACCCCTTGTCAACCAGACTTTCAAGAGCGGCTCCCATGAAGGACGTTATCTCTACCAGCAAGGTAGATCATCCCTCTTCTCTTTTGTTTACACATGTATTTTAGTTTCTTTATAGTTGACACTCCTCCCAACCTTTTGCTTACACAAGCCATGGCTAACCGAATCCTCGGGTGCCTTCCAACATTCACATACCATGGAGGAGTGTCTATTTGCAAATTAAGTTGCTTACTGATAAATCAGGGCAAAACATGTGAAGAGAATTATTAATGAAAGTTGTAGTTAATTGGGACTGGGCACCCCATTTGCCAGCTCTTTTTGCAAATTGTTGGATAAGCGGTGTATATGCCACTAGTCCATTGGTGAAAGTCTGTTTGACAAAAGTGCTAGAGAAACTCTACAGAACCCTCATGAGCTAATAAACAGTGACACAAAACTAGGAGTAATAAGTTTTGAATAATTTAAAGGTAGCACATGAAGTATTTACTTGGAATGGCGCAAAATACCATATAGTAGGAAGTTATGGTGGACTCGAATGGCAATGGTTTGGCTCAAGGTTTGGATGTATGAGAAGCATTCCCTCTCGATACAGGTCTTTGGCTAGCAAGGTTATGTAGCAAGCATAAGAGTTGAGGGATACAAACAATTATACAAGTGATAAGAATAATCATGCAATCTTCCTTAGAAGCACAAATAGTTTAACTTAAGAATACTAAGCTTATGAGCTACAAAGAAAGAAAGATCATGGAATAATATATTTGCATGCACTCCCTCTCTCTACTTAAGTCTCAAAGTATTGTCTACTACTGACCAATGCTAAGTTTGCCAAAACCAAAAAGATTAACTTGGTGCTCTAAAAAGTGATCCCTATACTAACAACAAGGTTATCAATATGAAAGAGAATTGCAAGCTAAAATAAAGTATGCAGAAAGTAAATGATAAAACTTCTCATTAATATTTCATAACGGCAACTCACACCAAGGGATACATAGATAACCAACTAAAAGAGAGATACTTCCACATTGCAAACCATCATATAAGATAACTTCCCTACTCACGATATGACTTTATGGAAAAGTAAAAGGTAAAGATAATGATGTGATACCGCGGCACTCCCCCAAGCTTGGAACAAACCAAGGGGATGCCAATACTTATGATGAATTACTCCTTCGGTGGTGGTGGTGAATTGTCCTCATCATCAGACTTCCAGGGAAGGGGTTTCCCATCAACAAAGGACGACTTGGTTTCGATTATCCTGAAACTAGCAGCAGCGCTTATGTTTTTAAACCGAGTTTCATACTCACAGTTTTGATTCTGGACATCATAGAGTTGCGCCTGCAGTTTGTTGGTGGTGTTGATGAGGTGAAATATGTCTTCCCAGAGTTGTGCAGTCTCCTTCTTATGTTCAGCGACCAGCGCGGACACCATTGAGTGGAAGACTCCCACTTCACGTTCCGCCAGCTTTTTGTATGTGAAGACCTCTTGCTCCAGCTTCTCCATCCTGGCTTCCAGGCTCCCTTCTCCTTTGGGTCCTCGCACGTCTTCCGTCGCAGCTTTCCATCAACCATCTGCGACTCCTTGGGATGCATCTTCAGCTCATCCATGTATGGGGTGACGACGTTCACAAAGAAACTGTCCTTTGGAGGCTTCGATGAAGACATGGCAGCTCTAGATCTGAAAACAATATCTGGACAGAAACAGCTCGAAACGAAACACGATGAAAAGGCGAGATACGAACCTCGGGGGTTCGGGTGAGTTATATAGCAAAAAGTTTTACAACATAAGGAAGGTACAGGAGGAAACCTGATCGGAGACGAGCTCCGGGGTGCTCAAACCACCAGGCGGCGCGGCTGGGGGGCCCACCGCGCCGACCTATGGTTTGGGCACCACGGGTGCCGTCTCCCATCCGGTTCGGTCTCTTATTTTTCCATATTTAATAAAAACGACGAAAATATCTTCTAGAAAGTTATTCGCGAAACTTTTCTTACCGAAACTGTTACCTATTCGAATCGAATTCTGCAGTCCCAGAAAAATGTTCTTCAATGAAAGTTTCCGGAGTCACCACTTTAATTGTATCAACCTCTTCATTAATAGAATCTCCAGAAATATAATGCTTGAGTCTTTGACCATTTACCACTTGTGTAGAGTTATCTTTCAATGAAGCAATTTTTATTGCACCTGAACGATACACCTCCACAATAACAAATGGTCCTTCCCATTTTGAGAGTAACTTTCCTGCAAAAAATCTGAGACGAGACCTATACAATAGAACTTTCTCACCAACATTAAATTCTCTTTTAAGAATTCTCCTATCATGCCATCTCTTAACTTTTTCTTTAAAGAGTCTAGCATTTTCATAAGCCTCACTTCTCCATTCATCTAAAGAACTTAATGCAACAACCTTTTCTCACCGGCAAGTTTAAAATCTCTATTAAGTTCTCTCACTGCCCAATAAGCTTTGTGTTCTAATTCTAAAGGCAAGTGACAAGCTTTACCATAAACCATTTTATAAGGAGACATGCCCATGGGGTTCTTATAAGCAGTTCTATAAGCCCATAAAGCATCATTTAACTTACTAGCCCAATTTTTTCTAGATTTATTAACAGTCTTTTGCAAGATAGATTTAATCTCCCTATTTGACAATTCTACTTGTCCACTAGTTTGAGGATGATAGGCTGAAGCAATTCTATGATTAACACCATATTTAGCAAGAGTCTTTCTAAAACCACCATGGATAAAATGAGAACCTCCATCAGTCATAAGATATCTAGGTACACCAAACCTAGGAAAAATGACATCTTGAAGCATTTTTAAAGAGGTCTCACCATCAGCACTTTTAGTAGGTATAGCTTCTACCCATTTAGTGACATAATCAACAGCAACAAGTATATGAGTATTACCTTGTGAAGAAGGAAAAGGACCCATGAAGTCGAATCCCCAACAATCAAATGGTTCAATAACAAGAGAATAACTCATAGGCATTTCATTGCGTCTAGAGATATTACCAACCCTTTGACATTCATCACAAGATAAAATAAACTTTCTTGCATCCTTAAAGAGGGTAGGCCAATAAAAACCTGATTGTAGAACTTTCTGCGCAGTTCTATCTCCAGCGTGATGCCCTCCATAAGCACTTCCATGGCATTTCCTGTTGTTCATATTCAGGAACACATCTTCGCATAATACCATCGACTCCTTCTTTATATAAGTGTGGGTCATCCCAAAAGTAATGCCGCAAGTCATAAAAGAATTTCCTTCTTTGCTGAGCTGAAAAGGTTGGAGGCAAGTACTTGGAAACAATAAAGTTAGCATAATCAGCATACCAAGGACTATCTCGCGAACTTACACTTATTGCAGCCAATTGTTCATTTGGAAAGCTATCATTAACAGGAATAGGATCATAAGGAATGCTTTCCAATCTAGACAAATTATCAGCAACAGGATTTTCAGCACCTTTTCTATCTATGATATGCAAATCAAATTCTTGCAAAAGAAGTACCCATCTAATAAGCCTTGGCTTAGCATCTTTCTTTTCCATAAGGTATCTAATTGCAGCATGATCAGTATGAATAGTGACTTTCGAATCAACTATGTAGGGTCGAAATTTGTCACAAGCAAAAACTACAGCTAGAAATTCTTTTTCAGTAGTGGCATAATTCTTTTGAGCAGAATCAAGAGTTTTACTAGCATAATGAATAACATTTAACTTTTTATCTACTCGCTGCCCAAGAACAGCGCCTACAGCATAATCACTAGCATCACACATAATTTCAAAAGGTAAATTCCAATCAGGTGGTTCAACTACAGGAGCGGTGATTAAAGCCTTTTTCAAAGTTTCAAAAGCTTCCTTACAATCATCATCAAAAACAAATGGTACATCTTTTTGAAGAAGATTAGTAAGAGGCTTGGAAATTTTAGAGAAATCTTTAATAAACCTCCTATAAAAACCAGCATGACCAAGAATACTACGAATACCTTTAACATCTTTGGGACAAGGCATCTTTTCAATTGCCTCCACTTTAGCTCGATCAACTTCAATACCTCTTTCAGAAATTTTATGTCCAAGAACAATTCCTTCATTAACCATAAAGTGGCATTTCTCCCAATTAAGAACAAGGCTAGTTTCTTCACATCTCTGCAAAACTTTGTCAAGGTTGTGCAAACAATTATCAAAGGAAGTTCCATAGACGGAGAAATCGTCCATGAAGACTTCCACAATTTCCTCACAAAAGCCATGAAAAATAGCAGACATGCATCTTTGAAAAGTAGCAGGAGCATTACATAAACCAAAAGGCATACGTCTATAAGCATAAGTTCCATAAGGACAAGTAAAAGTAGTTTTCTCTTGATCTTGCGCTCTCACAGCAATTTGAGAAAACCCAGAATACCCATCAAGGAAACAAAAGTGAGTTTTCTTGGACAACCTCTCAAGCATTTGATCAATAAAAGGCAAAGGATAATGATCTTTCTTAGTTACTTTGTTAACCTTTCTAAAATCAATGCACATCCTATAACCAACTACTACTCTTTGAGGAATTAGTTCATCATTTTCATTAGGAACAACGGTAATTCCTCCTTTCTTAGGAACACAATGCACAGGACTTACCCATCTACTATCAGCAATAGGATAAATAATACCAGCTTCAAGAAGTTTTAATACCTCATTTCTTACCACTTCTTTCATCTTGGGTATTAAACGACGCTGATGCTCAACAACAGGCTTTGCATCAGGTTCCATGTTGATGGCGTGCTGACATATAGTAGGAGAAATTCCCTTCAGGTCATCAAGAGTATATCCCATAGCTCCGCGGTGTTTCTCAACACTCCCAATAACCTTTCCTCCTCTGTACCTGAAAGTTTAGAGCTGATAATAACAGGATATATTTTCTTATCATCAATATAAGCATATTTAAGATTATCAGGCAGAGGTTTCAAATCAAAAACAGGATCCTCCTTGGGTGGCATTGTGGTACCCAAATCTTCCACAGGTAAATTGTGTTTGAGCATAGGTTGACGAAGGAATACTTCATCAAGCTCATTCCTTTCTTCCCTGAAGTTCTCACTTTCATGATTCTCCATATGTTGCTGCAAAGCATTGTTAGGAGCAAGAACAATAGATGCAAGTTGAGCAATTTCAAAATCCTCACTAGGCAATTCAGTTTCATAAGGTGCTTTAGCAAATTTAGAGAAATTGAATTCATAAGATTCACCAGCAAATTTAGTAAAGATTTTCTCTTTCTTACAGTCTATAACAGCACCACAAGTATTCAGAAAAGGTCTACCAAAAATAATAGGACAACTATCATTGGCAGCCGACCCAAGTACAAGAAAATCAGCAGGGTATTTAGTCTTACCACAAAGGACTTCGACATCTCTAATGATACCAATTGGAGAGATAGTTTCCCTATTAGCAAGCTGAATAACCACATCAATCTCTTCAAGTTTACAAGGAGCAATTTCGTGCATAATTTCCCTGTAAAGCTCATAAGGAATAGCACTAGAACTTGCACCAATATCACATAAACCATAATAGCAATGATCACCTATCCAACAGAAAGCACAGGAACACTAGACTTCCTAGAACTTTTAGGATGTGAGACAATATTAGAAGCATCCTCACAAAAGATAATGTGTCTATCTTCTAAATTTTCAGTGACAAGATCTTTAACCAATGCTACAACAGGTTCAACAGTTATTTGCTCATCAGGTTTGGTAGTTTTCTTATTACTTTTACTAACAACACCAGTTATGATAGTATGTTCCTTAATCTTATTAGGAAAAGGAACTTTTTCAATATAAGGTTCTGGAATAATGCGATCACAACATTAACCTCAACACCTTTAGATATATGAGAAACAGATTCATCTTTATATGGTTCATGATAATTTTTAAAACCCTCCTTCGGCAAACCGAAATAGGAAGCAAAGGCTTTATAAAAGTTTGCAACAATTTGAGAGTCAAGACCATAAGTAGTGCTAATTTTGCGATAATCATCAGTATCCATAAATTTTTAACACACTCAAAGTCATAGTTATACCTGACTCCCTACCTTTGTCATTCTCCCATCCTTCAGTGTTCTCCTGAATCCGATCAAGAAGGTCCCACTTAAACTCTTCTTTATTACGAGTGAACGATCCAGCACAAGTGGTATCCAATAGAGTTTTATCTTGAAAGGAGAGTCTTGCATAAAAGTTATCAATAACAATATTACCAGGAAGCTCATGAATGGGACATTTGAGCATTAATGCCTTCAATCTCCCCCACGCTTGAGCGATACTCTCTCCATCATAGGGCCAGAAGTTATATATGAGGTTCCGATCCTTATGAATCTCACTTGGAGGATAGAATTTGGAGTAAAAGAGAGGTACAATTTCCTCCCATCCAAGAGAATACCCATTCTTCAGCAGTTTATACCAATGTGCAGCTTTACCAGACAGTGATAGAGAGAATAATTTCTTCTTAACTTCTCCCATCGAGATACCTGCACACTTAAATAACTCGCACAATTCATGCAGAAATAACAAATGATCTCCAGGATGGACAGTTCCATCTCCTGCATAGCGGTTATTTGTGACACGTTCAACAATTTTCATAGGAATTTTGAACGGTATTACCTGCTCATCTGGCGCCTCCTCTACTACCTTAGCAGTGGTAGTTGTTTTCCCAAATAGGAATTCAAGAGAAGACCCCTCCATAATGAGATATAGCAGCAGGCAAAAATAAAAACAGCACGTACAATAAATGTTTCCCTTACCAATTCCACTTACCAATAGCGCTACACTCCCCGGCAACGGCGCCAGAAAATAGTCTTGATGACCCACAAGTATAGGGGGTGTATCGTAGTACTTTCGATAAATAAGAGTGTCGAACCCAACGAGGAGCAGAAGGTGTTGACAAGCGGTTTTGATGAAGGATTCACTGTAAATGCTCACAGACAAGTTTTTAGGAGTTTTTGATATGACAGATAAATAAAGTACAAGTAAATAAAATGCAGTAATAATAGTTGCAGCGAGTGGCCCAATCCTTTCTACAGCAAAGGACAAGCCGGTTGTTGTACTTATAATGACCAAACGTTCTTGAGGACACACGGGAATATTGTCAAGTGCTTTCGCTTCATATAGTTGATTAATCTTCATTGTTTTGATAAGTGTTGTGTGGGTGAACCTATGCTAATGCACCGCCCTTCCTAGGACTAATACATACTTGTGATTATACCCCTTGCAAGCATCCGCAAATACAAGAAAGTAATTAAGATAAACTAACCACAGCCTTAAACTTTGAGATCCTGCTATCCCTCATGCATCGATATACCAACGGGTGTTCAGGTTTCTGTCACTCCGGCAACCCCACAATTGGCAAACGAATACACAATGCATTCCCCTAGGCCCATAAAGGTGAAGTATCATGTAGTCGACGTTCACATGACACCACTAGAAGAATAACACCACAACTTAAGCATCAAACCATTAAATATTACTCAACATAGTTCACTACTAACATCAAGACTTCTCCCATGTCCTCAAGAACTAAACGAACTACTCACAAGACATCATACGGAACATGATCAGAGGTGATATGATGATGAATAACAATCTGAACATAAACCTTATCCAATGGTTTCACCCAATAGCATCAATAACAAGAGTAATCAACACCGGGAGAGTTTCCCCTATGAAATAGACAAGATTCAGCCCTAGATGTTATAGCGGAGACGGGGTGCAGCGGCGGTGATGATGGTGTTGGCGGTGGAGATGATGATGATGATGATCCCGATGAAGTCCAGCTCGATGACGGTGATGATGGCGACGATTTCCCCCTCCGGGAGGGAATTTCCCCCGGCAGATTTCTTCCTGCAGGGGAGCTTTTCGCTCTCTGGTGTTTTCCGCCTAGATGGCCGTCCTCTGTGTGTTAGGGTTCCGAGGGGGTCAAGTACGCGAAGGGGGAACGGCTGAGGTGGGCCAGGGCCCCCAAACCACCTGCGGCGCGGCAGGGGGCCCGCCGCGCCAGGGTGAGGAGGGCCCACCTTGGCCCTCTCAGCTCCCCTTTTGGCCTCCTCCTCATCTGGTAAAATAGGACTTCCATATGTCTCCTTCGATTTATTGATCTTCAGAAATAGTGCATCTCGACGGTGCTTTTTCCAGCAGAATCCTGACTCCGGTGTCCAATTCTCCATTATTCATCAAACATGCAAAATAGGTAAAATAACATAAGTAACACTTCTAAATATGAAATATATCGATGAATAGCAGTAAATTATGATATAAAATAGTGATGCAAAATGGACGTATCAGCGGCCTAAGAACGCGACTTAACCTGCCTTGACGGTTGATTTTCAGATCTAAACTCTTCCGCATCTGGGCTATTTATCTTGGCTCATCGTTTTTCCCAGCGTTCTTCATCAAGTCCTGCATTACGCATCCGCTGCTCCTTTCCGCCGCCTCCAATCTCGCTTCTCGTACTCACAATACTTCGGTGGAGATCTCCATCAATCTGAGAAAATGTCTCGCCGCAAGTGCAACTGGGAAGGCTCGTGGGTCGACGAAGATTTCCTGGAATCCCTATCTGCACGGGGCCTTCTTCCGCCAAAAGATCAATGCGTATGGCGAGCGGCCGGTGAGCAGGTAATTCCCAACCCTCAACCGGGAGAAGTAGTGATATTTGCGGAGCATGTTGAGCGTGGGTTCAAGCCCCCAGGCTCTCTCTTCTTCCGCTCCTTGATGCAGCGGTTGGGTCTCCGCTTTCATGATATTGGCCCTAATTCGATGTTGCAAGTGAGCAACTTCCACGTCCTCTGCGAAGATTATCTGGGTATCCCGCCTTCAATAGACTTCTGGCTTGCTCTTTTCAATTGCAATAGTCAAAGGGAAACCACAGATGGTCCTTTTCTCCAATGCGGCGCCATTTCCTTCCAACGCCGCAGGGGTAGTATTTTCCCAAAACTAACTCTTGCCAAGAAAATCAAGGATTGGCAAAGGACATTCTTCTATTGTAAAAACACTTCTCCTGAGGGTGAAATTCCTCTTCCTCTTTGGTCTCCTCTTCCCTTCGAGGCTACCGATGCTCTGTCTTCTAAACCTGATCCTTCTTCGTTACCTTTTATTGAATCCCTTTTGGATAAGGTGAGGGCGCTGACACTCCACGGCCTCACTGGATTAGATCTCATATCTTGCTGGACTAAGTGGCGAATCCAGCCTGTGAGTCGCCGCTCGCGACTTATGGTAGATTTTACCTGTCATGCAAACGACGTCGACCGTACTTGCCCTGAAGATTGGGACAAAGGGGAATGGATAAATTTCATTCGCCGAGTGACAGACGAGGATATCGACTCGTATGATAACGTCGGGCTTGCTCCCTTCTGGGCTGAGCACAAGCCTTTTGTGGTAATGTTTACTTGCCACCTGTTTCCTCGAAAATTCCTTCTCCAAAATTAATTATTTCTGACCTGAGCTCCTTTTCAGATCGATCCCTATTTCTGGGTTCTTCCCTCAGAGGATGCTGACTTGAACCAAGAAACCGCGGCTGAGTCGTCAAAGCAAGCCGCAGCCTTTGGCGAAGATACAGTTATGCATGATATTGTCTCCGATCCTGAGGGTAGCGCTTCTGAAGAGGAGCAACAAATGGCCGACGCTCTACTGTCCTCGACTCCAAATACACCTTTCTTGGAACTTCCTGAGGTGCCTCGCAGGTCCTCGAAGCGTATTTTATGCAAGAGGTCAGAGGACCCCGCGCAGCCTGAGAAACGCCGCAAAGCCTTGGCTCTACTGGTAGAAATAAGAACTGCCAAATCTTTAAAACTTGCTGATCCCAACAAGGCTGCTTTCTCTTCCAAGGCTGTTGCAAAGGACTGCTTCTCAACAAGCTCGGGTAATTGTTTTGCGACTCTCTCCTTTTCCTTTTGTGCTTGTGTATTTTTGGCAAAGAATTGTTGATCACTACTTCTTTTCATACTCTGTAGGTTCAGATTTGCAAGGTTTATCTTCTCCTTCCTCTGGTTGCCTGATGAAGAGTATCCGTGTCGCCTCTGGGTATGGTTCGCCTTCTTTTCAATGTTGCGGCTCTGCTAGGTCAGCTTATTTACCCATCAATGTTTTGCAGGGCCATGCCTGAAGGGGATACCAAGTCTAATTCTCATCCCACTTCTTCTCAGCCAGCTATGAGCGAGGATGATGCTGCTGATGAAAACGTGGGAAACAGTAATGGTGCGACTCATCCAAGACCATCCCTGGAGGAAGGTATTGCAGATGCGGCTCCTGCCGCGACTCCAGTCACAGCTCCATCCACAACTCCTGCTGCTGGTAGGGTATCCACTGAAGATAGAATTCCGGTTCCAGGAAATAGTTCCAAGTCAATTGCAGATGCCATAATTGCTGCTGGAGACAAGCATGCTGCTCTGCTGCGCGGTTTAGTTGAGCAATTTTCTTCAAGTCGCCAGGTACATACACCGTAGCCCCCAAGGATCAAAACCTTGTGTCATCGCACGGGGTGTTGATTCTTTTCCTGGCTTCAAATCTCGAGCCCCCAAATTCCTGGATAGTTTACTCATGCGTTTTGCTCTTGTTTATTTTCAGCGTGAACTGTCCTTGTTTGATGCTTCTGGCTCAATAAAGGGTAAAGGCATTTCCATAGATCATCCTGAAATGATGCAGTCTCCCCTGGAACAGCATAATGAGGTCATTAGGGACCAAGATCAGGAAATAAAATCTCTCAAAGGTCAACTCGACTCCTGCGAAGAGCAATTTAAAGAACTTGAAGCCGATATGCAACAGCGACTCATGGAGAAAGACGAAGTCATTAGATCTTTGCGAGAAGGGCTGACTCTTAAATCTGAATTGATTGATCGCCTGAAGGGAGACCACGCAAAGGAACTCGCCGCGCGAGATGAAAAATATAACTCGCTGTTCAAAGCCTTTGAGGGTTTTGGCTCCATGGTCAAATCAGCCGTCCTGCAGCTTGCTGGTTCGTCTTTTATTACTTTAATCATACACATTTTGGGTAACTAACGTTAGTCTCTGACTTGTTTCTTGCCTTTTCTTTCTTGACATAGGACCTGAGGCCCCAGTGTCCCGCTCCAACTTGAAGGATCAACTGGTATATTTGTCTGACTTCAGCCAGCGCTTCTTAAAGGTTACCAAGGAGGTTATGACGGTAATCTCTCCTGCGACTGATGGCCCAACATCTTGCGAGTATTGGATAAATAAACTGCTCAAGGCTCCGCATTACGTCTCTGATTGGAAACGATCCTCTGCTCGCGCCGGAGCCGCGCATGTCTTGACATTGCTCCGAGCATATTATCCAGAGATAGATGTCGGCAAGGTTGCTCGCCACGGCCTGGCGATGAGCGCGGATGATACTGAACTGCCAATAAGCGAGTACTTCGATATCTGGAAAGGGATGCGCGGATATGCCACAAAATTTGTTGATAACTTAGACTTGGGCACTTATCTCGATAAATTCAATCTTGATGGAGCAAGGTGTCAAAGGAAAAGTTCACAGGAGCTGAGTCATCTCGGGCTGCTACTCCAGCAACAGTATCTGGTGGCCCTTCTGCCTCGTCTGGCGGCGCCCTGATTATTAGGACACCTGCGACTGCAACCGCGAGACAAGCCGCGCCAACTCCCACTTCTGTAGCTCGGAAGAAGAAAAATAAATAATGTGGGACATGCCCGTTAGTCCATAAGACATTCATGTATTATAAACAGTATTTTGGTGACCTTTAAGGAGGTTCTTTTTATGATAATTCCATTAAGTAGACGCTCGCGCGGCTCAGTATTTCCTAGGAACATGTGTGTTCAGGGTCGAGAGCGGCCATGATAGGCAATCAAGCTCGATTGACGCCACACCCCAGTACTTTGGCCGCATAATGCAAGACGCTTCTAGCTTAAGGATTGCCACTAGTTTGGCAAAATTTGAGGTGCGACTGGTACTCGCGATGCTCGTAAGGAGCCCTCAAGGGTCAGTGATATATGAAATTCAAAAGACTCAGCGACTCAATGATAGTTGAGGCGAAACGACAAACCCTTGAATGTCAAGGGTGCCGGCTTTATTTCATAATCACTCGATGTTTTACAGGGTGTTACAGGATGATGCAGGCCCTTTAATGCGGGTTTTCTATTCCCCGCAGGACATGCATACTTGATACTCATCGCACTTAGTTGCGAATTAATACTCCTAACGGAGTGGGTTGAACACCTGATTGGTTCAATTTTGAGTCGCAAAAAGCGACTCGGGTCGAGCATGATAGCTCCGATGTATGTCTCATGTTGAAGCAGAGAGCAATTTTGTTAGGCGATTAGCCGCACTGAGCTGCGACTTATGTCGAGTTGAGTTTGCTTTGTAAGGACTCACGATAACTGAGCCCCTTTGGCTAGGGTTGTTGATCGAGGCTGTGTCTATGCACATGCGCCATCTCTTGTCTTCTTTTTGTATCAAAGCGACCTCTGGCGCATTATCTTGCTGATGCGCGACTTCTCGGTGGGTATTTACCATCCGGTGGCTGCATCCTGTTGGCCGCTTCCGCGGTACCTCCAACGCGACTCGTTTTGAGCTGCGATTACCGATCGGCGACCGATATCCATGTGAGGAGTTGGCGATGCAAGCTTCTTCTGCGAGTACTGAGCCTGCGTTCTCGCATTCTAACGCTCTCTGCCTATCTCCATATATTGTAATAACACCGTTTGGTCCTGGTATCTTTAGCTGTAGGTAGACGTAGCAGGGGCGAGCGGTAAATTTGACATAGGCTTCTCTTCCAAAGATCGCATGATATGAGCTTTTGACTGCTACAACCTCAAAGTCTAGGAGCTTTGTGCGGAAGTTCCGCTCTGTTCCAAAGCTAACTTCAAGTGTTATCTTTCCGATTGGTCGCGTAACAGCTCCTGGGATTATGCCTTGAATTTCTTTCCTGGATGGTCGCAGCCTCGTCTCGGGTATATTCATTCTTCGGAGCGTGTCTTGATATAGGATGTTTACTCTCCTCCTCCGTCCATTAGGACCTTACTTAACTTGTATCCTGCGACTTCAGGCGTGACCACCAGAGCTGGCTGTCCTGGATCTCTTACTTCTGGGGGGTGATCGCCGCGACTCCAAATAACCGATTGCTCTGTCCAGCGACGATACCTTTCTGGCGTTGAAATCTGACCGCTCTTCCTGTCGGGGGAATACTTTCTGGATTAACCCGCGGCCCAGTGCGACTTAACTTACTCGCACGGACGAAGGCCCACTTGGGAGCAAGCCCAATATTGAACCGCCATAAGGGGAAAGATCTAGAAGACATATCCCGGAGGACGTGAAGACCAAGTAGTCTCCGAGTAGGCCTCTGTGGATGTATTCCTTATGGGGAAGTTTCCTTTTGTAACCTAGCGAGCCTCTGTGTATATAAAGAGGACTCGCAGGACTTAGAGCGGGTCAAGCTATCAAGCCCAAACCCTAGCTCATACGGCGAGTACCAGATCGGATCGCCTCCATTGTAACACCTCGATTATCATATCAATACCAATCTAGGGTAGGCAGGAAGTAGGTCTTTTACCTCACATTGAGGGGGCCGAACCTGGGTAAATCTGTGTTGATCTTTGTTCCTGCGATCCCAAGCTCGGAGATGCTTGACTCGCATAATCCCACACCTACGAAGTCATCTATGACACCTGACGTGACAAACCCACGACAGTTGGCGCCCACCGTGGGGCCTGCGGTCAAGAGCGTCACGTTCCGCGCAGGATCCATGAAGGGAGCTGAAGATCTTGTTGTTGGCCGTATCATCACGGTCAATGGCACACCCCTCATCGACGATTCAAGCTGGGGGCCGGAAGCAGATTATTTGGAGACCGGCCACGTCATCCCGTTCGGATCCATCAACGTCTTCGTCGGCTTCATCGGTGGCAGGTCCGTTAGATCGGTCCAGGAAGGCGATTCAGTAGAAGAAGTCGCCGATGACGGGGAAGAATCCGTGGAAAGCATGGACTCGCAAGAGTTTGGGTCCATCATACCTGCCTTTGAAGAAAGTTGCTGGGGTTACCCACCAGAAATCACATCATCACCAGATCAAGAGATGGCACAAGTCGCGGTTTACATGGCCGGAGGAGCAGGTGCATCAGGAACTGCTGGAGAAACCGAGGCATCGGCACCCCCAAGCAACCCACTTCTTGTCCCTGTGTCAGCCACGAACGCCGCCCTCCGTGCAACAGAAATTGAGGCCGCCAGGGCCGAGCTCCTGTATGAGGTTCGAAGGATGGAAGAAGAGCGCCGCAGGCTCGATCAGATAAACCAAGGAATCCAACAGGAGCGGCAGAGAGTAGCCGCGCTGGCTGCGACTCAACAACAGGTTGACCCGCAAACACAGCTGCGCGCGACTCAACCAACAGTGGAAATCCCGCTCACTCCAGCCGCGGGACGGGAATCCAGACGACTGCGGAAGGAAGGGTACCAACAAATCAAGAGACCCAGCAACAACCAAGGAGGTTTCACACCCCACAGGGCCATTACCAGAACCCTGTCGATAATATGTATGCTGCGGCTAATATCTTGACTCAGATGGTACCAACAGGCGATGACCCGGTCAATGCTGAGGCGCGGCGCGCGATTCAGATGCTAAGTACGGCAGTCCTGCAACAAGCCAATAGGGCGGAAGCCGAAGCACAGCTGCCCCTCGTACCAGCCAATCACAGGATTACAGCAGAAAGAAGCGTCCAGAGCAGGCCACCAGAGGACGTGTCAGGAGTCGCACAGAGGCAGCAGGAGCAAGTCGCAGAAGCGCAGGCGAATGCGCCATTGATGCAAAAGCGGCCCGCAGATAACCCCGCAGGCGCGCCCACAGCCCTGTCCTCGCGACTCAAGGGACCGGCGTGTTTCACTGAGAGGATCAGATCGGAACCTTTTCCTGAAGATTTCAAAGGGCCACGCAAGGTGGCAAACTATAACGCCAGCATGGATCCAACCACTTGGCTCAACAATTACGAGATGGGCATGAGCATCCTAAACGCATCTGAAGAGATCTGCGCACGCTACCTAAACATGATGCTAGAAGGAGCAGCGCACATATGGCTGCAAAATTTGCCTCCCAACTCTATAAATACTTGGGAGGAACTGAAGGATGCCTTCATTAAGAACTTCCAAGGAACTTGCAAGCGACTCTGCAATATAGAAGATTTAGAGCGTTGTGTCCAGAAGGAAGGCGAGTCAAGTCGCCATTGGATGAAAAGGGTGGCAGAAATAATACACTCCTCAGATAATATACCACCAAGCTCAGCCGTCCTGGTGATGGAGAAAAACTGCAAGTTTGAGCCGCTGATTCATAAGCTGGGTCGCATGAAGGATAAAGTCAAGAGCCTCAGCGAGGTGATGGCTGCGGCTAACAAATATGCCAGCTCAGATAAAACCAGAGACGCGTCAGACGGAGAAGAAGAGGAGGTTGCTGCAAAAGGAAAGAAAAACTCCAACAAGCCCCAGCAGCAGCAAACGAGCCACAACAACACGAGTCAAAACAAACGCAAAAGCGAAGATGGTCACTCAGGGCTCGTCGCCAATACGCGTGGAGGATTCAGAGGCCAGCGTGGAAGGGGTCGAGGATACGGCTCCCGTCCAATCAATATGCAAGAAGTTTTCAACCGGCCATGCGACCTTCATGCGACAGGTGATGGACGGCCAGCGGACCATACCAAGGCGCAATGCCATTATTACAAAAAGTGGAAAGAAGAGAGCCAACACAACGGGGGGAATTCCCATGAAGGAAACCCTAGTGCGGCTCATAACACAAATATTGGGCAGCACGGCGCGAGTAACCCCAGGCAGACGGGGCAGTATCACACAATAGTTATCGATACCTCCAAAAGAGAAGAGAAATTGAGCCGGAGAAGTCAGCAGGTGAACGCCGTGATACCAGCAACACCCGCTTGGTTAAGGTGGTCAGAATACGCGGTAACCTGGAGTCGCGACGACCACCCGCCACAGGTACGGGAACCTGGCAAGTTGGCACTGGTTGTGGCACCATACGTTGCAGGATACAAGCTGACCAAAGTGCTTATGGATGGAGGAAGCAGCATTAATATCTTGTACTACGATACTTTCCAGCGTCTAGGACTCAAGGATTCCAGCCTGCAGCCCACGTCAACAGTATTTCACGGCATTGTCCCAGGAAGGTCCGCACGGCCAGTGGGGAAAATAACCCTAGGGGTAACTTTTGGAACAGAAGAGAACTTTAGAAGTGAATTCCTAAGCTTCGAAGTGGTAAAATTCCAAAGCCCATATCACGCCTTGTTTGGAAGAACGGCCTTTGCTAAGTTTATGGCCAGGCCATGCTACGTGTACCTACAGTTGAAGATACCAGGACCAAAAGGGGTCATCACAGTGTACGGAGATAGAGAAAAAGCAATAGAATGTGAGAAAGGAGATGCGGCTTTCGCAGAATCCGCCTGTGCCGCGGAAGAACTAAAAGGTTATAAGTCGCAGGTGGACCCAAACGATATGAGTGTGGTTACCACGCCATCTGCCGAGCCACCAATGAAATTCAAAGCGGCCCAGGACACTAAGCAGATAAATCTTGTTCCTGGCGACTCATCCAAGCAAACTAGCATTGGAGCACACATGGAAGAAGAGCAGGAGAAGGCCCTCGTCGCTTTTCTCCAGGAAAATAAAGACATCTTCGCATGGAAGCCGTCAGATATGCCAGGGGTACCAAGAGAATTAGCAGAACATAGCCTCAAAGTGAACCCTGCGGCTAAACCAGTGAAGCAGCCACTACGGCGTTTTCATGATGACAGGAGAAAGGCAATAGGAGAGGAAATAGCTCGCTTGCTGGCTGCAGGATTCATCACAGAGGTATACCATCCGGAATGGGTGGCAAATCCAGTATTGGTTATGAAAAAGAACGGTACGTGGCGAATGTGCGTTGATTACACCAGTCTTAACAAAGCTTGTCCAAAGGATCCATTTGCTTTGCCGAATCGACCAAGTAATTGATTCAACTGCTGGGTGCGAGCTGTTATGCTTTTTGGACGCCTATTCAGGCTACCATCAAATCAAGATGAAGAGGGAGGACCAAGAAAAGACGTCCTTCATCACACCCTTCGGAGCTTTTTGTTACGTCAGCATGCCCTTTGGGTTGAAGAACGCAGGTGCGACTTACCAAAGATGCATTCAGAATTGCCTACATGAGCAAATAGGTCGCAACGTTCATGCCTACGTGGATGATATTGTGATTAAATCGCAAGTTAGCCAGGATCTTATTGGTGATCTGGCAGAGACATTCACAAATCTCAGAAAATACAACATGAAGCTCAACCCCACAAAGTGCGTCTTCGGAGTACCAGCAGGAAAGCTATTGGGATTCATAGTATCAGAAAGAGGCATTGAGGCCAATCCTGACAAGATAAAGGCCGTGATGGATCTCCAAAAGCCAGAAAAGATAAAAGATGTACAGCGGCTTACTGGTTGCGTAGCAGCTTTGAGTCGCTTTATATCAAGATTGGGAGAGAAAGCACTACCTTTGTACAGACTGTTGAAAAAATCAGACACCTTCGTTTGGGACGCAGAGGCCGACGAAGCTCTGACAGCCTTGAAACATCAATTGACAAATGCTCCAGTTCTGGCGGCTCCAAAAGATAAAGAGCCAATGCTACTATACATAGCGGCAAATTCCCGCGCTGTGAGTGCTGTCATGGTTGTGGAGAGACAAGAAACGGAAAGGAATACCCTGTCCAGAGACCAGTATACTACGTGAGCGAAGTCCTCACAGCTTCCAAACAGCGTTACCCACAGTGGCAGAAGTTGGTGTTTGGAGTGTTCATGGCGAGTCGCAAGCTGAAGCACTACTTCCAAGAGCATCCAATAACTGTGGTGAGTTCAGCACCATTGGCAGATATCATTCGTAATCGAGAAGCTACTGGAAGAGTCGCTAAGTGGGCGATCGAGTTGGGACCACATCACATCAGTTACGAGCCGCGCACATCAATTAAGTCGCAAGCCCTTGCAGATTTTATTAACGATTGGACAGAAATCCAAGTTGCTCCTAGCATGGCAGAAACCAAATACTGGACCATGCATTTTGATGGGTCAAGACAGTTGCAAGGCTCGGGGGCTGGAGTTGTTCTGACATCTCCCAAGGGAGACAAGCTGCGGTATGTGTTACAGATACACTTCAACTGCACAAATAACGTGGCGGAGTACGAGGCACTGCTTCATGGTCTACGTATAGCAAAGGAGATGAACATCAGTCGCATACGCTGTTTTGGCGATTCAGACTTGGTGGCACAGCAGGTCTCCGGAACGTGGGACAGCAAGGATGCGAACATGGCTGCATATAGGAGAGAGGTGGACAGAATTGCTGGACATTTCACTGGATACCAAGTTGAACATATTGATCGGAGACAAAATGAAGCTGCGGATGCCCTGTCTCGGCTTGGATCCAACAGACAGTCAGTCCCACCCAATGTTTTCCTGGATGAACTGCACAATCCATCAGTCAAACCTCCAGCAGAGATTGACATTGCAGAGCCAGAGGATGATTCAACTTTAGTCGCAGCCCTGCATGAACAGCCAGGATGGACAGAGCCATACATGGCATATTTAAGTCGCGGAGTGCTGCCGGACGATGAAATTGAGGCGCGCAAAATCATACGACGATCAAAGGCCTATACAATCATCAACAACGAATTATACAAGCGCAGCGTATCAGGAGCATTCCAAAGATGTGTCTCACCAGAAGAGGGACGAAAAATCTTGCACGAAATTCATTCAGGCGATTGTGGCCATCATGCTTCGTCAAGATCTTTGGTGGCAAAGGCGTTCCGACATGGATTCTTCTGGTTAACAGCATTAGCAGACGCAGAGCAAATTGTCAGAGTGTGCGATGGATGTCAAAGATACGCTAGGCAAGATCATATGCCAGCCCAAGCACTTCGCACAATACCCATCACATGGCCTTTTGCCGTATGGGGTTTTGACATGGTAGGGCCTTTCAGACGGTCTTCAAACGGAAAAACTCACCTCTTAGTCATGGTGGACAAATTCACAAAGTGGATAGAAGCAGAACCTGTGGGAGATTGCGAGGCTGAAACAGCAGTCAAGTTCTTGAAGAAGGTCATATTCCGCTTCGGTTACCCCCATAGTATCATTACAGACAATGGGAGCAACACCTCTGAAGGGGCTACACAGATATTTTGCGCAGACAATGGGATAAGATTGGACCTCACGTCAGTAGCACACCCGCAGAGCAATGGACAAGCTGAGCGAGCTAACCAGGAAATTCTCCATGGAATTAAGCCGCGCCTTATTGAAAAGGTCGAAGCATCTCCAGGATGTTGGGTGGAAGAACTGCCAGCAGTACTGTGGAGCTTGAGAACAACCCCTAACAGATCCACAGGATTTACACCATATTTCATGGTCTATGGAGCAGAAGCAGTCATGCCCAGCGATATCATACATGATTCACCAAGAGTTGCGGCTTACATCGAGACAGATAATGAGATAGCTCGGCAAGACTCGGTGGACACATTAGAAGAGGTTAGAGACTTGGCAGCATCAAGGTCAGCAGTATATCAACAAGACTTGCGACGCTATCATGCCAGACGCATCAAAACCCGCACCTTTCAAGAAGGCGACCTAGTACTGCGACTTAAACAAGATCACAAGGGAATGCATAAGCTGTCCTCTCCATGGGAAGGACCCTACATCATCAGCAAGAAGCTAAACAATGGGTCGTACTACCTGCTGGATGTAAGGGAAGAAAGCAGCGAACGCCATGATTTCGAGGATCGTCTCGAGGCACCTCGCCCTTGGAACGTCGCACACCTGCGACCGTACTATACATAAGAAAAGGCTAATCAGAGCCAAGCATCATCCTTTCCAGCTTTATAGCTGAGTATCATCACAGCCACTCAGGGCTAGAACTTCAACTTTGGTCGCCACCTAGGCGCGACCTATGCAACATCTGATCGCCACCCAGGCGCGATCGACCCTTGTATCAGAAACCGGCTGCCACCTAGGCGCGGCCGTAAACTTTGTATCATCTCTGGTCGCCACCTAGGCGCGACCGACCCCATGTATCACCATGGATCGCCACCTACGCGCGATCCAACCCTATGTATAACACTCGGTTGCCACCTAGGCGCGACCTTATGTGTCATCATAATCAAAGCTTATCATAGCTTAGCCTATCATGGCAATATCATTATGTTTCTTGGGGTCTTTGTTACCCTGAAACAGCCGATTTATTGGCAATTATCAAATTTACCTTAAGTTGGATTGCTACTCGCATTATGTGGCCAAAGTACTGGGGTGTGGCGTCAATCGAGCTTGATTGCCTATCATGGCCGCTCTCGACCCTGAACACACATATTCCTAGGAAATACTGAGTCGCGCGAGTGCCCACTTAAGGATTCAGATGGCCTAACTAGAGGTCGATGTACTGCTTATAGTACGGCAACACCAATTACAATTACTTGTAACTTAACAATTGTTTTATTCATGATATCAAGTTACAGGTGATGACCTTCAGAGTTCTCTGAGAAGAATTGAGATGATTACCACATAACATCCTCTCAATCCTTGGGGGCTATATCATATTATCATCAAAAATTTGAAGATAGATCGTCATCAAGTTCTGAAGCTATCAGGATACTCTAACAAAGAAGCTCACGAAGTCAGATGATCTTCCAGGTGCGAGTCAAGGCCAAACTTGCACAATTATAAGTCGCGAAACAAGGAAAAGCGCGGCCTAAGCATTCAAGATCAAGAAATACTATGAAGTTCAGGCCACGCTTGGGGGCTAATGTCGGGGGAATACTTTCTGGATTAACCCGCGGCCCAGTGCGACTTAACTTACTCGCACGGACGAAGGCCCACTTGGGAGCAAGCCCAATATTGAACCGCCATAAGGGGAAAGATCTAGAAGACATATCCCGGAGGACGTGAAGACCAAGTAGTCTCCGAGTAGGCCTCTGTGGATGTATTCCTTATGGGGAAGTTTCCTTTTGTAACCTAGCGAGCCTCTGTGTATATAAAGAGGACTCGCAGGACTTAGAGCGGGTCAAGCTATCAAGCCCAAACCCTAGCTCATACGGCGAGTACCAGATCGGATCGCCTCCATTGTAACACCTCGATTATCATATCAATACCAATCTAGGGTAGGCAGGAAGTAGGTCTTTTACCTCACATTGAGGGGGCCGAACCTGGGTAAATCTGTGTTGATCTTTGTTCCTGCGATCCCAAGCTCGGAGATGCTTGACTCGCATAATCCCACACCTACGAAGTCATCTATGACACCTGACGTGACAAACCCACGACACTTCCGGCTTCCATCCGTTGTTTGTACTTCCACTGTATGAAATTGTCCTATGTTTCTTCTAGGTAAAACGTCAGGCCCTTGACGAGGGCTAGATTTATCCTTGTGCTGCATCGATCTGCTGCGAACCGTATCTGGCGTGTCGCCTTCTTTCCACCTCCGGTAATAATGACATTGCGCCTTTGTGTGACCCGCTGGCCTGCCATCTCTCCTGCGATGTAAGTCGCAAGGCACGTCGAAGATCCCCTTGCAGTTATTAGGGAGTAAGGCCTTATCACTTCCTTGCTCCTGCATCTGGTGTGCGCGATGTTCAGTTTTCGCGACTTGCAATTTCCCTGTTGGGTTTTGTGATAAGCCGCTTGTCCCTTAATCTGTCTTTGCATACTTGTCAGCTGTTGCCAAAAGCTGGTCGAAACTATCAATCTTGTGCTCAGCGCGACTTAATTTGTGCACCAGCGGCTCGAATCTACAGTTCTTTCTCATAGCTTGTATTGCAGCTCGTACTGTTACGTTTTTGGCGGAGCCAAGGATCTCCGCGATTCTCTTGATCCAGTCGCCGCTTGATTCGTCCTCTTTTTGAATGCATTGTCTAAGTTTTTCATGTCTTCTGTTTGGAATCTGCTGATGAACTTGTCCTTCAAGTCTTCCCATGTGCTTATTGATTTTGATGGCAGCCTGAACAGCCAATCCCTAGCTTCTCCCTGTATTGCCAAGTGGAAGTATTTCGCACGTATTTCCTGAGTCACATCAGCCCCTGTCATGCTTGCCTCGTAATCTTCTATCCATAAGGCAGGGTCTTGGTCACTGCGATAGGTGATGACTCGCTGCGACTCATCGAAGTTCGGGGGAAACGAGCGAGCCGTATTTCCTCTCCAAAACATGCTGGTCCTTTTAATAATGAATAGGAGTTTACTGGCGCTGAATCTTCATCTGAATCAGTTTCAATCTGGGTTGGCTGAGTCGCTCCGGACGTTCGTGGCTTGCCTTCTGTCTTCTTTTCTTTTTCCAATGATACCTGTAAACCTGCTAGCTGGTTGACCACTTCTTCGACGCTGCACCTTTCTCCTCCCCATGATACCTCGTTTTGCGGCTCATTGGGCGTGACTCCATACATATTTGCTTGTTGTAAAGCAGCGGTTTGCAGTAGGTCGATCGCATAGCGAGCTTCCTTATCAGCTCGTGTGTTTCCAACCGGTACTATCTTTGACAATATCCCTATCGCGGCGTGCACGTTGCTCTCTGGGTCGAGTTCCTCCACTCCGGCATCGTCAACTGCGTTTCTGATGGTCTCTCCTCTCTTCCCTCCCGCAGTCACAGCGGGAGTGGCGTGAACGCAATTGATGACGCGGACGCTGTTGACTAGAGATGTCGCCGATGTGTTGCTGTAGACGTTGCCCTTGATGTCAATCTCGAGATAGCCGGGCGTGATGTAGTCGTGGTTGTTCTAGCCGATAGCGCCGAAGGCGCAAAAAATTGCGCGGTTTTGGATGTAGTTTCTTAGGTTTTGTGCGGCGGCGGCAAGAATCTTGGTCATAATGCGGCGGCGGCGGGTTTTTTGTGTCATTATGCGGCGGCGGCGGCAGGGATCTGCAGCGGCAGCGGCGGTTTTTGTGTCATTGTGTGGCGGCGACGGCAGGGATCTGCGGCGGCGGCGGGCGGGTTTTTGTGTCATTGTGCGGCGGCGGCGGCAGGGATCTGCGGTGGCGGCGGCGGGTTTTCTGTAGCGGCGGCAGATATCTGCGGCAGCAGCGTATTTGCGGCGGCAGATATCTGCTCTGATACCATATAGAATTGCTGCACTAGCCATCTAGACCAAAAGTCTGAACTGATGGAAAAGGCTAGGCAATATATTTATATTCAACGCTCCCCATCACGTCTAGGCTATTTTAGTACTTAGTGTGGGATAGGAGCGGGTCGCAGGATCTTTTTTCCTTTTCTTTTTTAATCCCCGTGAGCGGGGTCTCGAACTCGACACCTTTTAGCTCTGATATGTAGAACCCTAATATTTTGTTGTGAGCAGGGTCGCAGGATCTTTTTTCCTTTTCTTTTTTAATCCCCGTGAGCGGGGTCTCGAACTCGACACCTTTTAGCTCTGATATATATAGTGGTATAAATTTGAGAGGCAAGAAGCCAATGACTTGGAGTAAGACAAGCTCTAAATCCTATCCTAGTCATACATGTATTCTAACATTAATTACTGCGTTTCTTCTCCAGCGATCACCTAGCAGAAGCAAGGTGAAGGTTCGGTTGGCAATTCATGAAAAGAAACAGCGAGGAGCGATAAAGTACGGGTGCTTTCATTTAGAGCGCACCAGAACAGCCAAATTCATGGATATATAATTATATATACATTCATAGAGTTACAAGGTGGAGCAGCTGATCGGCTTTGCCAAAACTGAATTGAAACCCACGGTGACATGCTTCGATTGTGGCCTTCTTCAACCCACGAAGCTGCGGTCGCCGCTGCTTCCTGCCTCGCCACACAATTTAGCACCTGATGCCTAACCGTGCGTAGGTGCGCGCCAAGAGCGCTGCTGAATTATCATCTCAAAATCGATGGATTCTTCAGAGCTCGCTGATACAAACAAAACTTTTTCTCAGCCACGAACGACGCAGCTTCGCGCTTTGGCTTATAGTTATAAGATCGCGACGGACACCTTCCTGGCCTCTTGGGGCCGCAGCTCTGTTCTTGAGGAGTAGGGCTGCAGCAGCCGGTCGGCCTTCCTGGCGCAGACGGCGTCGACCCGCATCTGCTGGTGGCGGCACTCGTCGCTGCAGAAGGGGGTGTCCCCTTTGTACATGAAGATGTCGTCCTCCCGCGCCAGCAGCTTGTCGCAGAGCGCGCACGCGTCCATGGCGGGCATGCCGCGCTCGCCGACCAGCTCGTCGTCGAAGAAGAAAGCGCAGGCTACTGATGCCACCATAGTATGTAAGTCTAGGTGGTTTTCGAGGAGCAGAGCTAAGCTTCGCCGCTCTTGGTGAGGGGAGGTAAGAGGGAATCGAGGGAGGTGAGTGAGTGTTCAGTGAAGCGAGGCATGGGGTATATATCATGCTCAGAGGCGGACGGCAAAAGCTTGGAGGCAGACAGGTGGTCGACTCAGCGCGTTTGCAGATATTTTCGTTTGCAGAAATAATATGCAGATCTTTTGTAGGGCTCGAACTCAAACACACGTGGCAGCTACAAGCAAGCGATCCAGCCATTTGCAGGTTTAACGCGTCGATGTCTAACTGAAGGAGTAGTTTATTATGCAAATCGTGCGCGTTTGTGTATTGGACTATTGGGGAAGCACCTGGCAGTTCCAGTTGCACAGCTCAACTGGCAGTCTTGGTTTCGTGCCGGGGTGATCAGGTCACTCGAGTTCTGCCAGCAATCTTGTTTGGCGGCAAACGTTGGTGGTAATCTTCCGAGTCTGCAAAAAATTCCTCGACATTCGTCCGCATTTTCTGATGGAAAGTAATTAAAGTGCTGAAAGAGAGTGACCTCTGCATCAGTGATGACATGCAAGGTGATGTTTTTCCCGGAAGTCTTCGTTGTCCAAGGCTGAGCACGCAAGCTTAGGTTGCAGAGTGTGTAGCACGAATAAACTGTAAGGTTAATAATTTGCCGTAGAATGGTTTCCATTAAAGAAATGGCTGGTGGAGTCGTGGAAGATATTTATTCTGCTTTTGCAAACTGTGAGTCACGACCTATGTAGTTGTTGGTGACGACGGACGAGGCACATGGTTTTTTTTGTTGTGCGTCGGTGTCGACACGATTCAGACAAGCCATGACGCCATCTCATGATGGATCTGACTGGGCGATGGGTAGTGACACGTAAGATAGAAAGAGAACAAAGATTCAAAGCCATAGAAAAAGTATCATTCTCAAAAGGATAGCAAAACGACTCCCGTGTTGCCCTGACTCGCGACCCGAGAAAGCCCAAACCCTAGCAGCCGGGGAGCTCTCCCAGTCACTCCCGTCGTCGCTGTCGTGGCTAGGTTTGCGGTGGCGGTGGACCTCGTTCCCTAACGGGATGGGGGCCTCCGGCTGTCCTGCATGGCAGCGGAATCTAGATATCGGGGCGGGGGTGAGGCTCGGCCCACCCTCGGCAGCGTGGCACGTTGGTGGCCAGGTCCACAGAGGTGTTGCTCGAGCGGTTCGGCAGATTCAGCTCGTTGGCCGCTAGAAAGAGGCGCTGACGAGTAGGCGGGCTCGTCCGATTTGGCCTGGTGGGTTGGCGGCCCTCCATCTAGTCTCCCATGGTGACCCTCTCCGACGAGGGCCGGAGCGTCGACCTCTGCGGTGGCTGCAGGTGGGTGCCTGATGGCCATATCTTGTTTTCGAGGTTGGTGGTGGTCTGGCTTGGTGGTGGCGTTGTTCTCCTCCTTGAAGGCGCCACTGTGGAGTCTTCTTCGACCTCTCCATCTCGGAGCAAAATGTTGGGTGAAAGTATAGACCCGGTTGGGTCGGGCGACGAGCGTAGTTCTCGTCATCTCTTTGCTCCTTTGGGGCGTCCCCTTGAAGATCTTGTTTTCATAAGTTGTTCTCGGTAGGCCGGCCACTAACGACTTTGTGGCCGACAGTTGTCCGATGGGCGAAGTGGCGTTCCCGTGTGGCGGTTTGCGCGACAACGACAAAGTTAGTGGGCGATGTTTGGTCTCGGCAGAGGCTTTGTGGTTGGCTCTCCTTGGACGTGTCCGAGTGTCTTTTTCTGGTCTCCCTAGGTTGTGAAGTCGGGGCTTCTAAGTTATCGAACATCTACCTTTGAGCGGTGTATGATGACTTGAAGGGGGTGGTTCGGTGGTGAAGATCTTCTTTGGCATAACACATCGTCATAATCGGAAGATGTCTCCCTATACACGAAGATTCATCTGTTTGGCATAGTCTGACATGGCCTTCTCGATGTCGCTTCAGCGATGGTCTCCTTGGTGGTCTTCTAGTAAAGTCGGTGTCGTTGCTGAGTGACGATAATGGCACGGGGAGAGGGGGGCAACCTCGACGACGACTGTTGGCTCGGTGTTGTGTGGTAGTTAGGCTGGCTGTGTGTACCATCGTGGTGATCGTGATACATGACAGTCGTCGAGAGTGTCTGTTCCGGTTTCGGTTGGTTTCCCGTTACTAAACGGGCGAACTCTCTTCTTCTTCTTAGTTAACAAAAATTACAAGTCTTTTGACTTGTTTTAAAAAACAAAGCTATAGAATAGTGACCCAACGAAGAGTAGTGACACACATTTGCACAATTCATTCAATTTCATCATGAGATGCGTGATCAGGATGCAGGTTGCTCATAGGCAATTTCGAAATGATTTGGTTGAGCTTATTTGGATTCATTTGGGAAACCAACCATAGCCCAATTGATTTATTAGCTGCTTCAATTTTATTTCAATTTGGTTATAATAAATCATGTGATTTTATTCAATTTGGTTGTATAAACTATGCTACTTATTTATTTAATCGTGTACAACATTTGCCCCAAAGAATATGTGTCCCAATATGTTGAATAAAAAAAGATAGGGCGGATCAAATGGGTCGCCCGGTTGGGTGGAGACTGGAGTGGCCAGGAAAGGTCAGTCACGGCCGAACGCATGTTCGTTTGACGACCAAAATGAACAAAACTCAGACATAAATTGTGTCCGTTTGGATCAACGCGTTCGAGTAGCCCTTACTACTCAGTCCCGCATCAACCATATTTATGTTTTTATGGGAATATGAGAGGTAGACTGGTGAAGATGTTTTTAACCTATTATGAGAGTTAGAGTGGTGCATCACTATGAGTCCGTACGATTTACAAACTATTCAATAAATGAAACTGTGTGCATCAAATGATGCAGAGATCTAGATTTCGCTCCCCTTTTCAGGAAAAATAACTTAGATGCAAGGTGATTTGCCTAGGACGTATATAATATCCGTGGACGATATTTGTGCTGCTGGCTGCTGGCAGTGAGTCACACGGTTGTACGTGCGATGTCCACATCATGCGGCCAAGGCGCAATGTCTGCCACTGGCTCCGACTCGGCAATGAGTAGGGACTAGGGAGACAAAATACAGGAAAAAACAAACTGTGATGTTCGACGAATCTGATGTTTGAGCGTAATACATTAATGTCATCTGGCTTGACGTTTTGCAAACTCATTTGGAGATCTTTTAATTACTGCGTTTCTTCTCCAGCGATAACCTAGCATAAGCATGGTGAAAGTTCGGTTGGTAATTCATGAAAAGAAACAGCGAGGAGTGATGAAGCACGGGTGATTTCATTTAGAAATTAGAAGAGCCAAATTCATGGATATATATATACTCTGTACATTCATAGAATCATCACAGGGTAGAGCAGTCGATCGGCTTAGCCGAAATTGGATTAAAACACACGGTGATGTGCTTCATTCGGTTGTTGCCTTCTTCAGCCCACGAAGCTGTGGGCGCCGCCGCTTGCTGCCTCGCCGTACAGCTTAGCACCTGATGCACAAGCGTGCTCTTCAGAGCTCGCTGGTAGAACCAAAACTTTTCCGTAGCCACGAACGACGCAGCTTCGCGCTCTGGCTTACAAGATCGCGACGGACACCTTCCTGGACTCTTGGGGCCGCGCCGCTGTTACTGAGGAGTAGGGCTGCAGCAGCCGGTCGGCCTTCCTGGCGCAGGCGGCGTCGAGCCGCATCTGCTGGTGCCGGCACTCGTCGCTGCAGAAGGGTGTATCCCCTCTGTACATGAAGATGTCGTCCTCCCGCGCCAGCAGCTTGTCGCAGAGCGCGCAGGCGTTCATGGCGGGCATGCCGCGCTCACCGACCAGCTCGTCGTCGAAGAAGAAGGCGCAGTCTACAGATGCCACCATGGTATGTATGTCAGTCTAGGTGGTTTTCGAGGAGCAGAGGTAAGCTTCAGTGGTGACGGGAGGTAGGAGAGAATCGAGGGAGGTGAGTGTTCAGTGAAGCGGAGGCAGGGGTATATATCGTCCCCCTCCATTAGCCCCGGTGCATGCATCTGCGCTTGGCGGTTGGAGGTCTCGACAGGTAGTCGACTCGCCCGTATGCAGATATTTCGAAGGGCTCGCAATCAAACACATCGCCTGGTCGATTGGCAGGCAGCTACAAGCAAAGCCACTTGCAGTTTTTAACGCGTAGGAAATAAGAAATGAGTTGTGAATCTGATTTGGCGGCAACCGCTGGTCGTAATCTTCGGAGTCTGCAAAAAATTCGTCGACATTTTCTGAGGGGAAGTGAAGTGTTGAAAGAGAGCGACCTCTGCATCAGTGATGACATGCAGGATGATGTTTTTCCCGGTGGTCTTCGCTGTCCAAGGTTGAGCACCCAAGCTTTGGTTGCAGAGTGTGGAGCACGTATAAACCGTAAGGTTTATATTTTGCCATGGAATATTTTCCATTAAGAAATAGCTGGTGGAGTTGTGGAAGATATTTTCTTCTGCTTATGCAGACTGTGAGTCACGACCTAGCTAGTTGTTGGTGAAAATGGACGAGGCACATGGTTTTTGGTTCGTGTCGACACAAATCCAGACAACCCATGACGCGATCTCATGATGGATCTGACTCGGCGATGAGTAGTGACACGCCGGGGCCTCATGTAATTGCTCCAGCTGTTGGCAGGAGATGCCTACATTATCATCCTCTCAGACAAAGAGAATTAAGTTAGGGCTGGGTTAGACTTATGTTCACATCTGTCATAAATTATCAAGATATTTAAAGTTTAAATTTATATATGTGTGTATAATTTGTTTTTATATTTTTTGGGCGGCCGCCACATAGGTCTAGAGACATGTTCGGACCCACATAAAGCGGAAAATATTTTAGGGGTGCTAGATACATTAACTCTCAGACATGTCTAAGAGCATCTCCAGTCGGGGCGCCCAAACGGCCGTCCAAACGTGTCGGACACTTTTTCGCCCCCACTCGCGCCGCCCAAACGCGAATTGGGTCTGGCGCGGTTCCGTTTTCGGTCCGGCACGCCCAACCCACAACGACAGATCCGGACACAACGACGCACGCCTCCGACGCGTGGGCCACGCCTGTCAGCGAGACAAGCGAATTCAACCGTCGTGGTCAAAGTCGTGTGGACGCGTGGCCGCGCCTCGTTTTCACAGCCGGCGGCGCCAGTGAGCCGTCGCGTCCTCCTACACGGCGGCGTCAATGTGGCGCGCCTTTTCGAGAGCAGCGGTGTTAATGCCACCGCTCCACCGCTCTCCGATGGCCATAAAAGGCCTCGCCCGCAACGGCGGATCGCTGCTCCAGACGCTGGAGGCGCCGGCGAACATCTGGGTGCCGCGGCGTGCGGCATCGGCCTTGTCCTCCCGCTCCTCCTCCTCCCGCTCGGCGGCCTCCTCCTCCCACTCCCGCTCCTCGCACTGCTCACGCCGAAGTCGGAGCCGATGAAGGTCAAGGCGGAGCCGGAGCTGTCGCCGCTCCTGGCCGAACTCATGGCGGCACAGGCGGGCGTGGACGACGATGCCATCGCGCAGGCTGTGGTGGCGGCGTCCATGGACGACATCCCGCCGCTCGACGGGCCGTCGGCCTGCGCGTGGTCGGCGTTCGAGCATGCCAAGTCGCGGGGCGTGCCCTTCTTCGACCTCACCGGCGACGACGGCGCAGGCCCTAGCCGCATCAAGGAGGAGGACAGCGGCATAGGAACCAGCAGCGGTGGCGCCGGCGTGAAGAAGGAGAAGGAGGAGGACCCCTACTTCGCCTTCAAGCGCCGCCACCGCGGCCATTAGATTAGGTTTTTTAAAATTTTCATTCAAAAATGTAAAATTTCCTAAATTTTGAATGAAAATCGCCGAAGTTTTGTCATTTTAAATTTTACAAAATATTATTTGAGCGCCGCGAGTGGGGAGTGCGGGCGCCCAAAGCCCACGACTAGTCCAGACAGCGCCCAAACGACATGTCCGAAAAGCCTTTGGACGGCCATTTGGGCGCCGCGACCGGAGATGCTCTAACTGAAGTGTTTGGCAGCTAGTTTGTTATGCAAATCGTGCACGTTTGTGTATTGGACTATGGGGGAAGCACCTGGCAGTTCCAGTTGCACAGCTCCAGTGTCAGTCTTGGTTTCATGCTGGGGGTCGCAATCTGCTTTGGCGGCAAGCGTTGGTCGTAATCTTCGGAGTCTGCAATACATTCGTCGACATTTTCTGAGGAGGTTGAGCATGCAAGCTATGGTTGCAGAGCGTGGAGCACAAATAAACTGTAAGGTTGATAAATGATAATTTACCGTGTGGAATGGTTTCCATTGTGCAAACTGTGAGACCTATCTAGTTGTTGGTGACGGCGGACGAGGCACATGGTTTTTGGTTGTGCGTCGGTGGGGACGCATGAGGGTCGGTCCATCCTCGGCAGCGCGTCACGCTGCTTGCCATGTTCGGCAGATTCGGCTCGGTGGTTGCTGGGCAGAGGGAGCGATGAGCATAGTGGGCTCCTCCGGTGGTTGCCGCCGGCTTGGCGTGGTTGGGTGGTGGCTCGAACTCCCAAGATCACTTGGTGGTGCCCTCCAGAGTGTGTCGTCTTCGTGGTGGCTGCGTGGCTGTAAGTGGGTGCCAGATCTGGGCAGCCAGATCTGGTGTTCGAGGTTCGTGGTGGCGTTGTCGCCACGTCGGGGAGAGGAGGGGAGGAGGGGGGGGGGGGGGGGGGGTCAGTGGCGCCATGGCCCGGCTCTGGCTGGTTGCCTGACGTGGCTATCTAGAGGATTCAGGCGAAAGTATTGCTCTCCTCCTTGGAGGCGCCACCGCCACCGCCACCGTGGAGTGCTCTTCGACCTCTCCATCCCCCAAGCAAGCTTTTTGGGTGAAAGTCTAGACCCGGTTGGGTCGGGCGACAAGTGTAGTTCTCGATGTCACTTTCCTCCTTTGGGGTCATCTCCTTGAAGATCTTGTTTCCATCCACGCTTCTCGGTGTGCTGGTCACTTGCGGCTTTGCGACTGGCTTGTGTCCGGTGGGTGAAGGGGGTTCCCGTGTGGCGGTTAGCGTGGCAACGACAAAGTTGGTGAGCGATGATTTGGTCACGGCAAAGGTTTCATAGTCGGCTCTGCTCTGATGTGTCCGAGTGTCTTCATGCTTATTACCCCAGGCTGTGAAGCCGAAACTGTTATGTTCTCAAATATCTACCTTTGAACGGTGTATGATGACATGCAGGGGGTGGTTCAGTGGTGAATATCTTTTTCGACACAACTCATCCAAACTACAAAATTCATAAAATTTTCTTTTTTTGTGTAGCACAGAGTTAAAAGAATTAACCGTTGCCATTTTGCTTGTGTAGTTGCGTCTAGACCATTAACTACATCCAGCAATTTTCCAGAGTTTTCTTTAATCATGTAAATATAATCCAATTATTTTTTAAATAAAGGTAGCACTGGAGTTTCGGAAGCGAAAGTAGTTTTCGCGTTCATAATCGTTGCCTAAGAATACAACGTGCCTCTAGTCTTAAGCTTTGGCCATAAATATAATTCTGGTTGACAGTATATGATTAGACAGCTCTGCTTAAACTAGTGCAAACATCTTTGTGCTGATAATTTTGGCGCCAGACTTTTTGCCAACATACGAGGCAGGCACCCCACAACCCACATGCATGGTTTTGCCATGGCAATTAGACATTTGCATTTAAAAAGCATAAAGAAATAGAGGAAAACTATCCGGCTCCCATCCACTAGTAGTTTAGTAAGGGCCTCTTTAGTTCAAAGGAGTTGCATAGGAAATTTGTAGGATTCAAATCCTTTGCAATTTTTGCTATATTGGTCATTTGATTCATGGAATTGAATGATTTTTTTCTAAAGAATGGTTTGAACTTGGTTTCATAGGAAATCCCTCATTCAGTCAAGGAGACTTTTTAGAATATTTTACTTTTCCTGTGATGAAATCAAACAAAAAATTGTGCATATCAAATCCTGTATAATTGGAGTGGACGTGACATTGCAATCCTACGGTTTTCCTATATTGCATTCATAGAATCCTAGGAATAATCAAAAGGCTCTAAATGTTATTGGGATCAGGGAATCATCTCTTCGCAAAGAAATGTTAGCGGAGGCCTTATCAAGATGAAGAGACGGTCATCGGCCTCGGGAAGAACAAGGCCCCTGGCCCTACGCGAAGAAGGCATTCTGATCAATGCCTGGCCCTGAAGAACGTCTTCACCGTAGCCGCCAGGATGTAGAGCTCGCCACCATGGTAAGCGCTCGGTGTGCCAAAGCCAAAGCCGTACTCGCCATTGCGGGGCTGGTTGGCCTTCCGCATGCCCAACCTATAGCCAGACTTGCGAGTGCCACCATGCCGCGGGGTGGTACCAGCATGACATGCCAAGCCTCTGTCATGCCTTGCACTTATCGGTGAGCACTTTGCAGCCGCCGCTAGTGCCATACGGTCATCCCACCAATCCGGAGAAGACACGTCCGGCCTCACGCAATTGCTCTCGTTGTTGGGAGAGAAGGCCGATATTATCAACCTCTCAGACAAAGTGGATTAAGTTAGGGCTAGGGTTAGTTTAAATTTGTTCAAGTCTATTGTATATTATCATGAAATTTAACACTGAAATTTATGATTGTGTGTATAAATTATTTTTAAAAGTTTGGGACCGACCCATACGTCTGGACATCTATCTGGACGCTGCCAAAGTGAATAATTTTTCAGGGGGTCGGACACATTATGAGAGTGAAGACTATGGAATCAGCGGTGAAGATTGAATGTGCTTTTACTAGATTATGAGAGTCAGAGTGGTGCGTCACGGAAGAGTCCGTGCGTCCAAAGAACACTCTCCGTAGAAAATTAATGGCTCTCGCGACTCAGGCGGCGCCGTGCCGTACCCGCGTCCCCGAGCTCCCCAGCCGCCGTTCGCCGGCGGGCTTGTGCTCCCGCCCCTCCCTGAGCGGCGGAGGCCTGCGCGGCAGGTTCTGGGAGGCGGTCGACTGGGCGGAGGCGGAGGCCAGCGAGCCCAGCGAAGATGGGGAGCGCGCGGCGGCGCCGCGGGCCTCGCCCACGCTTGGGGATTTCCTGGCGGTCGCGCGCCGCAAGGAGTCGCCTCGCCGACGCGCGGCCTTTGCGCCAGGCGGCCGTGGCTCGAGGTTCCTGGCGTCGCGCGGTTCGCCGGCGCAGAGCCGGCCGCCGCCGTCTTCTCGCCCACGACGAAAGGTACAGCCTCCTCCCGTTCTCCCTAGCGTAGATCGCGGTGCGGGGGTTGCGCCTCCGTCCCTTGCTCGTCCGGCCGTGGAGCCCGTGCCCGCGCCGGCGAGCGCGCCGCCTCCGTCGGAGGCGAGGATGCCGGAGACGAACCTAGGGTTCGATCTCTCCGAGACCTGGGCCGTGCCCGTTGGTGGGCCGGCCTTTTTCCCTCTGGTGGCGGAAGCCCACGAGGAGGCCCAACCTGCCTTGGCGGGCTGTTGGGCTCCACGTCCCGAGTGGAGCGTGCTGGGCTTGGGGGCCTCCGTTGCTGCGGTTGTCGCGGCCCAACCCGCTACCGGCCCGCCATCCCCGTCGATGTCTACTTTCTGGTGGATTCCACGGGGTGCGCGTGACCTAACCCTAGGATATCCGGCGGCGGCGGAAGACATCGCGCGACACCAGCACGCGGCGCGCAGCATCCGCATCTCCCCTCCTCCCCCCCCCCCTCTCCGCCACCTTCGCGCAGGCGCTCATGGCGTCGGGCGCGGGAGCGAACGCTGGTGGGGCGGCGCCGCGCAAGCCGGCCCCAAACGCGGCGGCGGGTGCTAGGGGCGCGGCGGCGACGGGTGCCAGGGGTGCGGCGGCGATCGCGGCCCCGGGTGCGGGCTCGGGTGGCCGCCATCCTACGGCGCGGCAGGGCCAGGGCAGCGATGCCGGTCGGCGTGGTCCGAACCCCGGCCAGCAGGGTCAGCAGGGCCAGCAGGACCGCAAGGAGAACCAGCGCTGGTGGCTGGCGAGGGAGAAGAAGCGGGAGGCGCTTGCGCAATCCCAGGCGGGCGCACCGGCGGGCGCGGCTGCTCCCTCCCTTCCCCATGGTGGAGGCCGTGGTGCAGGGATGCCCGGCGGGCAGGCGCCACCCCCGCAGGCCAAGAAGAGGCCGGCGGCGCTCGGCCCTGCGCTGGCTCCGGTCTCCGGCTCGGGTGGCCCGAGTGCCTCCCAAGCTGAGTGCTTCAAGTGTGGCCAGGTGGGTCACTTCCAATCCAAGTGCACCTTCCCGCCGAAGTGCGGCCCCTGCGGGATGGATGGCCACAGCTCGGCGGAGTGCTCCCTTGCCGCACCCTCGCCCACCCTCAACTTCATGGGCCAGGCTATCCCGGGCGAGGGTTTCTTCTACCTCGACTTCGAGATGGGCGAGGAGGATTTGGAGGACGACTCCAATGAGGCGATCATCTCCTTCAAAGGGGAGGGCCTCTCAGCTCAGGCTCTGGAAGCTGAGCTCCGACACCTTGTCGAGGGCGACTGGGACTGGCGGGTGCGGCAGGTGGCCGCGCTGGAGTTCTCAGCTGTCTTCCCGTCCCGCGAGATCCTCAAGATGAGCGCGCGCAGCGGGAAGCTGTTCCTGCCTCTCAGCGACACCGAGGCAGCGATTCGGCTCGCGGATGCGGACCCTGCACCGGTGGCGGTGTTGCAGGAGCCGTGGATCACGCTCACGGGGCTTCCCAAGCGCCTGCGGAACGCCCGCCGGCTCATGGCCGCGATGCGTATGCTTGGCAGGCCCCTGGAGGTGGATGCTACCACCTTGGCGCGCCCCCAGCCGGTGCGCATGCGCATTGCGTGCGGAACCCGGCGAAGCTCAACGGCTACGCCCAGCTCTTCCACCGCAAGGAGGGCTTCAACATCGGCATCCGGGTGGATCAGCCCCGGGTTCCTGTGGTTGCGCCTCCCCCTCCACCTCCCCCCGCTGCGCCTGACAGCGACTCAGAGCACAGCAGCAGTGAGGAGGATTGGCGGATCGCCGGGGAGAAGGACATGGCCTACAAGGCCGCCAAGGAGCTTGGAGGCTCCTCGTCCCACACCGTCCAAGGGGCGGGCGACCAGCCCATGGCGGACGCGCCTGTTGGGGCTGAGATGGAGGCGGTGGCCTCCGAGCCGCTGGTGGTGGACCAGTAGGCTCGAACCTGCAGGGGGCTGTGGCGTGGCCTCCTTCCCTCGCCACCCTGGAGCGGATGCGTGCGGAGGCGGCCTCGCAGGGCCCCAAGACTGTGGTGGTGGTGCAGCCTGCCGCATCCCCACCTAGGTCCTCCTCTGCTCTCCAGGATGGTTCCGGGGTCTCGGATGCGGACTCTGAGGGTGAGCTCGTCGATGCGGAGCCGCAGCCGGCGGGTGAGGTGCCCGAGCCGGACACTGGGGTGCGGCGGCGCCGCGCCAAGCCGGCGGTGTCTGGTCCGCAGCGCAAGAGCGCACGGTTGCACGGCCCCGACGCCGCGGTCCCCTCGGCGGAGTGCGCGGAGCGTCGTGCGGCGGTGAGGAACCTGGAGATCCCATCAGGTACCTACGCTTCCCACTCCCGTTTTGCTATCTTGCATGAGTTACCTGACGAACACCTAGTTGCGGTAGTGCACGACGTGGGTTTAGCGTTTACGGTGGAAGCCGGCCGGGAAACCGAGGTCCTCTCCCTTATTCGTGCTAAGGAAGAGGCTCAGGCAGTGATCGCAGAGGCGAATTTCCGCAAGGAACTCGCAGCAGCCAAGGCGGCTGCCGAGGCTCCTAGCGAGACCACCGAGGGGGTCGACGCCCCGGAGGTGCACGCCGGGGACAAGGACATGGATAATCCCATGCCCCAACCCGAGACCACCCCACCAGCCACAGGTTCGGGTGCGAGTTTTCAGAAGGTGGCATCCCGTCGTGGACGGAGGAAGACCACACGATCTTGATGCGTGCGGGCTTCTACAACATCCGGGGTTTCGGCAAACCGGGTCGCCGAACCCAGATCAAGGATTTTATTTCCCGAGAGAGGCTAGACTTTGTGGGGCTGCAGGAGACCATTAAAGCCTCGTTTTCTACATCCGAGCTGCTGAGTATCGACCCTGGTGGGCGATTTGCGTGGCACTCGACCCCGGCCAATGGCCACTCCGGGGGTATGCTGTTGGGTGTCAACGAGGATGCTTTTGAGGTGAAAGACTGGAGTAGTGGCTCCTTCTTCATCAGGGCAGACGTCCTACAGCTGGATTCTGCACAGACTTGGTCTCTGTTTGTGGTATATGGCCCGGCAGACCATAGGCGCACCGATGACTTCCTCGCTGAGTTATCCTTTGCGGTGGTGGCCTGCCCCTTCCCATTGGTGGTGGGAGGTGATTTTAACCTGATTAGGGGATCAGCGGATAAAAACAACGATAACATCAACTGGCCCGAGTGCATAAGTTTAATGATTTCATTGCCACTCATGCACTGCGAGAGGTCCGTAGAGGCGGAGCCAGATACACCTGGACCAACAGACAGTTAAACCCGGTTCGATCGGTGTTGGATCGGGTACTGATGTCGGTTGAATGGGAATTGATCTTCCCGCTGTGCTCTTTGACGGCGGAGACCATCATTGGTTCGGATCATGCACCACTGGTGTTAAGCTCGGGTGAGGAGCTTAAGAAGAGGAGCTCTCGCTTCTTTTTTGAGAAGGCTTGGCTGGAGAGACCGGAGTTTGTTGACCTGGTCTCTGCCAAATGGCGCGAGCTTGAGGCGCTTGGGGGTGCCTCCGCAGACCCAATTGATGCGTGGCAGGCCATCTCTGCTGGCCTCCGGCAGTTCCTTAAAGGCTGGGGGGCTAATATTGGAAGGGCGGATAGAGATGCTAAGGCTGACATCTTGCGGCAGATCCAGGTGCTGGATGGTCGCGCAGATGCCTCTGGTTTGGATGATGAGGGTTGGGCCCTGAGATATCATCTAGAAGACCAACTCACCCACTTAGCGAAAGTGGAGGAGGAATACTGGCGTCAGCGGAGTCGTCTTCAGTGGCTGCTCAAGGGCGACGCCAACACAGCCTTTTTCCATGCGGTCGCGAATGGGAGGAGGAGGAAGTGTGCCATTTCCCGACTTGTCGCAGAGTCGGGGATCATCTCCCATCCTCGGGAGATTCAGGCACACATTTACGATTTTTATCGGCACCTCCTAGGTGATGAGGGCGATCAGTGCCACTTCACGACCTCCCCCGCGCTCTGGGACCCGTTGAGACGGGTCACAGAGGAGGAGAACACGGACCTCATGCTCACCTTCACGAGTGAAGAGTTGGACCTAGTGCTCCGTAGCATGAAGGTTGACACGGCCCCGGGGCCCGACGGCCTCCCGGTGGTGTTCTTCAAGAGGTTCTGGCACCTGCTCAGACCTTATGTCCTAGCTATTGCGAATGGTTTTGCCCTTGGGAGGGTGGACATTGCTAGGCTAAATTTCGGGGTCCTCACCCTGATTCCGAAAGTGCCCGGGGCTGAGGATATTAGGCAGTTTCGGCCCATTGCTTTGATCAATGTGATCTTTAAGTTTGTGGCCAAGGCCTATGCCCTTCGCCTCACCCCTATAGCCCACCGCACGATTAGCAGAACGCAATCTGCTTTCATCAGGGGTAGACACATCCATGAGGGGGTTCTCTCTCTTCAGGAGATTGTGCACGAGGTCAAGTCCAAGAAACTTGGGGGAGTTTTCTTGAAGCTTGACTTTGAGAAGGCGTACGACCGCGTTCGATGGCCCTTCTTACGCGAGGTTCTTCTTCGAAAGGGCTTCGACCCGGGGTGGGTACATAGAGCTATGGGGCTGGTCTCGGGGGGCCAGACTGCCATCACCATTAATGGGGAAGTCGGCAACTTCTTCAGGAATGGCCGGGGGGTTCGCCAGGGCGACCCTCTTTCTCCTCTACTCTTTGACTTCGTGGTAGAGGCCCTTGCGGCTGTGCTTGAGGCAGCCAAGAGGAGGGGACATATTTGTGGACTTGTCCCTGATCTGGTACCTGGGGGGTGTCACATCTGCAGTACGCGGATGATACGATCATCATGATCCAGCCGGACGACCTGGCCATTGCTAACCTCAAATTCATACTCCTATGTTTTGAGAGCATGTCGGGGCTTAAGATCAATTTCCACAAGAGCGAGGTCATGGTCTTGGGGGACTCATCGGACGAGCAGCAACGGATCGCTAACATGCTTAACTGCAAGTTAGGATCTTTCCCCTTCACGTACCTGGGTCTTCCCATTAGTGACAGGGCGCTCACGGCAGCGGATTGGGGTCCGCTCCCGATGAAGGTAGGCAAGCGAGCTGAGCCTTGGATGGGCAAACTCATGTCTTCAGCTGCTAGACTCACCCTGGTGGACGCATGCCTCTCTAGCCTCCCACTCCACGCCATGGGGGTGTGCCTGCTGGGGAATGGTACGCATCACGCCATGGACTCGCACCGTGCCCGCTTCTTCTGGGGTGACAGAGCGAACAAACGTAGATATCATTGGGTGCGGTGGTCTGATGTGTGCATGCCCAAAGCCTTGGGGGGCCTGGGGTTATGGACACCAAGCGTATGAATCTTTGCCTTATGGCAAAATGGATCTGGAGGCTGTATGCGGGGGAACAAGGCTTGTGGGCCGACATTCTACGCAACAAATATCTCCGCAACAAAGACCTATTGGTAGACAACCATACGCATGGCTCCCAATTCTGGAAAGCCATCCAGAAAGTCAAAGATGTGTTTCGCTTGGGGGCAAAACACCAGGTGGGCAATGGGACATCGACCAGGTTCTGGCTAGACTGGTGGGTGGGCCCTAGCCCCCTGTGCGACAGATACCCGGGGCTATTTGCCATCTGTGCAGGACCGGAGGCCTCCATTGCTCAGGCGATGAGACAGGGTCAGTGGGACATCCCTTGGCGCCGTTCTTTTGGCTCCGCAGAGGTCGTTTTATGGGACAACCTCAGGCGAGAATTGGATGGGATTCGGCTCTCCTCTGGGCACGACCATATTACTTGGGCACTAGAACCTTCGGGGAGGTTCTCAGTGAGATCCTTGTATAAGAAGCTTTGCCAGGGTGCACCTCGCCAACATTTCTTGGAAATTTGGCGGATTGGGGTCCCCCGTAAGATTAGGATCTTCCTTTGGCAGCTGATTAGGAAACGTCTCCCATCCAATGATAACATCCGTAGGAGGCAGGGGCCTTCCACGGGGCGTTGCGCTCTTTGTGGAGAGCATGAGGACACAAACCACATTTTCTTCACATGCCCTTTGGCGAGGTTCATGTGGAGCGCAGTACGCGAGCTACTGGGATGTGGCTGGAACCCTGCCTGTTTTGCAGACGTGTACCGTGAGGTGCGTAAGAGCACGGGTCAGACGAGACGGGTTCTATGGACGGCCTGCGCCGCCTTAGTTTGGACGCTTTGGACGACTAGGAACAAGTTCACTATTGAGGGCATCTTGCCCGCACAGGCTGCTGACGGTCTATACAAACTCTCAATGTTTATGCAGGTATGGAAGCCAGTGGCTAGGAGTGAAGACCGAGGGGCGCTGGAGCTGACGATTGGCAGGATTCGTTCGCTCTATGCCCGCGTCAGGGAGGTGCGGGATGAGTCCCTACCCCCTTTTTTCCTGCTTCTTCCCTGTGTCTTGTGGGACCAGGAGACGAGTCTTTCGATGTCTTGGAGGACATAGACTCGGTTATAGGTGCTTGTCTACTTCTCCAGAGTAGTTGTAGCTGCTGCTGTAGTAGTCCCCACCTGTATCCTACTGTCTGCCATCTTCGTGCGGACTTGTATCTTTCATTTCGAGCCTGCGTGCTCTGTGTTGTCGACCTGGCCGAGTGTACGAACTATGTTGGATGTTGGCTTCATTAATTTAAAGCCGGGCTCAGCTTGAGCCTCGGGTCTAGAGTGGTGCGTCACTACGAGTCACTTACGAATTTACATACTCCCTCCGTCGATTTGCGATACATCCCATTTTAAGCAAATCTAAGTCAGTTATTTTGGGACAGAGGGAGTATTTTGCAATAAACGAGACCGTGTGCATCAATTGATGGATAGATCAGGGTTTCGCTCCCCTTTTCGAAAAAAGAATTTAGATGCACAATGATTTTGCTTGAAAGTCTATAATAGCCGTGCACGATATTTGTGCTAGCTGCTGGCTGCGGCATGTGCAGTGAGTCACACAATTGGTCGTTTGTGCGATGTCCACATCATGCGGCCAAGGCGCAATGTCCGCCGCTAGTTCTGACTCGGCAATGAGGGCACCTCCAACGGGCAGGCGCATACGGACCAGCCCAGTCCTCTTTTGTCCGAACGGACAAAAGAGGGGCTCCAACGGCCAGGCGCATACGGGCTGGTGTCCGCCCGGACACCAGTTTCCGACCCAAACTCGGCCCAAGTTTGGGGTGGCTTTGGGGCGGGACGGACAGGCGCTCGGTCCGCCACTATGTCCTCCCTGTCCGCGTCGGGCCCAAGGTCCAGCCACACAAATCCCTCCCCCAAACCCTCGCTCGGCCGCCATTCCCCTCCCCTGCCGCCGCCCTCGCCGCCGACGCCCCAGCCGCCGCCGCCCCCGCCGTTCATGGAGGACGGACTGTCCAGATCGACGGCCGGTACCGGCGCCGCCCTCCTCGCGGTGAAGAAGGAGCCGAAGCCGGCCTCCATCAAGCGACAAGGCCGGAGGGAGCGGACTCGCTCGAAGAAGGCAGAGGAGAAGGCCGCCCTCGAGGCGGCCAAGGAGAAGGAGAGGCTCGCCGCCATCGCGCAGCAGGCCAACTCCGACCTCATCGCCGCCAAGGCCGCCGCCCGAGCCGTCCTTCTCCTCAAAGGTGAGGTCTTTGCAGGGGTCTTTGCTGCCGCCTCCCCCGACGCGGTTCCGTCCGTGGAGAGCTCGGTCTCCTCCGCCAAAGGCAGGCCGCCGAAAATCGCGTCCCCTGGCCTATCGACGCCGTCTCCGGCCACCGGCAACCATCCAGTGTCGCGGCTGGGTTCCCGCGAGGAGTCGCCGGAGATATCGTCTGTCCCGGCCGAGCCGAAGTCCCTCGACCTCAACCTGACCCCGACTGCCGTCGAGGGCCGGCGTGGCAAGTCGAAGCCGATGGCGGGTGGCAGGATAGAGATGCCCGAGGCCCGTGCCCTCATGTTCGAGGGGTGCGACGGGTGCGAGCTCCCGCCATCGACGCCTGCCAACCCGGCGTACTTCGCCGAGGATGCCATGGACGACATGATCAACGGCCGTACCCCGTTTGATCCCGCCGAGGCCGAGACACAAGAGGCCAACACATACTTCGACCCGGCCTACCTCAACACACAAGACCCCGACGCGAGCATGCCCGAGACGGAGCCCGATGTGGTCGACATTGAGGATGAGCCACTCGATGTCGACCATGAACACGCCCTCATCGCGGCAAGCCTCAAGCGGAAGAACATCCGCACGGCCTCCTACACGAACAAGGAAGACAAGGTGCTATGCGAGTCATGGATGACTTGTGGGCAAAATGCAAAGTGGGGTGCCCAACAAAGGGCATCGCATTTTGGTTTAGGGTGCACAAGCATTTCCATGAGCAAAGGAAGTTGCCACCCTACCGAATTGAGAGTGATCGCAACGAAGGATCACTCACAAAAAGGTGGCAACACATCTCGGCCGAGTGCTTCAAGTTCCAAGCGGCCTACGAGCATGTCAAGAACCGGCCGGTGAGCGGCTACGGTGTTGACGACAAGATGAACCAAGCCTTGGAGTACTTCAAGGTGGCCTTCAAGACCAAGTTCACCTTGGGTCATTGTTGGGACATGATAAAGACTTGTCCCAAATGGATGGAGAGCTACAACTCCATGAAGAAAGGGGGTCTTGACGGCTCGAAGAAGAGAGCCAACGATGATGATGTGAATCCCGGCCAAAGCTCCGGTGGCCGGGCTGTGCGTCCTAGAGGACACAAGTCCTCAGCGCAAGACATGAAGCGTGAGGCGGCACAAGCCCAATTGGAGGAGACCTTGAAGACGTTGATCGCCGGCATGGAGGAGTCCACCGCCGCTAGGTTCGAGGAGAAGCGCAAGGACAAGGAGGAAGTCATGGCAAGGTACGTGGAGATGCAAAAGAAGAAGCTCGAGATCGAGCAAGAGAAGATGAAGGCCGAGGAGACCCGGCTCATGCTCGAGGCCAAGGCGGAGGAGAATCGCGTGAAGCTTGCGTTGCTCGCCGAAGAGAACCGGATCATGATGGCCGACTTGACCATCATGGACCCGGAGCAACAGGCATGGATCCTCAAGAAGCAGAAAATGATCCGTGAGCGCGAGGACATGTGATGTCCTTGTTTATTTCAATTTATTAGGTGTTAAACTATTTAAATTTTGAACAATTTGTATTGTAATCTATTTGTGTTGAACAATTTAAATTTATTTAGATGTTTCTACATTTTTTGGCCTTTTTTTGCGCCAGGCCGTTGGGGGCACCCAACCCCAAACGGACAAAGGCCCAAAATGTGTCCGCTGTCCGCCCCCAAAGGGACAAATGCGGACCATTTTGGCTGTCCGTATGCGCCTGCCCGTTGGAGGTGCCCTGAGTAGGACTGTGGGGAGACAAAATACAGGAAAAAGAAAACCGTGATGTTCTACGAATCTGACATTTAGAGATCTTTAATTACCGCGTTTCTTCTCCAGCAAAAACCCAGCATAAACAAGGTGAAGGTTCGGTTGGTAATTCATGAAAACAAACAGCGAGGAGTGATAAAGTACGGATGCTTTCATTTAGAGCGCACCATAACAGCCAAATTCATGGATATATATACATATTCATATAATCACAAGTTAGAACCGATTGGCTTAGCCAAAACTGAATTAAAACCCGTGGTGACGTGCTTCCATTGTTGCTTTCGTCAACCAACGAAGAACCTGATGCCAACCGTGCGTAGGTGCGCGGCAAGAGCGCTGCTGAATTATCATCCCAAAATCGATGGATTCTTCAGAGCTCGTTGATACAAGCAAAACTTTTTTCTCAGCCACGAACGACGCAGCTTCGAGCTATGTCTTATAAGCTCGGGACAGACACCTTCCTGGATTCTTGGGGCCGCGGCTGTGCTACTGAGGAGTAGAGCTGCAGCAGCCGGTCGGCCTTCCTGGCGCAGGCGGCGTCGACCCGCATCTGCTGGTGCCGGCACTCGTCGCTGCAGAAGGGGGTGTCCCCTCTGTACATGAAGATGTCGTCCTCCCGCGCCAGCAGCTTGTCGCAGAGCGCACATGCGTTCATGGCGGGCATGCCGCGCTCGCCGACCAGCTCGTCGTCGAAGAAGAAACCACAGTCTACAGATGCCACCATGGTATGTATGTCTAGGTGGTTTGGAGGAGCAGAGCTAAGCTTCGCAGTGCGTTTGTTGGTGAGGGGAGGGGAGGTAAGAGGGAATCGAGAGAGGGGAGTTTTCAGGGAAGCGGAGGCACGCGTATATATCGTGCTTGAAGAAGGAATCTTTAGCCGTGGTTTATGCATCTAGGCTCGGCGGTTGGAGGTCGACAGGTAGTCGACTGGCTCATATGCAGATATTTTCGTTTCAGGAATAATATGCAGATATTTTGTAAGCCGCGCAAGCAAACACATGGCCTCGTCGATCATTTACAAGCCAACTAGCGACAGCTACAAAGCAAGCAGTCCAGTGATTTACAGTTTCTAACACGTCGGAAAGAAGAAACTGAGTTGTCTCCCCCTAATAAGCTGGTTTGTCTTGCAAATCGTGCATGTTTCAGTTCCATAGCAGCTTGCAGTTTCAGTTCCATAGCTCAGGTGGCAGTCTGTTGGTTACATTGCCCGTCGTCGAGCCGTTCAGACAGTCAGGTCTCTCGAGAACTGCGCTCAATCTGCTTTGGCGGCTTGTACTATTGTGAAGCGTCGGCCGTTATCCTCGGAATCTGCGAAGAATCTCCTAAGAGAGATTGACATTTTCTCCGATGCGGTATCTTTTTACTAAATCATACTTACTCAATCTTTCAGCTAATTGCGATTCTTCAAATAAGTTTCAGCGAGTATCTAACGTCATAAGTTTGGGCATTTTGAAATCTCAAAGGTTGTAAAAATCTTAGAAAACGGTATAGACTTTGGCTTATCCTAGCCCAGAAAAACACAAAAATTTCTAAGTGATTTGAGATAAGCCATTTGATATGGCGTTTTTATGCTCTGAGAATCTCATAGTACGCCTTATCAGATGACGTATTCTGAGATTCTTAAACCCTCTGAGACTAAAAATGCCACATCAAATGATTTAGAATTTTTTGTGTTTTACACCCTCGGGATACGCGTAAGTGTATGATGTTTTCTGAGATTTTCAAAGACTTGAGATTTTTAGAACGCTTTAGCCTATGGCGTTTTTAAAAAGGGTCATAATTGACTGAAAATTATTTGAAGGGTCACAATTAGCTGAATGTTAGCAAAAGGGCCATTTAGTAAAAAAAATACTCAGAAGGAAGTAGTGCAGTGTTGAGAGAGAGTGAACACTGTATCACTAATGACATCCAAGCAGATATTAATTTTGCCGGCAAGTATTCGCTGTCCCAGTTTGTTGAGCACGCAAGTGGACTGGTTTCCATTAAGAAATGGCCGCTGGAGTCGTGGAAGATATTTTCCTCTGCTTATGGAGAATGTGAGTCATGACCTAGTTGTTGGTGAGGACGAGGCACATGGTTTTGGTTGCATCCCGCTGTCGACAAAATCCAGCCTGGCCATGACGCGCTCTCACGATGGATCTGACTCGGCGATGACTAGTGACACGTACATAACAAAAACTAGTGACGAGGCACATAGTCTTTGGGTTCTTAGGCATGCATTTTGGTAGCACAGTGGTCAGTGGACGTATTCAGAAAATCGAGTAACCATTTATGTACTACTGCATTTTGCATGTTCATATTCCATGGTGTGTTTCTATTCCATGCACAGTGTCCATCTTAGAAAGTGTTTGACAATCCATGCAAAAAAAAAAGTGTTTGACAATTGCTAAATTGATAATTTTTACTAGGAAGTGAATATTATTAATAGAAAGGATTTGTTAAAATTATTTTAGTCATGGGGATCCCTCCATTAGTAGGTGTCATGTGGGATTCATGTCCTCACGAAAATGTGAGCGAGAAGCCACATGGATCTCGTGGACATGGTTTCAAGCCAACAACAAATATAAGATTTAGCCTTTTCTTTGAGACTGGGGTAAGTAGGGATACGAATGAGATACCTAATGAACAAAACATGCAATATGTAGTGTGTCCTATAGTCTCTTCATAGTCTACAGTAAAATTAAGTTGACAATTATACAAGTTGTCATCGTAAAAACAGCATAAAGAGAAGATATGTGACAGTGTCGTAAAGTAAAATACATTCCCGACAACCAAGTTATTCGACGTTGGACATAAGCATGAGTGACACAGTGGTTTATATTAAGCATGTTCAACTCGCCTCGCTGATGAGTGAGGCTTACTCATCTTGAACAAGTTCGATCACACGGAAGTGAAGACTTGATGATGCGTCGAGGGAATCCACCGACGTAGCACACCTTTCATCTTGATTGTTTCCGAGAGATGGAAGTTCGGAGGACTTCCATCGAATATGATTTCCGTAGTGATAAATTCAACAAGTAGGTCTCTCCCTTTTGGAAAGCTCCTTCTTCATATGAGAGATAAGTTACAAGTGCCTCATGGGTGCTTTTCTAGGCCTAGCAAGAAAAGTAGATGCCCTTGCCCATGAGGGATGTCCACTAATAAGTTTACCGAGGTTCCCTCATGACGAGTTAATATCCAACTTGTTAGCCCCACAAGCCGGTTCTTGCATAAATCGGACCTAGTAAGAGTTCTCATACGAGACGCCGTACAAAACTTGACGTACTAGGAAGAAAGAAGTAGTTGGCTCCTCGTAGAACTCCGCACCCGAATTGACTTGGGATGGATCTGTAAACCTATGTCGGCCGTGTGTATAAGGCTGGCAGGGAGTACCCTCTAGAATACCCAATGTCGGGCAATCTCACGTTATGAGCAACTTTGTAATCAATCTCGCAATAACAATTCAGACAAGCGAAAAGTAGGTCTTACCTCCAGAGTAAGGGGGCGAACCTGAGTATATCGTGTTGCACCAATCTCGTCCCCGGAATCTCCTACGTTTCCTAGCTCCATGCTCAGCTAGCCACACCCGAAGGCTAATGCCGTGAAGAAAGCACGACAATTGCCGCCCACCGTGGTGTCTGTGACAACCGAAGTCGTGTTCCGGGCGGGATCCCTCTCTGCCATCGATGATCTCGCCGTCGAGCGGGTCATACGCTAAGGCTTCATGGGATTCATTGACGACTCTACCTGGAAGCCGACCTCCACCCTGCTCAAGCGGTGAGATTGTGCCCTTCAGCGTCATCGACATCTTCATTGACTATGTCAGCTCCAATGGTGACAAAATCGCCTCCTCCCGAAGGCGTCGGCTTCAGCAACGATATCGCCCTCGACGATGGTTTCAACGACGGCACCGCTTCTATCGTCGACACCAATTCCATCTTTCCGCTCTTCAAATTTTTGGGTCACTTTGGCAAATTACCTCGAGCAAAGTGAGCTAAAGCTTAACCGCGACAAAGTCAAATAAACAGAGGCCCCCTCCATTTGTAAGTGTCATATGTGAAGTGAATCATCCCCTCTCTCTCAAAAAAAGAAGAGAATCGTCTAATAAAAGGCATATGAGAATCTTGAGCTGTGGTGGTGCATGCACGCCAGACAGCACCCGTTGAAAAGTCGATTCGCACACGAGCAGATCTCTTGTCGACGCACCACTTGCGCCAGTAGCAGCTGCAACTTACGAGCAACCGTTCTGCCACTTTTAATCTAAGAGCTTTCGAGAGAATAATGCTGTTGAGAAACCAGCCGTTGTTTGACCCAGAGATCTTGCCAGCAGGGTATATCTCGAAGATTGTGCACTTTCGAGAGCACCTTGCAGTTGCAACTTGCCGGCTCAAGGTTCCAGTGGGATTCTGTGTCTCGTTTCCGGTCAGCCTCGGGCAAGCAGCGTTCTTCCTAGGGAGGGCAGCTTCCTCTAGATCTGCACATAATTTTTTTTTTAGATAAAGGGATTTTATTACTTAAGAGTTTTAAACATTACATCCGGTCTCTGCATAGTTAGGATGCACACAGCCACAAGAACACGAGTTCAGGAGTACCCAAAACTGAAATAAAAAAGGCGATTTACATATCATAATGAGAAATTGTAAAGCCGCCTAAGATGAAGTTAGATAGATCCGGAGACTATGTTGCCATCCATGCCGGGAGAATAACTCCCTGGCCGCCGCCTCCAATCGTGAAGCCACCTCCAAAAACAAGTCTCGGTGCTCTACACGCTGCAGGGCCGACCATGCTCGTAGCGTTGTTGTACACCGATAGATAACCTGCATAAGAGAAGCATTTTTATCGTTAAAAAACTTGTCATTTCTACATAGTCAGAGCGACCAAATAACGGCAATCACTCCCACCCTACTGAATAGTTTAAACCTAGGATCTACCCCGTTTAACCAGTTGCCAAAAATATTTGCAACCGTACACGGGGGATGTAAGGTAGAACCTATCTGGATGGCTGACCATATAGACCTGGCTAACTCGCACTGAAAGAATAAGTGTGTAATGGTCTCATCGTGATGACAGAAGATACACTTTTTACTTCCGTGCCAATTGCGTTTGGCAAGGTTATCTTTTGTAAGAATAACACCTCGACGTAGATACCACGCAAACACCTTAGTTTTTAGTGGTATCTTCATCTTCCAAATTTTGTTATTATACTTAGTATCGACTGGAACATCGGGTAAGATTAATGCTCTGTACATAGAATCAACCGAGAATTTACCATTCTTCGTGAATCTGGACCATCCGACAGGTGGATGGATTCCAATCGGATGCGCAAAGCATTCCAGGATGCTTGTCTCATTCCAAATAAACTTCTTCTGAACGAAACATTTGGTGGGGAGGATCCCAACACTTTGGCGATCGTGTCACTCTTATTTCGTACAATAGTATACAGAGCCGGATATTGTTCTCTGAGAGAGACCTGGCCTAGCCATTTATCCTCCCAGAATCGAATTTACGATCCATCCCTAATTGAGAAAGATCCATGTGGGAAAAAGAACTTCTTCGTAGTCATAAGGCCTGCCCAGAAGTGCGAATCTCCAGGTTTCCAAAGAACCTGAGATACAGCTTGATATCCCACGTACTTTCTCCTAAGAAGGGTTTGCCAAAACCCATCTTCAGCAAGAAGCTTGAAGAGCCATTTACCCAGCAAGGCTATGTTCTTGACCTCAAGGTCGTGAACTCCGAGCCCTCCTTGGTCCTTAGGGCAGCAAACCACACTCCACTTAGTCAGCCGATATTTTTTCTTCTCACAATCTCCTTGCCAAAAGAATCTAGATCGAAAATAATCCAATCGTTTTAAGACTCCTTTGGGTAATTGGAAGAATGAAATCATATACAGTACCATGTTTGTTAGTACCGAATTTATGAGAACCAATCTTCCACCCAGGGATAAGAGTTTGCCTTTCCAGCTATTTAAACGTAAGATCTGCACATAATATTGGCAGAGAGATCACCATTTTCGACGGGAGAAGGAGTAACCATCGATAGTAGTTACCCAGACTTTGAGAGCGCGTGGTTCATCACTGAAATTTACTTAGATACACCGTGATTTTGATTGGAAATATATAATGGCCTTGCACGATATGTGCTGCTGCATATACAGTGAGAAACACGGCTGGCCGTACGTGCGCTGTCCACATCATGCTGCCAAGCAATGACGCAATGTGCTGCTGCCTCTGACTCGGCAATGAGAGCAGAGAAATACAGAAAAAATATATAACAGTGATGTTCGACGAATCTGACGTGTGATCCTAATAATTTAATTTCATCCGGTTTGGCGTTCTGCGTACTCAGTTGGAGACCTCAATTACTGCGTTTCTTCTCCAGCGATTACCTAGCAAGTTACTATTTCTTGAGAAGGCTCGGTTGGTAATTCATGAAAGAAAACAGCGCCAGGAGTGATAAAACGTACGGCTGCATTCATTTAGACCACCAAAACAGCTAAATTCATGGATATCAAGATATTTATTCATAGAATCACAAGGTAGAGTTGATCGGATTAGCCAAAATGTGCTTCGACACCATTAAAAAAAAAGTGCTTCGACTGTTGCCTTCTTCAACCCACGAAGCTGAGGGCGCCGCTGCTTCCTGCTTCGCCAGACAGCCAGCTAGAACCTGATGCCCCAACCGCGCGTAGGCGGCAAGAGAGCCGGAGAACCATCACCACAATATCGATGGATTCTTCAGGTGTATAGCTGATACTAACAAACAAAACCTTGCTTCTCAGCCACGCACGCAGCTTCGCGCTCTGAATGATCAGCTCGCGACGGACACCTTCCTGGACTCTGGCTTCGCGCTCTGGCTGATTTCAGGCGAGTACGCCTGCAGCCTCCGGGCATCTTGCCTCTCGCAGACGGTGTCGAGCCGCATCTGCTTGTGGCGGCACTCGTCGCTGCAGTAGGGGGTGTCCCCTCTGTACATGAAGATGTCGTTCTCCCGCGCCAGCGGCTTGTCGCAGAGCGCGCACGCGTCCATGGCGGGCTTGCCGCGCTCGCCTACCAGCTCGTCGTCGAAGAAGAAAGATGACGCCATGGTATATCTAGGTGGTTTTCGAGGAGCAGAGCTAAGGTTCACTGCTTTTGGTGAGGAGGACGAAGTGGGAATCGAGTGAGGTGAGTGTTCAGGGAAGCGGATGACCCGGGTATATATCGGGCAGGGCTAGCTTTCGCACGTGCGATCGCTAAGCTTCGCTCGCACCGTTCCGACAGTCTAGGTTAGGAAAGTTCAGGTTTCCGCGCGTGGTGTACGTTCTATTCCCTTTTCTCTCGCGTACTTATTTCGCGCGCTCGTTCGTTCGTTTGTGAAACACGATTTGTGCAGCTTACTATTTCCTTTTATCGCCAATAAATTTGGTAGCACATTTTGGCGCCAAAATTAAAAGAAAAAAATATTAGTAATTTTTTTGGCCATTCCCTTTTGGTCTGTGATATTTTAGGGTAAAAAATGGGTGGGAGGTACCACTTCCTACTTGTTCAAAAAATTGGAACAGAAATGAACTGTCACTTTCAACCAGTAAGAAAAGGTATTTGGACGCAGGATAAAATATTTTACCAACTATGAAGAACTCAAATACCAGGCTAAAAAAGCTAGCCACAAAAATGATGCCAAAAGGGTCGAATCAATCAAGTTGCCAACTTTCAAAAAAAACTCACACTACTAAGCTGAAAAAAGCCAACGAGAAAATCATACAGACACCTAATCAATCAAGTTACCAAAACCTCAAAGACTAATAAAGTGTTAATAAGAGCCAAGAAAATAGACAAAAAAGAAAAGAGAAATAACCAAAACTAATTTTTTTTTAAGTACTTTGTTTCTAATGAAAACGACTGGTAGAGACTGCATTTCTGATATGAGTTTTCAACATAAGACTACGAAATTATTACAAACTAGAAAACATTGGGAGGTAGCAAGGGTAAGGTAAACTGGAAAGTAGAACTACCCATAGATACAGGACTTCACACATATGCCCACATCTCCTGCATCCATTTTAAACTTCCACGAGCTCCCACTCATCGACATTGCTTGCCCTGTTGTAGACTGGGGACAAACACAACCTTGTCGAAGTGGATACTCCTCTTGGCTACACTGGCGCTATAGAACTTGATCACGTATCTGTCAGAAAAAAGTGAGTCCTTCCCAAGAACTTGATCATTTATTATGAGTAGTTTCCTCGGAATACATATGCTTTAGACCCAAATCCTTGTGGTAAAATCAATGAGTTACCAAGTATTAGATCACAGATTACCAAGCTAAAAAAAGTTGATGATGTTACCAAGTACAAAAGCAAGCAAGTTATCAATCCTACAAACTAATGAAAGTTGCCAATTTTAGAATTAATGAAAGTATTACCTAGTATTTACAAAAAACACATGTTACCAACCTAAAAAAACTAGTATATTATAATACCAAACCAAAAAAGTGAGCAAAGTTACCAATCTTATCTAACTGAAGTGTTACCAAGCATATAACGCATGAATTACCGACCGAAAAACTAGTAGATGATACTAAGCACATAGCAAGCGAGTTGCCGTCATAGAACCAACTAAAGTGTTACCAATCATCCAGAGCATGAGTTACCAGCCTAAAAAAATAGTACATGATAATACCAAGTACGTAGCACGCAACTTACCGATCCTAATACTAACTAAAGTGTTACCGAGCATCTGGCGCATCAATTACCAACCTAAAAACTAGTAGATGATGATACCAAGCACATAGCAAGCAAGTTACCGATCCTAGAACTAAACTGAAGTGTTACCAAGCATACAACGCACGAATTACCAACTTAAACTAGTACATGATTATACCAACGACATAGCCAACGAATTACCGATCTAGGACTAACTAAAGTGTTACCAAGCATCTAGCGCACGAATTACCAACCTGAAACTAGTAGATGATGATACCAAACACATAGCAAACGAGTTACCGATTAGGACTAACTAAATATTACCAACCATCTAGCGCACGAGTTACCAACCTAAAAGTTAGTACATGATGATACCAAGTACCTACCAAGTAAGTTACCGATCCTAGAACAAACTAAAGTGTTACCAGGCATCTAGAGTATGAGTTACCAGTCTAAATACTAGTACTTGATGATACCAAGTACCTAGCAAGTAAGTTACCGATCCTAGCACTAACTAAAGTGTTACCAAAATCTATACAATGAATTACCAAACCAAAAAATAGTAGATGATTACAACTACCTATCAAGCAAGTTACCGATCCTATAACTAGCTAAATGTTACCAAGCTTCTATAGCACGAGAATAAACGGGAACCGCAGCATGCCAGAAAAGGAAACATGGTTTCCGTGCCGAAAAGGGAAAAGAACGAGCCGTCGACACGACGCGGTCTGACGTGCGGCTCGTGCGAGCGCTCGTACAATCGAGAAAGTGTTCTTTCGGCTTTGAACAGAGACGACCAAGCAATACGAAGAGGCTCTGTGGTACAAAACAGGACATCGAAACATGGTGTCATACATCAGATCTAAAACCTTACTAAAACTGCTTGACACGCTGGGACTGTAATTACAACTGAAAACTGCATTTGTGAGAAAAAATACCTTGGAAGTTACATGAGCAAGACTTCCAGCAAGTGTGCCAACCATCAAATGTGCAGCGCGAGATGCGACACTATCATCAGATTCGACTGATAAATCCTGCAGGGCGAATATGGCAGCATGTTACAAAATTTTGTAACATTTCCTTAGTGGTTCACAGCAAAGACAAATAGCAAATGATGATGGACAGGCAGGAAAGTAGTACATGGTGTTCACCTTAATAATAAGTTCCTTAGTTGTTCGGTTAGCTATTGTAACACTTCTCTGAATAACAGGGCCTATAATTTCTTTAATAGCCTTATCCAAAGCAACATCCATGATTCTATGAAGATCAAGAGTGTTGGCCGATCGTCAGTAAAATAAATCCAAATGTTAGCCAAGCTAATCCTTTGATACATACTTGCTATATTGCTGTGAACCAAGAGAACTAAGCTTTTCATTAATTCTGAAATATATATCCTGACTAAGTTGGAGAAAAACCTGAACGGAAAAGCCAAAGTTGGAGAAAAAAAAAAGGACAAACCTGACTAAGAGTAAATAGAGCGGCGATGGAGACGGTGTTTGAGACGGTGAAACCTGATCGGGCATTATTAAAGCAACTTTATCATCTTCTAACATGTTGTTTGGAGGAAGACAATGAGGCAGTGCATACTGCAGAAAATAAATATTCAAATGAGTAGAGAAGAAAAATGTCCAGGTCATAAATATTAATTAGTTATTGAGGCACAAAATCAACCCGGTTTAACATATTTGAGAGGCTAGCAGCTCGGGAGGTACTAGTTAACTCTGGTTGCGCTTTCCACAGGATTTTTTGCTGGAATCATACTAGACGAAACCTCTGTAATTACTGCTGTTTGAGATGCACTGACATCTTTATTAGAAAAATCCGGATTTCCTTCAACTTGGTGAATACGATCTTTCAGAAAGAAGATGGTTTTACATCTTTCATGCCCACACTGAGGTTTTTAAACAAGACCTGCAACATCACATAACCACAATTAGTTTGCATAATTCTAAGCCAAATATAGTCTACAGCCCTTAAAATAGAATACAGAGAACAGCAAGAACCTCAATGTCAAACTTCAGGCAAGGTTCAAGAATCTGAAAAGTATCATCTGGTTATAACGGAGCACAATAAACAATGGATTTTTTAAAATCAGATCAACATAAAGTGCAGCCCTTTGAAGTGAACAGAACGACAGCAATCATCAACCCCCGTTCGTATGCCTTTAATTCAGAATGGAAAATGTAAGCTCAAGAAGCATGACGTTTATAAAGACAGAGTCAGCAACATTTAAGAGCAAGTTGGAGACGCAACCCATTGCCCAAGAACATCTCAGCAAAGCGAACTTACGTATTGGATGTAGTCGTCATCCTAATAGTCGCAGTCCCCCACCAGGTCTGAGAGCCGGTCATCCTCATCTTCAGGGTACACTCCGGCGAGCCCACCGTCGCACTGCGACATGGCCTGCAAGAACATCCGGAAGGGAACAACAAACATGAGCCGAAGGGCCGAACTGAACAGAAATTTGCAGGGAAATTTTGAGATTTCGGCTGCAATAATACTCACCTCTGTTACTTTTAGCACCCTGATGTTGGAATAGGCGGGAGCAAGGCGGCGTTGGGCATCGTCTGGGAGGAGGATGTCTACGGCACAGAGAAGGAGGCGACGACCGAGATCACGGAGGTGGGGAAGGAGGAGCGCGCTGGTCTGATCGGACTCGGTGGTCTCCGGCACGGAGAAGGAGGAGTCAGTGGACTCCAACACAGGGGATCCACCCCACCACCACCATCACATCGAAGAACCGAGTGAGGAGGTCAGAAGCAGCAGGGGTGCGGAGGCGCACCGGCGACCGAATGGCTAGGGCTTCCACGGGAGTCGTGCTCGGTTGCAGAACGGCGGAGCGGCGTAGGGTAATCGGCGGAGGAGACCTACGGGGTGCCGAGCCGGCGAGCAGCAGCATTGGAGGGGGTCGGCCCCTGGTCAATCGTGGCGACGACGGCGGCTTTTCGTGAGCTGAGAGAGGGGAAGCAATCGGGATATAAGCCTGAAAAGGGAAAGGAAATCGGAGGAGTACGTTATAGCTCAGGGTGCTCCTTGCACTTTGCGGGGTCCTCTTTGTATTTTCTGCTTTTCTTTGGACCTTTTTGTAAAGTGGATTGAGCTGTCTGAATATATGCATCGGATCTTCCTCAAAAAAGAATAGAAAGGGAATAGAATGAATCGTCGCGTGCGTCGACAGAAATCGTTCGAGCGCTCGCACGCGCGTGATTAAGCGTTTTAGCGACTTGCATAATAAACTACTCCTTCAGTTAGACATCGACGTGTTTTAGCTGCCACGTGTTTGATTTCGAGCCCTACAAAAGATCTGCATATTATTTCTGCAAACGAAAATATCTGCAAACGCTGCATGATATATACCCCATGCCTCGCTTCACTGAACACTCACTCACCTCCCTCGATTCCCTCTTACCTCCCCTCACCAAGAGCGGCGAAGCTTAGCTCTGCTCCTCGAAAACCACCTAGACTTACATACTATGGTGGCATCAGTAGCCTGCGCTTTCTTCTTCGACGACGAGCTGGTCGGCGGGCGCGGCATGCCCGCCATGGACGCGTGCGCGCTCTGCGACAAGCTGCTGGCGCGGGAGGACGACATCTTCATGTACAAAGGGGACACCCCCTTCTGCAGCGACGAGTGCCGCCACCAGCAGATGCGGGTCGACGCCGCCTCCGCCAGGAAGGCCGACCGGCTGCTGCAGCCCTACTCCTCAAGAACAGAGCTGCGGCCCCAAGAGGCCAGGAAGGTGTCCGTCGCGATCTTATAACTATAAGCCAAAGCGCGAAGCTGTGTCGTTCGTGGCAGAGAAGAAGTTTTGGTTGTATCAGCGAGCTCTGAAGAATCCATCGATTTTGGGATGATAATTCAGGTGCTAAATTTGGGCATCAGGTGCTAAGTTGTGTGGCGAGGCAGGAAGCAATGGCGCCCGCAGCTTCGTGGGTTGAGAAGGCAACAATCGAAGCACGTCACCTAGGGTTTTAATTCATTTTTGACTAAGCCGATTAGTTCTAAGTTGTGATTCTCTGAATGTGTATAAATCCATGAATTTGGATGTTTTGGTGCTCTAAATGAAAGCACCCGTACTTTTTTCACTCCTAGCTGTTTCTTTTCATGAATTACCTACCGAACTTTCACCTTGCTAGGTGATCTCTGGAGAAAAGACGAAGTAATCAAAGATCTCCAAATGAGTTCGCAAACCGCCAAACCAGATGAAATTAATGTATTACGCTCAAACGTCAGATTCGTCGAACATCACGGTTATTTTCTTTATGTAGTCTCCCTGCTCCTTGTCGAGTCAGAACCAGCGGCAGGCATTGTGCCTTGGCCGCATGATGTGGACATCGCACTATCGCACTATCGCCTTGGCCTCATCGCACGTAGGCTGTGACCACAACAGCACATATATCGTGCACGGCCATTATATACTTCCAAGCAAAATCACCGTTCATCTAAGTAAATCCTAGTGATGCACCACTCTGAATCTCATAATCCGGTAAAACATCTTCACCGGCGCATCTTTAATGTTTCGGGCACCTCTAAAATAGTGTTCCCTTTGTGATTGACCGGACACATGTTCAGATCTATGGTCCGGCTGTCCAAAAATTTAATAGCAAATTATAAACAAAAAATAAATTTAAACTTTAAATTTCTTGATAATTTATAACAGATTTGAAAAAATTAAACCAACCCTAACCCTAACTTAATCCGCTTCATCCGAGAGGTTGATATTGTCGGCCTCCCCTCGCAACGGTTGTAGCAATTGCGTTTGGCCCGGGGTGTCTACCAGATCGGTGGTATAACAGTAAGGCAAGGCATGTGATAAGCTCGGCATGTCATGTAACAAGTGCAGCACAACGGTGTCATCCGTTTTTTGGAGGCGCCGCCTATGCTACTCGTGCAGTCCTCGGGCGGCAAATGGAGTCGATGGTGGACACTGCTTAGATCTTGTGCCTCACTCACGGGCGCAATGTACACCATTGTCGACGCTTCCTAGACGATGACATACTCATTTTCGGTCAGGTCCGGTCCACTCGCCGACTTCGTCGAGACGCTTATGGATGGGTTGTATGTAGATCCGTGCAATCATACAGTGAGGGTCGTGCTAGCGAGGTTTTTGGTCATTATTGTGAAGCGGTTTTGAGGTTCTATGGCATTCCCCTCCCCATCCTCTGGCTGGGATTGGGCATGGAAAATCATCGTCGTGTGGTTGATACGGGACGAGTTGTAAGCGGCAATGGACGTGGTTCGTGGGGGCGTGTGTGTGCGTGCGTGATTGTAGCCATTTTATGGCTCTGTAAATTGGTCCTCTTTCGATCTTACGTGTCACTGCTCACCGCTGAGTCAGCTACGTCATGAGATCGCATCATGCCTTGTCTGGATTGTGTGGACACCGACATACAACCAAAAACCATGTGCCTCGTCCTTCCTCACCAACAACTAGCTAGGTCGTGACTCACAGTCTGCACAAGCAGAACAAAATATCTTCCTCGACTCCACCGGCCAAATGGACAACCATTCCACGGCAAACTACCAACACTTTATTTGTACTCCACACTCTGCAACCAAAGCTTGCATGCTCAACCTTGGAGAGCGAAGATTGGCGGAAAAACATCACCTTGCATATCATCACTGATGGAGAGGTCACTCACTTTCAAATTTCAACACTCTACTCCCCCTAGAGAATTTCGGCGAATTTTTCGCAGACTCCGAAGATTACGACCAACGCTTGCCGCCAAATAAAATTGGCAGGCAGATTTCGAGTGACCTGACCCCCAGCACATGAAACCAACTAGAATTGCCAGGTGCTGCCCCCCCCCCCCCCCCAGTAGTCCAATACACAAAGGTGCAAGATTTGAATAACAAACTACTCCTAGCTGGCAACCCTTCAGTTAGACCACTTATTTCCGACGCGTTAAAACTTTAAACTGCATATGCCTGGATCGCTTTCTTGTAGCTGCCACGTGTTTGATTTCGAGCCCTGTAAAAGATCTGCATATTATTGCTGAAAGGAAAATATCTGCAAACGAGCGAGCCGACATTTTCTTGTAGCCGCTCGTTGGCTCGTGTATGATCGACAAGGCCATGTGCTTGATTTCGAGCCCTGCAAAATATCTGCATAATATTCCTGAAACGAAAATATCTGCAAACGAGCGAGTCGACCACCTGTCTACCTCCAAGCATTTGCCGTCCGCCTCTGAGCATGATATATACCCCGTTCCTCCGCTTCACTGAACACTCACCTCACTCGATTCCCTCTTACCTCCCCTCACCACTGCAAAGCTTAGTTCTGCTCCTTGAAAATCATACCATGGTGGCATCTTTAGCATGCGCTTTCTTCTTCGACGACGAGCTGATCGGTGAGCGCGGCATGCCCGCCATGGACGCGTGCGCGCTCTGCGACAAGCTGCTGGCGCGGGAGGACGACATCTTCATGTACAAAGGAGATACTCCCTTCTGCAGCGACGAGTGCCGCCACCAGCAGATGCGGGTCGACGCCGCCTGCGCCAGGAAAGTCGACGGGCTATTGCAGCCGTACTCCTCAGTAGCAGAGCCGCGGCCCCAAGAACCTAGGAAGGTGTCCGTCATGAGCTAATCAGAGCGGGAACCTACGTCGTTCGTGGCTCGCTGAGAGTTTTCTTGGTTTAATCAGCGAGCTCTGAAGAATTATGCACGGCTGGGCATCAGGTGCTAAGCTGTGCGGCGATGCAGCAAGCAGCGGAGCTCTGAAGAAGGAAACAATCGAAGAACATCACTGTGGGTTTTAATTCAATTTGGCTAAGCCGATAAGCTGTTCTACCTTGTGATCCGATGAATGTATATATATCAGATGCATTTGGTTCTTCTGGTGAAGTCTGAATCAAATCACCCTTGTACTTTGTACTCCTCGCTGTTTCTTTTCGGGAATTACAAGCCGAACCTTCACGAGAAATAGAGCTGCCTAATCGCTGGAGAAGAAACGCAGTCATCAAAATATCTCCAAATGAGTACGCAAAACGCCAAAACCGGATGAAATTAATGTATTACGCTCAAACGTCAGATTCGTCCAACATCACGCTTATTATTGTCTCCTGTATTTTGTCTCCCTACTCATTGCCGAGTCAGAGCCGGCAGCAGCCATTTGCCCCTCGGCCGCATGATGTGGACATCGCACGTACGACCAACCGTGTGTCTAATCACCACCACGTAGACCGTGACTCACTGCATACGATGCAGCAGCCAGCAGCACTTCTATCTTGCACGTACTGACATTGTATATTTCCAAGCAAAATCACCGTGCATCTAAGTAAATCGCAGTGATGCACCAAGCACTCCCGGAGTCTCGGTAACAACTATCGATGGTTACTGCATTTCCCTTCGGAAATGACGATCCCCATGACGATTTCATTTGCAGGCTCCAATGATTACGTGAATGCTTCAGTGTTAAGCCACAGTTTACAAGCTGATCTCGAGGAAGCTACCCCCTAGTGGACGAACTCTGCTTGCTGTGCCTGACCGGAAACAAGATGCAGAATCCTAATGGAACCTTGAGCGGTTGAAGTTGCAACTGCAAGGTGCTCCCCACTTGATACAGAACGTGCAAAATCTTCAAGATATACCCGGCCTGCTGGCAAATCTCTCGGTCAAATGGCTCATTTCTAAACAGCATAATTCTTCCAGAGCTGTAAGATGGCAAGTGGCTGCACAGATGCTCGTAGCTAGGTTGCAACTGCCGCTACTGCACGTGTGCTAGTCGACTGTTTTACCAAGTGTGTGCACGCACCACAGCTCAAGATTCCCATACGCATGTTGCTAGACACCATTTCTATTTTTTGGTAGAAGATGATTCCCTGATGACACCTGCTGATGGAGGGGACCTCGATTGTTTTCTTGTATTTCTTTATGGTTTTTAAATGAAAATATCACGTATCGTACACTGCAAGATTGGCTCTGCTATCTATTATTGCCGTGGCGAAACCATGCATGTGGGTTGTGGGGTGTCTGCTTCTTATGTTGGCAAAAAGGCTGGCGCAAAAATTATCAGCACTAAGACTGCACTAGTTTAAGCAGAGCTGCCTAATCATGTACTGATACAAGTACAACTGGAATTATATTAATGGCCAGGATGAAGACTAGAGGCACATAGAATTCTTGGGCCATGATTATGAACGTGAAAAATCCTTTTGGCTCGAGAGATCCGGTGCTTTCTTTATTTTAAAAATAGGAAGTCATATTTACAAGTTTCGAAAATATGACAAAAATATGCTAGATGTAGTTTAATGATATATCATACAAAGATGCAAAAAGTTTCTCAACAGAGATCTTCGTGATATGGGTTCTAGCCGCCAGACAGATGAGGTGGAGAAGCGTACTCGATGGATCCGAGGTTGGAGGGTTTTCCAGTTCACTATGCAGGAATTAGGTTGGGTCCATCTTTTTTTGTGAAACACAGTATAACGCAGATGCTCACATACACGCGCACACACTCACCCCTATGAACGCACGCACGCACACCCTACCCCTATGAGAACCTACGAGAGACTGAGCCAATGGGTCGAGTATTGAGATTGACAAAGTCACCACAGGCGCCTCGCTGTTGACGGGAACGTTGTCCCAACTAAAGAATATTCCGCCTTAAATGAGAAACATCAGCGTCAAACCTGGGGTTTGAACTCTTGTAGGCTGGGGGTACAACCACCTTCCTAACCATCCTACCACAGGCAGGTTCTCTAGGTTGGGTCCATCGATTACTATAGAAGAAGAAAAAGTATGCCCATGACTATAGGGATGGTTGATGACTGCAGATGCGGCGACTGAGGAGAAAACGACGAAGACTCGGCATAGGTGGAGGGGTTAGGGTTATAGTGCTTGAAGAGAAACCATGGTTTTTTATTATTGAATGTGTTCCAATAGGTACTTATGCTGAGGCAACTAGCTTACAGAAAACATGACCATTGGTTCTAGAATGAGAAGTTGTAAATCTGCTCTAGTTTTTTAAATCGTATTAAAAGTTATTTTGATGTATTTTTTACGGTTTGTTCTAAGGCCATTTTATAATATAGAAAATTAAATTGGCACTACGACAAATAGGGAGGCCCAAGAATTTGGGCCGCAATTTTAGCCCCTACATCAAACTATCATGAAAAAATAAAAAAAATGGGCCCTAGATAAAATAGCAGAGTTCAAACTTCTACATAATAAGGCACGCGATAAGGTGAAATCGCACTTTATTCAGCAAATACTAAAAATGAAAGGCTTTCGGCCAAGTGGTGTAAGTGGATTGAAAGCTTCATTTCTAAAGATATTGTAACCATCAAAGTCAATAATGACATTGGACAAAGAAAGGTGGCTCACTTTATTCCATTCATTTCGTTATGGTGAATTTGTGATTGATATGTTTGCTACCCTTGTTGAGCGGGCTAAGACTCAAATTGTAGGAATGCTTTATCCATTCTACAGTATGCTGACAGTACAATCCTTTGCATATATCATAACTTAGGGAAAGCTGAAAGGCTGAAATTAAGGTTATGCCCTTTGGGTAACCCTTTGACTCGAGATTAACATCCCTAAAAGTGAATTATTATGCTTTGTTGACTCTATGGAGTTTGAAGAGGCTCTCTTGGCTTGAGAGTAACATCCATATAGGTGAATTATTTTGCTTTTATGAGGCTGCGGCGCTTGAAGAGCAATATACCAAGATGTCAATGGGGCTAGTTCTCAATCAGTTACCTTGAAAGTTTGGCTTATTTTCGCAAGTTGCATAATTCAGAATGGAAACAAGTGGTCGAAATATTAGAAAAGTGGAAATGGATTGTACCTATCCTCTTGTGGTAGTCATGTCCTATTGTCCTTATCAAGTCACAAACGGGGTGTTAAAAGGATTGATTACTTTAGATCCAATTTCATCTTGAAAAGCAAATATCAAAAAAATGGAGTGTCTTTTATGAACCAAACGAATAAGGGGATTTAGTATTTAAAGATCCCGAAGTAAGAAATATCTCACGTGTTGATATGTGGTTATTTGAACTTCTTACTGGGATAGAGTGTGGCTAGAACTGCTTCACAATAAAAAAAAATGCTCGAAAGCAAACTCACAAGTCCAATGGAACACTAGGAACTCTAACTTCTCCTGCGGTCTTATAAATTTCTAACATTTTTCATATAGGATGGGTCACATGTTAAGTTTTGGGAAGATACTTGGTTGGGGAAAGTCTCACTACATGAACTATACCCGGGGCTGTTCGGAATTGTTAGCCTAAATATGCTACAATGCTCGAGGTCCTTGGTCTCTCTCCTCCAAATCTATACTTTATGGAATGCTTCGTTGGGTCGACTAGAGTTTGTGGCAGCTTTGATAAAAGTACCGATGAGTTTAGATATAATCTAAACTCACCCAGAACAGGAAATTCTCGATAAATTAATTACATAAATATATATCTTTCTTTGCTTCATACAGATGTTCTGTTGAATAATAACATGTTACGGAAGATAAAAGTTCTTCTGAAGATTAATGTCTACCTCTGGGTTTTTCGGAGAGGTGTGATTCCGATAAAAGATAATCTTGCTAGGCGAAATTGGCAAGATAGTAGAAAGTGTGATTTTTCGCCATCACGACGAGTCGATCAAACAACTCTCATTTTAGTGCAAAAAATAAAAATTGCTTGAGAGATGTGGTCTATTGTCCAGGTGGTCTCTTTCCCATACCAACACTTTTGTGATCAAAATTTACCTCTCATATCCTAGTGGGGCCGCGGCCTGGTGGTTGGCCTTGCGGTCGTTGTCGTCGCTGAAGCCGAGAGAGCTGCGTGTCCCACGTCGACCAACCCGCCATCAAACAAACCACTGCACTCCGCCATTGACCATGACCAATAAACAAGCCGAACAACTCCATCATGGGCTCATGGCTGCCTTGCCCCGACCCGGCACGCGGTATGGCCCGATCCGTGGGCCGTCCCTACCGCGCACGGCGCACCGGACCACAGTTTTCCCATGCGGCCGTGCCCGTCCCCAAGCACCATATATACCCAGAGCTTTTGCCCTCCGCTTCACCCAACTCCCCCCGTCTTCCTCCCTCTGCCTGCAACAAAATCAGTAAGCGCACTACGAAGCTTGCTCGAGAGCCACAGTCACCTACACACACCATGGCGGCATCGGTAGCCTGCTCCTTCTTCTTCGACGCCGGGCCGCTCGGCGACGCCGGCATGCCCGCGCTGGACGCGTGCGCGCTCTGCGCCAAGACGCTGGCGCGGGACAGCGACATCTTCATGTACAGAGGGGACACCCCCTTCTGCAGCGAGGAGTGCCGCGACGAGCAGATGCAGCTCGACGCCGTCTACGCCAGGCAGGCTGCCCGGCGGCTGCAGCGGTACTCTGCTGCCGGAACATCGGCGCGCCGTAGGCACCAAGAGTCCCGGAAGGTGTCTGTCGCGAGCTGACCGGCCAGAGAGTGAAGCTGCGAGCGTGGCTGAGAAAAAGTTTTGTTCGTAGTATCAACGAGATCTGAAATTCTGAAGAACCAACGTTTTGCGGATGATGATTCATCTCCGGCGCTTTCGCCGAATCCGGCGAAGGGTCGGCGCTCCAGCATGCATCAGGTGCTGAGGCAGGAAGCAACGGAGCCCGCAGCTTGCTAGATGTCTGAAGCCATATAGAATTGAGAGCTACGTGAGCAACGCTGATTGAGGCAGCAACAGCTAGTCTCGTAGGATCACCATGGGTTTAGCTTCAATTTAGGCTATCCAACCGATTCTGTCATTCAATGTTTGTATATCGATGAATTTGGCTGTGCCAGCTGATGCTCGAATGAAAGTACTCCTACTTTACTACTATTTCCTTGCTCGTTTCTTTTCATTAATTACAAACACGGTATGACTCCCAGCGTGTGAAACTGAACACACAAGACGCCAGAGCTGATGAAATTAAAATACCACGCTCCAACGTCAGACTCGTTGAACATCACCGGTGTTAAGAAATTCTGTACTTACATAGTACTACTATACTCATCGCCGAGTCAGCAGCAGACATTGCATCTTGGCCGCATGATGTGGACATCGCACGTACGACCAACCGTGCGTCTCATCACTACCACGTAGGCCGGGACAGTGACTCAGCAGGAGCCAGCATGTCAGTTAACTGTAGTGATGAAACCAGATACTCTATCACCGCCGATGGTTACTGCATGCTTCTCTCGTCGAAAATTTAGGTCTCGCTGACGAACACGTGCAATTTTTCAGTGTCAAGCCACATTGTAAGAGCAGATCTTGAGGAAGCTGCCCCCCAGGACGAACTCTGCCTGCCTCAGCCTGACTTGAGACCGCCATTGGAATCCTCAACAATGCAAATGATGAAACTGCGAGGTGCTTCCCCCTTGATACAAAACGAGCTCAGTTTACCAAATAAATTAGGACAGCATGGTGGCAAGCTCTCGGTTAAATAGCTCATTGTGTGCTTTCCCAACAGCATTGTTCTCTCCAAAGTCTTGAGAGTTGATGCTGCAAGTAGGCTGCAGCCACTGGTGCAAGTGGAGAGTAGACAAGAGATTTTGCACGTGTGCGAGTCGACTTTTTCGACAAGTGCTCTCTTGCGTGCATGCACCATGACTCAAGCTCATTGTTATTGCACCGGGGAGATGATTCCCGGATGACACTAGCTTTACTATAATGGTTTGAAGAACCTCGACTTATTGTTCTCTATTCATTCTGATTCTTGGATGAAAAATATCACGAATCGTACACTGCAAGATAGGCAGTGTGCTGTCTATTATTGCCGTGGCAAAACCAGGCATCCATGTGGGGTGCGTCGCTCGGATGTTGGCGAAAAGGCTGGCGCCGAAATTATCAGCACTGAGACGCTAGTTTAAGCAAAGCTTCTTAATCATACACTGATACAAGCACAGCAAGAATGCATGGATACTCAAAATTCCTATTAGGGGGAACATAGAAACTTTTGCAATGAGTATAAAGGGAAATACTCACTTCGCAGTTCGAGCTTTTGAGAGAAAAAGGCGGAGCTTCGGTCGAATTATATGTTGTATGTGCCGGGGAGACCGGGGGATGGAGGTGCTCACGGCGATGGTGGCCAGAGCTGTCGACGATCAACTGTTTCAGCCCATCCTTGGGGTTAGTGCTCTGCAGCGGATTTCGGTGTACGCTGACGACGTGGTCTTGTTCGTCAGACCTGTGCGCTCGGACCTGATCGCCACTATAGAAATTCTGCGGCTGTTTGGAGGACCGTCTGGCCTGAAAATCAACTACACCAAATCGTCGGCTACGTTGATCAAGAGTACAGAGGAGCATGGTGAGTTGGTGTTGAACACGCTCGGATGCAGGATTGCCCAATTCCCGATTCAGTACTTGGGGTTGCCGCTCGCGCTTCGCCCGCTGACCAAGGATGAGTGGCAGCCGGTGCTGGACAAAACATTGGCCACGGTGCCGGCTTGGCAGCGTGGGATGATGGCCAGGTCCAGGCGGCTGATGTTAATAAAATCAGTGATCGCGGCTAGGCCAATTCACCATCTGCTGATTGCCCAAGCCCCTGTCTGGTTGCTAGAGGAAATCGAGAAGTGGATGCGTGCGTTTTTCTGGGCCGGGAAGGAGCAAGTGAACGGAGGACAGTGCCTTGTCGCGTGGGAGAAAATCTGCCTGCAGAAGAAGTTTGGTGGCCTCGGCGTCAAGGACATGCGACTGCAGGGCATTGCTCTTCGTGTTCGGTGGGAATGGCTCAAACGCACCGATCCTAATCGGCCGTAGCAAGGGCTACCTATGATGAAGGACTCGGAGGCGGAGGCTGCGTTCCAGAGTTTGGTCCAAATTCAGCTTGGAGATGGCTCGACGGTCCTATTTTGGAAGGACAGGTGGCTTCAGGGACGCGACATCCAAGCGATCGCGCCGGAGGTATGGGCACTGGTGTCGGAGCGTGCCCGAGCAAACAGAACGGTGGCGCTTGGGGTGAGGGACAATGCCTGGGTGGAGGACCTGGTGGACATGCCGAGCGAGGCTGCCGCGCAGCAGCTGGTACGGTTGTGGTTGCTGATCGACGGGGTTCGGTGCATGCCGGGGGTACAGGACTCCTACATCTGGACCTGCTCGCCATCTGGTGCTTACACAGCGAAGTCTACTTACGATCGTATGTGTGTCGGGAGAGAAAGGGCAGCGACGGCGGACTGCACTTGGCGCACCTTTGCGCCTCCCAAGTGTCAGCTCTTCATCTGGCTCGCCCTAATGCACAAGGTGTGGACCTCGGATAGGCGCTTCCGGCATGGACTGCAGGACCAGACGTCGTGCTGCTTTACCTGTTTACAGGAGGAAGACACGATCGAGCATGTGTTGGTACAATGCGTCTATGCGCGGGAGGTTTGGTTCCTTTGCTGCCAAAAGCTGCAAGTGAACGTTCGGGTTCCGGACTCTGCGGATCTTCTCGAGCAATGGTGGCTTAGGGAGCGCAAGCGCTTCTCGGGCAAGCACAAGAAGAGGTTTGATACGGCGGTCACTCTCGCCTGTTGGTCGATCTGGAAGCAAAGGAATGCTAGAGTCTTTAATAACGTACGACATCAATGTAATGCTTCTGTTCTTGCCCAGCGCATTGTAGATGAGCTGAGGGTTTGGCTTAGGGTTTGAGATCGTGGAGGGAGAATGAACACGATGACGCGAGAGTAGGCTTTAGGGTGGAGGGTTGGAGTTGTACTGAGCCCTGTTTTGACAGGTGTTTTGTTTCTTGTAATTGCTTTCTGTCTTCTATAAAAATAAGGTGCGCTCTTGGCGCACTCTCAAAAAAAAAATGTTGTATGTGCCACTATATAGGTACAGGTAGGTACCAAACTAAAACTTTGCAACTACATAAATATGTCAATGTGTGCCTGCAACAAAAATGACGTGTGCATAACACATGATACTATTCACTTAGATCTTTTTCTTTTTGCACAGGCCACATATGGTCCTATTTCGGAACAAAATTATTTTGTAGATACGCATGATTCAACATAATCCATGTCCAAGATTTGTTTTTCACATTTTACGGAAAACTTGCATGTGTGATATCCGATAATGAGGTGCGGGAGCAACCCGGCGCAAAATATTCGCATTCACACATTTGGTACTACATAGACACCTAAAAATTTGGTGCAAAATATTCGATTCACACATTTGGTACTAAATAGACACCTAGAAATTTGCTAATAACAGTAATGGCTTGTTTTCTTCGCATGATTTCCAAAATATGGGAAACATATGAATAGAATGCCAAGACATATTAATTCCTACAAGAACTGAGAAGTCAAGACTTTGCAATACGCGTCGTTTGGTTGCTTTATAGAAAAAAACATATATTTTCTGAGGGGTTGTGTAGGCCATAGTATTCGTAGAAACAATGAAACATTTCCATGAGATTGAATTTAGGAATTTTTTTAATGAGCATGCGAAGTAAATCATAGAAAAAATTCTATGGATTCAAATCCTAAAAACCAAAGAAGAACCATAAGGTAAATTTACTTACACATGAAATTGTCCAAAAGCTCACAAGGTAAACTGTTTTTGTTGGGAAACCATCTTTGGATCATGTGTGTACATACACCCACCACGTAAAAATCGTATTTCAAAAATCGGATGTTCACCCAGATATTTTACGTAAAAAGTTTGTGAGAAAATTATAATTTTTTGGCACCTGCGTAAAAAAGATAAACTCCGATGCTAACAAAATGAATTTTCACTTACGCAATCCACAAAAAAATGTCTTTTTTCACGAATTTTTGTGTGCAAACACAGAATGTCCGGATGTACACATGACATTTTTGTTGGATTTTTTCTGACATTTTAAAATGTATTTAAATTTATTTTTTCATAATGGGTACATCTACCCTTTCAAGCCAAAACATCATGTCCTTCTAGTTTGTTTTTCGATATGGTCACAATGAATGCAAAATGTTGCAAGAATTAAGTCCTATACAAAGTTACTGCTCCCTTCGTTCACAAAAGATGTCTCAACCTAGCTCAAATTTGTATGTATATAGACATGATTTAGTGTGTACATCCATGCAAATTTGGTCTTGAGACATACTTTGTGAACGGAGGGAGTATTTTTTTTCACCGAAAGCACGGTTCAGTCTGTAAGCCCGTTTAAGAGCGACGTATCTGTTTCTACAACGAATCATTAGTCGCAGTCGCCCAGACATAACACGGTTGCCGTCGTTTTCGTCGCGGTGGAGCCGAGAGAGTTGCGTGTCCCACGTCGAGCATCAAGCAAGCAAACCACTGCACTCCACATGGCCCATGACGAATAAACAAGTCGAACCACTCCCATCTTCCATGGCTTGCCCCGCCCGGCCGGCCTGCGGTATTGCCCGAACCGTGGGCCGTCTCCACCGCACCGGACCACAGTTTCCCGACGCCCTTGGCGTCTCCGTCCAACGCACCATATATACCCACGCCTTCCCCTTCCTCGAACTCAACTCGCTCTCGCTCTCTTCTTCCCCGCACCAAAAGCAGCAGACGCCCTACGTTGACGTACGTAGCTCGCCTTGCTCGATCGAAAGTCACCTCACCTACACACACCATGGCGGCATCAGTGGCCTGCTCCTTCTTCTTCGACGCCGAGCCGCTCGGCGAGGCCTCCATGCCGGCGCTGGACGCGTGCGCGCTGTGCACGAAGCCGCTGGCGCGCGACAGCGACATCTTCATGTACAGAGGGGACACCCCCTTCTGCAGCGAGGAATGCCGCGAGGAGCAGATGCAGCTCGACGCCGTCTGCGCCAGGCAGGCCGCCCGGCGGCTGCGGCAGTACGCTTCCGGAACGGAGGTGCGGAGCGGGCACCCGGAGACCAGGAAGGTGTCCGTCGCGAGCTGACCGGCCGGCAACATGCGCGTGCACGGTGCAGCCGGGTAGAACAACTTCAACTTAGCTTGAACCACCGATCGAACGAGATGAAGTGGTTTGGTTCCTCCGTAGATCTCGCGTGAGCGGCCGGAGAAGGATCTGAGGAAGTTCGTGTGCTGAGGCTCTGGCCATCTGGGTCGCCCACCGGACTCGTCCTTCTCTTCCCTCTGCCAGGGCTCCTTTTGCCTCTCTCTGTGTGCTTGTTTGAGGCTTTGAGCCCGTGGATTGGTGTGGCACCATATGTAAATTGAAACATTTGGAAAGCTTCATGTTGGTACCAATTTTGCGAACTATCTTGACTTGTCTTTGTTCCTGATACCCATTTGGTCTGTCGATCATATTGGTTTACCTAAATTGATTCTAAGGTTACTCGAAAAAAAATTGATTCTAGGCGTTGTACCCTGAAACCTCGCCAAATTAACTATCACACACAGAATGGTTCAGAGAGTACCCGCTTCGTTATTATGAATGAAAACAGCCGTGCAAAGTTCATCTTGTAGATCGACAGGGCATGGACTTGCACAATATCTCAAGAAGTTCTGCCGCTACTCCCTCCGTTCCACATTACTTACACTAAAATGATGTATGCAGATTTATTTTAGTGCTACATGTACATCCATTTTGAAGTCAAGTACTCCGTAATGTGTAACGGAGGAAGTACATGCCAGCAAAAAAGAGGAAAATATTCGTCAGAGTTGGCGTTAGGCATTAATTCAGTAGTTTTGTTGATGAGATCATTTGTAACGATTTGCCTTCGTCTCCGGTATCTGCATGATTGGGATTTCTCTCCAGTTTATGTATTATTAATCTTTTCTCCGACGACCAATTCGTCTCAGCAGTAAACGCATAGACCGGAAGCAAACTCACCGTAATTTATCATCGCACTGTTGCGACTGAACATTGTTTCCCTGTCGCCCCGCGCCGAAAGATGCCCTGAAGGCAGAACGTACGTACGATCTAGGAGACGCGTCACGGCCTGGGTGGATCGGACGGACGGATGCATGCATGCATGCGGCCGGCATGTGTCAGACCACCGGCCGGCGCGCGACAGCGCATCCATGGACGGCCACCGTCCATCCACGCCCACGCATTGCTCGTGCCCCTCCCCTCGATCGGCCGCTCCGCTGCCACCACCACCCGTGTCGCCGGAGCCGGACACGCACGTCGAGCTAACCGCAAGCAGCCAAATCAAACTCTCTCCAAGACCAAGCTGTGCGTGTCGTCACAAACGGTACGGACTTCTCATTGGTGAAATCTTCGGCATTACGGAGTAGTTTACTACGGCTAGCCAGTGACCCTGCAACAACGCGACCGTGCTTCAGCGTGAAGTTTCGCTTATAAAAATCGGCCGGGGCGCAAATCTCAACGAAGCAACGCTAGCTGCGCTGTGCTTGCTTCCCGGAAAGAGGCCTCGCCCGCCGGCGAAGGAGTGCCAGATGCCATTGGCTCCCCGATTCTCTATACTCCAAGTGGACGGACGACGCTGCTCACGAGGGCGGCTAACCAATTATCAACGGCAATTGGACCCAAAGGTTCTCGAGCCGTGCGAGGTGCGTCTCCCCCAAGCCAAGACGCAGGCAGGGCATCGATCCACGCTGAGACCTGGCACGCCCTCCGCCCAAGCTTCGTAAAGCTAAAGCTCGTGTCGATCATACGTGCTCGGCTAGGTCATGAACATGCATGGAGTAACAGGGAATCTGCGGAGGCGTCAGCGGTGTCATCATCGGTTAGCGCGATTCCCGAAGCTTGGCTTAGGTTCATGGCGTGCACGGTGCACCAGCTGCACGAGCCCGCCATGATTCCCGTCCTCACACAGAAAAGAAGAAAGCTACTGTAGCTTATTATTCCTGCCTTCCTGGTCTATGGAAACGGCATGGCGACACTGTGTGTTTTTATGCCTAACCTGTGCCGCGTGTTGCGACCTCATACGTGGGCGAAATTAAAGCGCCTATGATTATTAGTGTCACTAGTGTGGGAGCAGTGTTGCTTACTTGCTTTACCTTAACAAAAAGTTTAGGGATGCTGCCTACTAGTGTAGGTACATTCGCGCGAGCACATGATGACTCCATCCCGGTACGGCGAATGCTGGGAAAGCACCAGCATCGATCGCAGCAAGGGCAGGTGTGTAAAAAACGGCCGGGATAATTGGTGTGCAAGTAAAGAAACGAATTGGTGGTACAGGTTACTACTTCGACTTTGTTTGCTAAGCCGGCCGGCCGGCCGGTACACGTGTGACGGTTGGGATCTAGGAGAGGCATGCACGATCATGCATGCGTACGTGTGCACGCATAGCCCGGTCCTCGTCACCCATGACACGTACCTGCAGCTGCACTCGTGTCTTGCCTCGGCCAAGTCGCTGGACACAATGTGCTTATGCCACAAAACAGCTGTTGTTTGTTTGCTTCAAATGGCACCGGACTTGTGGGTCCAGCAAGCAAGGTATGGTCACGGTGTCAGTCGAACAATCTGCTCGTTCTTCCCTTCGCCTTGCCCGCGCTAACCACCGTGCCCATGGTTTCCATGGAGCTGTAATTCCAGCATTATTTGGGACTTCTAGATGCAGTCTCTCGTCGTCTAAACAACTGAAACGTGGAGCAGAGTAATTCTTTTTGTTCGTCAATGCTAAGCTGGTACTGACGGCCACAAAAACCTAGCTAGTCTGGCAACATTATTGACTACGTGAGGCGAGGTAACAGCAAACGGAATTCCTTCATGTGTTCATGTTGGGTGGTTGCGAGTTCAGACACTGATGAATCCCCGGTGTCAGGAAGAATTCTTCCTCCGAGAGTTGTTATTTGTTAACACGAAAAATTTAGAGAATACCGGGGTAGACGACTTTCGTTCCTTCTTCTAGAGGCTACCGAAAACTGCGATTAATTTCCCATTCCCATTTGTTTTTCCTACATGAATATTTTATCGGAGACACCTGGAGTCCTGGATTCCCTTCCGCATTTTTTTTTGCTAAACACAGTACAACGCAAGCGCCCATATACACGCACACACACTCACCCCTATGAACGTACGCACGCACACCCTACCCCTGTGAGCACCTCCGAGAGACTTGAGTCGGCGGGTCGAGTCTTGAAATTGACGAAGTCATCACGGCCGCCTCGCTATCGACGGGAACGTTGCCTCCCACTGAAGAATATTCCGCCTTAAATGAGAAACACCAGCATCAAACCTGGGGTTTGAACTCTCATTTTCGCTTGTAAGATAAGAGGAGATATACTTAATTACGGCCCATTTCCGTATGCCACGTCGTGTCACATTTTCTGTGACTGGTATTCGTACGAAAGGTTCTTATTCCCTTCTATTCCTCTGGAGAGAATACAGTAGGGTTGCTTTCTGCGCAACTCAAGAATCTCTAGTGTAGTCATGCGTGACTCAGCCAAGCGTGCATTTTTTTTATTCCTTCTACTTATTCTTCTTCCGTAGAGAGGAATCTAGTGAACAACAACCGAATAATCAATTCGATCTTGTGTCAAATAATCAGGGGAAATTAATTAATTCACTCATCTGACCGGGCTAAGTCAAGCGTGACTGTATATATGCAGAGAGCATTTGTTTCTGTCATATATCATTGTATGCAATATTTGACCGTGGAAAGCAGTCACTTTCAACGTCTTCGGACCAGTGATCATCTTATGATCTCTGATATTTTTCAGCGAGCGAGGAGGAAAATCGTCCGTTACATTTGACCATCTTCTGTTAGCCTTTCGCAACGATTGGCTCTGTTTCCATTTACATAATCATATTTAGTCCTACCAAGTGTACTACCAGAATTAAACTGTGTCAGAGATATTTTACAAGATAATCAGCAGCTTCATCGATGTTAAGATTTTACTAGTGTTGTCAAGCAGAAAAGAGCAGCAGGGGCCACGGGGTTATGTCTACATGATGCCAAGAATTGACAGCCGTCGATGCACCAACGAGGCACAGGACCCAGCAGAAAACTCCACAATGTCGACACCCTGCATTTGGCACATCGGAACGACGCTTTTCTCTGTGGCGAACGTGAATCTCTGGACTCGTGACAGCACCGCCAATATATGAACAATGCAAACAGCAAAAGTATAAAGAAAAAAGAAAAACGCCATGTCCAAGCGTGTTGAGCCCACTGGTGCTTCGTCGCGGCTGAAAACGACGGCGGCGCGAGTGGCGACAAGATACTTAGATACGTACCCGTCAAGCTCGGCGATGAATATGATACCGCCACCCATGTCTCTTTCGACGCACTTTCCCCTCCCTTCCTCTACAGTGGAGAAGGGCGATTTTCTGGAATCGCCTGCTCGCCGCGCTCTCGCCGCCGCGGATCCGTGGGATCTCTCTCCCCCCGTCCGCTCCGGCGGCGGGTGGGTGGGGGATCCCCGGATCCCTTCGTGTACATAGAGTAGGGGTGAGTGGGTTCCCGCCGGCGGCGCTGTGGAGGCGGTGGTGCGGTCGGTGGGGTTTTGGCGTCGGCGACCTTCCTCTTCGGCGGTGGAGCTCCGGTGGTGCTTCGTCGCGCGGTCGTCGACCTCTCCGTGCTCGCGGATCCTTGGATCTGCCGTGTGCGGTCTTCTTCTCCAGCTGCTGCGGTGCGGCGGCGCTGGAGTCGTGTTGCTCGTCCAGGGCTGGACGAGGTCTCCAGCTTCTTCCTGCGGCGGATCCGAAGGCGGCCGAGGCAAAGCGGCGGTGCGGTGCCGGGGGGGCGTCTGCTGTGGGTGTTCATCGACAAGAGGTCCGTCACGGCGCGGCGGACAGGCTAGGCGGCGTCTCTCAAGGGATTAAATGCTCCCAGGCAGTGGTAAGGTGGTTGCTGGCCTTCGTCTTCGTCGCCGGCGTAGCTGCGGCTCTCGGTGCTAGCTCTGGATCCTCTACGTATTGTTCTTCACTTTATGTATTTCTACTATGTACTTTGTATGTGGTGTTTTGGTGAATATACGTGGAAAAATGCAAAAAAAAAAAAACCCATGTCTCTTTCGTCTCGTACTACCAAAACATATTACCGGAGCTGAAAAATGGAGCACTGTACTTGCAACAATAAAGTATGGGCATTTTTAATCGAATTAGTATCTTCTGAGTGAAGTAAGCTAACAAGAAAAAACTGACCAAGCATTCGATAATAAAGTACGGGCATTTTTATTGTAGTTTCAAAAGAAAAAGGAGCCATTTTATTAGTATATTCGATGAGTGAAGTAAGCTAACAAGAGAAAATTGACCAAGCAATCCATAATAAAGTACGGGCATTCTTATCATAGTTTCAAAAGAAAAAGGAGCCATTTTATTAGTATATTCGATGAGTGAAGTAAGCTACTAACAAGAGAAAATTGACCAAGCAATCGATGCTGCTAATTTTAATCGAATGATTGAGATCATTAACATGGGAACATACCCCCACTTGTTATTACAGGTGCTTTGATGACTCGGAGCTGCCCTAGAGTTCGAACTTTTAATGTGAGGAATGGTGCTTCCGGTTCCTATACTGTTCGTAGGGGATTGATTGTGAGTGGTTCTTTTTCAATTAGTGGGTTACCAACCAGTGTATTGGGTGTCAAAGAAAGGGACCTTCTTGATAGGGGCATACAGTATGTATGATTTATGGTGTTTGGTAAAAAGAACCATGGGATTTGCTTATCTGTTTATTTCCCCGGCTTTTTTATTTGCAAATTAACTGAAATATCATAAAACCACAATAACTACTATTAGGTTATCACAAAACCACAACTGAAGAGTTTTTTATTCAAAAAACACAACGAATGGGGGTAAGTTGTTCCACAAAACCCTAATTTTGTATTTTCAGTTATTAGACAACGTTTTCACACACTTGACGCGCCCTATAGTCCATGACATGTGGGCTGGTCCGGCGTGGCGCATTGTCCGACATTCCCAATAGAGTTCTGAACCATCTGGGTCGGCATGGGAGTGCCAGACCACATCACGCTATTGGGAGGATGAGTACGCGTCGATTTGTGTCTCGCCCCCCAATATGTCTATTGGGAGGGTTATTGGAAGCGTCGGTGGAGATTCTATTAGGTATGACGGGGTGGATCTGGAAAGTACAAGGGAGGGCTCAAGCTCAAGAATGGAGAAGATGCGTAGGCAGGTTTCAATCCACAAGACTGTCTGACCCCTCTGCGCCGGACTGTTTGGCCCATTAGACACGAACCGGACACTGCCCGGATAGACATGCATGTCATCGGACTATCCTACACTTGGAGAAGCCGCCAAACACATCGTCAAACATGTCCATAGACTATCTGATTCTTAGAGAAATCTCCGTGAAGAACAGGACGCCAGGCGAATGATGGGTGCCGCACTGTCCAGCGTGAAATAACCCGGACTATTCGGGGAGCCTCCTGTGTGCAGGATTTGGGCCGAACCAATGTTTTCTTACCCCTATGTGTGTAGCCAATAAATACCCCTACCCCCCTCATATCTAGGGTTGGACATGATCTAGAACATGGAGCCTTAGTTTGCTCCCTAATTTTCCAGGTGGAATCCAAACTCAAGGTCTCTCCATGATTGAATGACTCGAATACCTCTTCATCGCCAATCTTTCCTCCTAAGGATTCAATTGGATGACTGACAAATAAGAAAAACCGACTTAGAGTGAGTCGTTTCAAGTGGAAGCAATCCAAACTCTTGGGCATTTATTTCTTTTAATTGGATGTCCGGAACTCTGACATATTTGTTATTTATATCCACTTTTGAGTTTGTGTTCTTCTTTCTACCATGTCGTCAATATTCCCCTTTCGTTATTCGTTTCCGTGGTCAGGTCGTGAAGATCGGGCCACCTACCCATATGAGGATGACATGTGAAGGAAAGATCATCAACCAAAAGAGAATAACATGTATTGTTAGAGAAAATGGTATTCGATGATCGATTGTGTCTTCCTTAACGATTTTCGATGAGTTTAGCTTGCCAACTAAAATGTTACTCTCATGTTACCATCGGTTGGTCATCTCATGTTGCCATCAGTTGGTCATCTCGCAGACAGGCGTGTACAATACCCCATCAAAATATAAGAACTCACGAAATTGTTATTGCTCGGCCGACTAGTGTTTTAATTTTATGAAGTCTTAGTTGATGGGGGCATAGCCACCCAATTAGCCTCGATATCAGTTTTTTGTTTTTCTTTGGGGAGTAACAATCCATGTTTTGACTTTCACCGTGCAACAGTACACATATCTAATGGCTCGATGATATTTTTAAATTTTATACATGCAGTTGGCAGATTCGAAATATCTCATGTTGCTAACAAAGAGTATGGTTCTATGCACCTTGTGACCTTGTCTCGTACCTAGATCTCAGGTTAGAAGCTACCGATGCAATTAGTTGAGTCGTTGCTCAGCGGTCACTGGCTCACTGGCCACTGCTCGGTACTCCGTACCTATCTCCGGAGCAACGCACGCTAGATACTCTGATGCAATCATGGACCAATTGCATTAGCACACACTTGATACCTCCCTAGTTTGGCCAGTTGCATGGCACCCTTAAAAAGGGAGCACGCCATCAACGGCACACTGCACACGATACATGTAACATCACACGACAAGATGTGGGAGACGATAAGAAGGCCTTGGTTTAATTCTTTAGGTTAAATTTTCAGGTCCGGCCTTCAATCCGGGTAGGGATTGTCGTCAAATCAAGCGGCCGTACCTACCGCGCCCCTGTTTTTCTATCTATCTGTTTAGTTTAGCTTAGTTTAAGTTATTAATCACGATGGATCCATGGAGCCAACCGCTGCTCACTCAACTGAAGAAACTCAAACGAATCGTTTCAATTAAACTAGTCCATCGAATCGGATGTGACCTGTTCGGGAGAAATTCAACGGGATGGTGGGAAAAAACAATCAAAGTGGCGAGAAATGAATGAATAAATATCGATCGAACTGTTGGTTGGGCACTGCTGACTCTTGATTCTGCTCGCTGGAATAGTGCAATGGTGCGGCCATGGACCACCCCCACGCACGGCTCCACCACCACGCGCCCCTGTTTTGACTTGCCGCTCAGCAACCGGGATTAGCAATCAATCAAGGATGACAGCCAGCCAGCTCGTGCCTCGTGGTGTGTGCTTTGCAACTTGGTAGCCCGCCCCTAGCTTCTAGAGAAAAGCGCTTGTGCTAGTGGCCCACTATGTTGTGAGAGAAGTGCATGTTACAACCCTGAACTTACACCGGAGTTTAACTTACAACCCTGAAGTTCAAAACCGGTTAAGACACACCCCCCAACTCTTGAAACCGATCAGGATTCAACCCTCCCCTGCCAGTTGACCGGTTTTGTACAGTAAACCAGCCAGTCAGCAAAAAAATTCGAAATATCCATAAAAAATCGAAAAAAAATGTTTCAAAAAACTGTAAAAAAAATTATGTAACATTTTTTTAAAAAAATAAGTAAAATTAAATTCGGGCCTGTTAGAAAGTTTGAAATTTCGCACTGTTCGGAGGTCATTTTGTCTTTTTTGCCACGGGCTCCTCGAATGTCCAAACTTCACCAAATTTGGCACGGGTATCATGCACTAAAGCATCTTTCACCACAAAATTTTTTGAAATTTTTTGAATTTGTTTGCTATTTTTAATGATTTTACTGTTCACCAGGAGTAGATTTGGGCTTGCTGACTGCATGGTTTACTGTTCAAAAACCGGTCAACTGGGACGGGAGGGTTGAATCCTGACCGGTTTTAAGAGTTGGGGGGTGTGTCCTAACCGGTTTTAAACTTCAGGGTTGTAAGTTAAACTCCAGTGTAAGTTCAGGGTTGAAATATGCACTTCTCTCCTGTGTGGTGGGTCCTAAAGAAAAAGTCTCGGCTAATAGGGGGAGGTTCTATCAAGGAGAAAAATATCCTACATGCCACTTGTGTTGGCCAAATGTTGAATCTAGCACCTGAGTTTGTGGACTATTGTGTACGGCAATGGGATATAGTCACTAATATTTGCTATGGAGAAAGACCATGGTGACTTTTTTAATGATCCCGCCGCTAAGTCTATGATCGGTGTAAAGGTTAAAAACATGCGAAGACGATCTTTCATGAAAAAAGAAGAAGACACTTTTGATCTTTGATCTTTCTCACCACATAGTATGTGCATTTGATGGCCAAGATACAATTCACAACCAACTAGTATATATTTTGCCAAGATAAATTTGCAAAGATAATTTCATGCATGAACAAAAGAGGATCAAAAAATTGTGTCGCCTGGAACAAAAAGTCTTCTCTTCTGAACACGTAGCAAAAAATACTTACAACCCTCAGTAATATTACACATATTACACATTCAAATGCTAACACATTTGACATTAGTTAGAATATCTTTACAAAAGTTCAACACAATGTAGAAATCAACGTGTGCAAAAACCGCAATGCAATAGTTAGTTAGGCCCCGCTTGGATACTTATTTTATTTCCCATCGGTAGATTCCTACCCCTGTTTTTTCAGCGCTCTCCTAATTCGGAAGGGAAGAATACGGAGTTGTGTCGGTCCGTTATTTATACCCCCATTTACGGAGCTGAAACGCCAAACCAATCTGGGCCTTAAGATTTGTTTTATAGAGTATATGATTAGCATTATCACTCGAGTTTAGCGTATCGAAAATCTTTCATGGCTAGAAAATTACACAAAAATAACAACGCCAACTTCCTTGTTCATTTCGCTAACTACAAACCACAAAGTTTAGCAACATCAAAATACATCGGGGCACCCTGCTTTATGTTTTAGTGGTACACTGAATTTCATCGACCATGGAGGTCCATAGCGAAAAAGTAGCCCACTCCCTCCAAAATATAAGGGGTCTCTTCTCCACGCAATCCTCCACCACTCCTCCGTCCGTTCTTTCCCAGCTGAAAAACAAGAAGAGAAACCAGAGCCAGTTTGCCAAAGAAGCTTGCCATACCACTTACCAGCCCATTGATCTCCATGGAAATCTACGGTGACCTCGAGGCCGGCTGCCTCAGCCACACGGTCTCGCCCGTGAAGCCGGCATCCTCGCCGCGGAAGTCCGACCGCCTGTTCTGCGACCCCTGCGACGACGCCAACGAGCTCCTCGGCCACCACCACTACCTAGACATCTGCTTCAGCTGCCGGAAGCTCCTCGCCGGGAACAGAGATATCTTCATGTACAGGTGAATACGCACTACTAACTTACATGGCCTGATCTAATCTTGTAACAACCTCCTTTGAAGAATTGTTTCTGATGGCATCTTGATTCTTTTGTCTTGCAGAGGTGACATGCCTTTCTGTAGCGAGGAGTGCAGGCAGGAGCAGATCGAGATTGACGAGGCGAGGGAGCAGCGGTCGAAGCAGACGGTGAGGGCGGAGGAGCAGCAGAGGCTGAGGCAGCAGCAGAAGCAGAGCCCCCAGAGGATCCCGGTCTGGGCGTGGTAGCAGTTTTCCAGCACCGAACTTAGGATTTAGCAGAAATACCTTCAATCAAGAACAAAAAGCTCGATGAGCCGGACAGTCCAGATCCAGTCGAGAGGATCGCCGGTTAGACGGGACGACGAGGGGAGCAGCAATATCGGCTCCGTCTTTTGATCTCCGAAGATGGAGACGAAGAAGAGTGAATTTTGTTTGTGAATTACCACTGGTTTTTTGTTCCTTTAGCACGGTTGCTCGTAGCAAAAAATGAAAGAATGGTGTGCGCGTGCAACCGTTGCAGCCGCGTTCGTGTGTGGCTTAAGGTGTATAACCTGTTGATATATGAAAGAAGTGAGAGGCATAACAAAAGCTCTCTCAAGTTTCTCATCTGTTCATCTGTGTTCTTTGTTTTTGACAGTTTATCTGTGTTCTTTTGTGCCGTTCCATGCTTCAATGATTCCGCGCCATTAGTGCCACAACCGAAACAGATGATTGTGTTGCCACAGCTGTTTTCAGCAAAGGCAATTCATTAAAACTGGCCTTTATTCAGCTCCTGGGAAGAACAGAGTACCCGTTGCGTGTTGTAAAAAAATAAAGCCGTTGTCTGCAAAATACTGTGTAGATACAGCAGAGATCCAACCAACGGCTCTGTTCGTTCTCAGAGGAGCAGGGCAGGTTAATACTCAGAAAGCCTAGAAGCAACCAATGATGCCTTCAGTTCATTTTCTTACTGACGAAAATTGTAGGCCGTGAATGAGTAACAATTAGTATTAATTGGACGTTTGCCCCGTGAAGAAAGGCAAAGATGCAATATGCTCAAATAAACAAATGGAGATATGTTCTTTTCGGCAGCATAGCTGTGATTTCATTCGTGAAGCCTGCTTCTCGGAAACTTACCTTAATTAAAGGCGCAACAAGGAGATATTTCAGAGCATCTCAACCGGCGGCTCGCAATGAACGGTCCGACAAACTGTGTTGGATAGATGTTATTGGAAGAACCGGCACGCTGATTTTTCCTAAAGCACTATAAACTTAGAAACGCAATGAAATCGTTCAAATTTCATTCGAATTTTTGATAATTTAAATCATAAAATTTGCATGAAGTTCACCACTGTATATTCAAACATTACATATGTAAAAAGTTAAATAAAACTAACAATAATACTAATTAGGCAGATGTGGCGGCAACGGTGTCCTAGTCTTCATCGGAGTCAATAATTATCACCGACAACCCGACTTGGTGGCAGCCAAGTGGCGGTGGCGTAGCCAAGGATGCTTCGATGGCCACCTGCATTTCGGGCTATCGCCAGGCCTCCGGGAAATCCTCCTCCTCCAGGGGTGGGCCGCCCACATAGCTCGGTTGCGGCTAGCACATGTTGTAAAAGTTCTACGCTGCGTCGGAGTCATCAGACAGCGGGAGGAGGTTAGCCGAGAAAACCACTGAAGAGGCGGCTCGCAATCATCGGAGGTAGGGAAGAAAATGTTCATGCGACCCTCATACTTTACCTGCATGTGCTTGTCCCCAATGGGCGCCGACATGGCATACGCGGGATCGTACGGTTACTCCCATGGCATGGCCACCACATCCTTTTGATGAAGGCGAGATGCGCCTCGCCGTTGAGCGACGATGACACTGGGCCGTGGACAAGCATCCGGGAGGCGGCAATTGGGTAGCGATGGAATGTTGTTGAGCACGTGGGCGTGTGCGCCTCCCGCAGCGAGCGCAGACGACATACATCAGGTGCGTCGGAAGGCGGGAGCGGTGGAGACGGATGCGAAGTTACACAAGACGAAATTCCTCGTCACGCGTGACGAGCTACCGAGTTCGAGCCGAGTCGTTAAACTCGTTCCGATACAAAGTTTTGGATATTTATATACTAGTGTCAAACTGACAATATTGTTTGCGCTAATAATGGTGTAGAGTTGCTATCTCTTATCTCTACTATATAATATCAGTAGAGTTTCTTCCTCCCGTTTTTTCGTCCGTCCGTGGTGGTACGTCGTGGTTGTTTTTCATTTAAGCCCAAGAGTTTTCAAAACTCAACCCGCACTCCAACTTTTAAGTCACAGTTCATTGTGCAGGTTTGCACTTTAGCCCCTGATTCCTCCCTGCTCTCTCTCCTCCAAGCGGCAGCGAACGACCGACGTCGGGAGACACCACCACCACACTCGATCCCCTCCATCCGTGATTGCTGAGTTTAATCACTGATGCTACACGAGTCCCGATCTGTGGATTTATCTCGCCGTCGCGAGGTCACGGCCGGCTGCCGTACGCCGCGCGGGCGTGCCCTGAGGTGAAGAACAAGCGAAGATAATGGCTCGTGGTGGTCGCCGGCTTAATGCCGCCAGCGGCCTGGCCTCGCGCGGCATAACCACCAGCTTCGAGCGGAAGCAAGTGGGCCGGCCAACAGTCGAGCGAGCGGCCGCTCCCTGTTCCGGCCATATGAAATTAGGATGTTGACCCCCAGTTCACAGACACAAATCGCAGAGCATCTCTCTGCTCTCGCGATTGGGCGGCGACATGGGCGGCGGCGACGGGTCAAGGCGGGCGGCGAAGGGTCAAGGCGGGCGGCGCCGGAGTCCAGGCAGGCGGAGGGCACGGGGATGGAGTAGGGCGACTGGGCGTATACGGGCCATCTCGGCCGCCAGGGACAAACTGCCGGAAAAGGACTGAACTCTGCTGCTAAGAATAGGGAGAAGCTGCCACCATGCTCCCTATTCTTCCTCCTAACTCCTAAGCCGCAACGCTGCTGCTGCGCCTCCAGCTAGCTAGCCAAGTTTGTCGCACGTCCAGCACTCGTCGCGTCGCCGGCTGTCCTCATGTCGAGCGGGTCTTGCCCAAAACCAGCTGGGAGCATGCTTGTTACTTACACCGGCCAGGGTCCGCCGAGCCGCGGAGCGAGGTGCCGGGGTGGACGAGAGCAACCGGCGGCAACCTTACACGGTGGCAGATCGAAGAAGAAGAAGAGGAACTACCGATTGGGGATTTTCTTCCATGCGGTATTGTTTTTTTACACGTGAAGTCAACGAGCAGTTGGAAAATTAATTTTACCTTCGCTACTAAGAGAAAAGAAGGTGGCCCATGAGTCTAACCGGCCCAGTTAAGGTCTTACGTTCGCTACGTCATAGCCCATCGAGCGACCGAAGTAGCCAGTCAAAATATGAATCGGAGTACACTCTGATCCTGCTTCGACACGGAAAAGAACTCTGCTTCGACCAGATCCTACAGCGCCCATGGGACGACTATAAAATACTCAAGTTGCTCCATCGACACCACAGCAAGTTACGGCCGAAGCCTACAACATCGTTGTTCAACGTCCGCCGTCTCGCAGTTTTGACGACTTCGTCGAACTGCGTCTGTTCGTGCTCCATCCAAGGTACGTGATTAAAAAAACGACTAAATAGACAGATCAATACACATCCTGTTTTGCGAAACTGATTAGCTGTCTCGTCATGACATATATTGATAAAGCTGAGTGGTTTAATCCCCAGATCGGAAGAATCACAATCAGAACATGATCAGATATTTGTGTGGCAATTCACGTGATATAGATTGGTCCCTGTCGGTTATGCGATTTGCGGGGCAAGTTCTGATCCGGTGGAGCAGCGCCTCTGGCAACGCTAATCAGTTAGACCGACTAGGCTAGCTTCAATAGGTGCGTATTTCGTGGACTAAAGATTAAACGTGTGCTGTAAGATCTAATCAAGTTCATCTTTTTAATTGATGACAGATTTATGCAATATGGAAAACACTGATGCAGACGAGGAATTTGGGACCCAATCTCCAATCATAGATGTCAAGGAGCAAAGAAGGAAAAAAGATAGAGATAGATATGCACGGATGACCAACGAAGAAAAACAAGAAAAATTGAAAAGGCGTCGTGAAGCTTATCAACAAAGCAAAACAATTAAGGATTTAACCCAGTTGCACAAAAAATGCACACGGGGAGGATGAAATATGCAGATTTAAAGCCTGAACAAAAGACAAAAAAATGCGTGCGAGAAAAGCAGAAATATGCAAATATGCAGCCAGAACAAAAAAAACTAGAATAAGCAAATTATAGCTAATCGTGAGTTTAGACGCAACACACCATGCAAAGAATCAATTGCGATGGTGAACCCTGCATATGTCGAATCAAAAGAGGAAGTTAGTAGAAAAAATGCTAGAATAGAGCAAATTAGAGCTAATCGTGAGTTTAGACGCAACACAACATGCAAAGAATCAATTGCAATGGTGAACCCTGCAAATGTCGAATCAAAAGAGGAAGTTAGTAGACGTAGATCTTCGATGTATACCAAGAGATAATATGCGATCGGTTTCAACCAATAGTTGTCTGTTGTTCACTCCGGCCGTAGCAACGCACGGGTGCTCTTTTTATTTGAGGTGTCAAATCATGTACATATGCTTGCTCTGTATTTTCTGTTTCCAATTTCCAGAAATTGCAAGTGTACATATTTTGAGTTGGAGATGGACGCTAAGCTGTCGTGTTGTTAGTGCAAAATGGTTAATCTTGTGAAGCTACAATATAATTATATTCAGATTTATCAGTGAAGTTATCTGAGTAACTAAATTATCTCATGCTTCTCTGTTCAAATCAAATGGATTTGCCGATTATAGTTACGGAAATAGCAGGCAGTTGATCTGAACTTTTTTCCGTCTTTTTTCTCTCTAGCTATACAGGTGCAACCAGATTTAAAAGTTTTACCTTATAGAGTAATGTAAGCGCTGCACATCATACGGAACCTAGCTTTGCAGCGACACACCGAGGCAAATGTTGTGACTTGCGAGCGGCATGACCAAGGATACTAAGTAGAATGTGAGATTGTCCCGAATCCTAGGCCTAACCTCGTCCCGTGAGATTGTCCATTGCAGGAGTGATGTATATGAAAGCTATTACTTTAAGGTGTGTCTAAGATACTAAGTAGAATGTTAGTCAATAAGAGATAATTTTTTTGATTGTTGCTTTGTATGTATTTGAGAAATTACGTCGAAAGGGTGAACCAGATCTAGGTTTACACGGGTCGAACGACTTTCGAGAAAAATTGGATTATGTCATGTTTTTTAATTGATTTGTTTTATTTCAATCCCGTTGCAACGCACGGGCATTTTGCTAGTCATTATAATCTATCTTGCAGTGCATCTAGACGCAGGGCCCACCTGTCAGGTTCTGTAGCAGCAACCCAAGACAAGGCACCTCTCCGCTCGTACGTGCAACACGTAGCAGTACCATACACGTTAATTTTCTAGTAACCTGACCTCACACCGTGCGAACCTCGCCGTGACCAAACGCTAAACTACACATAAGGCAAAGCATGTTGGCGCTAGTGGGGCCCTGATCCTGGCCTAAGAACCAGTGCTGGTTACTGATACTGACCTAAGAACTAGAGATAACAAATCTTTCTCGTCCAGCCCGTAGATTTCACCGGTTTGTTCCATGCCCATGCATGTGCACCCGGGAATCCTTTAGGCAATCTAGGCATAAAACAAGCACTTAAGCACGCATGCATAAACAAAATATAATTGCAGGACAGGAGTAGGTTTCTAGTTGTAGAAGAGGCGATTCGCTTGCCATGTTACGGCCACCGTGCTCGCCTCTGGCCGGAAGGGAAAACGCCACGGCGAAAGGGAATCTCTTCTGCCGGCGGTTAGGGGCGCACCGGCGGGGAGCCCCGCACGTGGCGGATCGCACCCATGCGCCGTGGTTCTCTGCGCCAGCGCCGTCCTGCCCCCTCTGCCCGCTACACGCAGAGACCGGATCGGAACCCCGGCCACCGTGCACGCACGCGGAACGGCGACGGCCTGGCGGTGGTTGGCTGCGGTGAGCGAGATTTTACCGGTTAATGTCCCGGCGTTGGACTGGCCTTACTTTACGTCGTCCTCGTGACGACGATGGGTTTGAATAAACGGAGGCGCTTACAATGGTTTTAATGGCGGGTTGCTTTCGGCAAAGGCATGGACGCGCTTGTCGTTGTTCAGAGTTAAGGACGCTTACGAAGGCGACAATATTGGGGTTTCTGAATTTTTTTTTTCCAGAGGGGTGGAAGGGAGGGATGTGCTCATTTCGCGTTGTCAAGACAGCGACCCGAATGACATATATGGACATGTGGGGTACGTAGTTTATTACTCACTTGCGACTTCCTCACAAGAAAAGAATATAAGTGGTAGTCAATTCATTTCACTGCTGTCAGGATGAAAGGAACGTATATATTCAGACATTCAGTAGTGTGCAAGTTGGACAATGAAAAAAAAACACAATGGCAACGAAAAGCTTAGGTTCCCCGCCTTGGCTCCTATTCATAGCATCGTCCTCCTCCGATCGCCTGCGAAATCGTAGCCTCTCGTCGTTCGCCGTTGGCTAAAAATGGCGCTGGCCCGTGCCCTATTTGTGCACACCCCGGAAGACGGCAAGCCAGGCGAGCTGCCGGACGTACATTAGTGGCCCATGTCACGGCGGCATTGCTCCCACTTGTCGCAAGCCTAAGGCGCTCGCTGTTCCGCCGCAGGCAGGCAATGATGAAGGGGAGCGGTGCCATCATGAACATGAAGCCGACCTCGCCGTCGTCCATGTTCTACGTCCACGAGGCGGACGTCGCCCACGGCCACCACTTCCTCGAGGAGTGCTCCCTCTGCGCCAAGGCGCTCTCCGGCGACATCTTCATGTACAGGCACGTCCGCCGGTCAGGCGCTCCGTCCTCCTGGGTGCCGGTCGACCATATCTCGTTCGTGTATGTGACTGAATGTGGGTGTTTGTGCAGAGGTGACACGCCGTTCTGCAGCGAGGAGTGCAGACGGCAGCAGATCGAGGTGGACAGGGCGAGGCACCGGCGGAAGAAGCACGCGGCGGCGCACGCGGTGTCGGCGAGGAAGGAGCACCACCGGCACCACCACCACCACCACCGTCAGCACCAGCACCAGAGGGCCATGGCGAATGGCACCCCGTGGAACGATGCCGGGTTCGCCGCCAGAAGCCCCGCGTTGCGCGTGTGATCCATCCGATCTGACCGGCACTACCCGTCTCTACGATAGTACGACTACGCGCGAACCCTTGGGGTTTAGGGACCGGTTGCGTTAGTGATACACGGGTACACGGGCGGATGGACCTTGGTTTTGTTTCTAGTATTTTCCCAAGGTTAGAACTCTAGAGCCATGGATGGATGCATGAGCTCCCTCTGCATTTTTCTTCCCCCAGATTAACTTGGCTAGTGTTCTGCTGTTGTGGAATGGAATTGATTTTCCGGACCAAAACGATCTAGATCACATGTAAATCTTGTTACTTTTCTGAATATAATTTTTTACAAGCTTTCTGAACCTTGGATCAACATTAGTTGAGACTGCTTGAGTAGTAGAGTATCACAAAACGAATCACAAGCGGACGGCTCAACAGAGTCAGCGATGCAATGGAAAACATAAACTATGCTGATTTAGCTTCTTTTAAAAGTCACCTAAAGATGCGTAGTCGGATTGGATGCCCGGCAATATTGTAGCGAATACAATCCAACCCATAGATCTTACAAGATGTCTGGCCTGGTTTCCCGGCATCTTCTTCGTCATGTTCGACAAGAACAGGTAGTGCATATTCTTGTGAAGAGTTCAGCTTTTCAGCTCCAGATCTCTTCTCCCACAAAGTTATCTTGAAGATCATTATTTCTTGCACGGCGGAAGTGAAGTCTCAGTGGAATTTAAAGATGTGCGCAAACACCTACCCATAAAAGGATGTATATTCGAGCGAGAAATCTCACATATCTGTCATGGCAGCTAGCCCACTTCTATTGCAACTACAGCTTCAGACGAAAAAGCCTAAGAAACGCAAGAATTCCACCACGAACCCTAAAGCAAAGGAAAACGCTTAACAGCCCCCGGAGGATCGCAACGCGCTCATCCTCCTGGTTCCGCGGGCGACACGCGTCCCTCCACGCGAGACATCGATGCGGTGACAGGCCCACCACGTCTAAAACTGCCTTATCTCTTCCAAGTCGCTCTCCTCCGCTCATTTTCCTTCTGCTTTCCCGTTTCTTCTTTCTCTCGTTCTGCGCCAGAAAAAAAAGCCTCGCACAGCCATGGCCATGGCCATGCGAGGAGCAAGTCGCTGTGTTGCCCAAGCTCCACCACCCGGCCGGCGGACCCTGATGCGCGGAGCCCGCCGTCCCCAAGCTCGACCGCCTCGCCGCTCGGGTTGCTCTCCACCGCGCCGGCAACCATTGACGCCCCTAACGTGCTCCTCCTCCAGGGACCCGACCGCTGGGGCGCATCGTTCTTAAAATCGACGCCGGGATGCTGCCAGAGGACGCTGCCGCCGCCCGCTGCTACCAGCGTTGGGGCAAGGTGCTTCCAATGCACGGCGGCACTGTTGCCGACGTGGCGACGCGGTGCTGCCATGACCATGGCTGCTGTCAGAGGTGATGTGGGCGGTTGCTACCAGTACTTGACGAGGTTGCTGCCAGAGTTGGGGCGCGATGCTACCAGAGGGCACGGGCAGTGCTACAAGCGCGAAAAGCATGGGCGGCAGCACCGGAGATGGCGATGCTGCAATGGGCACCAACCGGTGCTATCAGAGACATGGAGGGGTGCTTCCACCGACGACATAGGATGCTGCCAGCCAAGGGGAAGGTGGCCTTACCACCGGAGGCGGTGATGGCCGGTGCTACAAAGGCGGAGCGATATTTGCTACCCAAGGTTGATCTTCGGTGCTGCAAAGAGCAACCCACGGAGCTACCAGCGCCGAGGTACGTTGCTACCAGGGGCATGGCGCCACTGCTGCCAGCGGGAGGCATGTTGCTCCGAGGGCTCAACGGCGTTCTTGCCATGGTGGCGGCATGGTGCTTCCACGGCACGGCGGCGTTGGTACCATGGTGGAGGCGCGGTGCTTCCATGGCACGGCGGCGTTGCTACCATGGTGGAGGCGCGGAGCTTCCACGGCACGGCGGCGTTGCTACCATGGTGGAGGCGCGGTGCTTGCACGGCGGCGTTGGGCGCCGGTCGCCTCCGGCCGGCCGTCGCCGGTGAGAGGCGCTGCCAGCCGAAAGTCACCGGAGTTGCGAGCTACATGCGTCCTGTGTCGCGTCTGTGCGTAGTTGGGGGCGGGGGGAATTTTTTCTGCGAGGGGAAAGGGGAGCTGCACATGGGGCGGTTGACCACGTAAAGCGACACATGTCGCTTGCTCCTTGCGGAGTTGGGGGCTTCCGATCCTCCGGAGGACGCTCAGCGCTTCCCTAAAGCAAATCCTTCAATAAAATTAGCTAGCTACTGGACCCCTAAAGCAAATCCTCCAAGAAAAATAGCTAGCTAGCTACTGGACCCCTAGATCATGGCATAAAGAAATTGGAAGGGTGCGGCCGTGGGATCACGAGGTCCGTCCACCTGTGGCGTCGTTGTCTCCCCACCGTGAACTGCGGGGTGGCTGGAATCCGGGGAACCAACTACCGGAGTCACCTTTCGTTAGTTTAACTCACCCCCGGCTGCTATACCTGCTCAACTAGCGATGTCCGTGCTACGATGGCAATTTCTTAACGATAGCTTGACACTGCCAGAAAGATTAACTAGTGGTGCTGCGTACAAAGGTGACCAGGATACCTCCAAAACCTACCCCATTTAACTAGTGCTCCGCCCATCACCAATAATTTGGCCACCTTTCTTGGGAATGGTGGTTTTACACTTGTAAAAACGAACATAGGGAGTACGGCATTTACATCAGAGTAGAACTTTTTTTGGCGGGGACACATGATAGAGTAATCAATCGTGCTGATTGAACCGGGACCTGTTGGTCGTCACCTCGTTGCGGAGGCAGGCGATTACGATACGGGGAAGGGCGTCTTTCCAGAGACCAGCGGCAGCAGGGGGAGGAGACGTGAAGCAGCAAGCAGGGGCACAGGCCGAGCGCCTCCACGCGTGGCACCACCGCCGGTCAGGAGTCGGGACTGTTTCTTTGGCTCGATAGATTGAGGGTATTTTCGTCTGCCTAGAATTTTTTTAACGAACCAACGGCAGTGTCACCAAATGAAACAAATTAAAACTAGAAGTCAAATAGGGAAGAAATTTTTGTGCAGGGGCAAATAAGGAACCACATTTTACCCCAGTGTCAAATAAGGAATTTTCTCTTCTTTTTATCTAGTTTTGATAATTTGGAGGAGCGAGATGGGTCTACCCCGTTGTATCCCCCTCCCCACCAGTCGGTCCCTTCGTTGCCTAGCATTGTCAATGCCCGCACAACCCCCACTCTAATTAACCAACTGACGACTAGGACGATGTGCATTGAGACTTAGGTTTTTGTTTTGTTTTACTTCTGTTGTTTTACCTTTACCTTTTGTGTCTTCACTAAAAATAGCCTATCCATGTATTGAAGAGGATTTTCTGCTTCGTCTAAAGCTTGATTTCATATTACTATAGTCCACCAACAAAGCAATATTGCATAAAGGAATAATATGTTGGTCACACACTACAAAATAGTACGTATGTTCTCGTATGTGCGCTTTCATTCGAGATCCCTATGACTTGGCAATGGGACTTTGGAAATGCATGTATCCTTTCCGGTGGAACCAATCAGAACTTTCAAAAGTAAATCCATTTGTTTGTGTTGGAGTTCAGTAAATCTTTCTTGTGATGAGAGCATAATGATAAACTTAAGGCTACCTTTATTTATAAATCCTATAATACCCGCTTGACTGATTGAATGAAAGCCAAGCTTTTGTCAACAACATGTATGTCCTACTCTATTACATGTTTTTCCTTACAAGGTGTCGATACCATGTGCTTATATCATGTTAAATATAATGGGTAAACATCCCATGTGCAAGTAAATCAAAAATTGTATTTATTTAGAATGGAAATCTTTGATCCAATGTCAACTAAAATATGTTTGGGCCATCTCACATGCTCTTGATGAGATATATATATGCAATATTATTGAACAATGGACGTGTTCCAACTTTGGACTATTGTCTGGTTAGTGATCTTGTAAAGGAGCTTAGAGAAATTTCAAAGTACATAATACATTTTTATTTCTAATTTTGTTCATTTTGTTCTATTTTATATTGATACATACTCATTTTACAGAGAAAACTTGGATTTTGTCTACCTTCTTCTAATATCTCACACACGGGGTTGTTCGAACAAAACTTTGGACCGGCGGTGAGTTCAGTTAAATATAATTATACTAAACTTTCATACTTATTTGTATATTTAACATATTGTTGTTTTACAAAATATGATCTATACAACTTAGTTAGTATTGTTAACCATATAACATGTTTCTCAATTTTTTCCGTTATATAGTTTGAATGTACATCATTTAAACTATATCTGAGTTGCGCACAAGCCTTTTTTTTTTGTTTGTGAAATATTGCACTTAACAAGGTACAAAAATATATTTAATGAGACAACAAAAAACGGGAAAACACATGTTTCGTTTTTCTAAATTGATCAATATAACATATATGTTTATTATTGTGTGAATGTTCTATTCTGTTTCTAATACCATTAAATATATTAGTACATATTCCAAAGCATACTGCCTAACAAATATCTTAGTGCAAGTGTGTAGTTTAAAGTTATGTAAGTAAATATATAGAAACTTCTGGAATAGAAATTGAATAGTTGTCATGACCATTTTTTAGAAGTCACAGTGGTACAATAATAAGTTGATAATATGGAGGGAGGGCCGATTTGGCACCCGAGCTCACCCGCACTCGAAATCCTTTACCTACACTCACATCGAGATTTGCATCCGTCGTCTCTATCCCATCAATTTTACCGTAGTAAAATCTTCCGCGTAGCTCTTGGCTGTGCAGACATTAAATAACTGTCATGCACACAATCGATATGAAGAACGGAATGGACCGCGCGTGTTAGGGAAAGTAAAACGGCATACACTCAACCGTAGGTAACATATGCCACGTAAGAATTTTGTCGACATGGAAGAAAGAGAATAAGAAACACCGCTAGCCCGTCTGTTGAAATACAGACGATCTATTCCGTATAAAGGTGCCTAGCGACGACCTTTGTTCTCACACAAAAGTTTCCTCTGTTCTTTGTTCTCGCCACTGCATGTGAATAACTGCTTTGAGATTTTTAGGTACCGACAAACTGATGTAGAAGCTGTTGGGCTGTCTAGAGAATGGTCAGTAATGAACCGAGACTTCCGTACTTAAATCCTGCCAAATTTGCTCGCGGTGGAGTTAGCTTACGCACTTATTTTCTACTGTTCTCCTCGCACTTATTTTTATTTATAGTTCTTCCTACCGTAGTGGCAGATCACCGAAAACATGTACTCCCTCCGTATCAAAATAAAAGTCACTCTACCTACTTATCAAACATATGTATCTAGACATGTTTTAGTGCAAGATTCAATCACTCTACCTACTTATCAAACATATGTATCTAGACATGTTTTAGTGCAAGATTCACATGTCTAGATACATATGTTTGGTATGTAGGTAGAGTGATTTACATTTTGATACGGAGGGAGTAACAAATTGTGTTTTTTTTTTTTTTTTGACGGGAACATGAAACAAATTGTTGACATACTATCATGTGTGGTTTTTTTTTTTGAGAATATACTATCATGTGTGGTTAGCATGTGGTTGTTTCTATTGTTTTCCAAAGACAGGAAAGTTAACCTGCGATGAGGAAGGCTCTGAAAGGCCCGTGGGGTGATGGGCTGATAGGACAACTTTAAGCATAACAAGTTAGCCACCTACAAGGTGACGGGCCGGGTTATATGCGCATATTCAGTTGCCTGCACCAATTCTCTGACCCGTTTGATACAAGTCCGCTTTGGACAGGCTCAATGGATGACTTTTTTTTTTTATGCAAATGGATGACTATTTAGTTACAAGCACCAATTCTCCATTTTGTGTTACGTGTGGGCTTAACTCTGCAGAGATGTTTGATTTAACGAAATCAATAGAAACAGATGACCTCATCGAACGTCTGCTCTGCGCGCTCTCTGCTTGCAAAGTGTCGCTTTATCCTTCCTCACAGGCGCGACAAAGGTGTCTCCTCGATCAACATGTGCTGCCTTATGGTGCTTTCCCCCTTTTCAATTGGGTCCGGTGCCTTCTAATGGGTCCAGGTTTTTCCGATTGAACCATTAACAAGCATGCTTTCTCATTTTTATCCCTTCTCTACTTGTTCCTCCATTTCTTTCTAGGGACGGAACTTACGTCGTCAGGGGAAATAGACCGAGAAGTAAGGGTTCAATCTACTTTTGTCGTTCGTCCAATCTAAGATCTCCTCTTCCATATTTGTATAGTAAATATTTGGATTCCGTGGAAAGAGTAAAAAAAAATTAGGAACAACGATGTTTTGTGCCATCTACCATTATCTAATCCACTGGTGTAGTGGACTGGGAAAAACTAGCAAATTGTTAAGAAAATATGATACGGTTCAACCGACCAAAACATAGCTCATTAGTTATGCTTGAACAACTCAAGCAATGAATATCGTGACATAAAGATTTGTATGATAATTCTACTTCTGTTTACCTCTGTCTAGATCTAGAAAATTTAAGAAACCATCTCATCTAGTCCTTGATAGTTCAAATCCAGTGTGACTTTAGATGTAACTAGCATTGTAATCTAGTGAAACTGCGTGGTCTTGTAGGCACTTGTAATTTTCTTACTAGCTAGTTGGAGAAGTTGAGCGGGATTATTTTAATTTTGAGTGTTCAATTTGACTTTAACATGCTAAGTGGGAATCTATGGCAAGGAATGATGCATTTTGTGGGGAATCCAAAATTCTCATCTGGTAATTAGCAAAAGGAGCGGGGAGAAAATGGGTGTTTTGTGGGGCCAACGTGTGGACAAAGTAAGAGAAAGAGAATTAAAGGACCATTGCATATGGGGTGTAGAGCAGTAAAAAGGAAATGCATGGAGAAAGTGAGTCTGGACCACTACATCTCGGGGTTTCCTTTCATGTGGTACTTGACAAAAGGGGTGAACATGTGCAATTTAGAGCCCCCCTAGGTACAATGTCGCTTTTGTTGTTTTGAATTTTGCACTATCAGTAGTCGAGTTGTCATTTGTATTACTATACACTCCCTAGGACCTTGATGATCCTTACCGTGCTTACGCATATGCCATCTTGCGGTCTTGCCCTCTCTATCTCTAGATGTTAGTCTACCACCATGCAAAAAAAGATCGTCCATACGAGTGTGCCAAGAAGCTCTTGTTATCTTGTCATCCATGCATGGCACAAATGACCGGAGTTATGATGGTGATGCTCAATTGTCTCATTGGAGGACACCCCACTAGTACAGAACGACACATCGGAAACGGGCCAAAAATCCCATCGGAAACGGAAAAAGGGTCCGTGTCCCCGCCCCCGTGGCTGATGTGAAGGCCCTCATCGGTAACGGAGCCCAAAATCCGTATCCGATGTGGCCAAGTTTTGGCAACGGTTCTGCGCATATCTCCGTTTCCTCACAGTCGAGCTCATCAGAAACAGAGTTTGTAAATTACCTCGTTTCCATTGGGTTTCTTCATAAGCATATAGCAGGAATACAGATGTCACTGGGCATTTAAAATCTCACAGCACAAGCACAAGAATGATAGATCATATTCATAAGGAAGTAGCTCAGATTCATAAGGTAGCTCTACATTACAGTGATACATCTCTACATTACAGTCAGTGATACATCTCTATAACCTGCTAGCTATTGACAAATGTTTTTGGTACCAGTGACGACATGCGTTATTGAAAGGATACGGATGTCGCCTAGAGTGGGGGGGGGGGGGGGGGGGGGTGAATAGGCGATTAAAATTCTTTACGGTTTAGGCTTGAATAAATGCGGAATAGAACTAGCGTTTAATTTATCAAGCACGAAACCTAAACAAGCTAGGTTTATCTATGTGCACCAACAACTTATGCTAAGCAAGATAAACAACTAGGTGATAGCATGATATATTACTTCAAGCTCGATGGCTATCACCAAGTAAATTGCATAAGTAAGAAGTTCGGGTATATAGAAATACCGAGGCACTTGGAGACGATGATTTATCCCGAAGTTCACTTCCCAATGGAAGCTAGTCTCCGTTGGAGCGGTGCAGAGTCACAAAGTGATCGCCGAATAGCCGTCAATGGCACACCGTAATCTCCTTCGTGCCTCCACCAATACGGAGTGCCACGAACCACTATGAGACACTTGAGGGTGGTCACCGAACCCGTACAAGGATGAGGCACACTCCAGAACTTAATTGGAGGCTCTCACCGAATTCCCGCGGCTCCCAAACCCACAAGAATCACAAGGTCGAGGCACACTCCACAACTTAATTGGAGGCTCTCAACTATCCCGCGAGCCACCAAAACTCCGAGATCAATAAGGACCGTCTAGGGCACTCCAAGTACCCAAGCGGACAAGCTCTAGGGCACCCCAAGTACCCAAGAGTAACAAGCTTCTCAACTTCAATTTTCATGTATCACCGTGAAGAACTCAAACCGATGCAACCGATGCAATGGGCAAGAACACAAGAAGTGCTCAAATCCTTCACTCTCAAATCCCACCAAAGCAACTAATGCTTATGGGGGGGAGAAGAGAGGAAGAACAAAGAAGAACTCAACAAATGGAACTCCAAGATCTAGATCCAAAGGCTTCCCCTCACTTACAGGAGAGATGGATTGGTGTAGCAATAGATCTAGATGTCCTCTCTCTTTTTCCTCTAATTGGAGGCAAGAATCATGGAGGAATAGAGAGATAGCAAAGCTCAACAAGGTCAACAATGGGGGAAATTTCGAGATCAAGAGTTGGGGTCTCTTTGGAGAAGAAGACCCCTTAAATAGGTGGGGAGAAATCTGCCCGTTCGCCAGAAAATCGCGGCCCACACAAAACAGGTAAGCCCCGGTACTATCAGGGGGTAGGGGCCGGTACTACCGACCTTTTTTATCAGCCCTGGAGTTCACCGGTACCTAGCCCGGTAGTTGGGTCGGTACTACCGACCTTTGTAAAATTGCAGAAACACCGACACCAAAACGGGTATATCTTCAGTATCCGAACTCCGTTTTCGATGTTCTTGGGCTTGTTGGAATCACATAACGAGCACGACAAGATCATGCAGAGAAACATCATAGTCCAACATGGGAGTATAAAACCAAATGTAGAAAGATAAAACCTCTCTATAAAAGACGAACCGACAAAAACTCCAAAACTGAAAACGCAACAAGTTTTCCATATGAAATCCGTTTTCGGTGAACTTGGGCTTGTCATGAAGATCACGACAAGCACCAAAACACAACAAGGAGAAAAACCAAATAATAACCGAGAAAGATGATGATGCCAAGAATGCAAAGGTTTGAGCTCTCTCCAACTGATACGCTAAAACTCAATCGAGAGCCCCTCTTGATAGTACGGTATCTATCCTATAACCCGGTCTCCCAACTAGAACCACGAGACCGGTAAAATAGAAACCCTATCATACCTTTGACTTGTGCATTCCACTTGAGCTAGATGATGAAGATCTTGATCTCTTCAAGTGGACCACATTTCTTGATTTCGCTTCGCTCGGTGAAGACTCAAATATTGCTCCCACATACTCCACTATGGGAGAGCCTCTCTTAGGCACATCTTCACATGGACACTATCTCCAAATGGGTGGCAAGGTTCAAGCATAGGATTTCTTCGAGATGCTGCTCTTGAACTTGCACATTTCAAACTTGATGACGAACACCACTTGATGTCATCCTCCATGGCTATATGAAATCTCCCTTTTGATGCATGCCCATGGAAAGATACCTAACCAAATATAGAAATTCCACACACACATATCATGGGTTAGTTCACAAAGTTATATGGACAATTGCTCACCATACCAAGAGATACATGATCCCACTTGGTACATCTTGTAGCTTTGAGTGTTGATCGATATCTTGATCAACCTTGTATCTTTTCTTCTCTTTTGAATAGATGATGTCTTGAAGATAACCATGAATGATCACATAATCCTTTTCTTCAAGACATACTTGCAATATGCTCAACTCACATATGACCAAGCACCGGATAACTTCTCGAATAACAACTTGGTCATCACATACACTTCTTCTTGATCATATCAAATATATATCCATACACCTCGATGATCTTGATGCCATATACTTCATTATATCAATATATTCATGACATCAACCTTGAATCCAACATATGGAGTTCAAGAATTACCTACGGACAAACACTACAAGAATAACTCATTGCAACCATTAGTCCATAGAGATTGTCATTAATTACCAAAACCACACATGGGAGGCGCCATGCCCTTTCAATCTCCCCCATTTTGGTAATTGATGACAATTTCTTTTACAAGGGTTTATATAATGAATTAAGCAACCATGCAAAGCAACAAGCATGGATGCAAGAGCATGAAAGGTAAATGGTTATGAACAAAACAAAAGCATAAAACCAAATTCCCTTAAACCCTAAACCCTCTAAAACTTCTCCCCCATTGGCATCCATTTCCAAAATGGGCGAAAAGATTTAGAAGGTCAAAATAGTAAGAGCTCCCCCATAATGTGTTCATTTCTCGAATAGTAGAAGGGAAGTCAAACTATCTTGAGGATCCAAATTTTGCAAAATAATGATATGGAAAATCTTTTAAAACTTTTGCATATCAAAGGCAAGCAAAAGATCCAAGAAAGCAAATGGACATAAGATATTATGATTTGAGCAAAATAGTGTTTTAACGAAAATAGAGGAGCTCCCCAATATTTGTACACAGTTTATAATTTTTGTATGTGAATACAAAGTGTACAAAAATGGAATCCTCGCTCCTCCGATATTCTCTAAGACACAAAATTTAAGTGGATACACAAACAAAAAAAATGCAAATAAAAATCAAAGCTTGTGACTTATCCCATGGTTTAGATAATAGGCTCGTCAAGACAAGCAAGAGGTCAAGGATATTCACCAAGATGAGTGCACCATGATGTGATAAAATAGGATAGGCACTCATAAGCCAAATTCTTTCCGGGGTCACCAACGAATACAAAGGAATAAAGAGGTGACACCGAATATTAAGATATCAAGTAAACATGTAACTCTTCTTATGCATATAAATTTCTAAGTAGACAAAAATCATGATGATATACATCCACAGAGAAATATGCATACACAAAATTAGTTAAGAAACAAAAGAAACAAGATATCCAAAAGTGGAGTCATATAATATTCACATATGATGTTTGTTTAGGATCATAGCCGATAGATCAATATTCTCATATTGTATAATAATGAACTTCAAATTCAACCTCAACGCATGCATCACAATTATCACTAAGGGAAAAAGAGATAGTTGGGATGCATTGAGAAAAGAAACAAGTATCATAAGAACCAAATAGAATTTGCAATAGCCACAACAAAGGCAAATAAATATTTCATGCCATGATGCAACCTACACAAGGTTGAAAGTTATAAAAGTATACATGAGAGTTGATACTTGTTACTGAGATGACATTGGGTTGATGTAGTAGATGAGTTCATCAACCATCCTAGCTTGGCTCCAATAAGCATGTGGTGAAGTCACCTTCATTGTAACTGAGACAAGCATCCAATGCATCTCCCATGTACCTAAAACACATTCAAGTAAAATTGTCCCCAAACTAATTGGGTCCAAAGTAGTTAGTCAAACTACAATACATAGGAGGAGCTCCACATAAATATGTGCATATAGATATGAAATTGAATTTCATGCACATCTTAGCCGAAATAGGATTTCGTGGAGTTTCCCCTATATATTGGTACAAAGAAGGAAAGCATGCCACAAAATAAGAAGGTAGTTGATATGCATGCCTAAGACCTTCAATTACCAAAGGGAGATACAATTTGGGCAAATATCAAGAGATCAAAGAAGGTCCAAATTATATCAAAGATCCAAATCAAAAATTGATTTAGAGATGCCAAATGAAACTAAATCAAAACAACACATGATAGATTAGATACCAATTGGACAAAGATACCAATTAAGAATAAATCAAGGAAATAGATATCTATTCCTAAAAGAGATACCAAAAGAAAGTTATATCAACGAATGATATAAACAACTCCCAAAGATAGAGATCAATTGAGACTAAATAGCAAAAAGAAGAGTAGGGTTCCAACAAATAAACCACACCCTCTACACTTTTCATGGTGGCACAAAGTACCAAGCCAAAAAAGGTTTGTCTTCCATAAGACATGTCATCAGGATCAAAGACCAATGTAAATGATCAAATACCAATATAATACAAATAGTGTTCGAAGGGATATAGGATAGCTCGCCCAATGATAGTGTGTTATTAATGATCTTGCATATGAAATTATGAATACAAAATGCACACAAATGGAATCATCGCTCTCCAAATATGTTCAAACACTACTCATATATCAAGGAAGAGCAATAGTACCCAATGCCAACGAAAAGACAAGTTTTACTCAATATAGGATAGCTCTGATACGTCTCAAACGTATCTATAATTTTTGATGTTCCATGCTTGTTTTATAACAATACCACATGTGTTGATTATAGTTTTATATCATTTTAGACATTTATTGGACTAACCTATTAATAGTGTCAAAAGTGCACAATGTTCTTGTTTTACACTTTGATGTGTAGGAATTACTTGGAAATTGACAAGAACACAAAAGAGGCCTTGTTGGAGTTGGACTCTGATTCGCAGGAATCTGTCTCACCAGATACTTTTTAAAGATGTCTCCGAACCGACCTGAAGACGACGCGAAATGGAAAAAGTCTAGTCGCGAAAGTTGCAGGGCATTTTCCGCCGCACGATCTAGACAAAAGATTTGCCTCCATCGGAGTTCGGATGCGGCCTGTGTAGGCCGCGCCGAGGGGTTGTGTGACCGCCTCGTGCACCCCCTGACGCCGCCCTTTGGACCATAAATTGCCCCGCGGAGAAAACCCGAACCCCAGAAGGATTTTACGAGAAACTCTCCAGAGCTCCGCCGCCATCGAAACCTAGTTTCGGGGGTCAGAAGATCTCGTTCCGGCGCCCTGCCGGGACGGGGATTGACCCCCGGAGCCTTCTCCATCGACGCCACCGCCTCCATCATGCTCCGTGAGTAGTTCCCGCATGGACTACGGGTTCTAGCAGTAGCTAGTTGGTACTCTCTCCCCCATGTACTTCAATACAATGATCTCATGAGCTGCCTTACATGATTGAGATCCATATGATGTAATCGGTGTTGTGTTTGTTGGGATCCGATGAATTCTTACATTATGATCAGTCTATCTATTAAAGTTTGTGAGTTATTGTTGCTGCAATCTTGTTGTGTTTAATGCTTGTCACTAGTGCACGAGTGGCATGATCTAGATTTAAGCTCTATAATTGTTGCTTAGATTGTATCTACAAGTTGTTTGCACATGTCTTTGTCCGGAACCCGAGGCCCCGGAGTGACAGCAACTGAGATAACCGGAGGGGATGGTTTTGATATGAGGATCACATGTTTTCACCAAGTGCTAATGCTTTGCTCCGGTGCTCTATTAAAAGGAGTACCTTAATTACCAGTAGTTTCCCTTGAGGCCCCGCTGCAAACGGGCTGGTAGGACAAAAGATGTTATGCAAGTTTCTCATTGCGAGCACATATGACTATATATGGAAAACATGCCTACATGATTAATAGACTGGATGTTCTGTCTTAATGCTATTTCAGTTCTGTCAATTGCCCAACTGTAATTTGTTCACCCAACACTTGTTTTTGGAGAGTTACCACTAGTGTAGATAGCTGGGAACCCCGGTCCATCTGTCATCATCATTGCTTTCCGGTCCACATACACGCCATCAACTATTTCCTGTGCCATTGCCTCTGTGTTACTGCTACTATTGCTCTCATATTACTGCTGCTTTCACATCACGTTTGTTACTAGCGCTTTCTCAGGTGTGGTGGAATTGACAACTCTGCTGCTAAGCCTTATAAGTATTCTTTGTCTCCCCTTGTGTCGAATCGATAAATTTGGGTTTTACTTCCCTCGAAGACTGTTGCGATCCCCTATACTTGTGGGTCATCAAGCTCCCCCAAGAATAGTGCATAATCTAGAAGTAGACTTTGAGGGCAAAGTGCACAATGATAGGATCAATGCCTATCCTACACCAATTAAATCACTAGGAAAGTTTGAGTAAAGCAAAGGGATCCACAAGAGGCAAGGAAGACAACGGGAGTTAAATCACATTAATTTTTGGCAAAAAATAAGGCAATAAAATCAAGAGCCAACATGAAGACGACCTACAAATTTCACCACAATTATGAGTATCACTTGTCAAGGACAAGGAGTATATGGAGATATTTCTCGGCGGTATATTGGAGTGATATTCAAGATCATATTCACAACAAATAAGCATATGCAAATGATAAGATTTAAGAGCAATGCTTAGGTAGATATATGTTCTTGATAGCTTCCAGTATTCACGCGAACAAGCAAAGAAACTATAAAGAGTTGCTTGAAGCAATCGGTTTCCCAAATGGATATATATAATATCATGTTGGAGTAGAACCATACCAAGAACATTTCTTTCAAAAACAAGATCCAAATCTTGAGCAAACAAAATCATTTAACCAAATTGGAACTTGTTTGAGCAACATGCCACATAGGAACATGATAATTGAGAATATCAATTATAAATGGCAATAGCTCACATGTTCACATTTTCTAGGATTGTAATATGCACAAAGCTTATTACTCCCCCATAATGTGATAATCCATTTTATATTAACAATAGGAAAAATATAATCCAACAAAAGATAATTAATGGACATTATAGAATTTGAATTTCTCATGAGCATGACATACCACATAGAGACTAAATAATATTGATATATCAACACTAAGTGGTATTCCTCATGTACACACATTTCCTCATGATATATCGACACTAACCTTATCCTTCATAAGAGAGTAATCATTATCAATTATGATAGGGTTGGATAGGGTACCACTAGTGCATGAAGAAGCAAAATGACCCTTCTCACGGCATATGTAGCAACATTGGCTTCCTCCTTTCTTCTTAGTTGGAATCTCAACTCGAGGAGGAATAGCTTGATTCTTCTTGGGAAGGGACCGGTCTTCAACTTGGGAAACTTGGGGCATCTTCCCTTGTTGCTTATTGCTAAGAGACTTCTTCTTCAAAGGGCAAGATCTAACGTGGTGCCCTTCAACTTTGCACTTGAAACAAATAATTTTGGCCGAATTCTTGAATTGTTCTTGGTCCTTTTTGTTCTTGTTATCCTTGGACTTGTTCTTGTTATTGGAGTTGAATCCAAGTCCACTCTTGTCCTTGGGGAGTCTTTGCACACTCAACATGTTGTCAAGTGTGGGATTCCCATCATGACGCTTTTCCAAGTCTTTCTTCAAAGAAGTGACTTGGGCCTTGTGCTCTTTTAATTCCTCTACATGGTTAGTATCAACACAAACACTAAATGAAGTAGAGGCTTCATTGTTAGAGCAACAAGGTAAGGAAAGTAATTCATCACAAGATGTAGCAATATTGTGAGTGGATGAATTACTAGGACTAGCACATGGCAATAAAGCTTTTTGAGTAGAGGTTGTGCCATTGTCCACATGAGGTTCACAAGATGTTACCTTAGACATAATATCCTCATGAGCTAACTTTAGCTTATCATGGGACACTAAGAAATTCTCATGAGAGATCGAGAGCTTTTCATGTCTTTCTTCCAATTTCCCATAATTGCTAGATAGCAACTCAAGTTGAGCCCTTAGCTCAACATTCTCCGTCAATATGGATGCTTCACAAGAGATAGAGTTAGTAGCACAAGCATCATTATTAATGGCAATAGGAGAAGGTAACTTGGCAAGCTCTTTTGAGTGTGAAGCTTTAAGTTGCGCATGAGACTCGGTGAGTTTGATGAGCTCAACCTTAATGATCCTAGAGCCATTTTCTAGGTGCTCAAAATCCTCAAGGAGTTTGGCATGTGCATCTATAAGCTTACCATTTGTTATTTTGAAATCATTAGCCACTTTAAGAGATCTATCATGGGATCCCTTTACTCTAGAAAGTTCGAGAGCAAAAGTTTCCTCAAGAGACTTCTTGGTGGTTTGTTCTTCTTCAAGAGCTTCCTTGAGATCGGCGATATCTTCTGCATACTTGTATTCGCGGTTAAGGCTTTCATCAATGCGAGCTTCCAACTCCTCAATGGTAAGCTTGCGCTCAACAAGGGTAGTCATGATTTCTAAGAAGTTAGCACGAGCATTTTTATTCTTTGAAAGAGAAAGAATAACCATTTTACCCTTCTCAAGTATGGAAGCATCATTATCATTTTGTTCATTTTCCTCATCAATATCATCATGAGATATATTGGGATTCAAAGTAGGAGATACCTCTGAAGCCTTAGCCATAAGGCAAAAGTGAGTAAATGACAATGATGATGAAGAATTACTTGAAGCACCGTTTAAATCCATATTTCCATGGAGTGTTCGGTTTCCTCTACATTGTTAGTCAAACAAATACTAGAGGAAATATAAGCATCTATATTATGACAACAAGATATAGAGGGCATATCATCATGAGGATTAATCAAGCAATTTGTACATGATATGCAAGGACTATCAACACAATTATGTAAATCAGTTTTTGTGCTAGATGTGTTTAAGTCCAAAGATAAATCATTGCAATAAGATAGAGGTGAGGGATCATCAATAATAAGCTCACTATCATTGATGCAATATTAATCACTACTCACCATTGCATTACTTTGTGGCTTGCCACATGTAGGTGAAGTAGATGAAGTTGAGAGCTCATCACGGCCGGATGTGGAGGGAGAACAATCATCTCCACCATTGTTGGACACATCATATTTATCTTGAAGCTTGGTCCAAAGCTCATGAGCATTCCGAAAAGGAGTGACCGACATAATAACTACATCGCTCAAAGCATTGAAAATCATATTAGAAGCTTGAGCATCTAGATAGGAATTATTCTCATCCATTAAAGTTAGTCTTTTGGGATTCTTTGGAGGAGAATAACCCCTATCTAGAATTCGCTCCATGTATGGGTCCATGACCCGAACAATATCAAGCATGCGAATTTTCCAAACATCATAATTTGTGCCATCTAATATAAAAGAAGCATTGTGCACTAGTCCACTAGACGACATCTTTACTCTCTAGGCGGTGAAGCCTAATAAGGAGGGGTTTATTACTTCTGTGCCCTGGTTCGCTCAATTTTCCTCGTCTGTGCCCTACCTACGTAGGTTTCCTCGTCCGTGCCCTACCTGGCTCTTTCGAGGCCCCGAAGACGGCCAAACGCGCCGTTTCCCTGGTCAACCCCTTTGACCGTCACTTGGCCTGACTGGTGGGGACTTGGCCTGACTGGTGGGGTCGGCCCAAAATGACCACGGTCTCCCGCTGTTGAGTCATACATGTTGGTGTTTAGTCCCACCTCGCTAGTTGGGAGTGTGCGCGACGTCTTTATAAACCCAAATATTCGTTGGCTCTCGTTAGCATTGAACGAAGCGGGGTGGAACCGGGCTCGGGCCCCCTTCTTTCAATGCTATTTTTATATCCATTGTTCAGATCTGCCCCTAAAATTGTAGATAGTCTTGGTACGGATGATTAGTCATTTGTCCCAAAAAATATAAGCAATTTCTGCCCCCAAAAATTTGACGAACTGGTCCAAATACGTGTTGGTGTTTAGTCCCACCTCGCAAGTCTTTAAGATCTGCCCCAAAAAATATAAGCAATTTCTGCTTATTAATAGTTTTGTTTCATTTGGATAATTTGATCTTAAAAAGCGCTTAAATCATAAGCAATTGGTCCAAATGAGACGATTGGTTTATCATAAGCGATTGGTCCAAATAACATAGAGCATAAGATCGATCGCATTATGCTTACATCGCATTAATTATGCTTACATCACATTAATTACCTCTAACGACTGATGATCAGCAAATAAACAAATCCTAGAGCAACTATACAGAAATAAAATCCTGCAGCTATCAGATTAGCCTGCTTCTTCAGATCATTCATCTGCCTTAAGTGCTTGTTCAACTTCTTCAGTTCGCCTCTCACTTCCGCAACCCCCATCGGCAAAGCAACGATGTCAGACCCCATCGGCGGAGCAACGGTGTCAGAGGGCAAAATCTCCACATCGGACGGCAGATTGAGCTCGCTGGTTGCGCCCCGTTGAAGCTTCGCAATGTATAAATCCAACCACTCAAAATGGTCGCATGGATTCATCCCCTGAAAAAGTAAACATGAACCCTAAATCCCAGATCTGAGCAAAAAATTGAAAACACTGGAGAAATCAAAGCAAAAGGATGCGAGAGACAGATCTTACCTCCTCTGGCAGGCTCTGGCATGTCAAAAACTCGCGCCCAAAGTTGGCATTCTCCTTCTTACTAGCACAACGTTTCAGTGGCGCCATGCGTGGGCATTTAGGACATCATGGCAACAGCACCACAGGCTGCTTTGGCCATGAGGGGCGGGAGCCTGAAGTGGAGGAGCTCGACATATCTCGTCGACGTTGCTGCTGCCCTTCCTCACCGGAGAGGAAGAAGAGGAAGAGGAAGAAGAAGATGGTCCACAGAGGATGGATGCTCTGTCTGTGCGCGTAAAGAGGAGGCAAATGGTGGGTCCGCGGTCAACTCGTCATCGGGTAACGGTCACATGCGGCTGTTGCGAGTCCACCATTTTTGCTTAGAATGGGGCCGTTTACCCTACCTTTGGAGCTCATTTGAAACATATTTTTCAGGACTAAGCAAAATGCCTCGGATTGATGACCAAGTTAGATCAAACAAGTGCCATGCAAAAAATACAAGTAAAACACTTATTCTTCGATCTTTGCACAAATAGGACACAAATAAGCAAATTTCTATGTATTTACGAGCCATGCAAGTAACACCTCATGGAACAACATTTTGGTAGGGGTAACAAACATTTTGGATATCCAAGCTTGGGATTCAGGCTGGATGACGGGTTACAGCCAATCAAATCGAAGAATGAGCTTATCGCGGATCGCCCAGAGTCTGCCCGCGGATTCCTTCTAGAAGAACGATCGGACGGCTGAAATTCAGCGCTAGGGTTAGATCGACGGTCATTGTACGGTGAGGTTTGGGACGGGGTTTGGAGGCAGTCAACGGGGTTTTGAACAGTGTGACAAAGTTCAAAGTTTCATTTTGGAGTGACTAAGAAGATCCAGGCTTAGTTTTTCATTTTCATGTTTTAAACTTGTTTAAATATTGGTCAAAGTTAGGTTTGACCGATATTTGAAATGAGCATAAAAAATTCAAAAAATAATAAAAAAAGGGTAACCCTGCGCACACAGTCTTCTTATGTCATATACTAATGATTCAAGTTGATAAACAAGGTCTATATACATTCATACCAAAAATTCATGTATGTAATGTGATATATCTGAAACTATGGCGCATGAAGTCAAGGGTGAAGAGAAGGTGTTTTGAATTTGCAACATGAAAATTTCAAAAACCTCACCAAAGTTTCATTTTGAAGTGACTAAGAAGGATCCAGGCTTAGTTTTTCATTTTCATGTTTTAAACTTGTTTAAATGTTGGTCAAAGTTCGGTTTGACCGATATTTGAAATGAGCATAAAAAAATCAAAAAAAGGAAAAACCTGCGCACATAGTCTTCTTATGTCATATACTAACGATTCTAGTTGATAAAAAAGATCTATATACATTCAAACGAAAAATTCATGTATCTATTGTGATTCTCAAACTATGGCGCATGAACTCAAGGGTGAAGAGAAAGGTTTTTGGACTTGCAACATAAAAGTTAGAAACAAATGCCGGGCAGAGCGCTTCTCCATCATAATAGAAGTTAGAAACATAAAAGTTTTGACTACGGTGACGCACAGAGCGCGCCAGTTCACGCCCAGAGCATGCCATGGCACGCCCAGAGCACGCCATGGCGCGCCCAGAAGGTGTTCGACCAAAATACATCCCACCAAAATACAACTCATAGTACTATTAATCACTCTCTTCTTTGACCTCGTCTTTGACCTCTTCTTTTACCTCTACTTTGATCTCTTCTTTGATCTCTTCGCTGGATTCGCTGGAGTCGTCAAAGCTGGACATCTCGACGTCGCTGGACTGCTCGACGTCTTCGTTGGACCCCTCGACGTCTTCGCTGACCTTCTCAAATTTCAGCTTGATGTAATCCTCCTTGACGATCACCTTGATAACGAAGAGATCACCAAAGCAAATATGCGCTTGTTCAAAGAATAGATCCCAGTTCCCAGTGAACTCGACATAATCTTCTATCACTTGATATGATCCAAAGATCTCGACAAAGTCTCTCGCACAAAGACGAGAAGCCCCTCGTGATGGAAGTACGTAACCATCTACTACCGCAATCTTGAGATGCTATCAAAATAACATGAACATCGTATCAGAATAGTGTAAATGACGGCAGAGTACGTATCAGAAAAATGTAAATGAATAAGAAAAGTTTGAATGGTACCAGAGAGTCCTCATCTATACCATCATTCTCAATCTTGCGCACGTAGAACTAAGGGATCTCAAAGAACTCGTCAACATCCAATTCCCTTGTGGCCTCCTTGAATAAAGCGAAAGATATCGCATTCATTTCTGAAAAACTGACATCGCTCGGAATATGGACTTCAGAAGGGCTGGCTTGCAGCATTTTTCAATTTGTTTAAACTCTGATCAAAGAGACGAAGACATTCAGCAAAATATAAACTACTCAATGTGTAAGAAAAATAACACAAACTAACATACCAGAGTATTGACCAAAAGGTTTGGTAGCATTGCTTGCTTTAGTCACTTCAACATTGAACACATGATGATTTTCATCATACATGAATTTGACAACATCGCCTTTTTCGACGTCGTAGGCTACACACAGTTCTCTCCACTGCGTTCCACAGATATAGGTCCGAATATGGGTCTTCGAACTATCATCTAGGTAGAAGTAGTATATGTCTCCCTTCAGACACTTAGCCTCCATCCAGTTCTTACGAGGGCCAATGGCCTGGCTCTCTAGAAGAAATCTTAAAGGGCATGCCAGAATCTACATGTAATACAAAACCGGAGAAACTAAGAAGACACGAATTGAAGGAAAACAAATGACATTCCCTCGAATTTAAAAGGCAATACTTACAACTTCCTTTCGGTAATTGTTGTATTCAATCGGGACTCTAAAAGTATTGAAACGACAAGTGAGTGTACGACAGAAAGTTGGTTCGTGGCAGCACATAGGACAGATATGGACCTCGCCATCCGATTCCTATTTTAAAAAGCAATAACAAAAGAAATTTAGAACCACATAAACAGGCGGAACCTGGGGTTTTCCCCATTCCGCAAGTCAAATAGAAAGTCAAATTAACTCACATTAATGCACCATTCGGGAGCTCAAACAGGTAAATGAAACATGTAGAGAAGATAGCACTGACCATCGAAATGGGGTTGATGGATTGCGATGGAACCGTCGGCGACCGAAAAACCCCAACGGCGAATGTGGAGGTTATGCCGAACGGGTATACCTGCCACGGTGGATAAAACCTGGCCCACCAAGGAGGCCCATCAGATAAAGCCGGAGGGCTTAATGGAGAAGGCCTCATGGGCTTAGGCGCAAGGATAAGCTCTGGGCTGGCTTAGTGAAGTCCAAGACGAAGGCCTGGCTGCGTTCGCCTTAGGGAGCAAGTTAGGGTTTGTTACCGTGTTAGTCTAGGACTCGTGATCTAGGTCGGTTAAGGCTTTCCTTGTAGGGGAAGGCTTGGCGCCTTTATAAGCCAGCCTTCCAGCAGCCTTAGGGCACGCATACAATCTCATTGTAACCTGTACACATATTCTCCTTGAGTGAATTATAGCAGCACGTAGGATCTCGCCACCGTCGTGAGATCCGAAGCTGGGTAAGATCGTGTGTGCAATCCCGTCACTGGAACCCTCTACGTTCTTCCCCACCTCCTCTACGGTACGTATGAATCCATATAGTAGTTCCGCGTTACCAATACCTCGACAGTTGGCGCCCACCGTGGGGCCCAAGGCGTCGGGAGTTTTGTTTCAGGCGGGAGCATTGGGCGAGATCGGCAAGACTATGGCAGTTGGTCGCGCCCGCATCATCAACAACTTTGGGTGCATCGAAGACGACGGTCCTACGTCCCAGCAAACGACGCACTGGTGTCAAGCTTCGTCGTCCCCTTCGGCACCATCAACATCTTCATGGGTTTTACGGCTGAGGCGTATGGATTCCCCAGGGGATCCGCCGCCTTTTGGCCCACCCACCACCCCATCGATTATGCAATCGAGCAACAACACAGATCGGATCAGGCCTTTGTCTATCGCGATCTGAGTGACTCTGATACCCAAAGCGATTCTGACTCCAGCTCTTATGAGCTTATGGAGCCCGCCTCTCGCTTTGTCGGTGTCATTGACGCATCTGGCCCTAAGCCGGCCGAATCTGACCCTGAGTCAATATTACCTGCCTTACAGACAGGAGCAGACTCAGAAGCCGGATCTGATGGCACCGCTCCAATGGCGGAAGATTCAGATCTCGATGAGCATAAGGAGGAAGACTTTGCAGCACAGGTTGCCGCGCGAGGCTATGGCTCATCCGATCCAAACGAAGTCTTAATGACTTTCCCGGCACAGATAGCTAGGAGGATGGTGCGGCCGCGGCTAAGCCAGACGAGGCTGAAGTTTCCTCTAGCATCAAACACATTGGTGACAAGGCGGAAAAGCCAGAGGATGTGCTGGACCCTAAAGGGCCTCCCCCGGCTACGCCTATTGAAGAAGACCTGGAACGGTCAAAGGAGGAACACATGCGCGCATTGGAGCTTCTCAAAACACCTTTGGGACCAAATCCAACCGCGGTTGAACTTGAGGAAAGACGGAAAGCGCTCCTGGCTGAGACTGAAGTCAACATCAAGTATAAGTTGTCCCTCCTGAACAAGGAAAAAGAGTTAATCCTAGTTGGAAAGGCTCTAGAAGAGGAAGAGTACAGCGTGAGCGCATGTTGAGAAATTCCGCAAAGTAAGAAGTATACGTGACCCTCTTCTGCATCGGGATCTGCAGGGAAACTTCGAGAAGCCTTCTGCCCAAAAGTCTTTAAAGCCTTGGCAGAAATACTCCTTCAAGTTAACCCTGATGGAGTCATATTCTTCTCCACCCCGGCCAAAAACCTAGAGGCGGCCAGGGAAATCATGGGAGACGAAACAGTCCCAATTGAAGAGCGCCACCATTATTCTAAATGCTCATCGAAAAGGCGGTAGAGCAGCAGGCTAAGGCGGACTCAAACTCAAAACTGGCGGACGATACGCGTCTTTGCAAGACAGCCGTTGCCGGTGGTGGAGATCCAGAGGAACCAGCTGGTTCCAGTAGCCATGGCAATAAGGGTAAGGAACCTAGGAAGGACAAAGTTCCTGACAAGCACAGGGATGAGTCAAAGACTGGGTCCAATCGCCATAGTGACAAAGGCAAGGACGACCACCGGCAAAAGGATAACACACGCCATAAGAAGAATGATCCGCCTCGCCGTGAAAGAGATCAAGACAAGGGGAAGGACGCACGGCGTGGGAGTGACCGGCTTAACATGCCACCTCCGCCCGCAGCACGGGCAAGAGACGAAGGAAATAGGGGCAACAGAGATCCGCCTCAAAGGCGATCTCGCTCCCGCTCCCCTCATCGCCAAAGCCGTCAGGAGGAGCCAAGGCGTAGCCAATCCAACAAAGGGCCAGCCAGGGAAAACACTCATATCTCAGACGCCCGCATCCGTCTCGATGAGATTAAAGCGGCCAAAGAGGAGTCTTACCTGGGCCCTGTGTGCTTTGGACCGGCGATTCGCAAGGTGCAACTCCCATCCTCGCTAGGCAATGTCAAGAAAATTGTGGACAAGTACAATGGCATTGACAAACCGGACATATGGCTGCCTGATTACATCCACGCCGTTGGTATTAATGACGGTGATTACAATGCAGCTGTACGTTTTCTTCCACTCATGTTGGAGGGAACGGCCCGGTTGTGGATCGACACTTTGCCAGAAAAGAGTATCCACAATTGGCAAGACATGCAGAAAACATTCATGCAACACTTCTCATGCACATACAAACGTCCAAAGGCTTACTCAGATCTACTAAAGTGCGCTCAAGTGGAGGGGGAGTCAAGCAGAGCTTTCATAGCTCGATGGACAGAGACAAAGAATGCATGCGAAGACGTTTCTGAGATCCAGGCCATACATGCTTTTATGAACAGCCTGAAGAAAGGCAACATGATGAGATATATGTTGGCCAGCCAAAACATCAAACACCTCGGCGAGCTCTTAGACAGCGCGAACAATTACGCTGCAGCAGAAGACGACGCTCGAGCTGACGACGGCGATCTGCGCATGGACATAGCTGTTAACCCGGAAAAGCGAAACAACAATCAAAGCCGGAAAAAGAAGGAAGCCAACGATGCGCCAGGACCATCAAAGGAGGTAGCCTTTGCCAATAAGAAGGGTGGCCAGAGCGGGGCTAGCAGATGGCAGAAGAAGGCGATGACAGTCAAGGGTCAAGACCCATTAAAATCACCTATGACGACATCAAAGATGAACCTTGTGCCCATCATAGCAAGCTTGGCAAATGCACCCATACCAACAGGCAGTGCCGCCTTAACGATGATATCAAGAAGGATCCGACGCTGGCTTCAAGGCAAAACAGTTCAAGCGCAAGAACCGTAAAGACAAGAAAGAGCAGAAGGACAACGAGGAAAGTGCTTCGGAGCCGGAAGATCAGGAGCCAAAGCACAAGAGGAGCAACAAGTTTCCAAGGGTCGAAACAAGCCTTGTTACTTTCCTTGCCACTCCTTCGGCCAAAAAGGAAAAGGCAGCCTGGAGGGAACTCAATGCCACTATGCCAGCGGTTCCCCAGTATCTCAACTGGTCCGAGCACCCCATTACATGGGACCGCAACGATCATCCTGATCATATTCCACAGAACCCAGGGAATTACGCGCTCGTTGTAAACCCAATTGTGCAGCAATGCAGGCTTTCTAAGGTGCTTATGGATGGAGGGAGTAGCATCAACATCCTCTATCTTGAAACCTTAAAGCGCATGCGCCTTTCTGAGACACAGCTAAAACATAGCACAGTCAAGTTTCACGGCATAGTGCCAGGCAGGCAGGCCAGTTCTATGGGAACAATTGTCTTAGACGTCACCTTCGGTGACGAAACAAACTATAGGACTGAGGAAGTTGCCTTTGAGTGGTGGAATTCAAAAGTGCGTATCACGCAATCTTTGGCCGCCCAGCCTTTGCCAAATTCATGGCACGCCCGTGTTACATCTACAGCAAGCTCAAAATACCTGGACCAAACGGCGTCATCACGGTCAATGGCGACTTCAAGAAGGCGAAGGAATGCGAAGCAGGAAACGCCGTCTTAGCAGAAGCAGTCATCAGCAAGGAAGAGCTGGAGCAGTACAAGAAAGAAGTTAACACCAATGAAATGCCGGATGGTAAAAAGCCTCCTTGCGCTCGGACGTTACCTTCAAGGCCAGCTCAAACTCGAAGAAGATCGTGCTGGACAACGCTGATGCAAGCAAGACGACGAACATAGGCGCGGACCTCAGTGACGCATAGGAAGGCGCGCTCGTCAAGTTCCTCCGTGAGCAACGGGATATTTTTGCATGGTCACCATCAGACATGCCAGGAGTACCCCGGGAACTTGCCGAGCACAGCCTTAATGTCGCCAAAGGTGCCAAGCCAGTAAAACAAGGTCTTCGTCGCTTCGGTCCAGAGAAGAAGAAAGCAATAGGAAAAGAGGTAGCTCGGCTTAGTGCCGCTAATTTCATTAGAGAGGTTATCCACACAGATTGGCTAGCAAATCCTGTATTAGTACCTAAGAAGGACGTGAAAGACTTGCGCATGTGCATAGATTTCACCGGCTTAAACAAAGCCTGTCCTAAAGACCCCTTCGCATTGCCGCGAATTGATCAGGTCGTAGATGCTGTATCAGGTTCTGAATTACTATGCTTTTTGGACGCTTACTCTGGCTACCACCAAATTAAGATGAAGGAGTCTGACCAAATTAAGACTTCCTTCATCACACCTTTCGGAACGTTTTGCTACATAACTATGCCTTTCGGGCTTAAAAACGCTGGCTCAACGTACCAACGGTGCATACAACGTTGCCTACACGATCAAATAGGCCGCAATGTTCACGCTTATGTCGATGACATTGCCGTTATGTCGCGAAAACGCGGCGATCTCATCGTTGACCTTCAAGAAACCTTTGATAACTTAAGAAAATATAACATGAAGCTAAATCCGGGAAAATGCTTTTTTGGCGTCCCAGCAGGAAAACTTTTAGGCTTCATTGTTTCAGAAAGAGGTCTTGAGGTTAACCCAGAAAAGATTCGAGCTATCATGGACATCAAAAAGCCTACTTGTCTTAAAGATGTCAAAGGCTCACAGGATCTGCAGCAGCTGTAAGCCGATTTATTAGTAGGCTTGGGGATAAAGCTTTACCCCTATACAGGTTGTTGAAGAAAACTAAGACGTTCGTCTGGACTGAAGAGGCAGATGCAGCCTTAGCACAGTTAAAAGACGCCTTAGTTTCAGCACCAATATTAGCGTCTCCTCTACCACAAGAGCCGATGCTACTTTACATGGCGGCTACCAACCTAGTTATTAGTGCAGTGGTTGTTGTTGAGCGAAAGGAGAGGGAAAGGAGCTACCGGAACAAAGGCCGGTATATTATATCAGCGAAGTCTTCTCCGAATCCAAACAACGATACCCTCACTATCAGAAGCTGGCTTATGGAGTTTTCTTCGCAGCCAGAAAATTACGCCATTATTTCCAAGAGCACCCAATCACGGTAGTCAGTAAGGCGCCATTGGGTGACATTATAAACAACACCGATGCCACTGGACGTGTGGCTAAGTGGGGAATTGAATTGGCAGCCTTCGACATCCAGTACAAGCCACGTACAGCCATCAAATCCCAGTCTTTAGCTGATTTCATCGCAGACTGGACAGAAGCAATGGATGAACTTCCCCTCCCTGACGAGAATATTGGGTTATGCACTTTGACGGCTCCAAAATGTTGCAGGGATCGGGAGCTGGCGTGGTACTGAAGAACCCTAAAGGAGACAAGATGTGCTATGTCTTGCAGATACACTTCAATGCCACTAATAATGTTGCAGAATACGAGGCTCTGTTGCATGGATTGCACGTCGCAAAGGATTTGGGCATTAGCCGTCTTTTGTGCTATGGCGATTCAGACCTCGTTGTTCAACAATTAGAAGGGGCATGGGACGCGAAGAGCCCTACAATGGCTGAATACCGACGCACGGTAGACGAGTTTGGTCGGTGTTTTATCGGCTTAGAAGTCAAGCATATCAAAAGGGAGGAAAATGAAGCAGCGGACGCCTTAGCCAGAATGGGCTCGAAAAGATCGAAGGTGCCCTCCGATATATTTTTGGAGCACCTGTACGTGCCGTCTATTAAAGGCGGAGATGAGGATGACCCCATGGCTTCGCAGTCTGTTTCCGTCATGCTGGTGAAGCCAGATGGACACAGCCCTACATAAATTTCCTCCTTAACAAGGAAGAGCCAGAGGATGAAGTATTAAGGCGGCAAGTTGTGCGCAGAGCTAAGGCATACACAATAATAAATGGAGAGCTATACAAGCGGAGTACCACAGGTGTATATCAACGATGCGTTTCGCCGGAAGAAGGACAGGAGATACTAGAAGAGATCCATGGTGGATGTTGCGGTCATCATGCCTCTGCCGAGCAATTGTCGCCAAAGCTTTTAGACATGGATTCTACTGGCTCACAGCAAAGCAAGACGCAGAAGAACTCGTCAAGAAATGCGTTGGATGCCAAAAGTATGCAAGACAGCCAAAGATGCCAGCCCAGGAACTGCGCACCATTCCAATCACGTGGCCATTTGCGGTCTGGGGACTGGACATGGTAGGTCCATTCAGGACTGCGCGAGGCGGCGTCAAACATCTCTTAGTTGCGGTGGATAAATACACCAAGTGGGTTGAAGCTAAGCCCATAAAAAAGCTTGATGGGGCAACAGCCAAGAAGTTCGTCATTGAGGTTATAACGAGATTTGGCGTCCCCCACAGTATCATTACGGACAATGGGACAAACTTCGCCGTAGGAGAACTGGCAAAGTACTGTGGTGAAGTTGGTATTCGTTTGGACTTAGCATCTGTGGCTCATCCACAATCGAATGGCCAAGTTGAGCGAACCAACAGTATAATCTACAGGGAATAAAGCCAAGATTAGAGTGCCTTTGCATAGAGCAGCTGGAGCATGGGTAGAAGAATTACCTGCTGTCTTATGGAGCATACGCACAACTCCAAGCAGTGCAACAGGCTATACCCCTTTCTTTCTCATATATGGCGCTGAAGCGGTACTCCCAACAGATGTCCTGCACGACACACCTCGTGTAACAGCCTACGTTGAAGCAGACGCAGAAGAAGCCAGACAGGATGGCTTAGACCTTCTCGAAGAAGAGCGTGAGATAGCGCTTCAGCGCTCCGCCATTTATCAGCAGAACATGCGGCGTTACCACAGTCGCAAGGTAAGACGGAGATCGTTTCGAGAAGGCGATTTGGTGCTTCGCCTTGTGTGGAGGTTATGCCGAACGGGTATACCTGCCACGGTGGATAAAACCTGGCCCACCAAGGAGGCCCATCAGATAAAGCCGGAGGGCTTAATGGAGAAGGCCTCATGGGCTTAGGCGCAAGGATAAGCTCTGGGCTGGCTTAGTGAAGTCCAAGACGAAGGCCTGGCTGCGTTCGCCTTAGGGAGCAAGTTAGGGTTTGTTACCGTGTTAGTCTAGGACTCGTGATCTAGGTCGGTTAAGGCTTTCCTTGTAGGGGAAGGCTTGGCGCCTTTATAAGCCAGCCTTCCAGCAGCCTTAGGGCACGCATACAATCTCATTGTAACCTGTACACATATTCTCCTTGAGTGAATTATAGCAGCACGTAGGATCTCGCCACCGTCGTGAGATCCGAAGCTGGGTAAGATCGTGTGTGCAATCCCGTCACTGGAACCCTCTACGTTCTTCCCCACCTCCTCTACGGTACGTATGAATCCATATAGTAGTTCCGCGTTACCAATACCTCGACAGTTGGCGCCCACCGTGGGGCCCAAGGCGTCGGGAGTTTTGTTTCAGGCGGGAGCATTGGGCGAGATCGGCAAGACTATGGCGGTTGGTCGCGCCCGCATCATCAACAACTTTGGGTGCATCGAAGACGACGGTCCTACGTCCCAGCAAACGACGCACTGGTGTCAAGCTTCGTCGTCCCCTTCGGCACCATCAACATCTTCATGGGTTTTACGGCTGAGGCGTATGGATTCCCCAGGGGATCCGCCGCCTTTTGGCCCACCCACCACCCCATCGATTATGCAATCGAGCAACAACACAGATCGGATCAGGCCTTTGTCTATCGCGATCTGAGTGACTCTGATACCCAAAGCGATTCTGACTCCAGCTCTTATGAGCTTATGGAGCCCGCCTCTCGCTTTGTTGGTGTCATTGACGCATCTGGCCCTAAGCCGGCCGAATCTGACCCTGAGTCAATATTACCTGCCTTACAGACAGGAGCAGACTCAGAAGCCGGATCTGATGGCACCGCTCCAATGGCGGAAGATTCAGATCTCGATGAGCATAAGGAGGAAGACTTTGCAGCACAGGTTGCCGCGCGAGGCTATGGCTCATCCGATCCAAACGAAGTCTTAATGACTTTCCCGGCACAGATAGCTATGGAGGATGGTGCGGCCGCGGCTAAGCCAGACGAGGCTGAAGTTTCCTCTAGCATCAAACACATTGGTGACAAGGCGGAAAAGCCAGAGGATGTGCTGGACCCTAAAAGGCCTCCCCCGGCTACGCCTATTGAAGAAGACCTGGAGCGGTCAAAGGAGGAACACATGCGCGCATTGGAGCTCTCAAAACACCTTTGGGACCAAATCCAACCGCGGTTGAACTTGAGGAAAGACGGAAAGCGCTCCTGGCTGAGACTGAAGTCAACATCAAGTATAAGTTGTCCCTCCTGAACAAGGAAAAAGAGTTAATCCTAGTTGGAAAGGCTCTAGAAGAGGAAGAGTACCAGCGTGAGCGCGATGTTGAGAAATTCCGCAAAATACGAAGTATACGTGACCCTCTTCTGCATCGGGATCTGCAGGGAAACTTCGAGAAGACTTCTGCCCAAAAGCCTCTAAAGCCTTGGCAGAAATACTCTTTCAGAGTTAACCCTGATGGAGTCATATTCTTCTCCACCCCGCCAAAAACCTAGAGGCGGCCAGGGAAATCATGGGAGACGAAGCAGTCCCAATTGAAGAGCGCCACCATTATTCTAAAATGCTCATCGAAAAGGCGGTAGAGCAGCAGGCTAAGGCGGACTCAAACTCAAAACTGGCGGACGATACGCGTCTTTGCAAGACAGCCGTTGCCGGCGGTGGAGATCCAGAGGAACCAGCTGGTTCCAGTAGCCATGGCAATAAGGGTAAGGAACCTAGGAAGGACAAAGTTCCTGACAAGCACAGGGATGAGTCAAAGACTGGGTCCAATCGCCATAGTGACAAAGGCAAGGACGACCACCGGCAAAAGGATAACACGCCATAAGAAGAATGATCCGCCTCGCCGTGAAAGAGATCAAGACAAGGACGCACGGCGTGGGAGTGACCGGCTTAACATGCCACCTCCGCCCGCAGCACGGGCAAGAGACGAAGGAAATAGGGGCAACAGAGATCCGCCTCAAAGGCGATCTCGCTCCCGCTCCCCTCATCGCCAAAGCCGTCAGGAGGAGCCAAGGCGTAGCCAATCCAACAAAGGGCCAGCCAGGGAAAACACTCATATCTCAGACGCCCGCATCCGTCTCGATGAGATTAAAGCGGCCAAAGAGGAGTCTTACCTGGGCCCTGGTGCTTTGGACCGGCGATTCGCAAGGTGCAACTCCCATCCTCGCTAGGCAATGTCAAGAAAATTGTGGACAAGTACAATGGCATTGACAAACCGGACATATGGCTGCCTGATTACATCCACGCCGTTGGTATTAATGACGGTGATTACAATGCAGCTGTACGTTTTCTTCCACTCATGTTGGAGGGAACGCCCGGTTGTGGATCGACACTTTGCCAGAAAAGAGTATCCACAATTGGCAAGACATGCAGAAAACATTCATGCAACACTTCTCATGCACATACAAACGTCCAAAGGCTTACTCAGATCTACTAAAGTGCGCTCAAGTGGAGGGGGAGTCAAGCAGAGCTTTCATAGCTCGATGGACAGAGACAAAGAATGCATGCGAAGACGTTTCTGAGATCCAGGCCATACATGCTTTTATGAACAGCCTGAAGAAAGGCAACATGATGAGATATATGTTGCCAGCCAAAACATCAAACACCTCGGCGAGCTCTTAGACAGCGCGAACAATTACGCTGCAGCAGAAGACGACGCTCGAGCTGACGACGGCGATCTGCGCATGGACATAGCTGTTAACCCGGAAAAGCGAAACAACAATCAAAGCCGGAAAAAGAAGGAAGCCAACGATGCGCCAGGACCATCAAAGGAGGTAGCCTTTGCCAATAAGAAGGGTGGCCAGAGCGGGGCTAGCAGATGGCAGAAGAAGAGCGATGACAGTCAAGGGTCAAGACCCATTAAAATCACCTATGACGACATCAAAGATGAACCTTGTGCCCATCATAGCAAGCTTGGCAAATGCACCCATACCAACAGGCAGTGCCGCCTTAACGATGATATCAAGAAGGATCCGACGCTGGCTTCAAGGCAAAACAGTTCAAGCGCAAGAACCGTAAAGACAAGAAAGAACAGAAGGACAACGAGGAAAGTGCTTCGGAGCCAGAAGATCAGGAGCCAAAGCACAAGAGGAGCAACAAGTTTCCAAGGGTCGAAACAAGCCTTGTCACTTCCTTGCCACTCCTTCGGCCAAAAAGGAAAAGGCAGCCTGGAGGGAACTCAATGCCACTATGCCAGCGGTTCCCCAGTATCTCAACTGGTCCGAGCACCCCATTACATGGGACCGCAACGATCATCCTGATCATATTCCACAGAACCCAGGGAATTACGCGCTCGTTGTAAACCCAATTGTGCAGCAATGCAGGCTTTCTAAGGTGCTTATGGATGGAGGGAGTAGCATCAACATCCTCTATCTTGAAACCTTAAAGCGCATGCGCCTTTCTGAGACACAGCTAAAACATAGCACAGTCAAGTTTCACGGCATAGTGCCAGGCAGGCAGGCCAGTTCTATGGGAACAATTGTCTTAGACGTCACCTTCGGTGACGAAACAAACTATAGGACTGAGGAAGTTGCCTTTGAGGTGGTGGAATTCAAAAGTGCGTATCACGCAATCTTTGGCCGCCCAGCCTTTGCCAAATTCATGGCACGCCCGTGTTACATCTACAGCAAGCTCAAAATACCTGGACCAAACGGCGTCATCACGGTCAATGGCGACTTCAAGAAGGCGAAGGAATGCGAAGCAGGAAACGCCGTCTTAGCAGAAGCAGTCATCAGCAAGGAAGAGCTGGAGCAGTACAAGAAAGAAGTTAACACCAATGAAATGCCGGATGGTAAAAGCCTCCTTGCGCTTCGGATGTTACCTTCAAGGCCAGCTCAAACTCGAAGAAGATCGTGCTGGACAACGCTGATGCAAGCAAGACGACGAACATAGGCGCGGACCTCAGTGACGCATAGGAAGGCGCGCTCGTCAAGTTCCTCCGTGAGCAACGGGATATTTTTGCATGGTCACCATCAGACATGCCAGGAGTACCCCGGGAACTTGCCGAGCACAGCCTTAATGTCGCCAAAGGTGCCAAGCCAGTAAAACAAGGTCTTCGTCGCTTCGGTCCAGAGAAGAAGAAAGCAATAGGAAAAGAGGTAGCTCGGCTTAGTGCCGCTAATTTCATTAGAGAGGTTATCCACACAGATTGGCTAGCAAATCCTGTATTAGTACCTAAGAAGGACGTGAAAGACTTGCGCATGTGCATAGATTTCACCGGCTTAAACAAAGCCTGTCCTAAAGACCCCTTCGCATTGCCGCGAATTGATCAGGTCGTAGATGCTGTATCAGGTTCTGAATTACTATGCTTTTTGGACGCTTACTCTGGCTACCACCAAATTAAGATGAAGGAGTCTGATCAAATTAAGACTTCCTTCATCACACCTTTCGGAACGTTTTGCTACATAACTATGCCTTTCGGGCTTAAAAACGCTGGCTCAACGTACCAACGGTGCATACAACGTTGCCTACACGATCAAATAGGCCGCAATGTTCACGCTTATGTCGATGACATTGCCGTTATGTCGCGAAAACGCGGCGATCTCATCGTTGACCTTCAAGAAACCTTTGATAACTTAAGAAAATATAACATGAAGCTAAATCCGGGAAAATGCTTTTTTGGCGTCCCAGCAGGAAAACTTTTAGGCTTCATTGTTTCAGAAAGAGGTCTTGAGGTTAACCCAGAAAAGATTCGAGCTATCATGGACATCAAAAAGCCTACTTGTCTTAAAGATGTCCAAAGGCTCACAGGATCTGCAGCAGCTGTAAGCCGATTTATTAGTAGGCTTGGGGATAAAGCTTTACCCCTATACAGGTTGTTGAAGAAAACTAAGACGTTCGTCTGGACTGAAGAGGCAGATGCAGCCTTAGCACAGTTAAAAGACGCCTTAGTTTCAGCACCAATATTAGTCTCCTCTACCACAAGAGCCGATGCTACTTTACATGGCGGCTACCAACTAGTTATTAGTGCAGTGGTTGTTGTTGAGCGAAAGGAAGAGGGCAAGGAGCTACCGGAACAAAGGCCGGTATATTATATCAGCGAAGTCTTCTCCGAATCCAAACAACGATACCCTCACTATCAGAAGCTGGCTTATGGAGTTTTCTTCGCAGCCAGAAAATTACGCCATTATTTCCAAGAGCACCCAATCACGGTAGTCAGTAAGGCGCCATTGGGTGACATTATAAACAACACCGATGCCACTGGACGTGTGGCTAAGTGGGGAATTGAATTGGCAGCCTTCGACATCCAGTACAAGCCACGTACAGCCATCAAATCCCAGTCTTAGCTGATTTCATCGCAGACTGGACAGAAGCAATGGATGAACTTCCCCTCCCTGACGAGAATATTGGGTTATGCACTTTGACGGCTCCAAAATGTTGCAGGGATCGGGAGCTGGCGTGGTACTGAAGAACCCTAAAGGAGACAAGATGTGCTATGTCTTGCAGATACACTTCAATGCCACTAATAATGTTGCAGAATACGAGGCTCTGTTGCATGGATTGCACGTCGCAAAGGATTTGGGCATTAGCCGTCTTTTGTGCTATGGCGATTCAGACCTCGTTGTTCAACAATTAGAAGGGGCATGGGACGCGAAGAGCCCTACAATGGCTGAATACCGACGCACGGTAGACGAGTTTGGTCGGTGTTTTATCGGCTTAGAAGTCAAGCATATCAAAAGGGAGGAAAATGAAGCAGCGGACGCCTTAGCCAGAATGGGCTCGAAAAGATCGAAGGTGCCCTCCGATATATTTTTGGAGCACCTGTACGTGCCGTCTATTAAAGGCGGAGATGAGGATGACCCCATGGCTTCGCAGTCTGTTTCCGTCATGCTTGAAGCCAGACTGGACACAGCCCTACATAAATTTCCTCCTTAACAAGGAAGAGCCAGAGGATGAAGTATTAAGGCGGCAAGTTGTGCGCAGAGCTAAGGCATACACAATAATAAATGGAGAGCTATACAAGCGGAGTACCACAGGTGTATATCAACGATGCGTTTCGCCGGAAGAAGGAAGAGATACTAGAAGAGATCCATGGTGGATGTTGCGGTCATCATGCCTCTGCCCGAGCAATTGTCGCCAAAGCTTTTAGACATGGATTCTACTGGCTCACAGCAAAGCAAGACGCAGAAGAACTCGTCAAGAATGCGTTGGATGCCAAAAGTATGCAAGACAGCCAAAGATGCCAGCCCAGGAATTGCGCACCATTCCAATCACGTGGCCATTTGCGGTCTGGGGACTGGACATGGTAGGTCCATTCAGGACTGCGCGAGGCGGCGTCAAACATCTCTTAGTTGCGGTGGATAAATACACCAAGTGGGTTGAAGCTAAGCCCATAAAAAAGCTTGATGGGGCAACAGCCAAGAAGTTCGTCATTGAGGTTATAACGAGATTTGGCGTCCCCCACAGTATCATTACGGACAATGGGACAAACTTCGCCGTAGGAGACTGGCAAAGTACTGTGGTGAAGTTGGTATTCGTTGGACTTAGCATCTGTGGCTCATCCACAATCGAATGGCCAAGTTGAGCGAACCAACAGTATAATTCTACAGGGAATAAAGCCAAGATTAAGGTGCCTTTGCATAGAGCAGCTGGAGCATGGGTAGAAGAATTACCTGCTGTCTTATGGAGCATACGCACAACTCCAAGCAGTGCAACAGGCTACCCCTTTCTTTCTCATATATGGCGCTGAAGCGGTACTCCCAACGATGTCCTGCACGACACCTCGTGTAACAGCCTACGTGAAGCAGACGCAGAAGAAGCCGACAGGACGGCTTAGACCTTCTCGAAGAAGAGCGTGAGATAGCGCTTCAGCGCTCCGCCATTTATCAGCAGAACATGCGGCGTTACCACAGTCGCAAGGTAAGACGGAGATCGTTTCGAGAAGGCGATTTGGTGCTTCGCCTTGTTCAGCAAAAGGAGCACAAACTATCTCCCATATGGGAAGGACCCTTCGTTATCAGCAAAGCGCTTAAGAACGGGGCATATTATCTTGTGGACCTCCGTGATATCGAGAAGAAGAAGAAAAGAGGCCGCAAAAGGAAAAGGAACGAAGAAGCAGTGCTCAAGGAGACGAAACGTCCTTGGAACATTGAGCAGCTACGTCCTTTTTACACTTAGCAATTCTATTGTAATCACACCATATATGATTATGAAATAAAAGTCTTTGGTTCCCTCAATTATTTTTATGCATGAGTTCTCGCCGTCTTTTATTTCCATTTGATCATATATTTCGATAAAAATATCAATGTTAACCCGAATTGGCTCCGTGCTTGTGGTTACTCACATGATGCTTTTGCCTTAAGGCCTTACAAAAATTAAAATTGCGTCCGTCTAAGGTATTTATCTGATCGCGTATATGCTGGCTTGTCTTAGTAGATGCTTTACGCACCAAAAGCCGGCGCCGTTTCTGTGTTTAAACAGTTTGGTTACTAACCCTGTTGCCAGCGAAGTGTTCCGTGCTTAGGTTCTGCCAGCATACGAAAAGGCTAAAGCATATAAGCCAGAAAACTTGAAGACGGATAAGGAGCATAGTTTGCAAGCCTTTTAAAAATAAGTGCATGCGTTGCAAAACAAACATGTTCAACAGATAAAAAGGCTCCTGCCATTACAAAACATAACTTAACAAGTCTTTTGTGCCATCTTTCATGACACGCTTAATGCAAAGTTTTTCCTGCATCTTATGCAGGGGACTGAGGAGGCGAAGACGCAGGGGACTTGGATGGATCCAGCGTAGCTTCAGACTCGCCTTCTTCTTCTTCTTCATTTCCGTCTTCTGACTCATCGCCATTGCCAGTGGTGGGTGCTTCGGCTTCGTCATCAGACACGTCGTCAGGACGGGGAGGCACAGGCTTCTTGGAGAAGAAGATAGACAAGTCTACCATCTCGCAACGGCTGAGGCAAAGCCAGAGACAGAGGCATAGACCTTTTCTTTGATGAGCTCGTTGCCGTCTCTGTCCTGGCTGGGAAACACTTGATAACGCGCCACATGTTGACTTCGGGGTAGTGGCCGCGAACAAGTCCTAGAGCAAGTTTTGCTCCGCCTCTAGCTGCTGAGCGAAGACGCTCCACCACCTCTGGGACGCAGTTCTGAAGAAGTGGCAGCAAGTTGCTGGTGTTTGTCACTTGGGGCAGCTGTTTTGGGAAGATGTTGGCGACAACGTCTCTTCCCGCAGTACAGCCCTGACACAATTTCGCCACACTCCAAGATAAGCTCCAGGCGCGTCTCAGAGGTAAGCCTTTCCCCAAACCCAGCTGGAACTGTGGAAAGGAGGAATGAAAAAATTAAGGCGTACTGAAGTGTTGGAACAAAGGCGAAAAGTGACAGAAATGCGAAAAGAAAGAGAGGCTTACTTAGCAGTTTCTCGTCAATGGCGGTGCTCTCATCAGCTTGGCGTTCAAGACGACCTTGTAAGCTCTGGATTAGGAGCCCATCCTTTTCAGCCTGTCGCTGCAGTTTCAGAAGTTCTGCCTTCAGTTTGTCTTGCCCTTCAGCAGCGCTGTCTTGGACGGCTTTAAGATTGGCCTCGGCCGTCTTTCGGTTCTCCTCCAGTTGCTTAAACAAGGCGGCATTTTCCCGTCACAACTTCTATATCGCCAGTCTCGCTGACGATCTGTTTTGCCTTCGCCACAACAGCTGTGAAAGACACATTGCATGTGTTGAGCATCTTATGCCTTAAAATGAATTAAAACAATGCATGTGAAAGAACATTTACCTTGTTCGCCTTATTTTTGGCGACGGCTTGCTTGAGCACTTGCCTTTGGTTACTCAGGAGTACCACAGATCGCACGTAAGCTGCTCGCTGCTCTGCTAAGGCAAGGGCGTAGTAGTAAGTAACAAAGGTAAAGACAATAAGTATAGCTACAAGGGCTTGGGGACTGAGTCTTTATCAACATTAAAGAAAGGCCATTACGTCGGCTTAGTCAAAGCGCAACGTAATGCCCGGGGACTAGTATGTACATAAAGACGGAATATTTACCTGCATCATGGCCTTAAGGCTTTGTAGCTCTCTTCATTGTGACGTACAGCTCGTCACAATTATCTTCCAGTTCAATGGTCAATGTTTGGCCAACTGGCCTTAGCTTCGGAGGCGGCTGCGCTCCTTCTCATCGGCAAGCATGGCGGCGATGTTGGGTAAGATGTACCCCTCGTCGTCAAAGAGCTCTTGCTTCACCATGTTGCGGATAGCTTCACGAGTAATGGGCTCGTTCGGCTCTCTGACTGAAGTACCGCCGCCTTCCCAGCAGCGGCAGCCCTGGCCAACTTTTCAGTTTCCGTCTTATCAGGAAAGACGGCTGAGTCCAAATCTATATGATGATCTCAGATGGGCCTGGGGATGTCTCTTGTTGAACGGAGGGAGTGGGGGGAGCGATGGCGGAGAAGGCTCAGTCTTCCTTTGCCTGGAAGAAATTACTTTCTTCCTCTTGAGAGGTGCAGTTGGTTTGATCCTGCAAATCACATACAAAATAAGATAACATTCATAGACATTGTTCGCCTTACTAAAGAAATTGAGGTTCGGCTTACTTCTGTACTGGAGCATTAAAGGCCGCATCTTCATCGTCCTCAATGTCGAGCACTTCGGCGTTAGCAGGGATGGCTTTCTCACGCTTCCGCCTTTCTGCTGCTGAAGTTGCTGCAGTAGCTCCTGAAGCCTTTCGTTTCCGAGTCTTTGGGGCTCGGGTGCCGCTTCAGGCACGTAAAACAAAGGAGCCAGCAGATTATCCGGCAAAAGGGCGAGCTGAAATCAAAAGTGGTGTTAGTAAGGCAAACATTGTGGAAGTATAAAAACAGTAATGGTAAATGCCTTACCTTGGAGCTGGGTTGGCGGCTGTGTACATAGGACGCTGCTCTGTCAGCTGGATCCTTTCCTTGGCAATCCTCTTAAAGCGATACACAAGGGCGTCTTGCGTAAGGTCGCTCTCACTAACACGGAGGGGATCTTTCTTCTGGTCCGTGTAGTGGCACATGAGGCCTTTGCGATCTTTCAAAGGCTGGATTCGCCTTGACAACCAACATAGGATGGTGTCTGCGCCCGTGAGTTTGGGCACAGCAGTCTTTGTTAAGTACTCAATCCGCCTTTGCATGCGACGGAGGTTGTCAGGAAGGACCTTCAGCGGTTTCTCGCCCCAAGATAGGCGGGGCTCCGCAGGCAAAGGAGAAAAGCGAGGAAGTCCTATGTCTTTGCCTACTGGCGCCATGTCTTTGCAGTAGAAGAAGGAGCTATTCCAGCCTTTAATGGAATCTATTTTTGGCGCCTTAGGATACCAGTCTCTGCCTCTACGAAGGTTGATGCTAACTGTTCCTAAGGAAAGCAGTTCTTCCTTCTCTGTTTGGCGCTTGCAGTAAAGCAGTACTTGAAGAATTCTAAGCTGGGCTCTATGCCTAGGTATCCTTCGAATAAAGCCATAAAGCCAGCTATGTACAAGATACTATTGGGGCCTACGCTATGAGGCTGAAGGCCATAGTAGTCTAAGACTGATTGGAAAAAAGGATGCGGAGGCAAAGACAAACCGCGAAGGAGATGTGAGACGAGGAGCACTCGTTCATCGCCGGCGGGATCTGGAGCAGGGTGGCCGTACGCTGACCGCCAGTGGCAGTTCTCCTTTGGTGGGAGGATGCCCTCTTTCTCAGCTGCGTGAGGTCCGCGTCGGTGATGGTGGAAGCGCCCAGTTGCGGGATGATGCTTCCTCTCCCTCTCCTCTGCCTCCGCCGCATCGCCCTCGTCGGAGGGCTGGGCATTCTTCTCTGCTTCGATGGAGGTGGCCGCAGAACTTGTCGCCGCGCCGCGCGAGATGCAGATGCATCCGCGGTGCTCGATCCCCTCATGGCCAGATCTTGTCCCTCCGTCGCCGCCGACGCCGCCGCCGTTGCCGCTCCCGCGGTCGCATCGGAGCTCTCCATGGGTGGGTGCGCAGGTGTGGTGGTGGAGCTCGCCGGAGTTCGGATGGGATGGGCGCGAGGAGGACGATGAACAGGGAAATGAACCCGATGGAGAAAATCAGTTCCCTTTTATGGGGGCCGTGCGCCGCGATTAGTGCGGTGAGATAACGCCGCGCGATTTTCGCCACGCGTCCCGCAACGGTCAGATAGTGGGCATCTTCTCCCGCACGCCTCGGAGATCGTGTGCGGAAAATAGCAGTAATGGCGTCACAACGTCTCTTTGCTTGTCCAGACTGTCGTGGACTGGCTTTGACTGCGGTGACGTCATGACAAGACTCGACGCTGACAGAATCTTTCTGCCAGATTGTTCAAAGTGCAGGAGAGTTGCGGCTTAATCCTTAAGGCAGACTGAATGTCTCATTTTGGAATGCTCCAAGCTCTTCTGTCCGCCTTGCGCAAAGGCGAAAGCCCGTGTTTCACAAAGACGGCAAACGAAGAACTTAAACCTTTCCGGGGACTACTGTGGAGGTTATGCCGAACGGGTATACCTGCCACGGTGGATAAAACCTGGCCCACCAAGGAGGCCCATCAGATAAAGCCGGAGGGCTTAATGGAGAAGGCCTCATGGGCTTAGGCGCAAGGATAAGCTCTGGGCTGGCTTAGTGAAGTCCAAGACGAAGGCCTGGCTGCGTTCGCCTTAGGGAGCAAGTTAGGGTTTGTTACCGTGTTAGTCTAGGACTCATGATCTAGGTCGGTTAAGGCTTTCCTTGTAGGGGAAGGCTTGGCGCCTTTATAAGCCAGCCTTCCAGCAGCCTTAGGGCACGCATACAATCTCATTGTAACCTGTACACATATTCTCCTTGAGTGAATTATAGCAGCACGTAGGATCTCGCCACCGTCGTGAGATCCGAAGCTGGGTAAGATCGTGTGTGCAATCCCGTCACTGGAACCCTCTACGTTCTTCCCCACCTCCTCTACGGTACGTAAATCCATATAGTAGTTCCGCGTTACCAATACCTCGACACCTTTTCAGCAAAAGGAGCACAAACTATCTCCCATATGGGAAGGACCCTTCGTTATCAGCAAAGCGCTTAAGAACGGGCATATTATCTTGTGGACCTCCGTGATATTGAGAAGAAGAAGAAAAGAGGCCGCAAAAGGAAAAGGAACGAAGAAGCAGCGCTCAAGGAGACGAAACGTCCTTGGAACATTGAGCAGCTACGTCCTTTTTACACTTAGCAATTCTATTGTAATCACACCATATATGATTATGAAATAAAAGTCTTTGGTTCCCTCAATTATTTTTGCATGAGTTCTCGCCGTCTTTTATTTCCATTTGATCATATATTTCGATAAAAATATCAATGTTAACCCGAATTGGCTCCGTGCTTGTGGTTACTCACATGATGCTTTTGCCTTAAGGCCTTACAAAAATTAAAATTGCGTCCGTCTAAGGGTATTTAACTGATCGCGATATGCTGGCTTGTCTTAGTAGATGCTTTACGCACCAAAAGCTGCGCCGTTTCTGTGTTTAAACAGTTTGGTTACTAACCCTGTTGCCAGCGAAGTGTTCCGTGCTTTAGGTTCTGCCAACATACGAAAAGGCTAAAGCATATAAGCCCGAAAACTTGAACGGATAAGGAGCAAAGTTTGCAAGCCTTTTAAAAATAAGTGCATGCGTCGCAAAACAAACATGTTCAACAGATAAAAAGGCTCCTGCCATTACAAAACATAACTTAACAGTCTTTTGTGCCATCTTTCATGACACGCTTAATGCAAAGTTTTTCCTGCATCTTATGCAGGGACTGAGGAGGCGAAGACGCAGGGGACTTGTGGGATCCAGCGTACCTTCAGACTCGCCTTCTTCTTCTTCTTCTTCATTTCCGTCTTCTGATTCATCGCCATTGCCAGTTGTGGGTGCTTCGGCTTCGTCATCCGACACGTCGTCAGGACGGGGAGGCACAGGCTTCTTGGAGAAGAAGATAGCCAAGTCTACCATCTCCGCAACGGCTGAGGCAAAGCCAGAGACAGAGGCATAGACCTTTTCTTTGATGAGCTCGTTGCCGTCTCTGTCCCTGGCTGGGAAACACTTGATAACGCGCCACATGTTGACTTCGGGAGTGGCCGCGAACAAGTCCTAGAGCAAGTTTTGCTCCGCCTCTAGCTGCTGAGCGAAGACGCTCCACCACCTCTGGGACACAGTTCTGATGAAGTGGCAGCAAGTTGCTGGTGTTTGTCACTTGGGGCAGCTGTTTTGGGAAGATGTTGGCGACAACGTCTCTTCCCGCAGTGTACAGCCCTGACACAATTTCGCCACACTCCAAGATAAGCTCCAGGCGCGTCTCAGAGGTAAGCCTTTCCCCAAACCCAGCTGGAACTGTGGAAAAGAGGAATGAAAAAAGTTAATCGTACTGAGTGTTGGAACAAAGGCGAAAAGTGACAGAAAATGCGAGAAGTAAAAGAAGAGAGACTTACTTAGCAGTTTCTCGTCAATGGCGGTGCTCTCATCAGCTTGGCGTTCAAGACGACCTTGTAAGCTCTGGATTAGGAGCCCATCTTTTTCAGCCTTCGCTGCAGTTTCAGAAGTTCTGCCTTCAGTTTGTTTGCCCTTCAGCGGCTGTCTTGGACGGCTTTAAGATTGGCCTCGGCCGTCTTTCGGTTCTCCTCCAGTTGCTTAAACAAGGCGGGCGTTTTCCCGTCTCACAACTTCAATATCGCCAGTCTCGCTGACGATCTGTTTTGTCTTCGCCACAACAGCTGTGAAAGACACATTGCATGTGTTGAGCATCTTATGCCTTCAAATGAATTAAACACAATGCATGTGAAAGAACATTTACCTTCGTTCGCCTTATTTTTGGCAACGGCTTGCTTGAGCACTTGCCTTTGGTTACTCAGGGAGTACCACAGATCGCACGTAAGCTGCTCGCTGCTCTGCTAGGGCAAGGATAGTAGTAAGTAATAAAGGTAAAGACAGTAAAGTACAGCTACAATGGGCTTGGGGACTGAGTCTTTATCAACATTAAAGAAAGGCCATTACGTCGGCTTAGTCAAAGCACAACGTAATGCCCGGGGACTAGTATGTACATAAAGACGGAATATTTACCTGCATCATGGCCTTCAAGGCTTTGTAGCTCTTCTTCATTGTGACGTACAGCTCGTCACAATTATCTTCCAGGTTCAAGATGGTCAATGTTTGGCCAACTGGCCTTAGCCTCGGAGGCGGCTCGTTACGCTCCTTCTCATCGGCAAGCATGGCGGCGATGTTGGGTAAGATGTACCCCTCGTCAAAAAGCTCTTGTTTCACCATGTTGCGGATAGCTTCACGAGTGATGGGCTCGTTCGGCTCTTCTGACTGAATTACCGCCGCCTTCCCGGCAGCGGCAGCCCTGGCCAACTTTTCAGTTTCCGTCTTATCAGGAAAGACGGCTGAGTCCAAATCTATGTGATGATCCTCAGATGGGCCTGGGGATGTCTCTTGTTGAACGGAGGGAGTGGGGGAGCGATGGCCGGAGAAGGCACAGTTTTCCTTTGCCTGGAAGAAATTACTTTCTTCCTCTTGAGAGGTGCAGTTGGTTGATCCTGCAAATCACATACAAAATAAGATAACATTCATAGACATTGTTCGTCTTACTAAAGAAATTGAGGGTCGGCTTACTTCTGTACTGGAGCATTGAAGGCCGCATCCTCATCGTCCTCAATGTCGAGTACTTCGGCGTTAGCAGGGATGGCTTTCTCACGCTTCCGCCTTCTGCTGCTGAAGTTGCTGCAGTAGCTCCCGAAGCCTTTCGTTTCCGAGTCTTTGGGGGCTCAGGTGCCGCTTCAGGCACGTAAAACAAAGGGGCCAGCAGATTATCCGGCAAAAGGGCGAGCTGAAATCAAAAGTGGTGTTAGTAAGGCAAACACTGTGGAAGTATAAAAACAGTAATGGTAAATGCCTTACCTTAGGAGCCGGGTTGGCGGCTGTGTACATAGACGCTGCTCTGTCAGCTGGATCCTTTCCTTGGCAATCCTCTTAAAGCGATACACGAGGGCGTCTTGCGTAAGGTCGCTCTCACTAACACGGAGGGGATCTTTCTTCTGTCCGTGTAGTGGCACAAGAGGCCTTTGCGATCTTTCAAAGGCTGGATTCGCCTTGACAACCAACATAGGATGGTGTCTGCGCCCGTAGTTTGGGCACAGCAGTCTTTGTTAAGTACTCAATCCGCCTTTGCATGCGACGGAGGTTGTCAGAAGGACCTTCAGCGGTTTTTCGCCCCAAGAGAGGCGGGGCTCCGCAGGCAAAGGAGAAAAGCGAGGAAGTCCTATGTCTTTGCCTACTGGCGCCATGTCTTTGCAGTAGAAGAAGGAGCTATTCCAGCCTTTAATGGAATCTATTTTTGGCGCCTTAGGATACCAGTCTCTGCCTCTACGAAGGTTGATGCTAACTGTTCCTAAGGAAGCAGTCTTCCTTCTCTGTTTGGCGCTTGCAAGTAAAGCAGTACTTGAAGAATTCTAAGCTGGGCTCTATGCCTAAGTATCCTTCGAATAAAGCCATAAAGCCAGCTATGTACAAGATACTATTGGGGCCTACGCTGTGAGGCTGAAGGCCATAGTAGTCTAAGACAGATTGGAAAAAAGGTTGCGGAGGCAAAGACAAACCGCGGAGGAGATGTGAGACGAGGAGCACTCGCTCATCGCCGGCGGGATCTGGAGCAGGGTGGCCGTACGCTGACCGCCAGTGGCAGTTCTCCTTTGGTGGGAGGATGCCCTCCTTCTCCAGCTGCGTGAGGTCCGCGTCGGTGATGGTGGAAGCTGCCCAGTTGCGGGATGATGCTTCCTCTCCTCCTCCTCTGCCTCCGCCGCATCGCCCTCGTCGGAGGGCTGGGCATTCTTCTCTGCTTCGATGGAGGTGGCCGCAGAACTTGTCGCCGCTGCCGCGCGCGAGATGCAGATGCATCCGCGGTGCTCGATCCCCTCATGGCCAGATCTTGTTCCTCCGTCGCCGCCGACGCCGCCGCCGTTGCCGCTCCCGCGGTCGCATCGGGCTCTCCATGGGTGGGTGCGCAGGTGGTGGTGGTGGAGCTCGCCGGAGTTCGGATGGGATGGGCGCGAGGAGGACGATGAACAGGGAAATGAGCCAGATGGAGAAAATCAGTTCCCCTTTTATGGGGCCGTGCGCCGCGATTAGTGCGGTGAGATAACGTCCGCGCGATTTTCGCCACGCGTCCCGCAACGGTCAGATAATGGGCATCTTCTCCCGCACGCCTCGGAGATCGTGTGCGAAAAAAAGCAGTAATGGCGCCACAACGTCTCTTTGCTTGTCCAGACTATCGTGGACTGGCTTTGGCTGCGGTGACGTCATGACAAGACTCGACGCTGACAGAATCTTTCTGCCAGATTGTTCAAAGTGCAAGAGAGTTCGGCTTAATCCTTAAGGCAGACTGAATGTCTTATTTTGGAATGCTCCAAGCTCTTCTGTCCGCCTTGCGCAAAGGCGAAAGCCCGTGTTTCACAAAGACGGCAAACGAAGAACTTAAACCTTTCCGGGGACTACTATGGAGGTTATGCCGAACGGGTATACCTGCCACGGTGGATAAAACCTGGCCCACCAAGGAGGCCCATCAGATAAAGCCGAGGGCTTAATGGAGAAGGCCTCATGGGCTTAGGCGCAAGGATAAGCTCTGGGTTGGCTTAGTGAAGTCCAAGACGAAGGCCTGGCTGCGTTCGCCTTAGGGAGCAAGTTAGGGTTTGTTACCGTGTTAGTCTAGGACTCGTGATCTAGGTCGGTTAAGGCTTTCCTTGTAGGGGAAGGCTTGGCGCCTTTATAAGCCAGCCTTCCAGCAGCCTTAGGGCACACACAATCTCATTGTAACCTGTACACATATTCTCCTTGAGTGAATTATAGCAGCACGTAGGATCTCGCCACCGTCGTGAGATCCGAAGCTGGTAAGATCGTGTGTGCAATCCCGTCACTGGAACCCTCTACGTTCTTCCCCACCTCCTCTACGGTACGTATGAATCCATATAGTAGTTCCGCGTTACCAATACCTCGACAGCGAAGGCAGCCGTACAATGGCGATGGCGATGGAGCTCCTTGCTTGTCCCTCCTTCTCAACGGAAGGCAATGGCGATGGCGATGGAGCCCCTTTCCGCCTTCAATCACCCTGCTCTGCGCCTTCAATCCAACTCCTATTGCTCTGTTCTTGGGGGTCCCTGGGGTTTTCTCGGGGCTTCTATGGGCGGCAGCAGTGAGCCAGGGAAGAAAGACCACGTGGGCCCCATCGGCGGTATCCCTTGATTAAACAAGTGCCCCAGCCCCACTAGTCAGGCCAAGTGACGGTCAAAGGGGGTTGACCAGACGGAAACGGCACGTTTGGCCGTCCGCGGGGCTTCGAAAGAGCCAGGTAGGGCACAGACGAGGAAAACTATGCAGGTAGGGCACAGACGAGGAAACTAGAGCGCACCAGGGCACAGAAGTAATTAACCAATAAGGAGAGAACCCGCTCTGATACCAATTAAAAGGACACGGATGTCGCCTAGGGGGGGGTGAATAGGCGATTAAAATTCTTTTCGGTTTAGGCTTGAATAAATGCGGAATAGAACTAGCGTTTAATTTATCAAGCACGTAACCTAAACAAGCTTGGTTATCTATGTGCACCAACAACTTATGCTAAGCAAGATAAACAACTAGGTGATAGCAAGATATATTACTTCAAGCTCGATGGCTATCACCAAGTAAATTGCATAAGTAAGAAGCTCGGGTATAGAAATAACGAGGCACTTGGAGACGATGATTTATCCGAAAGTTCACTTCCAATGGAAGCTAGTCTCCGTTGGAGCGGTGCGGAGTCACAAAGTGATCTCCGAATAGCCGTCAATGGCACACCGTAATCTCCTTCGTGCCTCCACCAATGCGGAGTGCCACGAACCACTATGAGACACTTGAGGGTGGTCACCGAACCCGTACAAGGATGAGGCACACTCCACAACTTAATTGGAGGCTCTCACCAAATTCCCGCGGCTCCCAAACCCACAAGAATCACAAGTTGAGGCACACTCCACAACTCAATTGGAGGCTCTCAACTATCCTGCGAGCCACCAAAACTCCGAATCAACAAGGACCGTCTAGGCACTCCAAGTACCCAAGAGGACTAGCTCTAGGGCACCCCAAGTACCCAAGAGTAACAAGCTTCTCAACTTCAATTTTCACGTATCACCGTGGATAACTCAAACCGATGCAACCGATGCCATGGGCAAGAACACAAGAAGTGCTCAAATCCTTCACTCTCAAATCCCACCAAAGCAACTAATGCTTATGGGGGGAGAAGAGAGGAAGAACAAAGAAGAACTCAACAAATGGAACTCCAAGATCTAGATCCAAAGGTTTCCCCTCACTTACAGGAGAGTGGATTGGTAGCAATAGATCTAGATGTCCTCTCTCTTTTTCCTCTAATTGGAGGCAAGAATCATGGAGGAATAGAGAGATAGCAAAGCTCAACAAGGTCAACAATGGGGGAAATTTCGAGATCAAGAGTTGGGGTCTCTTTGGAGAAGAAGACCCCTTAAATAGGTGGGGAGAAATCTGCCCGTTCGCCAGAAAATCGCGCAGGGCCGGTAGTACCAGCCCAAAAACCCCGGTAGTATCATCCCATGCAAAACAGGTAAGCCCCCGTACTACTAGGGGGTAGGGCTGGTACTACCAACCTTTTTATCAGCCCCTGGAGTTCATCGGTACCTGGCCCGGTAGTTGGGTCGGTACTACCGACCTTTGTAAAACTGCAGAAACACCGACACCAAAACGGGTATATCTTGAGTATCCGAACTCCGTTTTCGATGTTCTTTGGCTCGTTGGAATCACCATAACGAGCACGACAAGATCATGCAGAGAAACATCATAGTCCAACATGGGAGTATAAATTCAAATGTAGAAAGATAAAACCTCTCTATAAAAGACGAACCGACAAAAACTCCAAAACCGAAAACGCAACAAGTTTTCCATATGAAATCCGTTTTCGGTGAACTTGGGCTTGTCATGAAGATCACGACAAGCACCAAAACCCAACAAGGAGAAAAACCAAATAATAACCGAGAAAGATGATGATGCCAAGAATGCAAAGGTTTGAGCTCTCTCCAACTGATACGCTAAAACTCAATCGAGAGCCCCTCTTGATAGTACGGTATCTATCCTATAACCCGGTCTCCCAACTAGAACCACAGACCGTAAAATTGAAACCCTATCATACCTTTGCCTTGTGCATTCCACTTGAGCTAGATGATGAAGATCTTGATCTCTTCAAGTGGACCACCTTTCTTGATTTCGCTTCGCTCGGTGAAGACTCAAATATTGCTCCCACATACTCCACTATGGGAGAGCCTCTCTTAGGCAAATCTTCACATGGACACTATCTCCAAATGGGTGGCAAGGTTCAAGCATAGGATTTCTTCGAGATGCTGCTCTTGAACTGCACATCTCAAACTTGATAACGAACACCACTTGATGTCATCCTCCATGGCTATATGAAATCTCCCTTTTAATGCATGCCCATGGAAAGATACCTAACCACATATAGAAATTCCACACACACATATCATGGGTTAGTTCACAAAGTTATATGGACAATTGCTCACCATACCAAGAGATACATGATCCCACTTGGTACATCTTGTAGCTTTGAGTGTTGATCAATATCTTGATCAACCTTGTATCTTTTCTTCTCTTTTGAATAGATGATGTCTTGAAGATAACCATGAATGATCAGAGAATCCTTTTCTTCAAGACATACTTGAAATATGCTCAACTCACATATGACCAAGCACCGGATAACTTCTCGAATAACAACTTGGTCATCACATACACTTCTTCTTGATCATATCAAATATATATCCATGCACCTCGATGATCTTGATGCCATATACTTCATTATATCAATATATTCATGACATCAACCTTGAATCCAACATATGGAGTTCAAGAATTACCTACACATAAACACTACAAGAATAACTCATTGCAACTATTAGTCCATAGGGATTGTCATTAATTGCCAAAACCACACATGGGGCCGCCATGCCCTTTCAGTTATAACCTCCTGCCACTCTTCTCCTGCCAGAGTTCCCAAAGCTGGATAATAATTGATACTCCATAGAAGAGCATCAGCCTTGGCAAGCACATCTTTAGTAAGGACAGATGTAGCAAACTTTGATACATCTTCTTCCTGATTTTGGTAGCACTGACAGCATGCTTTGTAACCTCTTGTGACTCTTCTTCCTGCCATAGTGGCCAAAGCTGGATAATCATTGATACTCCACATAAGAGCATCAGGCTTGGCAAGCACATCTTTAGTAAGGACACATCTTCTATGCATCTGATGAGAATATAGATGCATGGTCAGTATAGATCTACATATTGGAGGCATGTAGGTGTATAATATGAGTACAAACCAATGAATGGTTACATATTTGAGAGAACATATCGATCTACTTACAGTGTCCAATTAGAACAAACAGATCGAGCGCATGCATAATTATCTATGACTAGGCATTCGAGCAACAAACTGTGGCAACTTCACATAGCGTTATACGACTTGTCCAATGCATGGATGAGCTTACCGGCGGTGGCATCGCTGCTCGGGGAAGATCCGACGCGCTGCTCGGGAAGACGCGCGGCGACTGCTCGGGGAAGGTCCGACGCGCTGCTCGGGAAGATGCGCGGTGGCATCGCCGCTCGGGGAAGATCCGGCCGCACCGCTCAGATTTGCGAGATAATGGTTAGATCTGGCGCTGCTTCGCGCCGCCGCCACACGTGAGAGTGAGAGTGATGGTGAGAGCGAGAGAGTTAGGGTTGTCGGATGGCGTATTTATAGCACAAGTACAATATCGGAAACGGAGGCAGTAAACAACCGTATCCTTTTATTTGCTCACTGACACACTGGGCCTACTTAACAGTACAATTGAACTAACAATCTACTCTACTTGTTCTTCTTCCGCCCTGCCTCCGCGCCATTGTCGTCCATGGTGCGGCGTCGCTTCTTGTCGGTTGCCTTCTCCTCCGGCTCGTGCTCCTTCTCCTCCTTCTCCTTCCGGCCGTGCGTCCTTCTCCGGTGAATCCTTCTCTCGCGCTTCCTTCTCCGGAGCGTGCTCCTCCTTCTCCATCGCGTTCTTCTCTGGCACGTGCTCCTCCTCCTCCGGCTCCTCCTCCGTCAACTCCTCCGACTCCTCCTCCGGCGCCTCCTCCGACGCCTCCTCCTCCACCTCATCGGAGTCGTATTCTTCCTGGCTAGAATACGGCTTCGGCGGTCCTCCGCTCCTCTTCCTCTAGTGACTCCTCCTCGTCGGGTCGTCTTCTCCTTCACGTGAAGAGGTCATCGGGTCCGAGTCGTCGGGTTCCTCCATGGCGCTGTGCTAGTGTGGTAGATAATGTGGGAGAGAACGAAGGGGAAATGCGAGAACTGTCTGGGTTCGCGTGGTTCCAGTCACATTTTATTAGCGTCGGGCAGGCGGTTCTAATCGCTCGTGAATTAAGCCGCATTGAACAGCGCACATCCAGTTTGCAACTGCAATTTCCCAAGCACATCGCAAACGAATATCCATAAACAACCGTTGGCATAGAGATACGTATTGGAAATGGAGGTTAATTTATGACCGTTGCCAATACTATTGGTAACGGAACCAATGTTGATGGACCAGCCGCGGCCCAGTTCTGCCAGGCCTCGTCCACAACGCTAAAATCGTGATTTCCCGTCGCCTATCTCCTGCCGTTACCATAGAGGGGTATCGGATGTGTCGTTCTGTACTAGTGCCCGCAACACCGAGTGGAAGTTTGTGTCCCGCGAACAGGTCTTGGATTACACAGTTTTTTTTTTCAATTTACCATTCGATTGACATCTTATATATCATAGTTAAAAATTCTCTACAATAAGCGACGGATCTCGATCTAGATCGAGCGATCGTGATCAGGTGCTCGAGGTCGCTCCTAAAGATCCCGGTTCGTTTCTCGATTCATAGAAAGTTAGGAATACAAAAGGAAGTCTAGTAAGTCTATTTTTTCCTGGTCACACGCTAAGATCCTTTATACTGTCCCCTTGTGAGTCGCAGTTGTAACAGTATCCTCGAGTAGGATTAGAGCCAGTAGCATCCGAGGAAATGAAGGTTCTTTCACAGAAACAGGCTCCTCTAACATAGAGGAGACAAGTAATTATTATATATAATTAACATAGTATAAATCATCTAAACTATTTTTTAACATTGATGCGTGGAACACAGGTCGTTGGGTAACCCCAAATGCAAGGTATGAAGTAGTGCAGCAACAGTTTTCCCGTGAGAACAAAACCAAGGTTATGAATCCAGTAGGTTTGGAAGAGCTTCAACACGGTGTCAATCTACTCACGCGGCTACATATTAACGTGGACCTGCTCACAACACAATCAAAATACTTTGCCCCAACGAAACATCCTTGCTGAAATAAAGGATTAAACGTATGGTGTGGAGAATAAATATAAATGCAAAAAGGACAGCGAGCAAATAATGGTGGAAAGTTGTGCAAACGGTGTTTTTTCAGTGTAAAAGAATGGACCAGTGTCCACAGTTCACTAGAGGTGTCTCTCCATAAAACAGATAAACAAACATGTTAGGTGAACAAATTACAGCTGGGCAATTGATAAATTGCAAGGGCATGACAATGCCATTATGATAAGATAAAATTCATTGTAATATTTAATTGGGCATTACAACAAAATACATAGACCGCTTGCTAGCAGCATGTATGACTAATAATCCACCCTCGAGATAACTATCCGTGCTCTCGAAAGTATTAAGTTGCAAGCAACAGATTATCGTAATAAGCAAAGTTTGAATGTAAACAGCAAATATAACACGTAGAAATAAACACCGCTATGTTATCCCTAGTAACAACAACACATCCCAAGTCTTAGTCGTTTCTGTCAACTCGAGTCTAGACAATCGGAGGCACGAACCTATTATCTAACATAAATACCCTCTTTTGGAGACACTAGCAACTAACATGGCCAAAGCAACCACTAGCATCGGAGAGCATGCAAGATCATAAATAAAATATATATAAAGATAGATGAACAACTTGATCATAACTTCACAATTCATCGGATCCCAGCAAACACAACATGTAGCATTACATAAAGATGATCTTGATCATGTTAGGCAGCTGACAAGATCTAAACATGATAGCAAAAGGAGGAGAGACAACCATCTAACTACTGCTATGGACCCGTAGTCCAACGAGAACTACTCATGCATCAGTCCGGAGGTGGGCATGGTGGTGTAGAGCCCTCCGGTGATGATCTCCCCCTACGGCAGAGTGTCGGGAAGAGATTCAGAAACCTCCTGAACTAGGGTTGGCGACGGCGGGGGCCTCAGATGTTTCGTGGAAAAGTGTTTGGGTCCTTAGGTTTTCTGGACGATGAGAATATATAGGTGAAGAGGCGGCGCGAGGAGGCACCCGAGGCGGTGGGACGCCCTCCGACGCGGCCCCACCCTCTGGCGCGCTGAGTGGCGTCTGGGGCCCCTGGGTCGCCACCTCGGCTGCCCTTTGGACTTCCGTCTTCGTGTCTTCTTAAAACTGGGCTCCGTGAAATTTCGTCCGATTCCGAGAATATTTCCCCACAAAACGACAACAGAAAATAGGAACAATGGCATCTTGTTAATAGGTTAGTCTCATAAAATGAATTAAAATGATATAAATTGTAAGTAAAACATGTAGCATTGGGTATAAACAAGCATGGAACATAAAAAATTATACATACGCTTGAGACGTATGAAACATCATAATTTTGGTTGCATGTAATGACGGTTATATACCTAGATTTGTACAATACAAAGTATTTTAAATCATATTATACTTAAATAGTACCCCATTTGTTCCATAATATAAGTTTTTTTTTGGATATTCTAAATGTTGACTAGTTACAGAACAAAATGAGTGAACGTACAAAATGAAATATGTCCATATACATCTGATTTCAAAAAGGCTAAAACATCTTAAATTTGGAAAGGAGGAGTATATCTTTGAAGAGGCCAAGTTAGAGTATTGTATCTTATCTAACTTCCCTCACATAAGTTACAGGAGTTATTTCCTCTAACGTAGAGGAGAACGTTGGGTGAAAAGAACAGACGACACTGCCTGAATATGAGGCAGCGAGGGGGGGGGGGGGGGGGGGGGGGGGGGGGGGGGCGAGTCATATTTTTTGGTTGTTTTTTTAAGTAGATCTTTTATCTTTTGCCCGGAGATGAATTGATTAAAATGTCCACTCTTGGTGGCATACGCCAGTAGGTCTCATTCGGCTGGGTCATCTAGCTTGCCAGTTGCCACAATATAAGTCATTTTTGAAGAAAAAAAAATTAAGGACGTGTGTGTTTTTTTTTCAAATTTAAATTGGTTATGTACTTATTAGTAGCAATATCTCGGAGCGGAATTATTTTGCGCAACTCAAATATCTTTTCAAAGATATATAATGCAACTATATATCGTCAATAACATATATTGAGAAAAATTATGCTTTTTAGGGTAATATAAAAAAGTGTAAACAAAATATGATAAAAACATAAATAAGTAAACAAAAAGTATAATTATATTTGCTTTAACTTGCCTATTGTCAAAACATTAGTTGGAACAACCCTGAATGCAAGAACAACAAGTAGATGAGAACGAGTGCAATGTTCATCATGATTAGCACAGTCAAATGTTTAGTACAAAATATTTTCATGGGTATTACCCATATGTTCATCATTAGGTACCAATATTGTGCGTTTGCAGGTCAGAGGGTGGTAAGAGCTGAACACTGAGCAGGATCATTCTCGAGTGGTTGACCTTCATTGGGTAGAGCGACTCCGCGACGAGCACCGCGTCGTTCCCAAGGATAAGTTTCCTCGAGAATACCTGCTCCACTATGGTTGCACCGACGGTGGTCATCCAAGGAGCTACATTGGTGACGGTTGACAATCTTGGACCACACGGCGATGAAAACGCCCCTACAGATGGCGCCAAATGTGGCAATGGCTAGAACATCCTCGTAGAAGGGGTGGTGTTCATCGTTGCCGATCGAGGGAGTTAGAAATCATGTCGACGCCATCTTTGATCGCGTTGTCGATGGCTGCGGCGATGCTCGAGGATTCCTTTGTGTTGCACGCCTTGTAGATGGCAATCCGTGCTCTTGGCGCCACACTAGTAGCATCTCCGCGGGCGAACATGAACATACCTTCGTGCCAGCAGCCGTCGAGGCCACATGTGTGCCATGAACGATCTTGTCCCTCGGCGTGGTGATACCGTCTGCCTCGGCGTCGGCGATGAATGCATGGGCACCAATCAGGTTTTTGTTGCACAAGCTAACACTAAACCCCTCGCGTCGGTGCACTTGTCCCTTTGTCTCGGCAGGACAGGGCTGAGCTCGCGTGTTGTGACGAGATACTAGTGTCGATGAAGCCTATTATGTTGTCGTCGCTATTTTGGTAGAGGTTACAAACGATGGGATTCACAATTGTTCGATTTATCTCATGCGACGACTTACGGAGGTACATATAACATGTATGGCCTAGGTCGATAATGATCCATACCCGGGGGCCTTCGCCCCCCCCCCCCCCCCCCCCCCCCCGCGCACCACAGGCGTACCTGGCAAGGAAACGGGATGGACTAATTTCAGCTTCCGCTCGCTCGACGACCACCACAAAAACAACAAAATCTGTTTTGGAGAATTCATATTTCGACGGTATGCAAAAAATGAACAAGATCTTTTCTCGACACAACCCAAGCTGAAACTGACCTTTCGTAATGAAGCTAAACAGGCTTTGGTACATAGTCTTCCTATTGGTTTAGAAATCATCAGTCAGATGGAAGCCAACAAAATAGTAGTGGAGATAAGGAGTAGTAGTGGAATACTAGCACACCATGGAAAATTGATAGCTCAAAGTATTCCTAAACAGGCGCACGAATCCAGACTTCAACATCTTCGTGCTTAGAAAGGTTTGCAGCTTGCCAAGCTCCATCATGTTTTGGGGATTTTTTTTTGTGCAGGAGCAGGCCTGCAATGCGAGATAAGGCCTTGCAAATGTAGAAAGTTTTTTTCAACACCATGCAAGAGAATTGCGTGCCTTTTTCATTAAGATAGAGAGCACACATTTACATCATAAACTATACAAGGGTTGCTCACAGGCGAACAAATCCCTCCATGAAGGGAACTCATAATCTAGCTAAGTGACTCCTCACGGTGCTCCACACTACTTCGCTGCCTCACGGTGCTCACGGCCCTCACGATCGCGTCCTTGATTAGCGGCCAGCAAACTTGGTAAAAGCGCGTTGTGAAGCCGTCAGACCCAAGCGCCTTATCTGGTGGGAGCCCTTGATCACCTCCCAGATCTCATTCTCCGAAAGTGGCACTTCCAAAGCCATTGCATCCACCGGCTGCAGCCCAAGTTGAAGCAAATACAACGTGTGTTCTCTCGGGCAAATGTAGGAAGTGGCGGTTACGAAATATAATTCTGAAATCAGATGTATTAAATCTGTTTTTTTTAGAAGAATTCATATTTGCATGGTATGCCAAAGATTTTTTTTTGAAACAGATGCTTTAAGTCTCCAATCTGCTTTGGAGAATTGAGATTTTGACCTTGCAAGATGCAGTGTTCGGAGCACGCTCTTGCCCACTCTGTTCCGTTTAGAGAAGCAAGATTGTCTAGCAACCGAAGTGTTCTTCTGTCCAAGACTTTGCAATAGAGTGGCTCACGCTCTTGCCCAATGTGAAGCTGGTTTAAAAGTCATCTTAGTGTGTTGGGCCATATGGAAGCAGCGTAATGGTTGGGTTTTCAATAACATCAGACCTACGTTTCGCAGCTGGAGGTCATGTTTCTTTCATGAGGTCACCCTGCTTAAAGTGAGGGTGAAGGAGTCGGTTTTTACTTCTTTGTCATCATGGCTTGACAGTTTATAATAAGTTCCATGTACATAGTATGTAAATACTTTTATTCTTTATAATAAAGTGAGTGAGGTTGTGTGTGGGGGGGGGGGGGGGGGGCTCCCACGGTATAAGGTTTCAAAAAAAATCTTCGCAGAGCCACAAATAAGCCCAATATATGTTACATGGAACTTCTTATCCGTTGCATTTAGTCGACGAGATGGCTGCTACTCCCTCCGTTCCAAATTAATTGACTTGGATTTGTCCAAATATAGATGTATCTATACTTGTTTTAGTGTCTAGATACATCCATTTCTAGACAAATGTGTGTCAAATAATTTGAAATGGAGGGAGTACTAGACACTGGTTGTCAGAGGAGCGTTTCACAGTGTTAGCAGAAAAAATGTCAAAACTTGGAAGAGCAGGGGTACTTACTGCACCTTAACGAGGTTTCTCGTGTAGTGGTTCAATTATTTGTCTTATACTGGAACGGCCGTGAGAAATGAACCAAGATTCCTGGCTGCGCACATGACACGGCCCAAGCTGAAACAGAGCTGAGAGCATCTCCAACCATGGCCTGGAAGCTCCCAAAACGACCGGGCGGTCCGCCGGACAGCCTTTGGGCTGAAATACACGACCCAACGGAGGCCCCCAAACCTATTCCAAACGACCGGACGGTCCGGCAAACCCCAAAGCCAACCCATATGTGGGGAGGGTTTGAGGAGGCCCGGACGCGTCCGTCACGTCGACCCTGAAATAGCGGACCTACGCAATTATCCCCTCAATTCGACCGGAACCACCTCCCCTTCCTCGGCGCTGCTCACATTCTCCGATCCGCCGCCGTTCCCGTCGTATATCCGCTCCTCCCCGAACCTCTGCCACCTCCCCGCAGTTTTAGATGCTCGCCGGTGCCCCGCCTCCGCAGAAACCAGGCCTGCAGTCTCCGTTTCCGGTACGTTCTACATTGCTCTCCATCTACCTCGCTCTCAAAGTGTTTGTCGAAATGCCGGAGCCGGGTTGTGATGACCTTTTTATATTTGTAGCCATGGATTCATCATCCGACGAAGAGTACGATCAGACCGGCATAGATGAGTTCATGTACAACGAGTTCATCGATGGGTCTAGCGACGATGACATGTTGCAGGAGGGAGACGAGGAGGCCATGTCGATGATTAGCATTCAAGAAGAATTGGAGAAGGCGGAGCACGTTCTCAAATTCCGGGGATCGATCAAGGGGTGGATTACCGTGGCCCGTGATAGGATCAAAGGCTGTCGAGACCTATACGACGACTATTTCAAACCAGATCCGGTCTTTCACGAGGGGTTCTTTCGGCGTCGGTTTCGCATGAGCTCGACCCTTTTCCGCCGCATAATGGAAGCAGTGACTAAGTATGATGATTACTTCAAGTTGAAGCATGATTGCTGCGGAAATTTTTTCTTTCGCTCCATTGCAGAAATGCACTGCTGCTTTGAGAATGCTAGCCTATGGAAAGGCTGCAGATGCCATCGACGAGTATGTCCGGATGGGATAGAGTACCTGCATTGAGGCTATGGAGCATTTTGAGTACGCCGTGGTCATGGAGTTTGGCGATAAATATCTTAGAGAACCAAATGCGGAGGATACTGAAAGGCTACTGGCCGTTGGAGAAGCAAGAGGATTTCCAGGTATGCTAGGGTCAGTTGATTGCATGCATTGGCAATGGAAGAACTGCCCAACAGGGTTGTGTGGGCAGTACCAAGGTCACAGCAAAAAAGGCCACCATCGTACTTGAAGCAGTGGCATCTCAAGATTTGTGGATTTGGCATGCGTTTTTTGGCATGTCCGATTCTCACAACGACATCAATGTGCTTCAGGGCTCTCCCCTGTTCAAGAGGCTTTGTGATGGGGATGCTCCACCATGCAAATTCACCATCAACGGACACGACTACACCATGGGATACTATCTTGCAGATGGTATCAATCCTCAGTAGGCGGCATTTGTTAAGACTATCAGCAACCCATCTGGTCCCAAACAATGTGGATTTGCAGCTGCACAGGAGGCTGTTAGGTAAGATGTCGAGAGGGCATTTGGTGTGCTGCAAGCTCGTTGGGGTATAGTCCGTGGAGCCGCCATGATGTGGGATCCGGAGGTATTATGGCAGGTCATGACTTGTTGTGTAATTTTGCACAACATGATTGTGGAGGATGAAGGAGAAGGGGCAGCTCGCACGGATTTTGAGAAGCCTGGAGAACATGTCCACCTGCCTGAACAAGAAGCGGAGTATGTCATGCACTTACTTGAGATGCATCGACAACTTCGAGATGAACAAGTGCACACCCAACTACTTAAAGATCTGATGGAGCATATGTATGTCTTCATGGGAAATCAGTGAATTTCCCATTTGAACTTATTTGTGTTCTGAATAATGTGAACTATTGTTATGTCTAGCTAATTTTATTCGTTTAGATACAATTAATGGTTCTAATAAGTTGATTCGAACTATTTATTTAGACTCGAAACTAGTTGTATGATCGACGTGCATGGCTTGCATGTATTTGGGTGTCAATATTTGAACATTGTGGTTGTAGAGCACCTCTTTTGGGGCATGTCTGGTCGCTGTCCGTGGACAAGTCCGGACGTGTCCGCGGACAATTTGGGGGCCGAATTTGGGGGCTCCGCTTGGAGATGCTCTGAGCAATTGTAGCTAAACAGGCTTTTGTACACAATCTTTCTACACATGCAGATGGAGCCAACAATACTAGCAGTAAAACAAAATTAGATTAGTGTTGCATATTCTTGAAGTAAAATTGTTTAGAATTACTTCATTTCTTTTTCAGGGACGCGCAAATTGGTCCTATGACCGAAAAGGAAAGCGGATAATCTCACAAAAACCCCACTGTCCTCTACCTAGTTGCCTCGGCCATGATGTCATCTAGAACCCTCGCCTATGGATATTCTATTGAAGGCCCCATTGTTTCTCCTCTCAAGCCAAATTGAACGCATGACGAGGAGAACGACCTGATCTTTGACGTCTCCTTGGCCGGCCAGCGCAACGCCACCGCCATCCACCAGCCCTCCAACTTGTCAGTGGCTGAAGGCGCAAGCTCGGGGTTCCCAAGCCCCGTGAAAACTTCGAACCAAATTGTACGAGCATAAGGGCAATTGAGAAGCAGATGTTGAATGGACTCCGAATCCTGCAGACAAATAGCGCAGGAGTTGTCTCTTTTGGATGGACAAGTGGATTAGGGACAAAAGTGTGGCCATGTTGGCCCTGATCTCCTACATTTTGTGCATCCCAAAATCTGGAAAACTAGAACGGTGGAGCAAGGGCTCCATTTGAACTCGTATGTGCGGGATATCGTTGGAGGCCTTTCGGCTTTCGGTTAGTGATTTGACCCAATATCTTTCTTTGCGTAACTCTCTTCTTCAGTCTCAGCTTTCCTATTCGGCGGATTGTTTCAAATGGATGTGGACAACCAACAAGGTGTTCTCGGCAAAAACAGCCTACTTGGCTTTTTTTGAAGGCCGCACGTTGTGGCCTCTTCATGCTGCCATTTGGAATTGCAAAGCTCCTTTGAAATACAATTTTTTTTGCGTTAAAGGCTGCGTGGAACAGATGTTGGACCGGAGAGCATCGCCTTCCCCCACTTACTTCCTTTCTGGTGAGATAAGGAGGTTAGTAGTGGAACACTAGCACATCATTGCAAGTTGACAACTCAAACTATGTATGAAGAGGGTGACGATCACGGAAAGTTAAAACGAAGGCCGAGTTAGATTTATTATATTTTACAAAATTCGAAAATGATATTTCCAAGTTCCAAATAATTTCGAATCCCGGACATAGACAATAGTGCATTCTATCAACATGCAAAATATCAACTCAAAATAAGTCATATTCCAGACTCTGTAAAAATAACAAAATCTGATTGATTTTGAATAGTTTAAATTGTGCACTATTCACTACTTTTAGATTCAGATTTTGTCATTTATGTACAGCTCAAAATACAAAATATTTCAATCTGACATTGTACATGTTGGTAGAAGACAACATAATCTACATTCAGGATTTTTTTTTCAGATTTTATGAAATTTTAAAATATGATTTTTAAAATTTTCAAAATAAAAGTTACATGTAGCTCGACCTCCAAAACGTTGCTCTGGTGACGATCATGCTAGGAAGGTTTCTTTTACGGCTTCGTCCAGCTCCATCATTTTTTTACATGTTTTACATAACGAGCTCAATAAAGATAGATATAGAAATATAGATAGGCTGAACTCTTAGTAAGCTTTGTCAAAAATTAGATCGTGTTGCTCTATAGGTACACGTCACTAGCACTCATCGCTCACTTGGCTTAAAACAGATAAACCTACATCAACATGACAAGTGTTTTTTTTCTTAGCTTTTGGTTTTGACTTATAATTTACAAAAGCACCTAAATAGGTGATTTTGACTTTTGATTTATACAATAGTATAACATAAGTCAAAAGCTAAAAGCCAAAAACATCTATTTATGTGCTTTTTGAACTTAGGGCATGTACAATGCGGTGACGTCAGCCTTCTCTTAGCGTTGACACGTAGGATATTTGTCTAGTTGGCAGAGAGAGAATGAAGGAAGGGGAGGCCGTCTTTCCTTAGCTAAGAGATGATCTCTTACGAAATAAGAGAAGGCTAATTTCACTATTTTACCATTTGTCTTCTCTTAGAAATACAATTTCCTACTAAAATATAATTAACTTCATTAATTGTTAGGGATGGCAATAAGAGATAATGCATTATACAAATTATAATTTTGCCTTCTCTAAATGATATGGATGGCTAAGAGAAGGCGTGCCTTCTCTAACATTGTACATGCTCTTAGAGCATCTCTAACCGGAGTTGCCTAATTTGGCCCAAAACTGTCCGCGGACAGTGACCAGACCGCCCCTAAAAGTGGTCTCCTCCAACCATGTACCTCAAACTCTTCTCAAAATGTGGGGTCATTTACATGTGATTGGTGGAGAAGTAGAGAGAAGGATCAACGAAGGACAAAAGAAAAGAAAACAAAGGAAAAGTTGTCCGTCGGATGCGTCCGGTCGCGTCCGGTCGCCCCCAAACCCTCCCCACATATGGGGTGGGTTTGGGGGTTGCCGGACAGCCCAGACGTTTGGGGTGATTTTGGGGGAGACGGTTGGGTGCATGTTTTTAGTCCAAATGGTGTCCGGACTGTCCGTCCGGACGTTTGGGGGCGGTTTGGCAACTGCGGTTGGAGATGCTCTTATAAGCCAAATCCAAAAGCCAACTCAAAAGCTTAACCGCGGTTTGGCAACTGCGGTTGGAGATGCTCTTATAAGCCAAATCCAAAAGACAACTGGAATCTCTGCATCTGCTTCCTGGAGCTCTATGGCTACTTCCACTAGACGAGACAGGTCTTCATTCCTTGAGAGATGCTGGGCTAGAATGGACGTGGAAGCAGGCATTGGGGCTACTTCCATCATTCATCATCATGCGCTAGTATTGCACTTCTACTTGCCTGTGTTACATGTGAAGACACAGCTGCCAGCTAAGCATGGGAACTCTGGAGATGACGCTGGTTTTGAAACTGTACCAAATCTTACAAAGAAACATTATATCACTGTTACACAAACAATGCTCCAGTACCCGAATTGGTCGAAGCATCTGGAAGCTAGATAGTACTATACAGTTTAAAGGGATACCCATATGTGTAATAAATATGTTTGTTGTCTTTGTTTTCTCCCAATTTTTTTCTGTGTGAAAGTTGAACTGTAAACCTTACAAATGTTTTCTGAAATTAATACCATATGATACATACAGCCTCGCTTTGCTTTGCCTGGCTTCAAGGAAGGATGTTAGTGATGTAGTTTGTTGAAACTGCAAATAATTTCCGGTCTATTTTTTGTGTGAAACATACTTACTTCTGGTGAACCTTTATAATAGATCTGGGTCATTTTTCGCAAAACAAATATCATTTTTTGTTTGTTATCAACTGCCTCACCCAAAAAGATCTTGTGCGTGCATCTTTTGTTGTTTCTTTGGGAGGTGCGGGTCTCTCTCGGGTTCTCTTATTACTTTTCCCCAGACAGGTCTCCGCTCTCTGTCATTTGCTAAAGTAAAATAAGGGCGTCATTGTTAATGGTCACCGCAAATACTTGTAGAATCACAAGGTGCAACAATTAGGTGCAGAATCCAAGGAGGTTCAACGATTACACTGGATTTACAAGCTAATCGACAGGACAGGTGTCCCTAAACTTTGTTCGCATCCTTTGATGCATCGAATCAGGGACGACCACCACGAATCGGGACATCTCAACTACCCCAAAAGAGCATCGCTCTAGCTAGTGCCTAATTCTAGGATCTAAAGTGCCAAACATATGCACCTAGTTCAACTAACATATTCACCACTCTACACGTTCTACCTTACAAATGACAAGCACCGCGACCGACATACGGGAGAAAAGCATGAAGGTGCTCGGCGAAAAGGCCTGGCAATATCTTACTATATGCACAAACTGATGATCTGATGTCAAATTCATGAACCTGCAAGGACACAATAATAATGATTTGGTCTGCAAAAGAGAAGAGAATGCTTAAGAGGGTGGTTATGTGCGGGAAAAGCTTGAGTTCACTTGAGCGGGTTCTTGGAAAATATTTGGTACCTTTATCAAATGCTTCTGGAATATGACCGAAATAACGTTAAAATATGACTGAAATAAAGGTGATTACGGTAGCCTAGTACTATAGCCCGTGATCATCATCAGTATCTTAACGTTAGCTTGTGGTACTAGTGGTGGTGGTGCGTACAAAGGTGACCAGGAAGGATACCACCAAAAACCTACCCGATTAACCTAATGCCGCACATCACCAATAATTTGCGAACACCTTTGTTGGGAAACGGAGGCCTCACATTTTGTAAATGAACGAATGGAGTACGGTATTCACACCAGAGTAGTTTATTACTGCGAGCGTGCATTCTTAATGGAGAATGACCAATCCTGCCGACTGTACCCAGACCTGTTGCTCGTTGGGGAGGCATGGCTCGATTACAATACGGAGGGGTGGGTCGACGGACGTCAGTACACCAATTCTGCTTACGTAGTGTAGTGCTACCACCAACACTTGTTTATTGATCTCCGTAGTGGCCGGTAACCTAAACCATGGTACTAGAATTCTCAACTATTCCTCTTTAGAATTAGCTTATTACTCTCACAAACATGTCATGAAACCACTTTGGTTAGAAGAGTGACACCAACGATTCGTTGTTCTATCTAGCTTCGCCCCTGCAGTTAGGGGTGCTTGTTGCACAACAAAGGAAGCTGAGCCATGACGAGGAAGCTGCAAAGGGCGTTGTTACGGCTACCAACTGGCCGTACGGGTACAGCATTAGGCAGTGGCGGATCCACGTACAAGCTGTGGGGTCAGCTGACCCCACAGCTTTTTAGCAAATCCTGTTAATACATGTGTGCATTCTTGTAAGCAAAATAAGATAGGGTAAAAATTGTCCACGGTTTGATGTTTGACCCCACAGGTTTTGTACGCTGGCTCCGCCGCTGGCATTAGGTCCAACCGATCTAGCAGAACATGGTCTAACGTCTTTCACCGCCGTGCGCCAACACAACAGTCCTAGCCTGCCTTTTAGAGTTGGTCAATGCTTTTATTCAGTTTTGAAACAATTTTCTTTTTTGACTCGACCTGGACGAGTCCCCTCCCACCGCTACAGTAAAAAGGAGGCGATTTCTTGGATCCGCCTGGTCGCCGCACTCTCGCCGTCGCGGATCCGTGGGATCCTCTCTCCCCGTCCGCTCCGGCGGCGGGTGGGTGGGGGATCCCCGGATCTCTTCGTGTATATAGAGTAGGGGTGAGTGGGTTCGCCGGCGGCGCTGTGGAGGCGGTGGTGCGGTCGGTGTCGTGTTCGTTTTGTGCAGGTGTGCGTCCTCTCCGGCGACGGCGCTCGTGGAGCTCCGTGGTGGCGCGCCTGCCTCCTTCGCACCCGCGGATCGTGGATCCGTGCCGTGCCAAGGTTCCCCGGCCAGATCTGCGGTGGCGGCAGATCTGGAGCTTGAAGATGATGATGGTGCTGCTCGCGTTGTCCGTGTCGAGTTTGGTGTTGATGCAGGGCGGAGGCTCTTCGGGGCTGAGTGGCGTCGACTTCCCGACCGTGCAGGGGTGCCTCCCGTTTCCAAGGCTTTGGGGAGGTGGTGCGGCGGCGCGCCGGCGCAACGTCCTCGTTCTCGTCTCCGGCTTCGGGGTCCAGAAGGACCTACTTGTAATTTCTCTTGTTTTCTGGACTGTTCTGTAAGAACTGCGGTGATGTAAGCAGGACCATTTCGCAAAAAAAAAGGAGTTGATGTGTTTTCGCTGTATGAAAGCTACGGGCGGTTATGATTTTTTGGGGAGAATTCCCCAGCTACTATGCAACAAGAGAAGGTCGAAATTCAGTGGTAGTAAGTGTTAACTTTGATGTGCGATAAAGAGCGCTTCAGCTAGTACTTGAGAATATAAGCGATCCAAACGAATAGTCAACTGTTAAGCATAATTGCGTAGTTCTTAAATATAGATTTTTTATAAACCTTTTTAGAGATTCCAATACGCACTATATATGGATGTATATAGACGTATTTCCGAGTGTATAAATCTACATTTACTCATTTTGCTCCGTATGTAGTCTGTATTGAAATCTCTACAAAAAATATTAGTATAGCTTAGATAGCTGCGAGCGGGACCAAAATTCAGAACACAAACTATTTACAATGGTTGAAATTTGTCAAAGAATGTTAAAAGAAATGCTAGGTCCATAATCCGTAGATTCATGGGTGGAATCCACTGTGCCCACTACCAGATACAATCGAGAGAATGAGATTCCGATGAAGCAATCGATGCATTAATCGACTCGCTTGAGAATCACGTACTCAGGCTACACCTACACAAAATATTTGTACCATGTTTAGGCATTCCCGGATTAAAATCGATAAAGAGGCGCCTCGGGGCAACTCGAGTGTTCGGTCTGCATAGTAGTCGATGACAAAGAACCAGATGTCTCATTGTTTGTTCAGAGCTATTACAAACTAACAAGGGACTAACAAAGCGACGTATGTCGAGCTTAGGGTGTACTTGTGCTAAATAGTAAATACCGTGTTTCAGTGTGGGCAGACCCTGGTTTTGGTATTAAATGTCATAGGACGCCCGATAAAAACTGCTTCCTTTGTTGTATTTCATTTAGTCATAGTGTGACACCTTCAACTCTAGCTGAAAATGTGTGACTTGGACAGTGACAACGGGTATTTTTACCCTTGGTCTCCTTCGCCGCTACTCGCTTTGTTTCGGATTATAAGATGTTCCATCTTTAAAAAATATATATATAGATGTATTTTAGTGTGTCTAATCACTCATTTCATTTGCATGTTCTTCACATTGAAATATCCAAAAAAAAATATAAAGACCCAACGTACAGGTTCTCGAACCATATTATTTATTCATTAAGCTCAAGTATCCATTGGAGCAATGAGCTATCGCTCACGAGTCATGACGTATTGGTTCCCTACCTAATTCCGGTCGCTATACACCATATGTAGTGGAGTGACCGCGAATACGATACTTTCATTTCCCGCCTTGTGATTCTTCTTTTATCGTGAACTCACCATTCACTTAAAAGTGTGACGTCATCGTATGGATCTCCTGGACCCGGGAGAAAAGCACCAGGATCGCTCAAATCCAGCAAAAAGTAGAGTCTCCTAGCAGCATACAAAATCAGTGGAGATTTTTTTGCACCCGGGCACCAATGATCCCTCCCGTTTAAAAAATTCAAAAATCATATTTTTATGTTTCAAAAAATTCTGAAAAAAAATCCGAGTGTAGCCAATGATATATCCCTCTAACGTGCAAAATATCAACTTCAAAAACTTTGTATTTTGAGCTACACAAAAAATGACAAATTTGTAGATCTAAGTATGTATATTTTCAAATCTCTAAATTTTATCAGATTTGTTATTTTTGTGTAGCCCATAATATAAAGAACTTCACACTAAAAATTTGCACGTTTGTGGGATGCACCATTGGCAACATCATAATTTGTTTTCAGATTTTTTCGAAACTCATAAATATGATTTTCAAATTTTTTAAACAGGAGGGATCACTGGTGCCCGGGTGAAAAAAGGACTTTCCGCATACAAAATACACTTCGTATCAACAAACTTGTGCTAGATTCCACTAAGGCCTTGTTTACCTCTAGTGTATTTTAGGGGATGGAAGGGGATTATCCCGGATCTCGAAAAATCCCCACTAGTTTGTTTACTTCTAGTGTATTTTAGGGGATGGGAGAGGATAATCCTCAAATATCCCCTACCAATCATCTCATTTTTGCCTAACACAAAAACTCTAATCCATGTTAGTATATTTGTGGGAATTTGTGGGGATTGAGTGTTCACCAAATCTTTTCCCATCCCCACTCTTCTCATCCCTAAAATACCCATGAAGTAAACAAGGCAACCGGCCGGAGCTAACCAACAAAACCGAAAAAGATGTGCAAGCAAGGGGCAAAGATCTGCATCGAGACCAGGCAAGCAACGTCGACCGTCTACGAAGATCTTCACACGCATCGATCGATCGCCATTCCGATTCGCTTTGTTGCGGAGTGGAGTACAAGCACGGAGCACCGTACATTCAGAACCGTATAGCTACGCCTCGCCTCAACGAAAATATCTCGGAAAATATCTTCGATCGGGCATCGCTTTTATACTCAGACAGTGAGATCCACCGATCCGTATTAAAAAGGTCCGTCACCTTTTTGCTTTAGTTGTGCTCTATGACAGGTGGGTCCCTTCGCGCGCTTTAAAGATCTTGTGCGTGCATCTTCGTCGTCTCCTTTGTGAGCTGCGGGTCTCTCTCTTACTGTCTCTTCCTCCTCCCGCCCCGGGCAGCGCACAGGTCTCCGTCCCAGCCTACGAAATTTTACCAAGGATGTCAAGTCATCGCTAATGGTCATTCGCTACTCCTCATTATTTTTTCCCCACAATGTTAGTTTATCAATCCCGACGGCGACGCTGGATCCGCAGTCTAATTAGCAGGACATGTGTCCCTAAACTTTGTTCGCATGCATCCTTTGATGAATCGAATCACAGACCACCACCAGGACACATGAGCATATGTCCGAGCTATACATATCGGGACATCTCAACTGCCCCAAAACGAGCGTCGCTCTAGCTAACTGCTTGCCTAAATCTAGTGGGGTACGAGAGTTGATTGCACAGAACTACCACTTTACGCGCTAAATTTCGGAAAACTACCACTTTACGTTTGAATCGCACAGAACTACCACTATTTGCTAAATTTGTTGCAATGTGCGCTAAAATCGAATTGATCGCGAATTGACACTCGCTCTTACAGGTGGGACCCACCAGTCAGGGCTGAGGTGGCAGCACGCGTGGACTCTTTGCTGATGTGGCAGCATGGGCCCACCTGTCAGAGAATAAAAAACAAAAAAAATCTCAAAAAACTTAAAAAGTCCACAGACGCCGCCCGGCCTTCCCCTTCTCCTCCTTCCCTAGCTCCGGCCCGCTCCACCGCCTCTGCTCCACGGCGCCCGGCTCCGCCACCCCAAGCTCAACCTCCGGCCCTGCTCCACCGCGCCCGGCTGGAGCGGCATCAGCTCGGCGCTTGGCGCTCTCGCGGCGAGCTCGAGGTCGGCCAGCATAGGCGCATGGCGACGCCGCAGGGGGAGGCACCAGGCGCCGACGCGGCAACCGCCAGCCGGGAAGCGCGTGGACAAGGACGCCGAGCTCGACCACGCCAGGGGCTCCCTCGTCGCGGAGCTCTGCACGGAGCGCGCCATGGAGGTGCGCCTCCATCAGGTCGTTGGGGCGCGCCTCCCTCGTCGGATGGATGCCGGCGGCGGGGTGGGAGGCGGTGCACTTGCAGGAGGCGACGGCGCGCTGGGCCTGGAGGACGTCCCGTGCCTATTTTTCCTTTTTATTTTTGGATTTTTGATTTGTTTAATAGGGTTGACAAGTCAATGCCGCCACATCATCCTGCTGCGAGCCACGTCAGCACGTTCATGTGGGGACCGAATGTCAGAATCGCTGTCAATTTTGGTTTAGACATGGATTTGCGCACATTGCAACAAATTTAGCGAATAGTGGTAGTTCTGTGCGATTCAGTTCCGAAATTTAGCGCGTAAAGTGGTAGTTCTGTGCAAATCAACTCGGAGTAGGATCATACTAACTGATGTTCTTTCTCTACTCGACGGATGACAAGAACGCGACATATGGTGCTCACCGAAAGGTCTGCCAGTGTTAATTGTCCTACGCATAAACTGATGTCATTTCTCATTCATGAACCTGCAAGGACAATTATGAACTGATCTGTCCTAAAATAAGAGAATACTTGAGACGGCGGCTACGTGGGAACGAAGCTGGAGTTCAGTCGAGCGAGTTCTCCGGGTTAACGCCCCAGCTTTACATCGGCATTTCGGGGCTCTTCCCAATTTCCCATGATGGCCTTCGCGGTGTAGTCCGCCCAACTACCTGTGCGGCTAGTTGCAACGAGATCCTCCGTAAAGCTTGGGGACCATGCGTCGTTGTACTTTGTTTTGAACACGATGTTGTTGTAGGACCTCCCAAGCATGATGCCGCACCCTTTTTCCAAAGGAGAGCTCTTCCTTGAAAAATCAACAATCGGTTTAATTAGGCGCTATGAAACGGAAAGTATAGTTTTCAAGCGTGCGATTTAGCGCATGCATATTCAGTTTAGTCGATCGAAGACAAGGAGCTAACGATGCTTATTAGTCTGAGGCGCTTTAAGCACTTCCTTGACGATGGAGAGAAGTAGTGTGCAGGTTCTCTTGACCTCTCCCAGCTTTTCCTCCGGTTTCGACCCTTTTTTTTTTGGAGTTTCATTGTTCTTCCGTCTAAACTTGTATATATAAATGTGAGCACAGCTCCACAATCTGCAAAAAAAAAGTGCGAAAGCAACATCGAAACAAAACAAAAAAGGCCGGTTCAAAATCAATAGAAACAGACAGCCGACTTCAAGTTTTACACGTCTAGTTTCTTCTCAGCTTCACTGATGACGTGCAGTTGCTCGAGAAAAGCGGTGAGTTTCCTCATGTCCTCCTCTTGGACGCTCGGAGGAGCCCTCTCTCTGTAACTGGATGCGTCCATCTTCTGGGACAGCACATGCTGCAGCTTTTGAATTTCATCTCTCTCCGGTTTCGACCTTATTTGATCTGTTTTTTATTTTTCGGAGAAAGAAAAATAAATATAACACGTGAAGTTTGAATACATGCATCACGGAAACTCTCCTGATTCTGAGATCGTTTCCTAATCCGACTTCTGATCCAGATCGTTTCCTACTAGTACTACTCAACTTTCCCTTTCCCTATGCGCCAGGTGCAAACAAATAAATTCGCTCTACGCTTGTACGTACTCCCTCCGTTCCAAAATAGTTGTCTTCCATTTGTATAAAAGTGGATGTATCTAGACACGTAACATGAGAGGAAGGTCCGGGCACGCCATGGCATCAAGGAAACGCCGACGAGAAGAAACAGTGTTGGAGACTCCGATGGCGCGGGAGCTTCCGGCGGATCTCATGCTCGAGATCGCCGCGCGCTCTGCCCCCACGCCTTCATCCGCTTCGCCGCCACCTGCAAGTTGCTGCGCCGTGACATCCTCAGCACATCCTTCATCCATCACATCACCCGCCAAGGGGTTTTTCCCTGCATCCTCGCCTCGTGCACCGATCACGCTAAGCACTTTACTCTTGTCCACCCAGCCACCCCCGCCACCACGTCCTTCTGCCACGACCAATTGTTTCCCTTCTTTTCACGCCAAGCTTCCGGCCTCTTTGACAAATATTGTGTCGTGATGTCCCGACGTGGCCTCATCCTTTTCCGTCGTTCCCGACCCCGCTCAAACAGCATAAGCCCTCCCGAGTCCGACCGGTACCCTGACCTATGCGTGTATGACCCTATGAGCGGCGCTCGGACCTTCCTCAACTATCCGCGGGTTATCAAGAGCAACTCCATCCAATCCAGCCATAGGTATAGCCTGCTCACCGCCGCCGACGGCATTGACTGCTCCTTCCTATTGCTCGTCGCTCATTTCTCCGCATGGGGTATCGAATTGCAGACAACCTCATCGTGTGGTAAATGGAAGCATGCCGCGCATGTGAGCACCGGCGGGTCGTTGGTCAATAGGAACTTCCACCACGCTATCCTCCATGGCGGCATCATCCATTGGCTCGTGTCTCATGACAAACCAATTGTAAGCTACGACTTGGGCAGAAGGAAGCTGGGCTCGGTGAAGCTCCCATTAATGGCCAACCATTTGCGAGATTCCGTAGCGGCAGAGGTATATGACAAGGTTGTCCCCTCTCGCCGTACCTTTTTGTTTTTGGTAGCTATCGTTAAACCTTCAAGAGTCCATGGCCAACAATTCTCTGCAAGGTGTGGTTTTAGGACCAAATTCCCCCTGCATTCACTCGCTGCTTTTTGCTGACGATCTTCTTATTTGCGGTCAAGCCTCCACCCAAGAAGCAACTACTATGAAACAGATCCTAGACTCCTTTTGTGCGATTTCAGGTCAAACTCCTAACTGGTCCAAATCGGGTATACTATTCAGCAAACATGTCCAACCTTCTGAGGCTAATGCCATCAGAGCGATTTTCCCTGTAGAAGATATGGATGCCTCCTTTATTCATCTAGGTCATCCACTCATTCTCCCAGCTAAAGATAGGGCCTCAGCCTATAACTTTGTTGTCGAAAAATTCAGGTCCAAGCTGAGCACATATAAGGCAGATAAGCTCTCACACGCAGCCCGTCTCGAACTTATCAAATATGTCTTCTCCTCGATTCCGGTTTACTATATGTCAAACATCCTTTTTTCCAAAAAAAAATCATTTCTAAACTAACGGCCATTATAAGAACCTTTTGGTGGACCGGTATAAGACATGATTCTACGTCACATAGCCTTTGTTTGAAAGCATGGAAGGATCTTTGCGCTCCAAAAAAGAAGGGGGTCTGGGTATTAGGAACCTACAAGCAGTAAACCAAAGTCTCATTTTAATGTCGGCCTGGCGTATTGCCCAAGACCCTAACGACCATCTTCACCTGATTCTAAAAGCCAAATACTTTCCTGATGCATCCATATGGAGGCCCAATCCCAACACTCCTAAATCTGTTTTTTGGGCCTCGGTCCTCAAAGTTCTTCCAATTATGAAAACCAATGTTTCCTATCAGCTCACCCAAGGAAATCTCTCCATTTGGAATACACCCTGGTACTCTTCTTGGCCAACTATGTATGAGGACTTAATCATCCAACCATCTGGTTTTTCTTACCCGGCTCTTGTCAAAGACCTTTGGATCCCCAATCAAAAAACCTGGAACAACAATCTTATTGACATGCTTTTTACCCCTACAACAGCTACTATCATAAAGCAAACCCCTATCATTAATACAGATGACCCAGATTTCTTATGTTGGAAACTGACCCATGACGGCAAATGCAATGCAAAATCTGCATATCATGCTTGTTTACAGATTATGTATGAACAAGGACAGGAACAGAGGCCAACAACACCCTCCCAGGAAACTATCACTACTAGAAAATAGGTTATCTGTGGCGCACCATTTTAGCTTTCTGTGGCACATGGTGGGTGCGCCACAGATATCCCGCCACTAATTTTTTTTCCTGTGGCGCATCCGGGCGTGCGCCACAGAAAGCCCAAGATTCTGTGGCGCACCAGGCAGCGTGCGCCACAGAAATATTTCTGTGGCGCACCCACCACCATGCGCCACAGAATATTTTTTTGAATTTCAAAAAAAAAAGGCGGCCAGATCTAGATCTGGATCTAGATCTAGCCGTCGCCGGAATTTCGGCGGAATTTCGTCGGAGCTCGTCGAAGGCCGTGTTGCCCGTGGTCATGGCCGTAGGTGGCTTGGCCGGAGGTGGGTGGGGGAGGGGGTCGCCGGAGATGGGTGGGTGGGTGATGGGGGTCGCCGGAGATGGTGGAGGAGGAGGTCGCCGGGGTGGAGGAGGAGGTCGCCGGAGGACGTCGCCGGGGTGGAGGAGGAGGTCGCCGGAGGTGGAGGTGGACGTCTCCCGAGGTCGCCGGAGGTGGAGGTGGAGGTCGCCGGAGGTGGAGATGGAGGAGGAGGTCGCCGGGGTGGTGGAGGAGGAGGAGGAGAGAAGAAGTGGAGGAGAGGAGAGGAGAAGGGGGGAGATGAGAAGGGGAGAGGAGAAGTGGAGGAGAAGTGGAGGAGAGAAGGAGAGGAGAGGAGAAGTGGAGGAGAGAAGGAGAGAAGAGAGGGAGAAGAAGTGGAGGCTTGGGCGGGATTCAAATTTCGAATCCCGCCCAACAATTCTGTGGCGCATCCCTAGTCATGCGCCACAGAATTGTCTTCTCCAGTTTTTTTTTTGATTTTGTAGAAAAAAACTTCTTTTCCAAATAACTTTTTACTCTTTTGGAATTTCCCGAATCTGAGAAAAGTTCACCGGGTAAACCCGGATGAAATCGAGTTCCTTTATTTCTCATGATTTTTTAACATATTAAACGTATTTTTTCGACGTCGTATGCAAAAGTTATGGTCGTGTCAAATTTTTTTTTTTTTGCAAAAAAGGTCAAAATTCATATTTCAAAATTTCTATACCAACTAGGCACTAAAACCTAACTACATGTGAAAGGATTTTATTTTTTGAATTTTTTATCATTTTCTTTTCTTGTCTGCAAAACTAAAAAGGCGATCCAAGGGGTGGGATTTGAGTGAAAAAAATTCTGTGGCGCATGGGGCGCCACAGAAAGAACCATTTCTGTGGCGCATGGGACCGCATGTGGTATATGCGCCACAGAAATGTGTTTTCTGTGGCGCACGTTCCACATGCGCCACAGAAATGTGTCTTTCTATGGCGCACTCTACCCATGCGCCACAGAAATGTCCCTTTCTGTGGCGCATGTGGATTTCGTGCGCCACAGAATTTCGAAATTTTGTGGCGCATGCAAAACAGGCGCACGTCTATTTGGTGCGCCACAGAATGTGGATCCACCTATAGCTAGTTTCCTAGTAGTGTATTCAACTATTAATGCAGGTATGGAAGTGCAAGGAAATCATCCCAAGGATCCAAACCATTGCCTGGCGCTTCCTTCGGAAAGCACTTCCGACAGGAGCTAGAGCAGGAAAATTCTCTAAGCACATTCAAAAGGTTTGTTGCAGCTGTGGAATGGAAGAAGATGAAGTACACCTCTTCTTTACTTGTCCCTTTGTCAAATCTGCTTGGTTCATATCCCCCTGGTTTATAAGAACAGAACTAATTGTACAACAATGCACCAACTTAAGTGTCGGGGGCTACCCCCGGGTAGGGTAATGATATGGTATGTGAAATGTCCAAGAGTGGACCGAGGTACGTAAAGCCGACATATCCGGATCTCTGAGGAGGCCGAGTTATGAGGTTGGTTCTAACCGACGTATACTCACCCTGTTATACTGACCGAGATTTGGGATCTGAGATAAGGGATCCGAGACATGCTGACCGACATGTTTATGTCGGTATCCACTTGTCTTCCGTTATGTGCAGGGTAAGCTCGAGGAAGAAGAATCCGGCATATCCATGCCGGGTTAAAGCAACGAGGTGCCTTGTGTCGGTTGGAGTCAATGCTCCAGTCACATCCCGTCTGGCACGGGAGCGCCTGGCACGGAAGCGCCTGACACGGGAGCGTGCAGGAGAAGCGAGGTGACAGGCCATCATCTAAACGCTGACTCCGGTTTATCCGGGGATAGACTGCGAGGCAGAGGCATGGGCGTGCCTTGTCTTGTCTCTGGCAGAGGGTACATTCTAGGTGTACCGTAGGGCTGCAGGGGATGGGCCTGTCGCGTCCTATCTCTGACAGAAGCACCATCATGACATCTCGTTGGCGTGGCTACAGTGCACTGTGAGGGTTACTTCTGTAACTCGGTTTAGCCTATTTATAGGGCCTCACCCCCTCCTGCGTGAGGGACGATGACCTGAGACTCATTTCCCCCCGTAGCTCCTTCTTCTACCTTGTGCTCATCCCCATTGTTGGGATCATACAGCTCGAGGAGCAGCTTTGTACGTGTGAATCCGAGATATACAGAGAGAGATAGGCAGGAGTAGAGGTTTTACCTCCTCACGAGGGCCCCGAACCTGGGTAGATCGTGGTGTGTTCTTGTGCTTGTGTGCTCATCTGTGTACGCTACTTAGCGTGCTAGCCCTCTCCCGGATCCTCCAGCGCCCATCGGCCCCAACTCAAGCCATCCTATGGCATCTGCCGTGATACCACCACGACAGTTGGCGCCCACCGTGGGGCTAGCAGCGGCGCTGGCTGGTGTGATCATCCGGACGGGTTCCATCATCGACTCCGGCGAGCGCGTCGTCTGCGGGCTCATCTGCAAGCTCGGCTCGCTGAACTTCATCAGCGACAATGCGGGATGCTTCGGCACCAGGCCATTCCCAACGAACGGCTGCCTCATCAGCTTCGGCACCTTCGTGACCTACGTCGCCACCGAGGTTGTCTGCAAGTACCCGAGCAGGTGCTTGTGGCCGAGGATCCTCCTGCTGTTTGCGCGGCTCGCTGCCGGCGTATGGATCGCCCCGGGAGCTGCGCCGAGGTAATGATGACCGGGCCTGTGGGTGGTGCTGGCAGAGGCAATGCCGGCGAGCCTGCCGACAAATCCGCCCGCACGGCGAAACCTCCGCTGGAGGGGGAGGAGCACCTCCGGGCCGGAACATCCAATGTGCCGGTCAGAACTGCTCCTCTAGAGGAGATCATCGAGAAGTTGGCTGTGTCGGTAGCAACCGGAACAGATGCTGCCCAAGTGGAGGCCGAGTTGGAGTCGCGTCGTCAGAGCTTACATCAGGAGGCTCTTGAGATGGCCGAGGTGAGGAGACAGTTCGGGATAACTCTCCGTGAGTATAACCAAGCACATGGTTTAACCCCGGTAGCTGCTCGCCCTAGTCGCATAGAGGAGGTGCGTAAGAGGGGCAAAGGCCTCAATGCTGAGATTGCTAGAGATGGTAGATCTTGTTCCAGTAAGACTCCTAGTAACTTGTCGGTTGAAAAGCCGAAGTATAGTTCCCTGCTAAGACTCTTAGAGCTGCCGAGGCAGCAAGAGCCGAGTTGTCAGGCTTATCCGGAGAAGCTCTCCGTAGGCAGCAAGACCGAGTTAATGAGTTGGTAGCTGTGGCTACTCGGCAGAATGAGGCCTATCGCAAGGTTAATACAGTTGCAGGTGGGTCTGAGGTTGTTCACTCGGCTAGGGGAGCCAGTGGATCTAAGGGGCAAGCTTCATCACCACATGTCGGTGGAGATCGGGACCAGAGTGTAAACTCCGGTAAAAACAGGCAGATACAGATGTATGATCCGGCGTATGCCGGAAAACAATTAGTCGGGCAAGGGAGTGTCGGCCGGGGTAAAAGCAATCCCGGTCCGGGCAATCCAGATGCTGGAAAAGTTAACTCGGCTGGCCGAGGTTATCCACCTAGGTATCCGAGACAGCAGCAATATACAGGGAATGTTCAGCAGCCACGAGGTGATGACCAAGTGGTTAATCGTTATGATGATGGTAACTCGGCTATGGAGAAAGCCGGATATCAGAGATATGAGGGTGCACTGGGATCCCGGTTGGGACCTCGCCAGTTGTCACCAAATGATGCACGCTACAAGTTGGACAGGATCTATATGTCCGAGATGTTGGAAGTGCAAGGCCCACCTGGCCCTGCATGCTTTGGACCTCGGATCATGAGGGAGCCACCGGTGCCGCACTCTCAGTTGAACCGAGGTGCAAAGACGTATGACGGCAGTACTAAGCCAGAAGATTGGCTGACAGATTATGTGTCGGCAGTACATATCGCGGGAGGAAACCGCCGATGGACGGTAAGGTATATCCCGCAAATGTTGGAAGGGCCAGCCCGGATCTGGCTGAACAACCTGCGAGAGGGCAGCGTTGATTGCTGGCTGGACTTTGAAGAGGCCTTTGTTAGCAATTTCTCCAGCATGTACAAGAGGCCGAATCGTCCTCAACAGCTTGCCATGTGCAAGCAAAGGAATGATGAAACTGACCGGGATTACTTAACCCGGTGGAGTACTATTCGCAATTCCTGTGAAGGAGTTGTGGAGGCGCAGGCCATATCTTGGTTTGCCCAGGGGTGCCGACGCGGCTCCATGCTCTGGCAGAAGTTGCAGAGGGAGATGCCGGCCACCCTGGCCGAGACAATCCGGATTGCGGATAGCTATGCGCTGGGTGATCCGATGCAACCCTTGCTGAACTCGGTGAAGCCGAGTAGAAGATACCCGGTGAATAACAGACCCGGGCCAGTCAGGCAGAACGATCGCCAGGACTTCGGCAACAAGAGGAGAGAGCCGGATTACCGGTATGGCTCAAACCAGGTTGCCGAGGTAAATCAAGACCAACCAGATGCCGGCTGTAGCCAGCGTCAGAGGACCAGTGGCCCTGCTTGGGGCCAAAATCAAGAAGGGAAGAGACCGTGGAGTGACCCGAAGAAGCCATTGACCTATGAGGCAATGCTGGATGGGCCGTGCAGCTATCACACGCATGATCCTCGCAGGCCGGCCAATCATTCAACCCGGCAGTGCAGGTGGTATCAGCGCACATTGAAGGAAGGGGGAGGCTCCGGAGGAAATCAGATGGGGGCACCTCCGAGGCCTCCTGCGGTATATCCTCAGCAGAGGTAAACACTACCGCTCACCGGGGCAAACACTATTCCTGTGAATGCGCCTCCGCCGAGGCCTGCAGTTCCGAGACCTGTGGATAACAGGAGAGGGCAAGAAGATGTTAACCAGGTGAATGCTGGTCCCACCGTCAAGGTGAATATCGGCAGGGTGAGTACAGAGAGGCTTACCAGAGCTATGTGGTATTTGTGACCGAGCCAACCGACAAGCGAAGTCTGCATCGGCGTGCACTGGAGGTGAACGCAGTTATGCCGGCCGTGCCGAAGTATATGCACTGGTCCGAGCAAGAGATCAATTGGAGCAGAAGGGATCATCCCTGAGTTATGCCAACTCCGGGAGGTTATGCATTGGTGGTGGATCCGACATTCTTTGGACCCACCATCAATGTCCGGTTCACCCGAGTTCTCATTGATAATGGGAGTGCTATCAATATCATGTACCGAGACACCATGGTGAAAATGGGTATCTCGATGAACATGCTGCAACCGAGTAGCACGACCTTCCATGGCATAGTGCCGGGTGTCTCGTGTGCACCTATGGGCAAAAATTGGGTTGATGTGTTGTTCGGCACCAAAGAAAACTGCCGAACTGAGAGCATCCAGTTTGAGGTGGTGGACCTCGAAAGTCCATACCATGCTTTACTTGGCAGGCCTGCGCTGTCCAAGTTCATGATATCAACCCATGTGGGTTACCTCAAGATGAAAATGCCAGGTCCTAATGGCATCATCACCATCTCGGGTGATTACAAGTGTGCACTAGAGTGTGCCTCGGCTGGATCGTGTTTGGCCGAGTCATTGATTATCGCTGCAGAAAAGACGAAGATACATGAAGTGGTGGCGTTGGCTCAGTCCGCGCAACTCGGCATGCCGGGTATGGCTAACCCGGAGCAGAATGCAACTTTCGAGATGCCGAAGGAGACCAAGAAGATCAACGTTGACCCGGCATTCCCGGACCACAACGTCATCATTGGTACCGGGTTAACGGAGAAATAGGAAGGCGAGTTCAGTCACTTCCTTTGTGAGAATCAGGATATCTTTGCATGGTCAAATCAGGACCTGCCAGGTGTTCCGAGGGAGTTGGCTGAGCACTCATTATTTGTCAGGCCAGATATGAAACCGGTGAAGCAACCGACAAGGCGTCTCTCGGATGAGAGGAGAAAAGTGGTGGGTGATGAGCTGGCCAAGTTGCTTGCGGCTGGTTTCATCATGGAGGTGCTACACCCGGACTGGTTGTCTAACCCGGTCCTAGTGGAAAAGAAAAAGGATGAACCATTGGTGGCCAAGGTGTGGCGCATGTGTATCGATTTCACGAACTTAAACAAGGCTTGTCCTAAGGATCCATTCCCGCTGCCTCGGATTGATCAAGTGATCGATTCCACAGCCGGGTGTGAGCTATAATCCTTTGTAGATGCTTATTCTAGTTTTCACCAGATACCTTCGAACCCTGCTGATCAATTGAAAACTGTTTTTATTACCCCTTATGGGGCTTATTGCTATCGTGTCATGACCTTTGGCTTGAGAAATGCCGGTGCTACGTATCAGAGATGTATGCAGAAATGCTTGCATGAGCAAATAGGCAAAAATGTGCAGGTGTATGTCGACGATGTCGTCATAAAAACTAAAGATAAATCCACTCTGATTGATGATCTCAGAGAGACATTCATAAACTTGAGAAAATACCGGATGAAGCTTAACCCGGATAAATGTACATTCGGTGTGCCGGCAGGCAAGTTACTCGGTTTCCTTGTGTCAAGCCGAGGTATCGAGGTGAACCCGACAAAAATCCGTGCTATTGAAAGCATGAGGTTACCGACATGTCACAAGGACGTGCAGAAATTCACTGGATGTTTGGCATCCTTAAGTCGGTTTGTTAGCAGGTTGGGAGAAATGGCATTGCCTTTGTATCAGCTCATGAAGAAAACCACCCACTTCGTGTGGACCCCGCAAGCAGATGCGGCGTTCACCGAGCTAAAAAAGATGCTGGCAACTGCGCCGATACTGGCCTCACCATTGCCCAAAGAGCCGATGTTGCTCTACATTGCAGCCACAAACCGAGTTGTGAGTGTTGTAGTGGTGGTGGAGCGAGAAGAAGAGGGCAAAACCGTGCAGAGGCCGGTATATTATTTGAGCGAGGTGATCTCGTTATCCAAGCAGAACTATCCTCACTACCAGAAGATGACATATGGTGTCTATCTGGCTGCTAAGAAGTTGAAACATTACTTCCAAGAGCATTCAATCACTGTGGTATGTGAGGCTCCTATCTCGGAGATCATTGGGTGTAAAGATGCAACTGGCCGGATAGCCAAGTGGGCCATCGAGGTGTCCCCTTACACTACTCACTATGAGAGAAGAGATGCCATTAAATCTCAGGCATTGCCGGATTTCTTGGTAGATTGGGCCGAGATGCAATATGAGCCACCACTGCTGACTCCAATTACTGGAGGATGCACTTTCATGGTTCCAAGACCAAGATTGGCTTGGGGGCCGGAGTAGTTCTTACCTCGCCAAAGCGGGATCAGCTGAGATATGTACTACAGATTCATTTTGCAGCATCTAACAATGTGGCCGAGTATGAAGCACTGGTCCATGGGCTCAATGTGGCCAAGGAAATAGGAATTCGCCGAATTGAATGTTTCGGGGATTCGAATCTGGTAGTGCAGCAAGTCTTGGGAAATTGGGACGCTTTGGACGCCAATATGGCGCTATTTCGGTTTCATGTCCAGAAGATCTCGGGATTCTTTGAAGGGTGCGAGTTCAAGCATATACCTCGGGAGGAAAATGAAGCTGCCGACGTATTGTCCAAGCTGGGTTCATCTCGGGATCCAATTCCACCCGGGATATCCTTGGAGCATCTGAGGAAACCATCAATCAAACCATCGCCCGAGTCCGAGTCAATCTTTATCCCGGTGAAACCGGAATCTGGAGCTGTGCCCATGGACGTTGATGTCGGGTGTATTTGGGAAAACCCGGGGACTGCTTGGCAGAACTCGGGGATTGGTTACTCAGTGTCGGAGGAAGCAATGTCGGTTGATCTTATGGAGGTGGATGATCCGGTCTTTCCTGTGCGTCCTGTGCCGGAGTGGGCACAACCAATAATGGCATATATGATGGACGGGAGGTTGCCAAGTAATGAGATCCAAGGCATACACCATCATCAACCAGGAGTTATACAAGAGAAGTGTGACCGAGGTACTGCAGCGCTGTGTCGAGCCGCAGGAAGGGCAAGAGATGCTCCTGGAGATTCATCAGGGAGAGTGTGGTCATCATGCTTCATCAAGAGCCTTAGTGGCTAAAGTATTCCGGCATGGGTTTTATTGGCCCAGTGCTTTGAATCAGGCAGAAGATATCGTACGAAAGTGTGAGGGATGTCAAAGATTTGCTAAGAAGATCCACCTGCCAGTTTCGGCACTCAAGACAATTCCCATCACTTGGCCCTTTGCAGTTTGGTGTCTGGATATAGTGGGAGAGTTCAAGCCAGCCCGAGGTAACATGACTCATATGCTGGTGATGGTGGACAAGTTCACCAAATGGATCGAGGTGAAGCCAATCAGGAAGTGTGATGGTCACACAGCTGTGTCCTTTTTGAAGGACATCATTTTGAGATATGGCTATCCGCATAGCATTATCTCGGATAATGGCACAAACTTTGCTGTGGGAGAATTTGCTCGGTTCGGTGCGGAAAAAAGAATTCAGTTGGATATAGCCTCGGTGGCACATCCAGAGGCAAATGGGCAAGTGGAAAGAGCAAATGCGTTGGTATTGGCCGGTATCAAAGCCCGGTTGATTGAACCACTGTTGCGAACTCCGGGATGCTGGATAGAGGAGATACCAGCAGTATTGTGGGGTCTAAGGACCACACCGAATCGTTCAACTGGCTATACGCCATTCTTTCTGGTCTATGGAGCAGAAGCGGTCTTGCCGACCGACATGGAGTATGACTCGCCGAGAGTGGTGCTGTACACTGAAACCGAGGCAAAAGAAGCTCGGGAGAATGTGTTGATTTGCTCGAAGAAGCACGAGAACTAACCTTATCTCGGTCAGCTGTATATCAGCAAAATCTCCGACGCTATCATAGCCGGAAGATCAGCCCTTGAGTATTCCGAGAGGGAGATTTGGTGCTGAGGCTAGTGCAACGCAGTAAAGGCCGACACAAATTGTCACCTCCGTGGGAGGGACCATTCATTGTGAGCAAGGCTCTACACAATGATTCATACTATCTTATAGATGCGCAGGCACCGAGGAAAAATGTAATGGACAAATCTGGAGAGGAGACCAAAAGACCCTGGAATGTAGCTCTACTTCGACCCTTTTACTCATAAGGGCGCAATGTATGTATCTCGGTTTTCCTTTGAATAAAATGCCGGCACTCCGACAAGAGTCTCGGGGACTGCCTTGTCCATATGCATGTGTTTTATCTCTATTTTATCTATGTTGTTCATATGTCGGATGGTTTTGAGACCTCGTTTCAAAGTTCAAGTAATGTGTGCTATTTTGTTGTGATCTTGTGACTCGACTGACGAACGCCGAAATGGCAGTCAAGAGCAGAGGTTATGGTATATGGTAAACATGAAAGTGGACTCGGGGACTCGGTCCTAAAAAGATCTGACATATGTCGTTTACTAACCCGGTTTTTCTTTCCTTTTCTTTGTGTCGAATGACTCTAAATCTTACCTCAAAATTTTACAAGTACTGTATGCTATAATTTTGGTCTTGTGACTCGACTGTCGAACGCCAAAATGGTAGACAAGAGCAAAGATTACCATGTATAGTAAACAAGAAAGTAAACTCGGTGGCTTGAGGCAAAGTGATCCGGCATTAAGCCGTTTTCGATAAAAGTAGCAAAGTGAAAGTAGCACTGCGAAATACTTAAGAGTATATTTACATCTGCACCCGGCATTCCGGGGATTTAATAGTTCATTTGGTAATAAGTTCAGGCAGCCGCAGTGGAGGAACTGGGGTTAGCGGACGCAGTCTCGGTGGTAGGAGAAGCTTCGGTTGTTGGAGCAACCTCGGGTGTTGGAGTGGCTGCCGAGGTACCGGCAGTGTCGGACGCTGCTTCTGGAGCAGTGTCGGTTTCTGGCTGCCTGGCAGTGTCGGCTGCTCCAACAGTTGCAGTGTCGGTAGTTGCAGTCTCGGGAGCTTCAACCTCGATCTCCTCGTCAACCTCCTCCTCTTCGTCCTCATCATCTTCATCGGCCGAGGCATCTTCTTCATCCTCCGAGTAGGCTGGACCAGGAAGGAAGTTTCGAGTGGGAGCGTAGCTGGCCATGAAGGAAGCTGCCTCCTTGCGGCTTGCGATAAGTGTCGGATCTGAAGTCCATTTTGAGCCTTGGCGCAGGGACCGCACAACATCAAGGTTGATTGACTCGTACCAGGATCGCACAAAGGTCAGGGCTTGATCAGCTCCGGCGCGGGCTGAGGAGGATCTCCACTCTCGGAGCCTTGTCTCGGCAGCCTGCAGGCACTTGGATAACTCGGAGATGGAAGCTGGAGTAGCAGAGTTTGGCCATAGAACCCGGTAAACCCGGATACCAGCATCAAGGAGTTCAGTACCAATGCTCTTTAGAGGGGATATGCGAGCACTCAATGCAGTCAAATGATCTTCAATGTCCCATTCCTCCGAGATTGGGCCAGCTTCTGCTCTTTTCGCTCGTGCCCTATGGGTAGAGTTGACTGCAGCGGCCTTGGAATGGGAAAAGTGATCTGAAGACAGAAAAGCTATCACCGAATTGAGTTATATACCGGCATATATTTAATGTCGGTACAAGCAGTGGAAACAAAAAGAAAGGATAAAGGAAACTTACTGTCCATCTCCTTGTTAAGCCGGGTGAGCTCGCCCAACCAGATGTCGCATTTTGCCTTGAGGGCATCCAGTTCTTCTTGTGCCGAGGTAGCGCGAACCTCGGTCTCCTCGAGGATTTCCTTGTGCTTCTGCGCAGCTTCCTCCCTCTGCATCAGGGCCTTCTCAATGTCGGTCTTCTTGATACGTCTCAAACGTATCTATAATTTTTGATGTTCCATGCTGTTATTATATCAATTGCTACATGTTTTGGTTATACTTTATATCATTTTTATGCATTTTCTGGGACTAACCTATTAACAAGATGCCACAGTGCCAGTTCCCTGTTTTCTGCTGTTTTTGGTTTCAGAAAATCTATTAAGGAAATATTCTCGGAATTGGACGAAACAAAAGACATCGTCAATAATATCACGAGGAGATCACGGAGTCCAAAGGGGAGTCGGAGCAGACCCACCAGGGGGCCACGCCACACTAGGGCGCGGCCCAGGGTGGGCCCGCGCCCCCTATGGCGTGGTGGCCCCCCTCGGCCACCGACGCCGCCTCTTCGCCTATATATTCTCCGCGACGCGAAAACCCTAACGGTCGATCATATTCCACGAAAAGTTCCGTCGCGGCCGTCATCGTCAATCTCAGATCGGAGGAGTTCTGAAGCTCTTCCCGGCACCCTGCCGGAGGGGAGATCATCACCGGAGGGCTCTACATCACCATGCCTGCCTCCGGAGTGATGCGTGAGTAGTCCACCCCTGGACTACGGGTCCATAGCAGTAGCTAGATGGTTGTCTCTCTACCTTGTGCCTCCATGTTTAGATCTTGTGAGCTGCCTAACATGATCAAGATCATCTTATTGTAATGCTAGATGTTGTGTTTGCTGGGATCCGATGAATATTGATACCATGTTTATTCAAGTTGTTTATCTATGTGCTCTTGATCTTGCATGCTCTCCGTTGCTAGTAGATGCTTTGGCCAAGTAGATGCTTGTGACTCCAAGAGGGGGTATTTATGCTCGATAGTGGGTTCAGTCTCTAGATATCTGGATCAGTGACAGAAAGGTCTAAGATGGTAGATGTGCTGTTGCTACTAGGGATAAAACATTGGTGCAGTGTCCAAGGGCACTTGTATTGATTACATTACACACTTTACTTCATGCAATAATCTGTTGTTAGCAACTTAATACTGAATGGATGCGGATGCTGCCTTGAAGGTGGATTATTTAGGCATAGATGCGGTTGGAATAACGGTCTATGTACTTTGTTGTAATGCCCAACTAGATTTCATAGTAGACATCTTGGCATGTATTGCATTGTTATGCCCTCTCTATTTGTCAATTGCCCAGCTGTAATTTGTTTACCCAACATGCTAGTTATCTGTTCTGAGAGAGACACCACTAGTGAACTGTGGACCCTGGTCCAATTTCCTCATACTGTTTACACAACCTGCTGCAATCATCTGTTTCCTGTTACTTGCTGTTTTCCTGCTGTTTTCCACACCATACGTTTAACTCTTTGTTTCTGCAAGACCGGAGAGATTGACAACCTCTCTGTTTCGTGTTGGGCAAAGTTCTGGTTTGTGTCTGTGCAGATTCCACGTTGGTGCAAGCTCCCTAGCGCCAGGGGGAGTCAACATCAACAACCTTCCGATAGATCGTCAAGTCCTACTGGATTGATAACCTTGGGTAGATTATTCAAGGGAAAACTTCTGCTGTCTACATCATAACCTTCCTCTTGGGGTTCACCAACACGTAGCCATCAAGCTGTTTTCTGGCGCCGTTGCCGGGGAAGTACTCATCATCACCATCATCATCATCCTCAAATACTCTCCCGTCAACCAGGCACCAGCTGTTTTCTGGCGCCGTTGCCGGGGACTTGGAGGCTATTGGAAAGGGGAGTCTCTCAGTTCCAATCTCTTTACTTTGTTTTTTGTCTTGTTTTAGTTTTGTTTTGCTTGCTGTTAAAAATCAAAAACCCAAAAAAATTAAATTCCTGCATCTAGTTTTTAATTTCGAGTTGCCCTGTTGCTTGTTTTAGTCTTGCTAAAATGAGTAATCCTGAAAATACTAAGTTGTGTGACTTTACTAGCACAAACAACAATGATTTTATCTGTACACCCATTGCTCCACCTGCTTCTAAAGCAGAATTTTATGAGATTAAGCCTGCACTGTTAAATCTGGTTATGAAAGAGCAATTTTCTGGTGTTAGTACTGATGATGCTGCTGCCCACTTAAACAACTTTGTTGAACTTTGTGATATGCAAAAGTATAAGGAGGTAGAGAGTGATATTATTAAGCTGAAATTGTTTCCTTTCTCTTTAAGAGGAAGAGCTAAAGATTGGTTGCTATCTTTGCCTAGAAATAGTATTGATTCCTGGACTAAATGCAAAGATGCTTTCATTGGAAAATATTATCCTCCTGCTAAAATTATCTCTTTAAGAAGTGGTATTATGAACTTTAGGCAACTTGATAATGAGCATGTTGCCCAAGCTTGGGAAAGAATGAAGTCTTTGGTTAAAAATTGCCCCACTCATGGACTGACTACTTGGATGATCATCCAAACCTTTTATGCAGGACTAAATTTTTCTTCAAGGAATTATTGGACTCGGCTGCTGGAGGGACCTTTATGTCCATCACTTTGGGTGCTGCTACAAAGCTTCTTGATGATATGATGGTAAATTATTCTGAATGGCACACTGAAAGGGCTCCAACTGGTAAGAAGGTAAATTCTGTTGAGGAAATTTCCTCCTTGAGTGATAAAGTTGATGCTATTATGACTATGCTTTCGAATGGACATGGTGTTGTGGATCCAAATAATATTCCTCTTGCTTCTTTGGTTGCTCATGATGAGAAAAATGTTGATGTAAACTTCATTAAAAATAACAACTTCAACAACAATGCTTATAGGAATAATTTTGGTAGCAACAATTATAGGCCATATCCTGCTAATGGTAGCAACTCTTATGGTAATTCTTATGGCAATTCCTACAGTAACAATAGAAGTGTGCCCTCTGATCTTGAAGTCATGCTTAAGGATTTTATTAGCACACAAACTACTTTTAATAAAACTGTTGAGGAAAAGCTAGGAAAAATTGATACTCTTGCTGCTAAAGTTGATAGTCTTGCTCATGATGTTGAAATGCTGAAAATAAAAGCTATTCCTAGTGATATTAGAGAGAGTAAAACACTCAATGCTATCCAAATTAAAATTGATAATAACATTAGGATGCTTGCTGAACTTCATGAAAGATGGGAGAGAGAAGAAAGAGAAGCTGAAATTGCTGAACAAAATAGTGTTGTTAGAGTTTGCACTATTTTTACTAATGAAACAAATGATGCCTCACATGCTAATGCGCCCCCTACTGTTAGTGAAAAGATAATAAGTGTTGGAAATGTCTCTACTACCTCTACAAAAAGTTTAAATTGCCTGATAGCACTACTTTTGTTCCTAGTAAAAGTGCTGAAATTTTTAGAGGTGTTGGTGATAATTGCTCCATTGTTTTTATGACAACAACTTCAATTTCGAAAATTGTAACATAACTGAAGTCATCATGTTCTTGCAAAAGCTAGCTAAGAGTCCTAATGCTAGTAAAATAAATATGGCTTTTACTGAACATATTATCAAAGCTCTCATGCATGCTAGGGAAGAAAAATTAAAACTTGAAGCTTCTATCCCTAGGAAGTTAGATGATAATTGGGAACCTGTTATTAAAATGAAACTGAGTGAGTTTGAATGCAATGCTTTGTGTGACCTTGGTTCTTGTATTTCGGTTATGCCTAAAAATTTATATGATATTCTCAAGCTTGCACCTTTGGAAAAATGTCATTTGGATGTTCACTTTGCTGATTCTTCTATGAAGAAACCTTTAGGAAAAGTTGATGATGTTTTGATAATGGTTAACAACAATCTTGTCCCTGTTGATTTTGTGGTTTTGGATATTGAATGCAATCCTTCTTGTCCTATTGTTTTGGGAAGACCTTTTCTGAGAACTGTTGGTGCTGTTATTGATATGAGAGAGGGGAATATAAAATTTCAATTCCCACTCAAGAAAGGTATGGAACACTTCCCTAGGAAGAAGATGAAATACTCACATGATACTAGTGTCAAGACAAATTATGGTTTTGGATTTTCTGGTCTTGACAATACTTGATGCATCTCTTCATGCCTAGCTCAAAGGCATTAAAGAAAAGCACTTCTGGGAGATAACCCATGTTTTTATTTGCTGTTTTATTTTTGTTTTCTTGAGTCAAGGATGCTTGTTTACCTCTGTAGCAACTCCTTTGTATCTTTTATTTGCTGTTTTGTTGTGCCAAGGAGAGTTACTAATGCAAAGTTGGTTTTATTTTCGGGACTGCATTGGGACAGATTGCTGTTCGTCACCGTTTAATTCAGTAGAAAATCAGAAAAAATCGAAAAATGCTGAAACTTTTTGTGCATGTTCCTGATGATGTTACGCAACTTTCATTATTTCAAAAGTTTTCATCTGAGCATCGTAAGTGCCTCGAAAAAATTCGTCATTACAGACTGTTCTGGTTTGACAGATTCTGTCTTTTATTTTGCATTCTCTCTTTTACAAGTTTTTAAGTGGTTTCTTTTCGTGTAAAAGTGCCCACTTGAGCCTAGTAACAGTGGCTAATGTTTAAAATAGTTGGCTTGTGAGTTTTGTCTTTGCTAGAACTTTGAAGTATTATCTTTTAGTGCACTAACCTGCTAATGAGAAAAGCTGTTAAGTTTTGGTGTGAAGGAAGTTTTCAAGTGTTGATAGAGGAGAATGATATTACATGATCAAGAAGAGTGAAGAGCTTAAGCTTGGGGAGGCTTACCTCCCCAGCATATTTCAAGAAGACTCAAGCATCTAAGCTTGGGGATGCCCAAGGCATCCCCTTCTTCATCTACAAATTATCAGGTCATCTCTAATGGTGCTATATTTTTATTGCTTCATGCTAGTGTACTCTTCCTTGGAGCGTCAGTGTGTTTTTGTTTTCAGTTTGTTTTGTTTTGTTTGCTGTGCTATACTTGTTGGATCCTAGTATTCATGTTTGGGAGAGAGACACGCTCCACTTTTTCATTAGAATACTCTTGTGCTTCACTTATACTTGTTGAGTATTCCTGTCTAGTTGCTGTTATTGCTGTTAGCTCTCAGTTTTTCATGTATCTCTTGTTAGAGCTTTCAGTTTCTTTTGAAGAAAGTACTCTCTTGCTTCACTTATATCTGTTTGGAGAGTTGTCAAATAAGTTGATTGGTGTTTGGTTGGACCAGAAAAATGCTATGCATGTGGTAGTGGTATAAAATGCTTACATGAATCTTTTTAGATCGTTGTCTTGAGTAATTTGATGCTTGCCAATTGTTTTGAGCTGTCAAGTAATTAATGTTTAAGCTTGTGCATCATGTAAGTAATGGCTATTAATGAAGAACTACTATAAGGATTTTCTGCTATAATAATCTGTTGCATAATTGGAAGTCCATAGTAGTCTAGATAATTTTTGGATGAAGGCTATGTGTTAACAAGGAAGACAGTGGGAGTCTATGGTTCGTCAAACCTTGTGTTTTATGTACACTCTTGCTATTCCAGTTGATAATGATGTTTGCTTATAATAACCTTGCTAGCCTAAACTCTGTACTAAGAGGGAATGCTTCTTGTACATCCAAAACCTTGAGCCAAATCCATGCCACCTGTGTCCACCATACCTACCTATTATGTGGTGTTTTCACCATTCCAAGTAAATTTCTTCATGTGCTATCTACTAACTACTCAAAACTGTTACATTTCCTTTTTGTGTCACTACTTGAAAAGCTCATAAGGACGTAGATAGGTGGTCTTTATTTCCTGGTTGATCAAATTTTACACACCTGGACTAGTGGCATATACATCCGCTTATCCAATAATTTTGCAAAAAGAGCTGGCAACGGGGTGCCCAGTCCCAATTAATTACAACTTTAACCAAACAATTCTCTTCACATCTTTTTGCCCCTGATTCGTCAGTCAAGCAATGTTCACAAGTGTGTAAACAAAAGAGAAGAGGGATGATCTGCCCGCTGGTAGAAATAACGTCCTTCATGGGAGCCGCTCTTGTAAAGTTTGATCAACTAGTGAAGTAGAGTATTGCCTATTTGCTGATTTGTTGACACCTGTATACACCATTACCTTACAAAACAATATTTTATGCTCTCTATATGCCTTCGGGAACTACAGCTCTAGCACATGATGTTAATCCCTGCTTCCCTCTGCGAAGGGCCATTCTTTTACTTTTATGTTGAGTCAGTTTTCCCACTTCTTTCTGTCTACTTAAGCAAACATCATTGTCAACTCCAGTATAACAGTTTTTACATAACTTTGTGTTTGGTTGATCATATTCTTTGCATTGACATTATCTATATGATATACATGTTGAAAGTTGAAGCAAAAGCTGAAGCTATTATCTTCCTTTGTGTTGATACAAACACTTTCATGTTGAGAATTATTGCTGCTGTGAGCTAACTATTATGTTAGACTATTATATCTCTAAATGTTTTATAGTATTATTCATGAAAGTTTGCACTTGTGTGATCACTTATGTTTACTCTTTATTTACTTGCTTGCAAACTATAGACCATTGGCTTGGATCACTTCATTCAGATCATGTGCATTACATTGTTATTTGATCAAAGATTGTGTTGGTAGCATGTCACTTCAAAAATTATCTGTTTTTATCGTTTACCTACTCGAGGACGAGCAGGAACTAAGCTTGGGGATGCTTGATACGTCTCAAACGTATCTATAATTTTTGATGTTCCATGCTGTTATTATATCAATTGCTACATGTTTTGGTTACACTTTATATCATTTTTATGCATTTTCTGGGACTAACCTATTAACAAGATGCCACAGTGCCAGTTCCCTGTTTTCTGCTGTTTTTGGTTTCAGAAAATCTATTAAGGAAATATTCTCGGAATTGGACGAAACAAAAGACATCGTCAATAATATCACGAGGAGATCACGGAGTCCAAAGGGGAGTCGGAGCAGACCCACCAGGGGGCCACGCCACACTAGGGCGCGGCCCAGGGTGGGCCCGCGCCCCCCTATGGCGTGGTGGCCCCCCTCGGCCACCGACGCCGCCTCTTCGCCTATATATTCTCCGCGACGCGAAAACCCTATTACGGTCGATCATATTCCACGAAAAGTTCCGTCGCGGCCGTCATCGTCAATCTCAGATCGGAGGAGTTCTGAAGCTCTTCCCGGCACCCTGCCGGAGGGGAGATCATCACCGGAGGGCTCTACATCACCATGCCTGCCTCCGGAGTGATGCGTGAGTAGTCCACCCCTGGACTACGGGTCCATAGCAGTAGCTAGATGGTTGTCTCTCTACCTTGTGCCTCCATGTTTAGATCTTGTGAGCTGCCTAACATGATCAAGATCATCTTATTGTAATGCTAGATGTTGTGTTTGCTGGGATCCGATGAATATTGATACCATGTTTATTCAAGTTGTTTATCTATGTGCTCTTGATCTTGCATGCTCTCCGTTGCTAGTAGATGCTTTGGCCAAGTAGATGCTTGTGACTCCAAGAGGGGGTATTTATGCTCGATAGTGGGTTCAGTCTCTAGATATCTGGATCAGTGACAGAAAGGTCTAAGATGGTAGATGTGCTGTTGCTACTAGGGATAAAACATTGGTGCAGTGTCCAAGGGCACTTGTATTGATTACATTACACACTTTACTTCATGCAATAATCTGTTGTTAGCAACTTAATACTGAATGGATGCGGATGCTGCCTTGAAGGTGGATTATTTAGGCATAGATGCGGTTGGAATAACGGTCTATGTACTTTGTTGTAATGCCCAACTAGATTTCATAGTAGACATCTTGGCATGTATTGCATTGTTATGCCCTCTCTATTTGTCAATTGCCCAGCTGTAATTTGTTTACCCAACATGCTAGTTATCTGTTCTGAGAGAGACACCACTAGTGAACTGTGGACCCTGGTCCAATTTCCTCATACTGTTTACACAACCTGCTGCAATCATCTGTTTCCTGTTACTTGCTGTTTTTCCTGCTGTTTTCCACACCATACGTTTAACTCTTTGTTTCTGCAAGACCGGAGAGATTGACAACCTCTCTGTTTCGTGTTGGGCAAAGTTCTGGTTTGTGTCTGTGCAGATTCCACGTTGGTGCAAGCTCCCTAGCGCCAGGGGGAGTCAACATCAACAACCTTCCGATAGATCGTCAAGTCCTACTGGTTGAAACCTTGGGTAGATTATTCAAGGGAAAACTTCTGCTGTCTACATCATAACCTTCCTCTTGGGGTTCACCAACACGTAGCCATCACTTCTCGCCCTGGACCCGAGCAAGTTCCTTCTGGAGCCGAGACACTTCATCTCGTTCCTTCTGGAGGGCAGTGGTGTGCGCGGCGTCCTTGTTCTTCAGCGCCTCCTGAAGCTGCTTGTGGGAGCACTTGAGTTTGTTGTGGTCCAGAAGCAGCTTCTGGAATACTGCTGTCCGGGCGTTGGTGCACTCCTGAAAAGAGCAAAGAATTAGTATGATTTTTTGAAGATTCATGCCGAGGCTGAATGTCGGATTTTTTGAAGATTCATGCCGAGTAAAACTCGACAAGAATCTCGGGGACTGGGTGTCGGATTCTTTGAAGTTAATGATGGAATTTTGGTGAAGATTCGCGCCGAATGATCTTTACTCGGGCGAGCGTCGATCACTCGACCCGAATCTCGGGGACTGGGAATTGTATATGTTTATCATCTGTTGCAAAGGAAAGAAATGTCTGGCTGAGGAAAAAATACCTCGGCAAGCTTGCTGGCTCGAAGGGTCGAAAGTTGCAGGTTGTGCATGGCTTGAGCAAGTGCGCTGGGCCCAGCTGGATGTTGGGAGGCCGGATTCGCAGAGGAGACCTCGCCAGTGTCGGCGGCATTCCAGTCCATATGGTACTGTGCCTCCGAGCCCAAGCTATGTCCGCTTCGAGTTCGGAGTTGAGGAAAACCCCAGCTGCCAGTGGAAACGCGGGAGACGGAGGCAGTGAGAGCTTGGTAGTCCGGTGTAGTGGTTGGAGTTAGCACCACTTGTTTCTCCGGGTTGACAAGTTGTTTCCCGGTGGCCACTTGACTCTGTGCCGGCTTGGGCGGTGGAGTAGTTTTCCGAGTTACTAGCTCGGTGGATTTTGTGGTGGGCTTCGGCGGTGGTTGCTGCTCTTGTTGCTGATGTTGCTGTTGCGGTTGCTGCTGCTGTTGTTGTTGTTGCTGTTGTTGTGGTTGTGGTGGTGATTGCTATGGGTTCGGTGATACCGAGGTGTCGGCCCGCGGAATGTCGGAGTCCGCGGTGGGGGCACCGGAGCCAACATCTCGGTCGAGGACCACGACCTCGGGAGTGCTTGGGCCTCCTCCAAGTGGGGCATCAGAGGCCGGCAGTAGTATGACGTCTGGGGTTTTGTGTACCCCGGAGTCAGTTGCCCGAGGTTCCGCTGATGTCGGAAGCGGTGAGCGCATGGAGGAGGCGCTCTGGTTAACCTGAAGGGCATCACTGTATTGAAACAAGAAAGATGTTATCTCGGGAAAGGTTATCCCGGGAAAAGGAAGAAAGGGGAACAAGCGTATATCGGCAAAAAGTATCTTACCCTTGAGTAACTGGCGGTGTCGGCTTGACCGCCGATTTCTTCTGCAGCTTCCGTTTCTTCGCTGCAGGGTCCGAGGCTGTTGTAGTCCCGGTATCCGAGGTACCGGTCTCTGCACGCTTGCGAGATCCGACTTGTTTGCCCGTGGTAGCAGGGCGTGTACTCGGAGCAGGGCCACCCGGGTTAGCTGTTGCCGAGGTAGGTTGGTGAGCAAATGCGATGGGACGAGCATCAAGTACCTCTAACATTTCGCAATCATCGTCGTCTGACCAATCTCGGATTGAGGCTCGGGCTCGAGGCTTACCCGAGGTAGGGGCGCCAGCAGCCGGAATCGGCAGTTGATCCTCATCATCCGTGTCATCTACCTCGGTGACGGCCGGGGCAGGCAGATCTTTGCCCCATTTGGCGGAGGGGTCCGCTCCATCTTCATTCCTTTGCCGAGTAAACCTCTGCAAGTCAGAAGCAGTAGATCCGGGTTATTTCAGGAGCTAGGTATGGAGCCGACATAATAGTTATCTCGGCAGGAAAAGATATGTCGGTATAAGTTGCAAGTTACTTACTTGCTCCGGAAGCCAAGTTCTATCATGAGGTTTTAGACCCCACTCCCATTCCTCGGTCATCGTCGTTCGGGCAATTGCCTTGACCCGTCTTCTGACCTCGGGTTTGGTCAGCTCGTGGGTGCTGGTCCGAGTTGGATCGTACTGGCCACTCATGTGGCAAATCTTGTGAACCCGCTCTTGGAGGGGAGAGACTCGGCGGCTGACAAAGGTCCTCAAGAGATCATCGCTCGTTATACCTGCCCCCACAAGCTCCTCGACGATCTTGTGAATTTGATTGATCTCGGAGTTCGTGTCTTTCGGGTTAAAGTTCCATTGGTGCTGCTCCGTGGGGGCAGGGAGAGTGAATGCCGGCAAGTTGAGGAGGTCGACATTGTCTGGGCTCTTCACGTAGAAGAACGTGCGCTGCCACTTTCGGCATGACTCCAGGCCTTGAATCCGAGGAAAGATGGAACCTCTCCGAGGTATAATTGTAGCGGCTCCGCACGGGGTCATCTCCTTGGGAAAGTTCTTGTTTTCCGGATCCGGGACACTCTGCTTTCGGAGTTGGAAATACTTGGCCCAGAGCTCAACGGTGGGCCAGAGTCCGAGGTATCCCTCGGAGAAAGAAACGCACGCCGAGAGTGTAGTGATGGCATTCGCTGGGAGATGGTGGGGTTGAAGGTGAAACTTGTTGAGGAAAGCCCGGAAGAATGAGCTCGCCGGGAGTCCGAAGCCGCGCTCGAAGTGCGCGACGAAGACCACGCGCTCGCCGGATTTCAAGCTCGGCTCGGCCTCTGTGCCGGGAATCCGGCATATTACTTGTGCCGGGATTCGCTTGGTCCGGACCAGCCAGTCTATCTCGGCTTGGGAGACATCCGAGCCTTCCCATCCGGCGCGCTCGCTTTCCTCGGCAGGAATGTCGGCAGGCTCCGGAGTATTGCTAGATGACATCTCGGAAGGGATCTGTACAAAGGCACAGGTTGAACCGAGATAAGTATCTCAGAATAGTTGAGCAACAGAGGAAAGTGCATAAATGGCGGGAAACACAAATCTATGGCTAAGTGTTGTGCGGAAGGATCTACGGAGAAGGAAAAATAGAAGATAATTGCAAGATCTATGAGGTGAACTTAGGAAAATCCACGGAGGAACTATTGCAGGGATAACAAGAAACGTGATGAAGAAAATCTAGAGGGGATCTAAGCAAATGGATGTAAGAGAATCTACGGAGAGGATGAACAAGTTCATCGGAGAGGATGAACAAGTTCATCGGAGAAGATGAACGCGTTCATCGGTATTGTTAGGGGCAAGGATCTTACCGGAGTTGCGGCGGCAATGCCAGGCGAAGAAGCGTAGGGCGTGCCGGAGTTGAGCGTGTCCGGTGGCGGCGCGAGGTGCTCCGGTGGGCGGTGGCTCGCGAGGTCCGTCGTCGTGCGGTGGCGGAGCGCACTGCGCGGCGGCGGCGATGGTGCAGAGGAGCGAGAAAGGAGAAGAGAACGGCGAAGAAGACGATATGGGCTGCCCCGCTCCCCTATTTATGGGTGTGGGGGTGTGCGGTTAGCGTTTTTACCGCGCGCGTTCCCCGTAACTACCGCGCGGATTAACCGCGCACGATCTGCGCGGTTGCGGTAATCGCGGCCGCACGATGGGCCACATCGTGGGTTGCCAAGAGGTAACCGCCCAGGGCACGATCGCGTGCGGTTACTGGCGCGGGAATCAAGGAGGCACGCCATGGTCAAAGCACTTGAGCGCTCTGTGGACTTGACAGCCCAAGGGGCCCGCATGACGTGGGAGGCGTGCGTGTAGTGGCACGTCTGTCTGCGTGCAATAACCAAGGCATCGCGCGGTGTTTCCCTGCCACGTGCTGTGGCCAAATCTTGGAAGAGATTGAGGGAATCTTCTTGTGTCGGAGAAACCGGCATAAGGGCAGACGTCGAAAGCTGTGGGAGGTTTTATCCTGATATTTGAGGTGGACCGGCGTGGTTATGTCGGATAATTGGTTTGAGTTGAGTTGGTTATGAAAGCTTGAAGTGGTCCTTCACCTGAGTTCTTGTGTCGGAAAAACCGACACAGGAGCGGATGTCGGAAGGAGTTGGAGATTGGATGCTTGCTGATTTGATTTGGTCCGATATAGTTATGTCGGATATTTTGGTCAAGTTGGTTTGGTTTTGTAAACCTGGTGTGGCCCTTCATCCGAGGCTGCAGGACCGCACCAGCTTCGGGGACTAATGTCGGGGGGCTACCCCCGGGTAGGGTAATGATATGGTATGTGAAATGTCCAAGAGTGGACCGAGGTACGTAAATCCGACATATCCGGATCTCCGAGGAGGCCGAGTTATGAGGTTGGTTCTAACCGACGTATACTCACCCTGTTATACTGACCGAGATTTGGGATCTGAGATAAGGGATCCGAGACATGCTGACCGACATGTTTATGTCGGTATCCACTTGTCTTCCGTTATGTGCAGGGTAAGCTCGAGGAAGAAGAATCCGGCATATCCATGCCGGGTTAAAGCAACGAGGTGCCTTGTGTCGGTTGGAGTCAATGCTCCTATCACATCCCGTCTGGCACGGGAGCGCCTGGCACGGAAGCGCCTGACACGGGAGCGTGCAGGAGAAGCGAGGTGACATGCCATCATCTAAACGCTGACTCCGGTTTATCCGGGGACAGACTGCGAGGCAGAGGCATGGGCGTGCCTTGTCTTGTCTCTGGCAGAGGGTACATTCTAGGTGTACCGTAGGGCTGCAGGGGATGGGCCTGTCGCGTCCTATCTCTGACAGAAGCACCATCATGACATCTCGTTGGCGTGGCTACAGTGCACTGTGAGGGGTACTTCTGTAACTCGGTTTAGCCTATTTATAGGGCCTCACCCCCTCCTGCGTGAGGGACGATGACCTGAGACTCATTTCCCCCCGTAGCTCCTTCTTCTACCTTGTGCTCATCCCCATTGTTGGGATCATATAGCTCGAGGAGCAGCTTTGTACGTGTGAATCCGAGATATACAGAGAGAGATAGGCAGGAGTAGGGGTTTTACCTCCTCACGAGGGCCCGAACCTGGGTAGATCGTGGTGTGTTCTTGTGCTTGTGTGCTCATCTGTGTACGCTACTTAGCGTGCTAGCCCTCTCTCGGATCCTCCAGCGCCCATCGGCCCCAACTCAAGCCATCCTATGGCATCTGCCGTGATACCACCACGACATTAAGTCAAATAATTATGACTTTGCTTAATATGAATCATCCTTATACTTCTCTACAAAATATTTTCACTTTTATGTGGTGCATATGGAAATCCAGGAATGACTCTCTCTTTCAAAGGAGAAATGGAGAGCCCTACCAGATATTCATTAACGCTCAAGCACTAACAAACAACCTGGAGCTTTATAATGCCAACTCTCTTAATGTGCAGGAAGGAAGTAATAATCAATTGCAGGTACCCACACCCAGGCTACCAACTCAGGTTCAGGAACATTATCTACAGGAAGGCTCCACGGTCACACCTGACAAACTACTTGAAGGAGCGATTGTTTTTGCAGATGCAGCATGGAATTGCAGGAGAATTCCAGGGGTAGAAGGACAAGAAGCAACAGGAATAGGAGTCTACATTCGGGACAACTTTGCTCAGAGCAAATGTTGTATCAAGATTCAGACAGCTGCCCCACAAGTATCATCAGTATTCCAGGCAGAAGCAAAAGCCCTCCTCTTGGCGGCAAAACTTATACAGGTGTTGCGCATTCAAGTGCCGAAAATCTAAACGGACAATCAGGTTCTCGCCAAAGTGGCATCAGGAAGAAGACTAGATCATCCACTTCTACACTAGAATGCAAGAGACATCCTAGCGGATTTCTATGAGGCCACCTCAGATTCACATCCACAGGTTTTCCATGTTTCCAGGAAATACAATGTAATAGCCCATAAATGTGCAGCACAGGTGCTTAGGCATAGCCTAAATCAACCTATCTTTAGATGCTCCAGTTCAGCTCACTCCGGAGATAAATGCCCTGTAATATCAGCTTTACAACATGTACAATTCCAGGACATTGTATTACTTGCTGCCTGGTGCAGTAGAGCTGAATAAAATTGGCGCCTCTGGCGCCCTTGTTTGTTCAAAAAAAATGATGTCTGTGTGGCTACATCTCCTAATCTCACTAGCAGGTGGTAGTGGTTGGTCGAAAGAATCTATGATTAACATGGAGGAGAAGATGAGATCGCTACACCCAAATATTCTAATCAAGAATCCAGATAAACCTATTGTATTTGATTTTGATGGCTCTATGAAGAGGAGCGGCGATGTGGTGTTGCTCGATTATAACGGCTATGTCACCGTCTTCGATTTGGAGATCAAGGATATGTATAGGCAAAAGCGTAGTTCCACATTGTTAGAGATAGACCTGTCATCCACTAGTACAGAACGACACATCGGATACCCCTCTATGGCAACGGCAGGAGTTAGGCGACGGTAAATCGCGACATCCCCCGCGTGCCCGCACTGGGCCGTAAAGCAGGCCCACAACAAAGGCAACGGGTGAATAGTGGAATATATGTTGGCAACGGAGTTTGGTTTAACTCCGTTACCGATGTGTGCTCATCGCACACGGACAGTTTCGTAATCTCCGTTGCCATTAGAAGCAGCCCGACAGCCGGCCTATAAGAACCTACTATGCCCTTCACTCTCACTCTCACTCTCTCACTTCCAACCCTAGCCGCCGCACAGTCTCCTCTCTCTCCACTCTCTCGCATGGCTTCCACCTTCGGCGCTGGTAGATCCGGCCATCGCGGCCGTCGCGGCGCTGGTAGATCCGACCATCGCGGCTGCGGCCGTGGCCGCCCCACCCTCCGGGCCTTCAGGCAGCAGCAGCGTCAGCTGGTGTTGCGGGACGAGCTTGCGGAACAGGCCGCCGCCGATCCGGCCCCCGCGGGCCGGTCCCGCAGCCTTGGCGCTCGTCCGCACCCGCTCATTTGGCCACCATTGCAGCTACCGCGAGATCCGCCAGGCGATGTACCCCGGCCGCCATCTGTCTTCCTCCTCCTCCTCGTCCTCGTCCTCCGACGAGGAGGAAGAGGAAGAGGAAGAGGAAGAGGAGGAGGATCGTGATCTGGAGATCGCTTGCCAACTCTCCCGCGCCGATTTCGAGCGCGAGGACGCCAAGCGTCGTCAGGGCGAGGCCGATCTGGAGGCGGCGGTCCTCCTCTCCGAGGCGTCGACCCAGGTCGAACGCGCCGAGGAGGCGGTCTACCAGTCTGACCTCCGGGACGCCATAGCCCTCTCTTTGGTCCACGGCGAGGGCAAGGCGCCGCCAGGGGAGGCCGGCGCTAGCTCCGTCGCCGGCGGCGACGCTAAGCAAGCCCGCCTCGCCTAATGTAAGACCCCAGTTCAGTAGGATAGTTGTTTTCTAGTTGTAAGTAGCTAATTGTTTATCCATAGATTTGTTCTATTTTTAGTAGGCATTGTTTACACATAGATTTTAGTTGTTTTCTAGTTGTAAGTAGCTAATTGTTTATCCATAGATTTGCTCTGTTTTTAGTAGGCATTATTTACACATAGATTTTAGTTGTTTTCTAGTTGTAAGTAGCTAATTGTTTATCCATAGATTTGCTCTGTTTTTAGTAGGAATTGTTTACACATAGATTTTAGCTGTTTTCTAGTTGTAAGTAGCTAATTGTTTATCCATAGATTTGCTCTGCTTTTAGTAGGCATTGTTTACACATAGATTTTAGCTGTTTTCTAGTTGTAAGTAGCTAATTGTTTATCCATAGATTTGCTCTGTTTTTAGTAGGCATTATTTACACATAGATTTTAGTTGTTTTCTAGTTGTAAGTAGCTAATTGTTTATCCATAGATTTGTTCTGTTTTTAGTAGGCATTGTTTACACATAGATTTTAGCTGTTTTCTAGTTGTAAGTAGCTAATTGTTTATCCATAGATTTGCTCTGTTTTTAGTAGGCATTGTTTACACATAGATTTTACCTGTTTTCTAGTTGTAAGTACTCCCTCCGATCCATATTAGTGGGCATAGATTTGTCTAAATTCATATGTATCTAGTTAAGTATTTAGACTAGATACATGTGTATCTAGACAAAGTTGTGCCCACTAATATGGATCGGAGGGATTAGCTAATTGTTTATCCATGGATTTTCTCTGTTTTTAGCAGGCATTTGCTCTGATTTTAGCTTTGTTTCTGTTATGCCGATGATTAAAATTAGGTGACACCGTGTGATCCGGGGTGGCGCTAGTGATCCTTGTGATATGCACAAATACACATCGATCTTGTGCATCCTACTTGGCTCGCTTGCTCCATCCCTGGAATTTGTGTGTCCAATCTACCTATATATGAGGCATTGTTTAGGCTATGTTCTAGTTGTAATTAGTTCTATATTTTCTGTAATGCCGATGAAGAAGCATATGTCTTGTGTATAGAGATGAAGGAGCTTACATTTTGATTTTTTTCATCTCCTTTAGGGCGAGAAGGAAACCTGGAGACTATGCGGCGGCCGTGAAGACGTAGGAGCGGGGCTCCGTCCACACGGTCCACTGAAGCCGGCGCCTCCAGGAGCAAGACTTTTGTGCAGCACTAAATAGGTAGAAAAAGACCACGCAATGAAGCTGGGCGAAGAGGAAGGTGAAGAACCGGTGGCCGTCAAGCAGGAACCACAGGGCTCCGTCGATGGTGCAGCAGGCGTCACCGACTTTTTTTGTTTCCTTTAGCCCTCATTACAAACGGTCAAAAACTAATCTCCGTATCTGATGTAAAGACTAAAGGCAACGGTTATATATTATGCCCGTTGCTAAACTTATTGCAAACGATAAAAATCTCCGTTGCCATTGTGAGGCTTCACATCAGTGACAGAGGCGGGGACACGGACCCTTTTTCTGTTGCCGAAGGGGTTTTTGGCCCGTTTCCGATGTGTCGTTCTGTACTAGTGATCTCGTCTACATAACATGAAAATATTTTCGTACAAAGGAAAACATGTAACTGAATTTATATAGCAAAAAGAAAACAAATTGGTGGTAGCCATGGATGCGTGTATACTTCTTAATTAGCCATGTATTTGCTCGAGGACTGTTTTCAAGTTCAGGAGGTTTCATATCCACCGCCATCTACTAGGATTACTATGTCCAATGTAGAATCATGGTGAATTCGATGTGTGTTATTCTTATGTTCCAATATGTGGGGGATTTCAACAAGAGAGACAAGGTTGTGGTGTTGCGGGGAATGTGATTAACATGTAGAGTTAAAAAACAACTCGTAGATGTTGCACCTTAGTTACTATCACAGTCCACATCCAAGATGCTTTTGGTCTCCAATTCTTTCATAGTCAGGGATGGAATTGCTACTGCTTGCTTGCTACCTATAGCTGTTAGTATGCAGTAATCGTGAACATATATCAACAGCTTTCAGATCAATCCTAGTTAATTATATAATACATTTCTTCTGCAAGTGGGAGGATGAGTTTTGGTCATGTACAAAAAGTTAGTCGCTATCTGGTGGTGTGTGTTAATCAAGGTTTTGGTTACTGGTAGGAGGATTTCCGGTTACCGGAAAGTACCGAGCGATTACCGGACGAATTTGAAAACTGAAGTCGAAAATTTTAAAAAATTTATTCCCAGTATGACCATTTACCGAGAGTTTTCGTTGAAATACAAAAAAAAAATCGGAATTTTTTGCCTGATATGATCATTTTTCGGGGGTGCTCGGGATGTCCGGTTACCGGCCGGATTTCCCGACCGTTAACCAAAACACCGGTGTTAATTGAGATGAAAAGAAATCACATCATATTAGAATCAACCATCATAGCATTTCCTAAATTTGCCCTGGGTCTTGAGAATATATCTCTGTAGTTCTAGGCTACTCTTTCTTGAACCAGTTCTACTCTACTTATGAGTATTCCTGTAAATGAATGAAGCTCTACATTTTCTGTAATTCTTGTGTGTACTGTTTTTAATCTAAATACTAGGATTGTGCACTCTATAGCCAAGTTTAGTCAGTATGTGTGCACTTACACCTGACAGAGAACTCGGGCTCGAGCACCAGTGCAGCAGTGCTAGCTCCCTCATGTTTAAAAAATTCGAAAATCACATTTATAGGTTTCAAAGAAATCTGAAAAAGAATCCGAGTGTAGCCATTATATATCCCACTAACATGCAAAATACCAAATTCAAAAACTTCGTATTTTGAGCTACACAAAAAATGATAAATGTGTAGATCTGAGTATGTATATTTTCAAATATCTATGTTTTATCAGATTATTATTTTTGTGCAACCCATAATATAAAGTATCTCAAATTAAAATAGTGGACGTTTGTGGGATACACCATTGGCTACATCCTGATTTTTTTTTTTCAGATTTTTTTTGAAACTCACAAATATGATTTTCGATTTTTTTTTAAAATAAGAGAGAGTACTGGTGCTCGGGATGAAAAAAACACTTTCCGTAGTACATCTGTTTCTTTCTTTAGCTCACCAAATTCAGTTATGCCGCAGCTTAATGGGCACTTCCTGAAAGCAAACGGTTAAAGTCATGTATGCCTCGTTCGGATGTTCGATTTGAACCTAGATATTGATATTCGGGTGGTTCCAGTCCCGAATATCAAGAATGCAGCTGTTTGGAAGGCGTAGATATTGAAGCTGGGTATTCGGGCGTGATATCGAGTCTCAGCTCCGGAGGCAAAAAAAAAAAGAGGACACCGAATGTCGAGGGGTCTAGCTCGACATTGTGCGATATTCGCCCGCCTCGCGTAACGCTTCGCGACTGTCTGCTCCTCTCGACTTCTCTCCCTCGCTGCTGCGCTCGTCTCTCGCGCAGACCTAGGCGGCGGCGCAGCAGGTGTAGCTCCGCCACTGCCTCCCGCCCCACTCCTTCCTGATAGGCGCGACGGCGCGCGGATATTTCCGTCGTCCATCCTCTACTCCTCCTTCCCGGCGCCATCGTCTTCTCCCGTCGCCTCTGGATGCAGACGAAATCAAGGTCATTGGCCTGGAGTCGCACGAGCTCGAGGAGCAGAGACTGGGGGCGGAGCACAACGTCGACGACGGGGCGTAGCTGGGCGTCATCGCAGAACAGAGGCATCGGGGTTGGGCCGGAGCAGGGGAAGAAGACGAGGTCGGGGACGGCGATCCCGGGCTCCCCGGTTCGATTCCTTGGTCGAGGAGGAAGACGAAGGCGAGGCGCAGCTTTTGCCCCACTTCGATCTACTCTGCGGGCTCTCTAACGATGGCGATTCAACGACGAGCACGAGCTAGGGTTTGTCCATGGTCACGCCCAGCCCCCTTCTGATGGAAGCTCTGAAGAGGTGGAGGTTTCAGGCTCTAGCCCTGTCTCGATGGACAGTAAGAAGTCGGATAAGAGCTCGAGGAAGAAGAGGAGCAAGGGTTCTGAATATCTAACGAACATGTCAATTCCTCAATTTAACCATCCAAACAGCTTTCGGCATTAAAGCTCAATATCAAGTTTGGGTTCTGATTATCTAAACATCCAAACACAAATATTGATATTCGAACTCAATATCAATATCTCGTGATATTGATATTCAACCCAATATAATGTCTACCCTCTCAATATGAACATCCGAACGGAGCAGTAGGGTTATTCCTGCTATATATAAATTCTCGACAAAGGATGCAATAGGGTCATTCAAGCTTAAATCAGGCATGCAGGATCAGAGTGAGAATGCAGCTTAATCATGAGGAACACATGTTAACGGACTTGATCAGGATACAAACCAGCCGCACTGTATGAGAAAACATGACTGGCATGCATGGGAACACCTCGATACATTTCCCCCGTATGGGTAGATTGCAGTGAAGTGACCGGAGCTAAACTACAAGGCCTAAGAAGATGTGAAAGCAAGGGGGCAAAGATCTGCATCCGTTAACCCGTGAGAGACCAGGCAAGCAACCTCGACCGTCTACGGAGATCTTCACACGCATCGATCGATCGCCATTCCGATTCGCTTCGCTGCGAAGTGGAGTACAAGCACGGAGCACCGTACATTTAGAACCGTATGGCTACGCTACGCCTCAACGAAAATATCTCGGAAACATATCTTCGATCGGGCATCGCTTTTTACACTCCGACGGTAAGATCCACCACGCTCCGCTGGTGCGGCTCACTGTCTCTTCCTCCTCCCGTCCGGGGCAGCGGACAGGTCTCCGTCCCAGCCTACGAATTTTACCAAGGAAGGATGTCAATCGTTAATGGTCATTGCAGATCCCCATTTTTTTCTCCCACAAGGAGGGCACAAGCTAGATTAGTTTATCAATTCTGACGGCGATGCTGGATCCGCAGTCTCTAATTAGCGGGACAGGTGTCCTTAAACTTTGTTCGCGTGCATCCTTTGATGAATCGAATCACGGACCACCACCAGGACGCATGAGCATATGTCCGAGCTACATACAAATCGGGACATCTCAACTGCCCCAAAACGAGCATCGCTCTAGCTAGCTGCTTGCCTAAATGTAGTGGAGTAGGATCGTACTAACTACTAAGTGAAGTGCCAAAACGTATGCACCTAGCTTGATGTTCACCGGCTCTAGTTTTGACAGATGACAAGCACGCGACATATGGAGGGAAAGCGGGAGAGGTGCTCACCGAAAGGCCTGCCGGTGTTAATTGTCCTCTGCATAAACTGATGATGATATTTCTCATTCATGAACCTTCAAGGACAATTATGAACCGATCTGCCGTAAAATAAGAGAATACTTGAGACGGCGGCTATGTGGGAACGAAGCTGGAGTTCACTCGAGCGACTTCTCTGAAACCTTTAAATCGGAATTCCGGGGCTCTTCCATGATGAACTTCACTCCTTCAGTGGCACGATCGCTAGCTTCGCGGTGTAGCCGGCTCAACAACCTCTGAGGCTACTAGCTATAGCTAGTTGCAACGAGATCCTCCGTAAAGCTTGGGGACCATGCGTCCGGTGTGCGTCGTGGTACTTTGTTTTGAGCACGATGTTGGTCTAGGACCTCCCAACCATGATGCCGCTCCCTTTTCCGAAAGCAAAGGGAAACAAATCTTCCTTGAAAAATCAACGATCAGTTTAATTAGGCGCTATGAAACGGAAAGTATAGTTCTTAAAGAATTCGATTTAGCGCATGTTTTGTTCAGTCGATCGAAGACAAGGAGCTAAAGATGTTTAGCTTGTGGCGCTTTAAGCACTTCCTTGACGATGCAGAGAGGTAGTGTGCAGGTTCTCCTGCCTTTTGATTATTCCCCGGGTTTTCCTCCGGTTTCAAGAACAAAGAATCCTCTCTGCTTTTTCCTTGCGGTAGAGAGGTTTAGCATCGCTGCCGTTGTCATGTTGAAAGTTTAAACACCTGATTAAAGTGGAGAAACTTGCACCGCCGTGAGAGGGAGATGTCAATTAACTAGTACTAATAGACCAACAGTAGCACATGTAATTTTTTCTTGCCTCCTAAGAATTGACAACTCAAGTGTGCCAAGCCACACTACCCCAATAAGAACACTTTTTCCACCACCAGGTCTCCCGTCGTCACCGTCAACACAGTAACTGTCGCGCCGGACTATCAGAGTAACATCGACCGTGACAAAAACCTCGAAGTTACCGGAACTGGAGGGTGATGTAAGATCAGCAAAAGTAAATTAGTCTTTAGACTTTAGGCTTACTCATTCACCACACACCGACACCGCCGGCCAGGGACACTGGACGGGAGTAAAGGAGACAGTGAAATCCACCACCGAGTGTGCGACATGAACACTCAGCACTACAGCTGCTTAATTACCTGAAGTCGATCACGCCATCACGGCCTGTAATTATCCCGGGTTAACTTTGCTTCCAAGTGCTACACTAGAGGTACATCTCAGGCGTAATCCCTACTCGTTAGTACCACCTGAAAAAATGGAGAGCAATCGCCATCCTTGGAGTACCTGTTTGGGCAGATGGAAAGCGTGGGGTTAGTGCGGGGAAGAAACGTCTCAGGCCTAGTTCCGTCTCCATTACAGTTGAGCAACTCGGCTAGTCGCCTCGGTTGGCCATCTACGAGCGTCGCCTAGCGATCGTGATCCGTCGTCTCATTTCATCGGCTGCTCAATCGCCGAAAACGTAAAACAAGCATGTGATAATCGGTTCATGCTGCGGCCGGCATTGTTGATGAGAAATGCAAAAATAACTTTGTGGACCGTTAGAATAGTAGGGCCCTGGACCGTGCATGAATTTTGTGGAATTTTAAAAGTGTGAACGTCGGCGAGGCAGCGGTCAGACTGTGTGAAAATGTCCACGAGTATAAAAAACATGGCTGCGTCCTGCGGCAACGAAAACAATTGAAAGAAATTTGGAGTCGTGTTTGACGGAGAATGTTGACCTGTTTCTATAACTTCAGCTTGCCTCGCATTATTCAATTAACTAGCAAGATGGCCCTCGCAAATGCGAGGGCATCATCTATGATGTATTGAATATGTTCGTCTACTAAATTTGTGCTTTTGGCAGGAAAGACCGAAATCTAAATAAGAGCATCCTTTGACTATTGTAAAACTATGGTAGATAAAATCACGCATGCGTGTAATATTTGAATTTGTAGAGTGTAGGTGTTCTATATCTCAAAAATAAATACCATGTCACATGTTCTAGAAGCTCGTACTTTTAGCCGTAGGTAGTACTGTCATTTTAATACATTATTTTTACTCTCTTCCTGTTGTCCCCATTCTTTATATTTGTTTGTCATGTAACAATGATTACACTGACTTAAATAGCACATAGTTTTGTAACATACTAAATTAAGAAAATACTTAGATGGTTCATAGTTTTAGCATTTAATAACTCACCAAGCTTTAAGTCATCTCACAATTAATGTTTTTAATTGCACCACAAAATTCTAACCATCGTACTATTATCGCTAGTTGCATTGTCGTAATAATACCCAATACTTTTGTCAATTATTTGATTTGCATGATTTAACTCTCCGTCTCTCTCTCCCTACCAAATTCACTCTTTTACCCAATAATTATACTATCTCGCTCACTTGCATATGTCGTGTCATGAAACACCACTATGTTTCCATGGAGACATTGTTTCAACATATCCATCGGTCATAATGTCTTCTAGAACTTTGCAAATTTTGGAGATGTCTCATATTAAATTTTAAGAATAAGAATCAAAATAAAGTTCCTGCGAGCAAAATAAAACCCCGAAGAGACTGAAATAAAAGTGTATTTAATCACACCTTAGGAAAACCATATAAGATTGAAGTAAACTCATGACAACTTTCGGTTGTGAAGATATTAAGTTCTATTAATATACTTTGTACACATTAGGAAGATCTATCAATCGATATATTACCATGGTGTATTGGTCGTGATTTTATTAATACAACTATGGAAATCTGTTGACTGTGATTTGTTCCGGCACGATTATAATGATAAATTGGTTTTCATCTATCTACTAATAAAAAGAGGGTATGCTAGATTGATGACCCAGTGTTTCTTTTTCGGGGAACTTCTCACATGTGTATATTTCTCTACCATATTGTGTTTGTACAACATATTATTATTTTAAAGTAATATTTTGTGTTATGAATAGTTAAAATAGTGACGACGAATGATCAAGTAGGCGGTTTCTTAACTTCACAATTTCTTTTGCCTCTAACCTTATCTCTGAAATTCCTTTTCACTAAAATAGAATTTGTTTGAATCTCTTGCGAGGCACCATTCACCCTCGACAATAGATAAAAAGCTCTTATAGTTTTGAGAGGCACTAATCATCCTCCTAAGTGTATTTTACGTTTGTTATGTTACTGTGTTCATCATGAACATGGTTTAGGGTTGAGATGTGTCATACGAAATAAAAACATATGCGCATATAAAAATATACTGGTTCCGTCTAATTCTTTCTCGGTCTAATTATTATTTTAATGGATCAATGCTTGATTTGTCCGGTACAAATGGTTTATGTGGCTAGTCTTTTATTTTTTTAATAAAAATTCGTGTTTTGCATCATATGTCTATAATTAAATTAAGACAATTACACTTTCAATTATGAGTCGATATTTCTGTCGACATCGAGCCAATAGTGGTAGCTTTTTCAATGTCGAAACTCCTCGACTCAAGTCGTCAATTAATGGACAATGTAGTGTAAGTATGTCGGAAAGTCACTTTGACTCTCGGGCTCCAATGATCTCACTTTTTTGTAAAAATTCAAAAAAAAGTCTTGAAAATCTGCACAAAAAAAAACCGCATGTTGTTAATTATGTATATTATAAGCGTGCTAAATCACAGTGCCAAATGTTTTGTATTATGGGCTACACAAAAATGATAATAGTTGGAGATTTAAAACTATATATTGTTCACTATACTCAACTGTGTATATTTATTATTTTTGGGTCGCACTTGGGTAGCACAAAAATCTAAAATGGAGTCCAGGCTACATGATGCCCATTTTTTCAAAAATATGAAATCGACATTTAAGTTTCCAAAGATAGATAAAACATTCCCAGATGTAGATATTGTCGATATCTACAATTGTGCAAATTTTCAACTCCAATGTCATTGCATTTTGGCTCCTAACACGTACGTGCGTATATGCAAAAATATGTGTTCTAACGTTTTAAGTATATATTAAATCCGAACACGCGTACGATGGTTTGTGTGCCTTTTGCAGATCCTACCATTTGCCACCACGTTTAGTTTTTTTTCTTCTAGCTATTACGTTCAGCTAGTTCTGTTTCGTACGGTCATGCGAAGGTACGTGCGTTTTTTTTTCCAACTATCGTGGTAGCCAAGGTAGCTGGTCCCAGCTGGGTTTTTAAACAGACAATGTTTTATCGTGTCAAACATGACAAATCGTGTTGGATAATGGTAATTAAAAGGTTACGTATCTTTCACTAATCATGACCGTACATTTTAGATCAGACTGTCAAAATTAATTATAATGATGTGGATTAACGTGGTGTCTCGAAAAACTACCTCATTTTGCTTTTAGTATATAATAGATCCCGAAGTTTAACAACAACTTGTTTTCTTCCAGCGGTTGCCATACGATGGTCATGCAGACCTAATTGACTTGTATGTTATACTTAACGACGTTTTCCAAGTATTTTAACGCGAGAAATGGCTTGTTTGTATGTGTGGCTTCTTACATTGCCAATATTAAATAAACCTTACCGGCTATAAACTTGTTTGTATTTTGTTCTATAAACTTGGTCAAACTTTAGAATGTTTGACTTAAGACAATTCTAATACGCCGAGTAAAAGGAACGTAGGGAGCACTCACTTCATCCTGGTTAATTGAAGTTCTAGCTACGTTCTAGATCAGACTTTTCTGAGTTTGAACAAGTATGCAGATTTATCCTAGATATCAGAACCGCTTTTATTCGAGATAAATTTATCCTATATAGGGTTGGGTTACTTCATGAGACTTTGCATCAGCTGTATAGAACGAAAACTTATGTTATAATGTTTAAAGTTTATTCTGAAAAGCTTATGATAAGCCAAATGAGCTTTAATTATAATGAGTTTTCCTAAAAGTTTACTAGTTGGGTCAGGAGTGTAGTGAATGATGGTAAAGTAATTGTGTTAATTGATGACCAGATTTGCGCTTATTTTAAAACTGTGAGGGTGTTAGGCAAGGTGATCCTATCTCAACCATTTGTTTTAACCTAGTAGTTTATCTTATGAATATTTTGATTAAAACTTTGTGCGATAATGTAGCCATTTCCGAGGAAAATGGTTGTTGTGGATTGTTATTAACTTAGAATTGCATGTCTAAAGTTAAGTCCTTGTATACACTCCTTAAGACTCAACATGTGCAATGTAAATTTAAAAGTTTTTGAAAGATTAGGGTACCTCTAAGAGTTCAAATTTTCTTATAGTAATTTTTATGATAGCATTTTCACAAAGGATAACCTAGTGCTTCGTGGTTGGACATGGGATGAAAGGTGGCGTATCTGTTCTTGCAAGGAAACTATATATCATTAATTTTCTTTCAGCGTGGATTGGCGAGCTATATTTGCAATGTTATTTCCAGTGATCTGAACGGTAAGAATCTGCATGGAAAAGTATATGACTTTTATGACTAAAATTTATCTTATAAAGGAAATAGGGTTTGGGGGTTGTTGCATCTTTGTGAGGGTGTGTGGAAGATTAAAAACAATCTTGCTTTCAGAATATCTATCCTTCTCATCGTAGTAGTTTGGTCACCTTTATTTCTCACTATTGTTGTTCTGGTCTATTATCCTGAGGAAGTTACTCGTGCTACGAAGCCAAATTGTTGTCGATTGTGTCATATGGATTCAATCATAGTAGCAAACCAAAGGTTGGGATCCAATGGTGAAAAGACTAGAATAGTGGGCAAGGAGTTTGTTGATCCTGGGATTTTTAGAACTTGTTTATGTTGGTGTGGTGTGTGTTTGTTTTGCTGGAGTAGAGGCTAGTTTATTTGGATCTAGTATGATAATGATACTCAATTAGCTTAAATATGTAAGCAATTTATGTGGGTGTGTGTTGAGACAAAAGCGATGTTATTAAGAACTCTTGTTTATTTCTTGCTACATTATCGTAGTCCGCGCACAGTACACTCAACAGTCAAGACACAGTGATACATAAATCAAACATAAAAGATGACTTACCTATACAACCAAAAATTGATTGGATACCGTCCACCCGTGTTTCATGTATTGCCCACAATATATGGGATGTATTTAACCAATTAAAATGGTGTTCAAAGAAAGCTAGACATGTCCATGTATTGTAGTACTTAGTGCATTAGTGGCATGCAAACATTTGTTTCACGAAGTAGGCAAACTGACAAACCCTTTGGACCACGCACTCCTAAGTCATAGAGCACACAAAAATCTGTAAAATTTTTTGTAAGGTTTCATTTGATTCAAAGAAATTTCATGCAATTCTTCGAATCTTTTGTTATGTTTGTGGTCTGATTCACATGACTGTAATCCTTAGTAATTATTCCTAAGGATTCTCTTGCACTCTCTTTTGGAGATTGCTCAATTCCAAACACTTGTTGTGTGTAATATTTGTCTTCATAATTTTATGACGTATCAAATACACATCGTGTCACTCAACTACTTATGGTTTTTCAAGACATACTTTGGCGACGTTAACACCGTAAGTCACGGGAAAGGCCACTGCATAACTAATCAGCCCACTTCCATGTGGACCAATACAGCGGCCCACATCACTGTCCGCCGGCCAAATCCCCACAACCGTGTAAGGCCACGGTGCCCACAGACGCGCTCCAAACGACCGCACTTAACGGCCGTCAGTTCTGATAGTGGACTTGCCTTGTCAACGTGTTTTCGTTAGTCACATGGATTTTTGGAAAAAAAATCATCAAAAAGACTGTCTCGTAACTATATCTGTCCATGGGAAGTCCGGCCCGGTCGGCCGAACCTGAATTTCCAGGGCCTGGGCCTGCACGGGCTTGTCCATGGGCCGAGCCTGGGCCTGAGATTTCGGCCCGGAGGTCGCATTAGCCAGGGCTTTGCATTTTGAAGTTTTCAGGAAGCCCGGCCCAAGACCCGAAAACCCGATGGGATTTTGCAATCACGGATGGGCCTGGGCCTCAAATATAGGTCTGAAGGTTGGATGGGTCTGAGCGTGAGCCTGGGATTTCGCCGGTGAGCTTTGTTTAGGCGCAGCCCGACCCATGGCCAGCCCATGGCCAGTATACTCGGTAAAGGTCACCGGGCCCTCAGAACCCACTCTCACCGGAGGGTGGGTCCCACGCTGCAGGCGCAAAGATCTCACAGGAGAGGGAGACGCGTCCAGATACGACGAACGGAAACAAAAGGCAAACGCGCACACACCCTCCCCCACATTCTCATGCCAGCCGGCCCCACCAGTCAGTGTACCACACTAGCTATCACACCGCCACGCGGGCCCCACCGCGAGCCCTGGCCTCAGTTAATAAAACCACCTCCCACCTCCCTGCCGAGCCTGTCTCCCCTTTAAACACCACCGATACGCGCACCGTCCGGCCCTCTCGCCTCTGCACCCGGTCCGACGAACACGAGAGCGCCACCGCCGGATCCAATAAAGAGGCCCCCCACCCCCCCGGAGGATCTGCCCGGTGGATCCGCCGCCGTCGGGGGATCTGACACACCTAGCCGGCCGGCGATGGACTCCTCCCCCCACGGCAGCGGCGGCGCCTTCCTGGCCGGTGGCCTGGGCCGTGGCGGGAGCGGAGGAAGCGGCAAGGGCAGCAGCGGGAGCGGGAGCGGGATCGGCGGGGACAGCTCGTCCGCCATCGGCGGCGGCGGCGCGTCGGCGGACGCGTGGACACGGCTCGCCAGCTCCGGCGTCGAGGACGACCTGGCGTTCCCGGTGGGATGCGGCGGAGGCGGGGCGGGATCGGGACCCGGAGGGATGCCGTACGGCCACTTCCTCGACGCCTGCTTCCTCTGCCGCAAGCTGATCGCCAGCAATCGCGACATCTTCATGTACAGGTCTGCCCCCTCATTCGTTCTCCCTGTGTTGATTAGCTTCTGTGGTGGTTGTTTTGGGTATCCGGTGCGGTGGGTCCTCGGGACGAGACACTTCCGGCGTCGTTGGAGCTGTATTTTTTTGGGGAACAATAGAATTTTTTACCGCCGGGGAAAAGCGAGAGTCGGTACCTGACCCGATTCTTCCAGTAAAAAATGATTATGAGTATGCCATTCTTTTCTTCGTGTTGGGACAAACAAGGGAAGAAATCGATGCGGATTCTTTTCCCTTTTTACATGATGGATGGGTGGGCTGGGTTGTTGGTGCAAAGGTTTTGTCATCCAGGTCGTGTTCGTACGGGCGGGCTGCTTACTTTGCGCGTGATCCCATTAATCTCTGCGTGGCTGGCCTGAATCGGTGAGCTTTAACCATGGTCACGATTTGATACGGACGCCTGCATGTGGTGGAGTTATCGCTAATTTAAGTTCTGCCGTTTCTAACTTCTTAACCAAGTTACTGACCGTGATTCAGGATAGACTTGGTTGCTAAGCATACGACTTTTATTCTGTTTCTCCATCTGTACTTATGATAGAAGCTAAGGTGTTCGTTCAGGTTCTGCTGCTTTGCTGCTGTTAGGTTTCGTGTTTCCTGGTGGATGAGTTGAACAAGCACTGTAGCTTATTTAGGTTCATTAGGGTCATTTGGTTTCTTTTTGAGATTGCGATTTTGCTGCATGAAGTGCAGAAGTGGGGCAGGTGCAACCGAACAAATCTGATTTTTGTTGTTGTAGAAAATTGTATGGTTCTCTGTTGATGCTCACGATTACACTTACAATTAAACGTGCACCCAAACACTTACAATTACACTTCAATTTCCACATGCGAGGAAATGAGCAGTAGTAATACAGAGCTGTAATCTGTTTCAAAAAATACAGACATGTAACAGGAGTAGATTGATTAGTGGTTGTTGAGCTTTACATTTTTTTAGTAGACCATGCCATATATATACTGGGATTATTCATCGTACGATCAAGTTCTAATCTGTTCAATGCCGTGCAATCTTTCGTTTGAGCAGAGGGGACATCCCGTTCTGCAGCGAGGAGTGCAGGATGGAGCAGATGGAGGCAGACGAGGACGTGGAGAGGAAGGAGAAGAACACCGCCAAGAAGCTGTCGCCGAGGCCGGCGTCCCTCGGGGAGGTGGAATCCCCGCCGAGGCCTCCCAAGACCCGGGCGGGGTCAATCCTCGCCGGCTGACCGCTCGCTTTCCCCCAGGCCAAGACCATTCAGATGATCCCACATCGCCACCGGAAAGAAACTATCGCTTACTACTTACGGTCTCGCTCACATGGTAGTATATGGGTTCGTGTTTTTTGTTTAAACCCCTTGCGCCTTTTTGGTGGTGGTGGTCTGTTGCGACATGGTTTTTGTGCCTGCAGCAGCCTGTATCGGTGATGGCGATGATGTATAGGTTTTCCTGGACTTTTTCTTTGTGAATTTTTCCTGGTAGTTTTTGTACTAGCTGTTTGGTGATGGTGCCATGGTGGTGTGGTAGGTTTAAGGTTTTCTCTAATGAAGCTGATGAAACATATGGCTAAAGAAGAAATAGGCATATGGATGACCGAATCCTTGACTTTTATGCTCCTTGTTATCATCAGTTCCTTTCAAGATCTTGTGAGTTGTGTGTTGACACTTCAGAGGAGGCTGGACTGCCTCCAGATACTATGTCAAATGTGTTTTGTTTTCATGGTTATGGCTGATGCCACGGAACTGTCACTAATATCTGGCATGAACGTTTATAAGCAAGGAATTGTATGGTACCTCGAAAGTATTAGGAGCCGCCTATTCTACTTGTTTGGTCGGCAATGGTTTTTCTAACGAGGCTGATGAAACATATGGCTAAAGAAGAAACAGACATATGGATGACCGAATCTTGACATTTTCCCATGTATAATCAGTTCCATTCAAGATCTTGTGACTTTTGTGTTGACACCTGCACATGAGGATGGAATGTCGCCAAAGATCCTATGTCGAGAATGTGTTGTTTTTAAAGGAGTCAAATAAAACAGGCCATTTTCATTAAATAAGACAAAGAGAGTTGGTACAAACACACTCTCGGTTCGTCATGGAACATGACCGCAAGAGCAAATACACCACGTAGAACGTAGTCGAAAATGGGGGTCACCGCCATGGGTGCCACCGTGCCCGCTAGTGTCCTCGTCATGACAGTCATTATTCAGCGACTCAGATTTTGCCTACTCCGACCACGTTTAAAGGCCGATGCTTTCACTAGTATCCAGCGTGCACGTTTAATGGCTCACTGCTTGTTTGGTCACTTGCAACCGTGAAAGATCTTATGAAGCTCATACTACACAATAACACAATTCTGTAGTTTGCACATCAAAAACAATTTGAAGCGTGGCTGGTGGCGTACAATAGGGAAAATTTTGTTTTTGCCACATTAGTTTTTGCCCATTTTAGTTTTGTCATCTAAATTTTAACATTTTGCTTTTACACTATCAGCTCCCGGTGATACATCAGCTTTGCCCTCTCTGAGGCAAAAGCAAAATGAAAAGGATGAAATTTTGTTTTTCTTGTGCCCCCTACTATTGTTGTCGTTCCGCTTTCTTTTTTGCCGCTCAAAAGGACAAAAGCAAAATGTTAAAATTTAAACTCACTCAAAAAATATAGACAAAAACTAGTATGCTAAAAAGAAAATTTCCCCATACAATAAGTAACCAAGTACAATAAATCGCTGTGATGTCACGCAAGCGCAGGACTCGAGTAGAACCAGAAACAGTGATAAATCGCTTGTTTGATTCATAGGATAGGAAAAGTGTAGGAATAGGAAACCTAAACGATTGAAGTGGCATGTCTAATTGAATCCTATGTGAATAGAGATTGTGTTTGATTGTGTGAAGAAATTTTTCCAAGAGGTTGGACCTCATGCTTTTTTCTTATAGGATTTGTACTACAAGATTTCTATGGGAATAATTCCTATAGGATTGGATCCTATGAATTAAACAACTTCAATAGAAAAATTTCCTATAGGAATGAATCCTCCAAAAATCCTACACATATTTCTTTGATTGAAACGGGCCCTAAACCCTTGACCTTTCAACTAGGACGAAAGAGGGAAACAAAATCAAATCGGCCAGTCGCCAGCCAGCCAGCTCCAGAGCCCAATGCAAGAAAGACGATCAATAGTTCAATACGCACCCCGTGTATTTTTTACCAAATCTGGCCCTTTGGCCGAACTAATCCCGTATCTGGCCCCTCCGGAAAACTATTCTCGGATCTGGCCCCTCGGGTCGGCGCCAATGGACATGGCGCCGAAGTTGTACAGGTCGGCGCCAGGGGAAAAATTGGCCGAGCTAGGTCGGCGCCAATCGTGATGACGCCGAACCCATGAATTATCAAAATGATGCAAAATGTTGGCGCCGACCTGTACAACTTCGGCGCCGACCTGTACAACTTCGGCGCCATGTCCATTGGCGCCGACCCGAGGGGCCAGATCCGAGAATAGTTTTTCGGAGGGGCCAGATACGGGATTAGTTCGGCCGAAGGGGCCAGATTTGGTAAAAAATACGCACCCCGTCCTTTTTTTCTTGCCACTTACCTGCAAAACCGCTGCCTCGAGACCTCCCTTCCCGCCTCGATCTTGACGACTCCGACGGCGCCGCACCACGACAGCCGGAGAAGAGGGGCCGCGCACGGCAGATCCAAGGATCTGCGAGCACGACCAGGACGACGACCACGCGACGAGGCCCCGCCGGAGCTCCACCGCCGGAGAGGATGGTCGCCGACACCAAACAAACCACCAGCCGCACCACCGCCTCCACAGCGCCGCTGGCAGGAACCCCCTCACCCCTACTCTATGAACACGAAGGGGTCCGGGGATCCCCCACCCACCCGCCGCCGGAGCGGACGGGGGGAGAGAGATCCCACGGCCCAGCGTCGGCGAGAGCGCGGCGACGGAGCGGTCCTTGCTCGCTCCCAAGACCAAATCTACAGCAGAGCAGATGTACTCCTCCATGTACTCTCGCCGGCAGGCTAAACGACGAGGCGTTTGACCCTTGCGTTTCTCCTCGAGTAAACAACTCCAACCCGCTTCAGTTTCTTGTCGCCAAGCCCTGTAGAGGAACAGTAGAGGGATTGAATGCCCTCCTACTCGATCGATCTTGGCGCAGGCAGAAGGTGGTGAGATCAATTTCTTCTCTGCGATCTTCCGGAAGCGTCCCGCGAACCTCGCCGGCGTTGTCAGAGCATGGAGACCCACCTGTCATACGCTGCCGACCTCTTTCCTCGCTCCTCATTCATTCACTTGGACATTTTTTTTCATCTTTCGTTGTTGTCGGAAAGACGGCCGGCCATGCGAAGAAAAAAGAGAGAGGAGACGTGCGTTGCAGCGTTGAAGTGAATTGGCCAAGGGGAGAGGTAGGTAGGTTGATTCGATCGACCAGGATTCACGAGGACTATGGTCGGTGATGGCTACTTCAGTTCCGCTGCGAAAAGGGACAAACGAACGAACCAACCAAAAGGTCGATCGTCGGGCACGTCGCCTGGTCCTGCCGGTCGACGTTTCTGGGCGTCGCACTTTTCTCTGAGAGTGGTTGGGGAGGACGTGCAGAGGGTGCGCAAGCGCGTGTGCCGGCAGCAGGAACTTGGTGGCGAAGTACAGTACAGTTTGCGCTACGCTCTAGCTCAAGATGGTTCAACGTTGACACGACTCGGCCACCCTACCGCGGACCGGGTCACGCGCAGGCAAAGGGGAAGGGGTTACTGTTTTTTCGTCTAAAATACTTCTGCAGTCGGTTCTTTTGGGCCGAATCTACACTGGATAGTTCTCAAGTCCTCTACACGTTAATGGGCTGCAGGCAAACGAGCTGTATGTCGGATGGTTTCCTGAATTTCTTTATTTCAGAATCAAACCAATAATGTTAAAAACATACGTATGTGCTAAATTTACTTGTAAATAGATTTCAAAAAACAATACTACTTGTAAATCCATTACTAAAGGCTTACCGTGTTGGAATTTATTGTCTTGCCCCATTAGTTAGCCCAACAAATGCTAAAATCTCAAATGCTCATTCAGCTTGTTGAATGTTGTGTACAAATTGTGGGAGTAAGACTAAAATTTAGTCCCAAGTTACTAGTTGGAAGAGAGTTGGAGCAGTTAATAAGGTGAGTTTTTATAATCTTACTAAGTGAGTGAACATAGAATGAATTTCCGCACAATCCACCTTCATCGCCTGGCTCATCGTTGTGAATCGAACTCGAGCTTGTTTTCGTGAACGAATAATTTTCGCTAGTGCACCAACTATGTGTAAGTGTCAACAAGCATGTGCATGCTTGACACATGCACTGTTTCTTCCACCGCGTGGTGTTTGCGTTCTCTGCCTCTTCAGGCTATAGAAAGAGAACGAACGGATCAAGAGCAAACCGGATACATCTGTGACAGCAGTTCGACTGTTTTCTCATTACCGCCATGGCCGACGGCAACGACAACGATGTGGTGGAGACATTTTTGGTCAACATGTATGTGTTACTTTTCTCTATTTACAGTGCTATTTGGCCCATATGCAGATCTACTAGATATACCTAATTTGTCATATGTGGTTAGATCTACTAGTGTATCTGTGATGCCGAATTCGGTAATTAATTTCAAATGAAAATTACTTAATATTCCAACCTACCGTTCACCAATCTATTATGAATGGTTAAGTTGTTGGCATAGATCCGAAAAACCATTTGATCGTGTAAACAAGAGCTGTTACATAAACCAACTCCTACAAACTTATGTTTTCCCTTTCAAACTAAATAGGATGATGCGCTCCAAATGTTGAGGACCGAAGTAAGCCAAGAGCCCAAAGACCATCTCCACCGCCGGCCAGCTCAAGGGCAGTGCTGATAGCACTCTCTCTGTCTACCTCACCTTCTCCGACCGTATTCAGTATGCGTGCACGGAGCATGTAGGGATCCTTGATTTCGCCTCCAATGACTATGATCTTCATCTCAGGTACACTCATTCTAATCTAAAGATTGTGTTATAATAATGAGAACATAAGATTAAGATATTTCTAAGTAAATTATGCATACATTACTCTAAACTCTGTCCGGTAGCGCCCCGTGACAATTGGTGAGCTAATACGTGAGCGGACTGTAAAGGCGGAAAATGCTGCCCGTACTACCAACCCGACAAACCCCTGCTCGGCCGCTTTGCTCTTCAGTCTCCCCCGCACCGCACCGCCCAGCCCCGATGCTCGCCGCCACCACGGCCTCACTTCCCCCGCCCCTCCGCCGCTCCCCGCGCCCAACCTCCCTCAGCGTCCCCCATGGGCGCGAGGGCGGGACCCACCCTCTCCGCCCGCGGCCCCGCCGGCGGGCTCTAGCCTGCCGCGCGGAGCTGCAGCAGGACGCGCCCTTCGTCGCCGCGATGGGCGCCTGCGTGCTCGCCTCCCTCGCGCTCCCGCCGCCCAGAGTACGCACAGATGCGGTGGAGGAGGAGGACGACGGGGAGTTCGGCGCGACGGACACGAGGATTGGCGTGATGGGCATCATCTCCTTCCTGCCTTACTTCAACTGGCTGGTGAGCTGGAAGCTAAGGTCTTGGTGCTCGTCTTGTTCATTTCCCCCACAGATTGATGAAATTTTCCGGCATTTCCGTGCTTGAATTAGAGCTGGGTCTTCGCGTATCTGGACGGCGGGAGCAAGCTGTACCTGGTCTACGCGGCCGTCTACTTGGCTCCTTACCTGAGGTTTGCAGCTGTCGATCCTGAGCTACAAGTTACTGTTTTTTATATTCTGGGGCAATTGATTATGGGTTCCGTTAGGTTTGTTTGAGACTCTGCATTACAAGTTGGTGTAGTTTTGCACTGAAAACGTCAGCTCCGTGATGTATGCTATGATTGCTGGCTAGTTGCTAATGTTGCTATCCAGGTACTAACTTTGGTTGAGGAAATGCTCTTGTGCACTTGAGCTGTAGAGTATTCGGGGAAGCTAGGGGCTCAACAAAGATCAGATTATTGATCATCTCCATCTGATTAACAACTGCTCTGGAGTAAACAAGTAGGAATGAGCAGCGGAGTATGTCCATTTGTACTACGGCTCATCAGTTTGTCGTGTGAAATTCTTCTATTATACTAGTAATTTGATATCTACAGAATATATACAGCTCTTTTGGTTTTTGCAGTGTGTTGCTGTGAATCGACAAACGTCAAGTGTGGTCGATAGGTTTTTTATATTGTTTGCTAGATTTTATGGTGCTAAAGGGGAATTTATATACCAAAGCAGTAGAGCAGGGTGAACAGGGTGCAGTGACACGAAGGCTTTATCGCCATAGTTTTCTTTGGGCACCTCTTCAATAGATCGTAGTGATTGAAATCTAGTGTCATTAGCCGGATGTTGTTTGCCACCATGCCTTGCAACGTTGTAATTTATGTGGACTTGTGGTGTACCATGCATAATTTCCTCTTGTTCTTAATACATATTGCCACTTCAACACTTTGCACATTTCTGTTTGGTGCATTGGAGATTAGACTAAAGCTGTCTGGTCGGTCCACTTACAAATAGCATTACTGTTTTTCAGAACGAACTTGTCGCTGCCCCCTGAGGAGAGCTGGTTACCTATAGCTAGCATCTTCATCTGCATCTTACATGTTCAGGTCAGTGAGCGACTCCCTTCATCTTCAGCATGTTTGTTTCATTTGATGAGATGCTATCTTCCCTTGCAGCTAGAATCAGCCATCAGGAGTGGTGATATTGAGGGATTCAAATTCGTCAAAAAAGCACAGAAGCTTCTCTTTCCCAACACTTTAAAAGAAAATGATGGTCAACGTGGAAAGAAGAGAGAATCTCTCGGAACGGTACGGTTCAAAGAAGTATGCATCACAAATTCATGATATCTGTATTCAGTTAAACTTACGTGATCTTCATTTGTTCAGGGCCACCGGGGCAACACAAGAATACCATCAGCACATGAGTCTAGAGAAAAGCTTCGCAATTCAGATATCTTCAAGAGAAGACTTGATGAGCCCAACGATGAGAAATCAAAGAAATCAGACTGGCATTGAAAGCAAAAGGGTTCCTTTCTCGTGCATCGTTGGGAACGGTTTAGGCAGAAGCAGAAAGTCATGTGTGGGTTGCGTGCGGAGCTGAAGTGGCGTTGTAACCGGCTTGTAGTCTCAGGTCTGGTATGTGTTTTCCGATTTCTAGTGTTGAAATAGGTGTTTGGTGTAGTTACTAGCTAGTACGAGTAGTTCCTAAGGAAGTTGCAACCTGCATGAGTGGGCATTGGGCAACCAGGCTACTGAGACACACTGTGATCTCAGGTTGTGGAGTCTCTGTATGATGTTGTATCGTTCTCCTAAATATTGGTGATAGCGCGTGCAGCCTGCTTCCTCTCGGTGGTCATCCGAGATTATGATCCTGTACTGTCAGTACGTAAGTCTGTTGGTGTCACTACAAGAACATCGAGAGTTCAGTAATTCCAGTAACTTCTGTACTGTTGCTATGTTGCTTGACTTTGTGTCTATCCTTGTATGTAGCCTTTTGGAGTTCTTTTTTCAAGAACCTGGTTAATATTTTCTCTTTTACGGTGATATTATTTTGCTCCTTAATTATTCAAGATGACATTAACTTGTAGATAGCCTTTTGGAGTTTTGTTCAAGAACCTGGTTAATATTTTATTTTCTAGTCAGCATGTTTTTTATGGTAGCGTTGCATCTAATAATTTTAGTTGTTTTTTACAGCCTTTCTTCACTAAACCGATAAAACATGCTTATGGCCTACAAAAGGAAGTTACGACAGTGGAGCATTCTTAAGGTGTTCTCCAGATTTTCATCAAAGTATTAACCAGAAGGCTGTGTACTAACTTCGTAAATACGTTCTTCAGGTTTTGCATCCTAATCGAAAATTTACGTCGCATCAAATTGGATATGTGCTGACTAAATAGATGCAGTAGCGCTTGCTTGTATGAGCACGCTTAACTATCAAAAAATATTATAATCAGCATGCCTGCTGCAATGGGTCTTAACATGCCGAAAAATTGTTTGCTACTCTTGAATTACCCTGGCTTTCAGAAGTGCAGCCACCATGGCCACCGCCAGGCACATGGATGTTGTTTGCGACACATCATGCTGCGAAATTGACTGCGATCACCTTAAAAAAAAAGAAATTGACTGCACTGAACCATGGCCATATCCATGGAGAACCGAGAACAAGGGAAGCGTGGTTCGGTTATGCACAGTCTTAGAAACTATGGCCGTTTTTTCAAGGCCAGGCTGAGGAGAGCTCCACGTTCCTCTCTCTCCTACAGGCAGCTCATGTGGGATGTTGTCATGAGGTAGCATGTACATTCCCCTCACCTCCCCACCTCCTTTGCTTTATAGGTGTATGTATAATCCCCTCAAACCTACACAAATATACGTCGATTCAAAATATTTTGAGCACGACATATGTTCGTATCGATGAGTAGTTTCCATTCCCGTGCTCGGTTTTAAGTTTCGTCGACCATAGCTTCTGATTTTCGAAGTTCCCTTTTGAATGTTTTTGAACGAATTTTGTCAAATTCGTCGCACTCGGTCGACCGTTTGAGAAACCCTTTGACATGTAGCTAGATATCAACGTTTCGCACAAGTTTTGTGTTGTAAGTTTTCTATTTTGGCGGTTGTATACGAGCAGATCTTGTAGTTCGTACGTGTTTAGACTGAAGTGTATAAGCAGCGTTCTTCAACCTCCGTCGCGGCCATGAACTACACTATCATGGCAGTAGGTGTCACGCTTGTCGCCGCCGTTGTTCGCCGCCATGAACTACACTGTCACGGCAGGAACTCATGCGCTTATCGCCGCCGCCCGTCTTGTCGTGCTTGTCGCCGCCGTTCGCCATGGAAGCGAGCACGGGAGGTAAGCTTCACCATGTACACTAGGAGGTGAGAGTATCCCGCGTGCAGATGCAACCACTGTGCAACGCAGGCAACCAAATACAAAAATTCAAAATAAATAGGCAAAAAAGAAAAACGATATGCATGCAACCAAACGGGGTGGAGATGTTGGCTCAGTCCGCGTTTATTCGGGGCCAGCCCAAGTGAGCCACAGAGACGAGAGGCCCAAAATGCACGCGAGCAACCAAACACGCCCATTCTGATCCTGATCTTACATGTGACTGGTTCAGCTCAGGTTGTCAATGCCGAGAGGCTATGTGGGTGGTGTTGGAAGCTTAGTGAGCAAACTGACTAACCTGCAGGGTATGATTTATTTCCCTGGTAGGTCCTCTATGGTATTTTCTTAACATTAAGATGTCTTCATTTGGTGGAGCTTCAGTGCCTGCACACTCTGAATTTTGAGTAAAAGCACACATACGTCTCTGTCAGACTTTGGATCCTGGCATTGTACATTTTATCCCTCGAACTGAGGTTATACATATCAACAAAGGAACTATGCATGATTATGGTGGAGTAGCACACAGTGAGAATTCTGGTATTGAGGAGGATTCTTCACAAGATATTGGTTATCGATGAAATGAATACTACTCTGGCTACATGCTTCATGTTTGTTCGCAGCCTTCCATTGCCTATCACTAGGACTTTGGATCCGGGTACTTGGCTAACTAGTAGATTGAATTCTATACTATCTGCAGTCTGCCATGCAATACATCTGAAATTGCTGAGGGTCGGAGGGTTTTCTGGTCCAACTATTCTGAAAGCATCTCCAGACTCGTCTTTGCAGCGGTGTCCTCATGTCATCCAGATGTGCAGACCTGGGATTTAAGGCGTGTTTGGTTACTCGCGCAGTCGCGCTGATTTTGGGCCTCTCATATTCGTGGCCCTACTCGGTCTGGTCATGAAAAAGTGAGGCATTGGCCAAGATATGTAGCCCGTTTGGTTGCATGCATATTGATTTTCTTTTCAGACTATTTTTTTCGTATTATTTTCGTGTTTGATTGCATGGAAATTTGGTTTGTGAGCGTTTAGATGTAATACGGTAACCACTTCTGAAACTGGTGATTTTACCACCTTTAAAGACACATGAACACAAGCACAATAACACCCAATTAGCGCTAACATATATAAATTGTACACAATTAGCGCTACCATGTATATACTAGCATACGGGACATATGGGACAATAAGGTTCAGTAGTAAACACCCTGATGAACACTAACCAGGGGAAGCACACACCCTGATCGAAACAAGTTTTGAGCATTCCAAGCCCTGGTTAACATCTAACTATGGCATGCTAGGGCCATGATGTCCTTGATCAACACTAAAAGGGCATCACAATCTAAAAAAAAATGGGCATCACATGTCCCTGATGAAAATGCAACGGTTTAAACTAGCTAAGCACGCTTGTACTAGTTGTGCTCAGTCCATCTTCAGGCCTCTTGAGGTGAGCTTGAAGACGATAGCGTTGTCCTCCTACAGCTCGTACTTGAAGGCGACGCTGGCAAGTTCTCCCGCAGCAGAATCTCGTCGGTCTCCTTGTAGTAGGCCATTCAAACATGCTCGTCGCGGATGTTGCATGCGCTCACATGTATGCACCGAGGAAGGGGGGTCAGCGGACATTCCTTTAAGGCAGCATGGAAGGGACAGGGATTCAGTGACTTCCCTCTGGCCAGTCACCACGTAACAAGCGCCATCATATCCACCGTCCAATGCACATCCAACGGATGAGATTGACCCAGAAAATGAACTCGAAATTCAAATATTTCAGAAAAATCAAAAAATTCCAGCAAGTCATATATGGTGAGTTCATTTTTCGGGTCAATCTCATCCGTTGGATGTGTATTGGACGGTGGATAAGAGGGCGCTTGTTACGTGGTGACTGGCCAGAGGGCAGTCACCGAATCCCCTTCCGCATGGAAGAACCTTGGGATGAGTAGCATGTGCAGGTCATGCTGGGCCAACTGCATGTAGAAGCGGCGCGGCAAGTGGCCGACCTTGGGATTTTCCCCCTTAACTTGGTCAACATCGCCGCCTCCTCTTCCCTCCATGGCACCACTGCCTTGACTAGCCGGCGGTTGAACGGGATGACACCGTGATTGGGAACCGGTGGCCGAAACCCACGAGGTGCGTCAGGGGCTAACTGGCTCGGCCTTCAGTATCTTGTCAAGGATGTTGACGACACAGCAATCAAGCAAGCAATGAAGTACAACAATGGCAGTAACAAGGGATCAATGCACAAGCAGAAGCAGTAAGCAAGCAAACAATGGCAGTTAGAGCATCTCCACCGGGGGCCTCCAAATTCGTGTCCGGCACCCCCCAATTGAGACCCCATTGGGGATGCCGGACATGTCCGCCCGAGTTTTGGAGGCCGCCCACAGCGGCACACCCTAAAAGGCACGCCAAAGGCCAATTCCAAAAAAAAAAATCATCACACATCGCCGGTGGTTTTAGCATACAAATTGAAGATAGAAAATGTAATAGATATTACAACACAAGTTCAAATTGGAATACAAAGTTTAAATACGAATTCAAGTTTAAACCATGACATATCAAACATTCGTCGGCTGAGTCGTTTTGATAGTCCACATGTGCGTCACGAGGTCATTGTGCGGCTACAGCTGTAGATGCTTTGTTCCATCACGAATTTCCCGATGTATGGCAAGAAATTCTGCATACTGCATCGGCACGCCCGGCTGTGGATTGGCCATAGGCCCCTGGAAATCAAACACTTCGCCGACCTGTTGCCTCCTCGTATCACGCTCATCCTCAATTATCATGTTGTGCATGATAACACAAGCATTCATGATCTCACACGTTTCATCTAGCGACCATGAAAGACAAGGGTAGCGGACAACGGCAAACCTGGCCTGGAGCACACCAAAAGCCCGCTCCACATCTTTGCGAACAAACTCTTACTTCTTTGCAAAATGCCAATCTGCCGCGCCGACAGGGTTGCGGATGGTCTTCACAAATGTAGACCAAGTGGGATAGATGCTGTCAGCAAGATAGTACCTCTTGTCATAGTCATGGCCATTGATCACATAGTTGCATGGTGGAGTTAGGCCATCGCAAAATTTCTTGAACACATTGGAGCGGTGGAGCACATTGATGCCATTGGCGGCACCGGCGGTGCCGAAGTAGGCATGACATATCCAAAGATCATAATCTGCCACAGCTTCAAGTATAACACTGCACTTTCCGTGATGCACTGACTTGTACATCCCTTGCCAAGAGAACGGGTAGTTCTTCCAGTTCCAATGCATGCAATCGATACTTCCAAGCATCCCTGAAAATCCTCTTTCTTGGCCTTGTGCCAACAAACGAGCCGTGTCTGCCTCATTTGGTGTTCTCAGATATACTTCTCCGAACACCTTCACAACTGCCTTACAGAATCTGTAGGTGGCTTCGACGGCGGTGGACTCAGACATGCGGAGATAGTCATTCAACGCATCGGCGGGTAACCCGTAAGCAAGGCAACATGGCCGCCGTGCATTTCTGAAGAGATGAAAAACCAAGGAAGCCTGTGCAGTCTCTCTTCAGCTCAAAGTGGTTCGTAGTGCCGAACGCCATGCACAATCTTCCTGAACAATCCCCTGCTCATCCTAAAGCATCGGCGAAATTCATGAGGCAAGTTCATCGGATGCTCGGCAAAGTACATGTGCCCAGTTGCTCTGTTGCGCTCCTTGTTGGCCCTCCCCCCTTCGCTGATCCTCCAAACTTTGGCGCCGCGTCTCACTCAAGTGCGGCATCTAGTAGTACGGCCATGACCATCTCATTCTCCTCGTCGTCGGCCACAAGGGCGGCATCCTCCGCCATCATTTCGAAAAACATGATCACGTCGTCACTGTCCATTGCCTATTTGACGAAACAAAGCAATGAAACAAGGCCAAGAATGACGAATCAACAAAATCAGCCTATCAACCAATGGTCAAACATGTTGCGTGCGGGGCGGAAGGGAAGAAGAGGCGTACCCGGGCTGAAACTAGCTGCGCGGCGCTACGAGGTCGGAGACCGGCGGGGAGCGGCGGCAGACGGGCCTGCGTTAGCGCTGAGATTAGGTCCCCGAGTGCGAATCAAGCAGGCGGCGACGAGAGTGGCGGCGATGGTGCGAATCGCCGACGAGAGGAAAAAGAAGGAGGGTGTGGGGAGCGAATGATTCAGGGCACGCCACGTTGTGTGTATGACGGGCGGGACACCCCTGTCAGGGCCATGTCCGCCCCCATGTCTGGCACCCGAGAGGGCCTCCAAATTTGGAGGCCCTCTCGGGGGTGCCGGACACGAAATCGTTCGGGGCGACCCTTTGGGGGATGCCTGGTGGCGGTTTTTAGCGTTCGTACCCCCAATGGGCCTTTGGGGGTCATTTGGAGGCCATCGGTGGAGATGCTCTTAAAAACCCCAAATCAAGCACAGATGCATTGAGGTCAGAAAAAAACCAAATCAAGCACGCATGCGGTTCTAGACCTACTTAGAATTGGCGCTTCGTAGACTTTCTTCTTCCTTCCAATAGCGGGTCTCAGCCAGAACTGATTGTGCCCCTCAATCTTCTGTTTTCATATAGCTTCACCGAACTTCCATACACCGATTGATTGTACGCTTGCTGTTCTAAACTGGACCTCTGAATCTCCTCTGGTTTCACCTTTGCGAGTCGAAGTAATTTCCTAGCAATAGTGATCATATTGTAGCATCTACTATACATGCAAAAATTAAGCATGTAGTTTGACATAATCTAGACATGAGCTTGACAATCATATCAAACCCTAACCAAATCGGTGCGTAATTACGATCTAGTACGGTGCTAGAAGCTTCTTACCATGGCCGGTGAAGGCGGTGTAGATGGCGCCGGGATGCAAATCCGCACAAGCGGCGACGCGGGCATCGGCTCCATCAGGCGAATCGGCGCCGCCGCCCGCATTGCTGGAGCCGCCGGACCTGTTGTTGATGCAACCGATGTTGCCGCCATCGATGAATGTCGCAAGCGACAAATAGGGGAGGGTGCATGGAAATGGCGCTGCAGCTCCTTCATCGACATCTCCTGGGCGAGAATGCTCGACACCCATTGGGAGTGTGTGTCTTCGGTGGGGGTGGCGCGGCGGTGGACGAGGACCGGCCATTTCGACGAGGCGTGCGGTGGACAAGGTGAGAAGATTGGGCTTGGACTGTGACGTGAGTGGGGAGTTAAACCAAAACATCGCGTCTCCCGCGCTTTGCAACGCGTGCGACAAAGAGGCACGCGTAGCTCTCCTCTGGTAGCCCTGAAAAAACGGTCAATTCGACCGTTCCTACTTAGCCTGGCCCAAGGCTGCTCTAAACATCGTGTGATGCAAATAAACATTGTGTGATGCAAATACATAAGCTGGCCTAGCCAACCAAGCACACGGAACTTCCATCTTATAGCCTAGTTGGGTCGCCATGGGCTGCCAAACATGCTCTTATTGTTTTCTACAGCGGCACTCACGTCTTGACTTCATGGGTTTTATTTGTCAAGATCATTTGCTGACTTGCACATTGCTGACTTGCACATGAGTTTTGCGCTTGAGCACAAGCACAATCTCCAGAGTTAGACTCATACCTCAGGTCCCCAATTGTCCAGTCATGAGGAGGACACTGACGAAGAATTTAACCTATTGAAGTGGTGGCATGACCACAAACTTACATATCTGGTGCTTTCAATATTAGCACAAGATGTGTTTACGGTACCTGTCTCATCAACATCATTGAAGTGTGCTTTTAGTTCAACTGGAAGAATACTTGAAGAAAGAAGAGAATGTCTCACACCGGATATGATGCAAATACTAATGATCGTCAAGATGAGGAACTAGCCTCAAAAGATTACAACACAATCGGTGGATGTAGAGATTGTAGCCGTATTTCAAAATATTTATCTAGACGAGATTCCTCAAGAAGAACAATTTTAATTTTGTAATTTTAGTTTCCTTTTGTAATATTTTTATATTCTTTTCGTTTTGAGCAAATGTTGTATACTTTTTTTTTTTACCTTACCAGGTTTTTGTCTCCAAGGGGAGTTTACCCGGAAGGTTTAATGAGTCAACCTTATTAAAGCTCACTATTCACCACATATGGCACTTGGAGGGCAAGTTGGTCAAAAAATGGTTGACCTTCTCCTTTAAAAGGGACTGCACACCCCTTTCATTTGCCAAACTCACACACCTCTCTCATTCACCTCACACTTCTTTGAGTTATTTTACAGGACCGATCTAATGCACCCACGTCCTACACCTTGGGGATACTACTCTTCTCTTCTGAAAGGATAGTTTAGGAACTGGCAACCTGACGAGGTACTTCAAAGTGCACAGGGTTGCTCCGAAAGAATAGTTGTAGTGTGTGTACTTCTATTTTTATTTTGTAATTTTTTCCCTTTTGAGCAAGCACTTATATTTTTCTGGTATTGTTTCTGAAATTTTCGGGAAAACAAGCCAAACAGCCCGAAACAGCCGAAACTGGGCGGAAAAAAAAGGAGCAATAACTCGTAACAGGCCGGTCGGCCTGAAATAGAATTTTCGGCCCGTGCTGTGGGCCGGCTTGGCACGGGACGGTATGCTCTCGGGTCAGGCACGAAAACTAGTGCCATTCCCTTAAAAAAAAGGCAAAATCTATTCTGTGCCCGGGCACTATCTGGTTCTTACACGGTGCTCCCTCGTGCGCGTCGTCGGATCACGATCGTGTGGCTCGGATGGATCTCGTCCGCGTGTCGCGTCCGGACAAAGCGCACCCACCGTTCAACCCTCGGAAAACGAGCCATTCCCCTTCTCCTCTCGCCCGCGAGCTCAACTCATCCTCTCTCTCGCCCCTCCCTCACTCTCCCAAATCTCTCCCGTCGTCGGCGATCCCGGCGGCGCTGACCTCCAAATACCGGAGGGATTCTTGCTGCGAGCTCCTCCACCGTTTAGCCGCGCTCGGTCTGGTGTTTTCGTAGCAGCGGAGTGGATCCCGAGCCCGTTATCTCTCAGCTCCCGCCGCGGAATCGAGCTCCACCGCGCACGTTTTCCGGCGGCCCTGACCTCTACATACCTGAGGTACGCGTGTGCCGAGCTCCTCCTTCGACTACGGGCGCTCGATTTGGTTTTATTTTGGGATCAGCGGAGTGATTACTGACCCGTATCCTTCTCGGTCCAGCAGCGAAGTTGCGCACCACCGCGACGGACTCTAGTTCCTTCGATTCAACTACATCGAGTTCGATCCCCTTTGGTTTCGTATAGGTTAGTGAAGGTAGAACCCTAACTACTCGTTTTGTTCTGGTGTTTTTCCGTGATTTTTTGGTGATTTTTGCGTATGATACCTGCTTCTAATCTGAAGTGCCATTTGTTCTGTAGGGTTTGTAGGTTTGTGCAGAAGGACTAGCAAGCTTTTGGACGAATTTTTGGAACGGGTGAGTTCTAATCTCCATGTGCATCCATATATATGTAGTTTTTGTGGCCTCGTGATAGTCTGATATATGTAGTTCTGCCTTGCAAAATGGATGATTAGTGTGCTTTGTAGTAGTTCTGCAGTTTAGGTTGATGTAGTTTTTGCGTGTAACATATATTCATCACCACTTGGCGTGCTATATGCAGTGATGTATTTACAGGGGGCATGACAGTTTGTTGATGAGCAGATCAATGTATTTCTGACCTGCAAAATACATGGGGGTAGTAGCTCTGCAATTTAGGGTGATGTATTTTTCCCGTGTAGCATATATTTGACACTACTTTCTTGGCGCACTGTTTATAGTGATGTATTTTTACATCGGCATGATAGCTTGTTGATGAACATAAATTTTTGCAGATATATGTAGTTCTGCCCTGCAAATTACATGATGTAGTAGCTCAGCAGCTTATGTATTGCATGTAGCATATATTTGACACTACTTTTTTGGCGTGGTGTTTATAGTGATGTAGTTATCTGGTGTTAATGTTCTGTAAGTAGAATATTACTTAAAATCATGTTATGAAGATCAGTAAAACCTTTTCCATGTACAAGGTACTTTTCATCGTGTTGTGGGTGTATGTAATGTTGTTTCTTTTCTGTATTGACGGTTAATTTTTTCTTTTCATGCTTGTGTTAGATGTCATTTGCATTCAGTAGTTGTAAATTCCTATTGAAATTTACATAGAGATGTAGTATATGTAGCCCTCATTGAGATAGATGATTTTTGCCAACAGTAATATCTAGTTTTCAAATACTTTTTCACTAAAAATAATATAACATGTTTTATATTCTTACCATACAGGTTAGCAGGGAAAGTACATAGAGCTATCCATAATGTTTCCACTTGTACCTAAGGTACATTCAACCTTTTTGTTCCTATGCTTACCCAATTGTTGTTTTGTCTTTTTTGCGGTGTCTTCATTTAATTAATAATCCATTTTATGTATGTTGTGTTTCAGAAAAATTCTAGGACACCTAAGAGTTTGCCGAAGCAATCAAAATTCAAAAGAATGAAGCAAAGACTTTGTCTGAAAACCAATGTGAACGTTCCAGAAAATCCTATAGACCCACAGCTTGAAGACGACATGGAAGATGCTTTACCAATTGCAACTGAAGATCCACCTCCCCATCAGGTGTCCAGAGGATCGTGTGGAAGGGCTACTTCTCGCTCCCTAGTTCAATCGGTTAGAACCAAATCATCCCAGCTCCCTCGAACCTAGCTTATGAACTCTGGACAGAGAATACGTACTGGAGGTTGCTTTTCTAATTGAGTAGTTAGTGAACTGATTTGACTAATACCACACTTGTGTTGTGTTAGCATGTAAGTTGTCATAATTTTTGAGTAGTAATCATTATGTGCCTGATTTTGGAGAGTTAACATAGATATTTGTTCATGTAATTATCACTCTTATTTTTTCCGTAGCATGTAAGTTTCTATTTTGTTCTCATCCATAATTGATGTAGCTTCTGGAATACTGGATGTGATGTATTTTTGGTGTACAAAGCACATGTATATGTTTACAGACTACATGTAGTTATCCGTGTCGGTAGATGTTTTAACTTGGCATGTAGGTGTATTTTTTTAATTAAAATACATACCAATATAGAAACAAGCACTATCAAACGAGTTGATATGTTTCCGAAGTTTCGTTTGTAGTTTCCTCACCCATAATGTATAAATTAGATGATAACTACATGTATAGGCTCCATATGTATTTTTTTATCTCCTGCATGATTTTTTGGAGAGTTAACATATATATTTTGTTCATGTAATTATCACTCTCATTTTTGTTTTTGTAGCATGTAAGTTATTATTTTGTTGCGCAGTTGTTTTTGGTTGTTAGCATGTAAGTTCTCATCCATAATTGATGTAGCTCCTGGAATACTGGATATGAGGTATTATTCGGGTGTATTAAGCACGTGTATATGTTTACAGACTACATGTAGTTATCCGTGTCGGTAGATGTTTTAACTTGGCATATAGGTGTATTTTTTTAATTAAAATACGCACCACTGTCAAAACAAGCACGATCAAACTAGTTGATAGGTTTCCTAAGTTTCGTTTCTAGTTTCCTCACCCATAGTGTATAAATTAGATGAAAACTCCACGTATAGGCTCCATATGTATTTTTTTATCCCTGCATGAATGTTTTTGATGAAACCCTTCCTGTTAAAATTTCTGCAATTAGATGACATGTCAGGTTCCATACGGTTTTTATGGATGTATTTTTAATAATTTTCTAGCATTTTTGGAAAATGTAGTCTCTGTAACATGCTTTATCTTTTCATTTTCAGTAGTGAATCCTACAGACGTATATGATAATTCCACTCGTACCTAAGAGACTTTCCATGTCTTTTTCCTGCATGAAAAACCATAAATGTATCAGGACACATGTCTGCATAAAAAAGCAAGTATTTTGTTGTTGTTTTTTCTACACATGTTCTTGTATGCAAAGCTACTTTCAAGTTCCCCTAATTTTTACTATGCAACTAACATGATAGTTTTTTCCATTTTTTACAGCCAACACTACATGGAGAAGTTACTCAATGTCTAATTCACCAGATGAGTTTAGTTGTGCATCAAGATTAGAAGTTCCATGTCCCAGGTCCAGCAAGCTACAGGTACTTGCGAGGAGTTATTGGGGAAACAAATCTACATCACTATGTGGCATCAAGTTCCTGATCTACATGTATAGTTTAGCCTTTTGGAGGGGAGAGAAGTACATAACTGCAAGTGGCATCTACTTCATGCTTTTAGAACTAGTTCATGGTTTCCTGCTCTATTTTAGACTGTAGTTTGCATCAACTTCTAGTACTTGCAGTTTCCAGAACCAAGTGTTTTCACTGAACTACGTGCTGCCAGTGGAATTTCTTCTATTTTGAACATTTTCCTGACGTTTTGTACTTATGAAATCCTTGGAAAAACTGCAAGTACGGGTTTCCTGGATGTTTTTCCCTGGATGGGTTTCTTCCTTGGAAATCTGCAAGTTTTCTTCTGCAGATGGAACTTTCTGGGGGTGTGGGGGAGGGGTACAAGCGTTTGTGGGGTGGATTCTGTGCGTGGCTTTCAGTTAAGCTGAACTAATTTTTACTGCTGCTTGTTAAATCGCTGGACGCGGCTGCTGCAGCTAGTAGGGACGAACCTCTCCTACCTGGGATCGTCCCAAATATTATTTTATATGTTGTTTTTGTTGGTTTGTGTGGTCGTTTTGGCGTCCGGGCATGTGCGGCACGGCGCGTGAAGGCTAATTAATGCGCTGGACCACGCAGGAGGTGGTCCTTTCCGTTTTTGGAAAAGGCAGGACCGCGGTTTCCTTTTTTGGTGCTGTCGGAATCAGACATGGGGGCACTGCGTAGCACAAACGGGTGCCCGGGCACTGTGTAGTCGCGTCCAAAAAAAACGAAAACTAGTGCCACCATTCTCCACTGCACTCGCCGCTCAAAATCCCAAATCCCCAAACCGCCGCCGCCGCCGCCGTCGACCATGGCCGGGCGGACACCCCTCACCAACGTCAACCCCGTGACAGCGGCCGATGCATCCCGCAGGGGCTACGACCCGTACAAGGTCGACCAAGCGGCGGAGTTAATGCTGACGTACTTGTACCGACTCCTCCCCTCTTTCCCCGCTACGACGGCCGGCGGCTCACCGCCCTCGACGCCCCCGGTGGCACCGACCGCATCAGCCGCATCCCCCGCGCGCTCCTGCGCGACATCGTCTCCCGCCTCCCCGTCAAGGACGCCGCGCGCACCACCGTCCTCTCCTCCCGCTGGCGCACCATCTGGCTCTCCACGCCCCTCGTCCTAAGCGACTCCCACCTCATCCCCGACAGCCACGGCTGGCCCCCGACGCCGGCCAGCTCGCGTGCCATCACCGCCGTCGTCTCCCGCATTCTTGAAGCGTACCCGGGGCCTTTCCGTTGCGTCCGCCTCGCCTGCAGCCACATGAACAAGTACCGCGACCAGCTCGCGCGCTAGCTCCAGCTCCTTGCCGCCAAGGGCGTCCAAGAACTCGTCCTCGTCAACCGCCCGTGGCCGTGTGAGGTGCCCCTCCCGGACACGCTCTTCACCATCACCGCCCTCACCCGCCTCTACATGGGCTTTTGGAAGTTGCCCAAGACGGCCGTCTTGCGTAGCGCCTCCTTTCCCCACCTCCGCGAGCTTGGAATCTGTAGCATCGTCATGGAGCATGGGGACGTGGAATCTCTCATAGGGGGGGTGCCCCGTCCTGGAGGTCCTCAACATCCAAGGATGCATGAAGGGGCTGCGGCTACGCCTAGTCAGCCAGAGCCTCCGATGCGTCCAAGTATGTCTTTCGATTATGGAGCAGATTACAGTGCTAAAGACTCCACGCCTCGAGCGACTCATCCTGTATGGCTCATGCCCCCGACGTGGCAGCTTGTGCACCAGAGTTAGGATTGTCGCTGCCCCCAACCTCCACACATTTGGATACTTGGAGCCAGGTTACGTCCTAGAGATTCGAGACACCATGATCATGGTACGTCTCCCGTCTCTAGTTTTTCTTTCGTTCAGTTAGCAAATTTATCTAGCTGATGGAGGTCTGTGATTCAATGTGTGATCTTTCTTATTGAATTGGGTGAATTTCAGTCCGGTATAGAGCCGAGCGCAAGTAACATTGTCGCAAGCGTGAAGATTCTGAGTCTGAATGTGCGTTTCGGAGTTTGCAATGATGTCAAGATGGTGCCCACCTTCCTCAAATGCTTTCCCAACGCGGAGAGACTGCATATTAAGGTATTTGTCACCAATTTATGTTCCGGTTACACTTTTATGGATTTCTCGCATGTTATTGCTGGTAGATTGTGCTTCTGATTGACTTCATAGATTACTTCATGTCAGTTATATCGATTGTTTTCTATGGTCTTTTGGTTCCTTCCTCTGTAATGTGAATGCTTTTTCTACGTGCTGTATGTGAATGTTGCGCAATTTTGCCACGTTTTTGAGTTAAGGTGTGAGAACATCAGCTGGATGACTAAGTATACTTGGCCATTAAGATGTATAACATATGTGATCGGTTATAGGTTTAATGACACACCTTCCCATTTATTTTCAGCAATCAGGTCTTCTCTACAATCTGCATACATAGACTAGAATACAAATTATAATTATGAAGGGTTTCTCGTTGCAAAGTGATCACTGTTCCAGTATTTTTATTTATGATGATTTGCTTCTTTAGGTATGTAAAGTTCTCTTGTTCGAATGCTTCTCACTGTGTTCATTTAAGCTACCAGTATTTGATACTATGGTAAACAGGAATGCATTGCTTATTACAGACTTATTATGAAAATTATACATGGTACATAAAATAAAGTAACACATTCACTTTGGGTCTGTATTTTAGAACACATTCAAACTCAGATAGCTAGTAAAATAAAGTAGCACATCCACTGCACGGATATTCATAACGAGTTGTATGTCTCGATGCACCCATTAGCTTTTTTGTTTTTGTTTTTTTTCAGAATGTCAAAAAATTTCAGAAAAAAATCCGGATGTACGTTACATCGTGATGTGTTAGCACAAAAATTGGCATGGTGAAAAAACTTTTTTTGCAACCTGTGTACAATTTTTGTGCTGACTTGCAATGTGTTGGAGTACATGCAAAAAATTTATTTTGAATTTTTTGACAATTGGAAAAATGTTTTTTGGGTACCCACTACCCAAATCGCCGTGTCCCTGCACTGCATTGCTTATTACAGACTTAGAACAGGCAGTACTATTGTCAAAGTCTTTTTTTGTTAGCCAATTACTCTACTCCTGACGACTTGAGTAAAACACGTGACTACTTGCTACATACACCCTTCGCCAACATCCCGCATGAAGGACATGGCGCGATAGGCGGTGATGGTCTGGTAAGTCAAAAAGGCAGAAGAAAAATCGGAGCTACTAGCGCACGTGGACGTGAAAAAGAACTAAACTCGTGCACTCTAATTTCTACCACACCGTGACTCAGTAAAGCAATTAATAAAGATAGTTTATTATGTGTTGTGTTTTTCCTGTTTCAGTTTCATGTGTGCTCCCTCTGGTCGGTTTATAGGTGCTGGGCATATTGTTTCGCAAAAAAGGGTGTTACACATATTCTAATTTATCAATTTTACCAATGTAATGAATTTTATAACACAGAAGTTAAATCATTAGAAAACATAGCACCTGAAATTTCTATGATGTATATTTATTATTAAATTTTTAATACTAATTTAGCACGTCGCCCACATTTGTACTTGAATCCCTCAACAATTGGGAAATCAACCCGAAGTACAAAACCAGTGATATTCTACCCTTTTACACTTTAGACCCTCAAGAAGCGGAACCTTTCGTCAGTGATATTACCCCGTAGCAACGCACCGGTGTTGTGCTAGTCTTGTTTAGTGCATACATAATTCTTGTATTTTTTCCTTCACTGCTAAGCTATTTGGTAATTTGTACAATTAACTACTTTCATCCATCGAAATATATCTTGTTACTAATCCTACAATTTTGATCCATCATTTAGTTATGAAGCAGTATAATTTGCAGTACTTAGTATTGAGCAGTTAGCAGTGCATGTAGTGTAGATTCTGAATCTTAGCCAAAAAAATGATCCATTTGCTCACAGAAAAAACTTTGATAATAGTATTGCCTGATCTAAAGTTTTCTTCCAATATATTCTTACATGTGCCTTAAAAAGTGAATCTACAGACCAATTCATCTCAGCTTATTCATGATTTGCCTATATTCTTACCCATTCGTCTACAGGTTGCTTGAAACTTTTGTCCAGAACTTGCGGCAGATGTATTGCTCATTTGCTTGCACAGTTTCTGACTTATTTGCATAGATGTGTCAAGTCAATTATCATTAGAGCTCTTTCTGGCCCTTTTGTTCTCTTCTACTCTGAAATATGAGTCATGTATGTGGTTATGCATGCTAGGCTAAGTTTCCTGTGAATGACCAAACAAGGTAGACAATATTACCGGGCATACTTGACCAATTATTGTATTTTTTTTACCAATATAGCTATTACACATGCGGACTAGAGTGCGCTGTTAGAATTTTCGCTGTTGGATGTTCATCTGTTTGTCTAATGTCATGTTATAAAATATTTGTTGTGTCATGCCTCTATATATAAAAGTAGGTCTGATTCCCTCCCAGTTACACCATCCACGTCGCTAGGAAAAGGACGACCGTCCGATCCTCCCATCGTACGGTAAAGAATGCATCAGCAGCCCGCAGAACACTGTAGCGCTACAGTGTTACTGTAGCCCCTGGCAATTTTACAGAAAACCCCCTGTAAAGGACCAACACGCAAATTGCGCAAAAGCCAAGGGCATCAGTGGAAAAACGTCGCCACACTCCCTCTTCCCTCTCCTCTCTCTCCCCGCGGCGCCGCCGACGCGCACCCGCCTCGCTTCGGCCCCTCACCGTCCAGATCCACGCTCCGCCGACCTCCGCCGTGCCCGCCTCTTCCTCCTGGCCGAGCGCCGTTTGCCGGCACGCCGCACGCCGCCCGGAATCGCCTCCAGCGTGCACGGTGGCCGTCGCCGCATTTTTTGCCCGCCGGCCACGCTCCGGTGGCCAAAATCCGGCGGCGCCGCCACCTACGGCAAGACCGCACCCAGGCGCACCCCACGCGCTCACTCGCGCCTCCCCACTCGCAGTGCCGCGACGCCGGCGTCCTCCGCGCCGCCGCGGCAGAGTCCGGCCAACTGTGACGTCACGCTGACGTCACAGTGGGCCTGGGCCGGGATGCTGGGCTTCTAGATGGGCTGGCCTGCTTCTTCTGCGGCCAGCTCGGCCCTTTTATTTTTTTCAATTCTGTTTTATTTTCCTATTATACAATTTTTTTGTAATTTTCGAAATAGAACTTCACATAAATTCAGACCAAACGTACTTCCATATTTAAAATCCGTTAATATATATACAAAATACAAATTGAATTTCCCCTAATTATAGAATAAATTTTTAAAAAATACTCACATAATATATTCCCTTCTATTATGGTGTTAACAAAAAAAATGTGAAAACATGGAACCATATTTCACCAATTCAATTTATTTGACATGTATAAAGATAACAAAACTTAACTCCCTCTAACTACGTACCTACATTTTAAAAATACTTTATTACATGCATATTCCAAAAAAGAAAAAAAATTAAAATACTTTATTACACGCATATTTGGAGAAAATATAAATTAATTTCCCCTAATTATGAACTGAACTTTTAAAAAAAATTATACAATGGAATAAAAAATTCATGCCATCCAAATTACAATTATAAAAAATGTTAAAATTCAAAAAAAAATCATAACTTTCAAAACACACTTCGAAATAATACAAACCATATATCAACAACTACCAAAAAAAATATTAAAATTTATATATTCCAATCTACAATTAAAAAATAACAATCATAAAAAATACCAAAATTTAAAAAATTCATATCTTCCAAACTACAATTCATAATAATATAAACAATACGTCTAAATTCTTTAAATTTAGCTAATCATCAAACTTTCCGCATAAAAAACATTCTGAAATTCAAAAAAAAAAAATATATACCTTCCAACCTACAACTCAAAATAACAATTACAAAAAATGTTAAAAACTAGAAAAAATATATATCTTTTAATTTACAATTCAAAATAATACAAACAACATACCAACAATTACAGCAACAAAATTCCAAACTACAATTCAACATAACAGTTAGAAAAAAAAAAGCTAAACCACAAAAAAACATATTTTCCAACCTGCAGTCCAAAAATAATACAAAAAAATATGACAAAATTTTCTCAATTTAACAAATTATCAAACTTTCCATTAAAACAAAAAATTAATACATATAACACATCAAAATTTCCCAATTTTTTTCCAAAATCACAGGTTTATGACACAATATTTACAACAGGAATAAAAATATTCACATTTCACAATTCAAGGAAATTTAAAATTCAAGCAAATTCCAAACTTTACACACAAAATTGAAAATGTCCTTCTTTTTTTGTATCTTATACAACTATTTCCGACCTCAGCGACGACAAAATTACTTCAACAGCACACTTTAACAAAAAAATGTTCGCCACATCTTTTTATCTTAACCATAATTTCCCGATAATGGTCATTTCAAAAATAATTATTCCATGAATTGTAAAACAGTAATTACTATCAGTATTTATCACTAATGCACAACCAATAAAGTTCATCATACAATTTAATCCACAAAGCCCACCGTGTCACTACACCGTTTTTTTTTTTTTTTGAAGTTCAAACAAACTTCCACACAATATTTGTTAGAAATTTCTCCAACAAATTTTTTTTTTTGAAGTTCAAACAAGCTTCCACACAATATTTGTTAAAAATCTCTCCAACGAGTTTTTTTTCCCAACACAATATTCACCTACATAAAAATATTATTTTCCCAATAATATTCACCAACATTATTTACAAAAGTTCCAAAGATGTTTCACCACAACGACAATTAAGGAAAGATTTAGAATTTTAAACAAAAAAACTACTTATTTAAACATGATATTCATGTCTGCAATTTAACTAATTTTCCAAATTGTCCCATAAATGGTAATCTATTTTTTTCCCTTCAGATTAAATGTTAATCTAACTAAATTTATCGCTAATAACACGGCATGGCATCAAACTCTTCTTCTCAATTACTAAGTAGCAATTCTACGTCACGCCTACCGGCCTTTATAACATTGTTTACACTACATCTATATCAATATTTCTTTCCCATTTCCCGTAAAATATTCCAACTGTATTTCTATACTTTAAATTTAGTTTCGATTTTCCACCATCCTCAATGTGCACGAGAATAATATATATTTTTAGCTCATTTCTCCATATTTTTTATCTGTATTCCTCCAACATTAATTCTTTATTATAAATTCAATGTTAATTACCTGACCCCTTCGCCGGTAGCTTCCAACTGATAATATTTAACAATAGCATTACTAACTACCTATGACATAAAACCAAAATTCAAATCTAAATATTTTAATAAAACTTCAAAACATTTAAAGAAACATACATTTCCAAAATTAGAATTTACTATACAAGCGTAGCGTATGACCATTCCAGCTCAAATTACAAATTTAAATATTCTAGAATGTCATATAACTTTCAAACTTATTCATTTAGTAAACACTAAAAGAATTCAAATTTGAAGCTCCTCACTTTTTTAGTTTTAATTTCATGATTTTTTTAACCACAACGAAAATTAGGGAAAGTTTCAGAATTTTATACAAAGCTCTACTTATTTAGACATGACATTCATGTCAACTACAAAATTTCAAAGTACAAACAATTTTTAACCCTAAAATTTCTTTACATTCCAAAAAATTTCAAATCTTCCCAACTATTAAATATCGACATTTTCAAATTCAAAATACACCAACCACGCGCGGCATTTGCCGCGCTAAGATCCCTAGTTTTGTTTATTTCCTGTATGTACAGATTTCTTTATTTCCTGTATTTACATACTTGCTAGCAGTATTTGTTCTCTGGATGATGCAAATGGCATCCAATGTTTATTTCAAACCAATTAAGCATAGACATAATAAACTAGCACATTTGCTGCCTACTTGTTGGAGGTCTGTACGTTAGACCACTTGTACCAAATTGTGCTACTAGACTAACCACATAATATTCGGACACTTATCTAATCAAGTTATTCATTATTAAGTGACCGTCACGGCTCTCATCTGGAAATTTGCCTTCAAAGAATTTTTTTAGGTTCACGTGTTTATGACCTCCACGGTAGACTGAATTTTGCCGTCTCACTTTCTAATTTTGTTATACTCGAGGGGCTGCACACGCACCAACACAGTTACTTCTCTGTTCTAGTAGGCTACTTCGTGCTAGTTTCATGCATGTGGATATTGATTAGTCATTTCTCCCAAACATATTAGATCGAGATTTTAGATATGCGCGAGTGTTGACCGATTCAATCGAATTTTGCAGAGTGAAAAATGTGATGAACCCACCGGCAACCTCACCCTCAAGTTCTGGAAGCAGTGTGGTCCCATCGAGAACATCGTCTCGCGCATCAACATGATGAGCCTCTGTGAGTTCAGAGGGGAGCCAGGCGAGGTCGGGTTCCTTGAGTTCTTCTTTGAGAGTGCGGGGGTGTTGAGGACCGCAACAATCGTGATGGCCAACCCAAGCTTCACGCCGTTCTCGAAAGACGAGGCGTTGTCCAAAGCGAGGAGGAGTTCTAGAAACATGGCAAGTAAGTCCTGCGAACTGTTTGTCCTTGGGAGCAACGGTCCTGACGGAGGTGATGCCTGGAACTTCCAAACTGGGTCGAATTTTTCTTTCCAGGACCCTTTCTTGGCCGCACTGTAGTTTCTGTGGCGACATGGATTGTTTTTGTTTGGGTGCAGACTATGAAACATGGTAGATACCCTGTGCGCTTATGCTGGTTCTGTCGAATTTTGGGCATGATGCTTGGTGGGAGTCAGATATAGTATGGGCAAACTAATTAACGCATATTTTGCTCTGTCGTTGTAACCTGTGCTATCAGTGTCCCTATCCATGCTAATTGAAACATTTGGTTGTGGCAACATTTCATTACATGCAGCAGCTGGTGCTGCTGCTTGTGTTATCGTCAGGTAGCGCTCTACCGTCAGCAGTTTGGTGATGATAATATCGTGAATCTCCACAGCCTATGAACCGTGACTTATCCAGACCCTACCCTTTTCTTTGTTTTAGGCCTTCTCCAGTTATTACTTATATGTGATACCTTTTGCATGTTATTGTGAAGTCTCATAAATCCTTCCAAATACCAATCTCCCTGCAAATATGCGTTTTCAAACCTTTAAAAAAATAATACAGCCTCGTCCGCGCCGTATCCGATAGGTCAGGGGGCGGACCCAGAAAGTTCTACAAGCGGGGGCAAAATCTTGGAGTGGGGGCATTTCTTGAAGCAACTTAAATTTTTTCTATGTTTTTCTTTAAAAATAAAATGTGCATGAACCCTTTGGAAATGTTCAATTTTGAGTGGGGGCCTTTACTTGGGTCCGCCCTTGCGATAGGTACCTATTGTTTACGCGCCGTAAACGATTAGCTAATCATCAGTCGGCTGCCCGATAGAACCTGATTGTTCTTGGCGTAGAAGATCAGACTAATCGTTAGCGGCGCAGACGACTAGCCCCGTGCATGCGCCTCGAAGCCCACGAGGCCCCGACCGCCCGACGGCGCGCGTCCATGCATGCGTGCGCCTAGTCGGCTCGCCGGCCGTCCGTTTGTGCGCCTCGTCAGCGGCCGGGCGTCCGTGTGTGTGCCGGCCGGCTCGCCGGCCTTCCGTGTGTGCGCCTCGTCGGCGGCCGTACGTCCCTGCGTCTGCGGCCGTGCATGCAAGCGTCCGTGCGGTGTGCGTCTCGCCAGCCGGCCGTGCGTATGCGCGCCTCGCCGGCGGCTGTTCGTGTGTGCCTCGCCGGTGGCCGTGCATAAGGCAAGTGCGTTGCCGTGCGTACGCGCGCCTCGCCGATGGCTGTGCGTGTGTGCCTCGCCGGTGGCCGTACATACAAAGGCAAGGGCTGCGACATCGAGATGAAACAGCGAAAGATGGAGTGCAAAGTAAAGCGAGCTACACTTCGGAAAATGGTTTATGCTTCCGGGCTCCAGTGATCTCGCCCATTTAAAAAAATCAAGAACTACATTTAAATTTTTTAAAAAAATCTGAAACAAATCATGCATGTCCTCAATGAAATTTCCTATAAATGTGAAAAATCTCAACGCGTAAACCATTTTTTGAAATGGGCGAGATCACTGGCGCCTGGGAGCATAAACCATTTTCCGAAGTGTAGCTCGCTTTACTTTGCACTCCATCTTTCGCTGTTTCATCTCGATGTCGCAGCCCGTCTCCCTTTGATCATTTGCCCGTATTGCCGCATGGCGAGGATCGTCAACTTCATATCCGGCACAGAGAACATCGGCTGGGTTTGATACGTGACGATAATTAAGTACTCCCTCAGTTCAAAAATAAGTGTCTCAAATTTGACCAAATGTGGATGTATCTATACATGAAACATGTCTAGATACATCCACTTTTGGGCAAACTTGAGACACTTATTTTGGGACGGAGGGAGTATATTATCCGGAAAAACATTGCTGAAAGGGAAAAGGTCTAGAAGCTGGTGCTGCTGCTCCAATAAACTTGGATGCACATGAAAGAGGACCAAACAAAGAATACTAGATTTAACCTAAAACAGGATGGGTCAAGTGTAAGGTGGATGCGAATTTTATTGCTGAAAGTAAGTCAGGATCGTGGGGCGCTGTCATATGAGATCATGAAGGCAATATTGTTGCATCAGCTTGGGATGTGATCAGTGGCGGAGCTAGAACAATTGGAGCCAGGGTGCACACATGGTGTCACAACACGTTTAAAACATATTTTGGTGGTGCATATGTGGTGAAAAATTGCTAATTTACAAAGAAAAATTCTTTTTCCCGGTGTCCTATGCACCCTGCTGCTCTAGGGTAGATCCGCCGGTGGATGTGATCCCGCACTGCCTATCGGCTGATGTGGGCGAAGCTCTTGTATGCCTACATGGTCTAGGACTGGCTTGAAACAATTCAGGTGGCAACAACATTATTATCGAAACGGATTGTTTTTCAATTGATGTTCCTGATAGAGAGTTCAGACTGAAAAAACCACCTGACAGAGATGTCCTTGTGAAAATTAATAGAAGTGGTAATAGTGTGGCACTAGAAGTTGTAACAGTGTGGCTCATGAGCTCTGCCAGCTGAGTAGAGAGTTAAGTGCATTAAGCCACACTGACAGGCAGAAACTGTTGCTTATTTTTGGATCTTAGCCTACTCTACAAAAATCCACCTCCCGGCCTTGGCAAGCATCTAGACTTATCAGGATAAATGGTACTGTAGCTACTACTGAGAGACTATCATCCAAGTCATCCGTCGTGCCAGCCATTAACCTTGAACCGAGCAAACAAATTACCCAATTTGGAAGGCTGGACTGACGACGATTATACAAGATACTTTCAATGCATCACACGGAACAAGACTACCCAAACTTCAAAAATAATATTAATACACCGAATCTGCGTTTAGGAAAGTATATTAGAAGCTAGCTTATTAGTTGCCAAGAGTATAGCGTTCATTTGTGTATAGACAAGATCTCACAAATGACTGCTGGCATCTTCTGCATATAACGCTATAAGCCTGTGCCCGGACTGCATATCTCTAACTTTAAATTAATCCAATAGCTCGGGCAATGTTGATCTTCTTTCTACAATACTCCTCATAGAACCTGGGTCTCCGCTTCTACAAAAAAGTACCTTAAGGTAAGTCAACTATTGTGGGAACACGCATGGAGATGCAGTTGTACAAAAAATTACCTTCTTCCTAAGTGCCTCTAAAATCAACTGTCGAGCCTTTTCCTCTGTAACCTGGGCTTTATCCTCTGCAAACTATAGTCAGGTATGGCATCAAACATGAGAACAATCTACCAATGGACTGCATTAAAGAATAAAAAGAGTGTCTGGTAGGTACACAAAACGGTACTTACTTCCTTGAGGCAAGTAGTGCACGCAAGAAACTGAAAAGGAAAAGGTATAGAAAATATAAGCATGAAAAAAACCTATAACCATGAGAATAACGCAAACCTCTGCAAAAAAAGGCATTTACCTCCTTTTCCAGGTCGGAGCAGAATGTGTCATCCTCCAGTTCACATCTCATACTGTGTTGGCGTAACGGGAACCTATTAAGTTCATACACTTCATCCAAAACGTCTCTGAATTTCATCTGAGAATTGTTCAGGAAAAAATAGGCATACATTACAAAGCATCGAAACACAAGGGATAACACAATTCAATCGTTTATTAGCTGTTTAGAAGACCGAGGTGCACTGCGAACCTTAGGGGTGTACCGCTGCCAAATCTCGTAATAGACACCATCTAACTCGTTGCAGTAACAAATATCAAACCTCGTGCTATGTAACCGTGCGCCACAGAATCTCGTTTTCAGTTTATTTGAAAACCTGAATTTAGTCAGACTTGATGGGTCTCACTTCCTGGACAAAGAATATGGCTCTCGTGTGTCCAAGAAGCCGCAATCTGTACCTAGCGTCTCTCCATTCTGATGTAGACAGTAAATTATTAGGAAAGGGGTTTGGTTGCAGTAGACTTATCATACTCAGTATACATCAAATGGGCAGCCATACTCAGTTATTGCAATAGTGCCCCCATATAGGTGAGCACAGGATTTAATTCAAGAGAGGTCTGCCATGCGTGTTAGTTTGTACGATCCTAACCAATTCGCCACCTATCTTCTTTATGGTTATTAGGATCAACTGAAGGCAGAAGCCCCATATTCCATCCTGTTCATCCTCCCTCAGCCTCCTGACTCCATTCGAAGCTAGACGTTGATTTGGTCATGGATCAAGCTGTTCCAGAAAATTTTGGTAGGTTTCCTTCACGATAGAGTGCTTCTGTTCATTCTTTCAGATCTGGTATTTCCTCGTTTTTGGGCCTGAGGTCTACAAAAGATTCTCACAAAACGCTCCATGGATGACTTTGTGGACCATGGTTGCTCCATATAAAGTTAAGTGATATAGCAGCAAGGCACCAGCATTGGATATGGTACATGTGAAGAAGAGGGAGAACACTCCCTAAAAAGAGAGGCATAATTGTCCAACGAAATCACTCATGGAGGTATTGTGGATCATGGAACTGATAGATCAATCGAAAATATTCATACTCCAAGTATGATAAAGATTCGGACAGAAAACACCGGCTAGATTCGCAGGTCAGTAACTGAACCATGATGCTATTGAACTATTTATTTTTAGTGGGAAACCCGTGGAGTACTAATTGAAGAATTAGATTATGAACAGGACTTTCCATCGGCTAAATTTAACAGTCTTGTTAGACCTAACATTACTTCACATAGATCTTCCCGCCTTAACCTGATATTTAACATGTATCAAAGATATTAAGAAAATACATGGCTGTACACTAGTAGGAAAAAGGTCTTCTGTGGCGCACCATTTTAGAATTCTGTGGCGCACCCACCACTAATTTTTTTTTCTGTGGCGCACCGCGCCGTGCGCCACAGAAATACACTGATTTTTGTGGCGCACTAGGCAACCGTGCGCCACAGAATCTCGTTTTCAGTTTTTTTAAAAAAATACGGCTGCGGTGGGCAGCCGCAGCCCCACCCGATGGAGAACAGCGGCAGAGGTGGACGCCGGGGAAGTTGCAGGCGCCGCTGATTCGAAGCTGGCGAAGAGCCACTACGGCGACGGTTCTGTGGTGGCGGCCAAGGAGAGCACGAACGGAGGGGGAGTCCGGCCATGAAAGCGCCTTGGAAGCCGCGGCAGGGGCGTCGCCCGGGAAGCGGCAGAGGTGGACGCCGGGGAAGTCGCGGGCACCGGCGAGGGCGAGGGCGGGGGACACCGCGACGAGCGAGTCGACGGCGGGGAGCGGCGTGAGGACGCTGGCGCGGGAGGCGAGCGCGGCGTCGAAGCTGGTGACGGCCCGGGCGCGACGCGGCCGGTGAGGGGGAGGAGGGTGGCGGCCATGGCTCGGATAACTCCGGCAGCCGCCGTCCCGAGCGCCTCGGCCTCCTGTTGTAGAGCCGCCGGCGAGCTTCCTCCTCTGCCTCCAATTCCACGAACCTCGTCCGACCGGTGAGCCTGCTCCGCCCTCGTCCGTGCTCGACCCGGAGGAGATGAGGCCCTCCGCGACGGCGGCGCTGCGTGGCGGAAGGCGGCGTCGCTGGTGCCCAGGATTGAAGGCCAGGAGATAGAGGAAAGAAGGGGATTGAGTCGTGAGGGAGAGAGAGCTAGCGAGCCAGAGAGAGAAGAGAGAGAGCGAGCCAGAGCCAGAGCTGTGCGTGTTTGGCTGTGCGTGTGAGTGTGTGGCTGTGCGTGTGAGCCAGGAGAGAGAAGAGAGATTGATACATGTACGAGTATGTGGCTGTGCGTGTTTCACGTGAGAGGATAGGGTAGAGAGAGAATATAGATATGAGATTTTGATTTTTCTGTGGCAACTTTTTGTGGCGCACTGAGACACATGCGCCACAGAAATCAACAATTCTGTGGCGCACGTAGGGGGTGCGCCACAGAAATGTGACTTTCTGTGGCGCATCCAGACAGGTGCGCCACAGAAAGTAACATTTCTGTGACGCACCCTTCCTTTCTGTGGCGCATCTAGCCGGTGCGCCACAGAAAGCCATATTTCTGTGGCGCATTTAGTTTTGGTGCGCCACAGAATTCCAAATTTCTGTGGCGCATGCAAAACAATGCGCCACAGAAATTATTTCTGTGGCGCATGCCTATTCCGTGCGCCACAAAATGCTATTCTATAGAAAGGCAGTTTCCTGGTAGTGGTAATCAAACAAAGACATATACATATATTTCAATAGTGAATTATTATTGTGTTTGAGATATATAGGTTTAGTGTTAACTTAAATTTTTACAATAGAAAGTGCATTGTGTGGTTTTGCAGGGAGAAATGCTGAAGCAGTGGTTACACCGGCTCTCTGCCTAAATTTCGACTCGGCGAATTATGAATACTATAATATATATTCGTGGACTGTTTGGGTGTACATACAGCAAGAGCATAACAAATTTCTCTACAAGTAAATCAGAACAAGTCGTCCAACTTAATAGTTAAACATGCAATTTATAACAAGAAGATTTGCTAAGAGGCAAGCCAAAGTTGAACATCACTTCTTGTCATAGTGAGCGTGTGGCCATGATCCGTCTATTACGCAAAGGTGACGACGGATGTGAGAAGAAACTAACTCACACCTATCAGCTACTTAAGGCTTGAAGCACACTGAAATTGCAGTTTGCTATTAGAAGGGCAGGGCTTGCGTCATGCGTGTCAAATTTTCATAATGGATGGATGGTCAAATGGAACCAAAACCATGGGAGTTCTGCCTGAGATCTGACACATTGATCATGAAGGAGCTCGATTCCTCTTTAATGACTGACAAACAGCTGAGGCCAGTTGGCATGGAGGAAGTGGATATCTGAACATCATCGAACACTGCCTTCCACTACGCAGAAGACAGAGAGATGGGGGCACATGTCTTAAGAGAACAAAAGGTTTCTCTAATTGAAAAACTTGAAACAAAAAGGTGCGATTTGGAGGAATCTGAAAGGATTGGCGTCTCAAGATCAATGGTAAGGAAACAAGATGAGAAGAAGAGAGCACAAATGAAGATATGTGTGTGCGTGTGAAGAAGAACAGTAGAGCTATGTATGTCGAGAGAAAACAATATCATAAATATTCAACTCCTGCAGGTGAGAATGTCACAGCTAGCTGGCCAGGTTAAGATCCCAAAGGGACAGTGAATACATTGAGAGATACATGCTTCTATATGTTCTATACAGGAAAATATACTGGTAAGATAAATCTGCAGGCAACGATTCCAAGGTGGGTCTAAGGTACAGATGTAGGTGGAGGTCGGTCCTGGAACCTCCTCAGAATTTCCCATCACTTCCCAGCTTAAAAATCATGATAGCATTATTCTACAGCTAGCATGAACCTGAAACAGCCTTTTTACCTTTTTCAAGGTTCGACTACATCACCTTATGAAGTTTTCGGTTTACCAAAAGTATATTTGTTTTAGTGAGTAGTGACTGAGACTCGCACGGGTGTGTCGTATTAGCACAAAAGAATATAAATATATGGAAACATAGTTTGCAGTAAACATACGTACATAGTTTCGAGGTAGGAGCCGTTGGTAGTCCTCCAGGCCAGCAAGTTTGCAGTAATCAGGGTGGAAAAACCAATCAAATTTGGCATCTTCTTCATACGACTTGAAAAATCTCTGCCCCTCCATACGGCTAGGACGACTAGGACGACTAGGGGGGTACTCCTCTTCCAATTTCTCATAGCAAAGCTTACCCTCAGATACTTGTTGTGACGCCTACAGACAATGAGATCAGTAATGAGATTTAATTCACAACCAAAGTGCAAACAATATTACTACAATGTAATGGCACGGGATGATGACCAAACCTGGCAATACTTGATGCGATACAACGCAAGGCGAGTGTTAAGCTCCTCAAGCTGAACATCATCCAGTTGAGTGGAAGTGTCAACAGCGGTCGTCTGGCGAGGCAACTGTTCAAGGTAAACCGAGTACTCCTCATAGCTGATATCTTCTCCCAGGCACAATTCGTTGAGCCTTTTGATTTCATTCTTGGCTTCTTCTAGCTCAGGTGTTGGCTGGATGACGGGCCGGGGTGGAGGTGAGTTGATGGCCTGGGTGCGACCTGACCGAGGACCGTCGACCTGGATTAAGGGCTTGTATCCAGCAGGTGCAGGACGACGTGCCGGAAGGGGAGCTGACACGGGACCATCGACGTGTCGGCGACGAGGCCTTGGTCCATGTCCGGAAGGACGCGAGAGAACGCCAGGATCGTCGACGCGAGTTGATGGCTGGGGTCGACGTGGGCGACAGAAATCGATGGCCTGAAGGGGAATGCGACCTAACCCGACGGTATTGTCCATGGCTTGGGGTGGAGGACACGAGTCGGTGGCCGGATCTCCGACGCGCCGGGGTGAAGGACGCGAGTCGACGGCCGGAACGCCAGGACCTGGCCTGGGACGGTCGACCCGGACCTTGGGTCGAATTGGTGAAGGACGCGAGTCGACGGGCGGAACGCCAGGACCTGACCTAGGATCGTCGACCCGGACTTTGGGTCGAATTGGTGAAGGACGCGAGTCGACGGCCGGAACGCCAGGACCTGAGCTGGGACGGTCGACCCGGACCTTGGGTCGAATTGGTGAAGGACGCAAGTCGACGGCCGGAATGGTTCAGATTTTAAAAAATCATTTTAAAAAATGGTTCAGATTTTGCATTAGAAAATGGTTCCAATTTTTGAAATGGTTCCAAATTTGAAAACGGTTCAATTTTTGAAATGGTTCCAAATTTGAAACGGTTCATTTTTAAATTAAAAAATCAGAACCATTTTTTTCGGTTCAAAACTATTTTAAAAAAGAACCATTTTTTCGGTTCAGAACCATTTTCAAAAAGGAACCATTTTTTTCATTCGGAACCATTTTCAAAAATCGGAACCATTTTCGGTTCGGAACCATTTTCAAAAAGGAACCATTTTCGAAAAATCGAAACCATTTTAAAAAATGAACCATTTTTTCACTCGGGACCATTTTCAAAAATCGGAACCATTTTCAAAAATGAACAATTTCGAAAAAATCAGAACCATTTTCAAAAAGGAACAATTTTTCATTCGGAACCATTTTCAAAAATCGGAACCTTTTTTAGGTTCAGAACCATTTTAAAAAAGGAACCATTTTTTCGGTTCGGACCCATTTTCAAAAAGGAACCATTTTTTTCATTCGGAACCATTTTAAAAAAGGAACCATTTTTTCGGTTCGGAACCATTTTTCGGTTCGGAACCATTTTCGAAAAGTCGGAACCATTTTCAAAGAGGAACCATTTTTTTTTTATTCGGAACAATTTTAAAAAAATCGGAACCATTTTTTCGGTTCGGAACCATTTTCAAAAAAGGTTAAGAGGAGCGTTAAGATTTTGAAAATGGTTCCAAATTTGAAAATGATTCAGAAAAAATAGAAACAAAAAATGGTTCAGATTTTGAAAATATGTAAAACGAATATTTTTCAAATAAAGGAAAAGAAAACTAAAATAAATAATAAAACAGAAAAAGGAAACAAAAAAGAAAGAATAAAAAGGAAAACAAAAAAAGAAACAGAAGCAGAAAAGAAAAGAAAAAGGAAAAACGAATACAGAAAAGGAAACTATAGAATGATAAAAAAAGGCTGTTGAACACGAACTCAGGCGTAGCCCAGTGGTTGTGCACTGTGTTCGCGGCGTTGGAGATACGAGTTCGAATCCCTCCGCTGCAAATGCCAACATATTTTGTTATATTTTCTCTGTAAAGAAAAACGACTGGGCCGGCCCGCTAAGAAATTGTACGCGTGCGAGTCCGAGTTAAAACTCGCAACGGGCGATATATAGGGTTTGCGATTCCGAGCACCGAGACCTGAAAGAACTGGTCATGGGCCGAGCCAACGCTGTGTCCGCATCGCCGGCCTAACTGCGGGGAGCCCAAGTCTCCGACCTACAGGGGCCCACGACTGTCTTATTCTTCCTAGCCGATTCCTTCCACCTTCGTCAATCTCCACCGCCAGCACTACTCCCGCTATTGATTGTGTTGCGTGTACGATAAATTAAAATTTTCGAGTACAAGTTTTGTATCCATACTATTGAAGATATTATGCACCCTATAATGTTATATCTAAAAAAACTTACAAACACCTTTGCAGAAGATCTTATGTTTGTCCAAGTAGATGTGGGTGAAGTCTGATAAAAAATCTCACGTCCACGCCTTGTTCCGTCGTCGAGGAATTATTTGTGCAACCCGCTCTAGCAGTACCACACATACACCGCGTCAACCCTTCAGCGCTCCGCCTGTCTGGGTCACTTGCGTCGACAAAGAGAGACAACCTATCGACATAGTATAGGTGGTTAATCAACTAGATTAGATCTATATGAGATTACAGAATGTGTAATTCTCACACATGAGATCTAGTTAGAGAGAAAAACTCGTAGACAATTGTGTGTTCCAATCCATAAGGGTTGAGGGTTTATATAGTAGTCCAAGGAGTAGGGAGATTTGGGGAGGAGGAAAAGCCTCACCCAAGTGGTGCGTCGGCCTAGGAGCTCCTCCCAAACCCGCCCCATGTGGGGTTCAGCCGAAGGGGGAGCCCCCCACTCGGATTGGCCCCACCCGCCCCATGTGGGGTGCGGTTGACTTCTGGGCCCCATGGGCCCACTTGGCAGCCCCCTATGGTGGACTTCGATTACTTCTTTTTATTTTATACTTTTGAATATTTAATTAATAAATCAATATTAATTAATTATTATAGTTTAATTAACTCTCAATTGAATATTTATTTTTACAGAATATTAGTGGAACTAATTACTTATCATATAAATCTATTTATATGATCCGGGACACCCAGTGTCCGCTAATTATTCCCCTCTTATCTATACACTCGGATAAATCCGACAGTAATAGAAACTATTCCTATTATCCCGAGACAATCAAATGTTTGCCTTCTCTTTTTCTATATCCTCACTGAAACAATTTAATGTTACATCGGAGCTACTCAAACACTATCTCATAACCACTTATCACAATAACTTTATTCTCTCAATAAAAGATTGACTCGCAGGTTAAGTGTGTGACCCAAACAGTAATACATAGACATATCCAGGAGCTTACCAGACAATAACCAACATTGGGATCTAGACGTCTGTACTCGCTCCTGTGTATTCACGGTTGAATGACGGAACCTTTTGTGTTTCTCACTACGCAAATTCCCTTACGTACACGATACCAATGATATCACGAGGTTGAAACAATGTGCTCTAATATGACAAAGACCATTTGATAATAACTGTCAATTGTACTCTACTTTTTTTACAGATCATTGTTCCATTTTGAGTTCTTCCTAAAGATGTACAGTTGCGAATGAGAAAGGGTTCAAGCGTAAAACAATGATCTAACAAATAAAGGAGGTTCTACACCTTGTATATTGCAGCATGTACTTGACCAGTTGACCTTGCATTATACAAAACAATTATGACATGATCAACTTTAACTACACTACGAATCTAGAATAGATCTAGCTAAGCACTGATGGATGTGTTTTCAGGAGCTACCCTACTACTATTCCTAAGTACATTTGCTCGGAAATCCAAGCATATGCTAAGGAAGCTCAGCTTCTATTTCTTATCTGCACAGGAGTATTGTTCATTCAGAGGTAATACAGAAAGATTTACTTAGCCTTCAAGAACAAGAAAATAAACAAGAAAGTATTCCCTCCGTGCAAGTAAAACGGATGTATCATGCACTGAAATAGCGTCCAGATACATCCGTTTCAGCAACACTTATTTCCGCACGGAGGGAGCACTTGTTAATAGAACATGCTCCTGTAAGAAAATCATTTTGAAGACATACCAGTAGAAGCATCTTTAAAAACACAAATGACACGGAAGTCAACCAAGTCAAGTGGATTTGCACTGAATATTACTACCTCTGTTCCCCAATGTAAGTCTTTTTAGCAAGCTAAACTAGTACAACATACCGAACATAGAAAGGCCTAAAGACTAAGCATGCCAAAATCTAGAAAACACATTTCACCTGAATTTACACTTTACACCTCAATAGCTATTTCTAATTGATGGAGTATAATGGTGGCGTCAAAAGGAAACATAATTATTGCAAATTCGCAGTATACATGAGGCAGTGCAAAAAAAAAAAAGTGAAGGTATATAATCTATGATACATAGTTATAACTATATAAATCTACTTACCATGAAGTGTCAAGTTTGTTGCTACAAAGTGTCAGGTTAAGAATACGTTGTTAGAAGTAATCTTGTCATATCTATGCATGAAGTTTCTAGCTTAGTCATCAAGTATCTAGGGTATGTAGGAGTCCTAGTAGAAGTAAAAGTCTGAAGGTTTCTTGTTCAAGTCAGAGTTTTGTAGCAGTTTCTAGATGCCACAGGCTGGTGAACAGTAACCGACCTAGACAGCCTATATAAGGATGTACCCCTTTGTATGAGAGAAAAGATTAGAAGCTAGTAAACTAAGATGGGAATCTTGTGTGATATGAGAAGATACATAATGCTTCATATGTTCCTGGTGTGACTGTAAGAGAGTGAGCTGGGTGTGTGTGTGAAGCACAACCTTATTAGAAGGGAGCTAAGTGATTTACCTCCAACATATGTATGCTTGTATTTTTCTTTCCTTGCCAATTAGAAGTATTGATGTTCACGTAATGAGACATCTCTAATACTAAGCACTTATGAAACTGCAAATTTAAATGCACGTCATTCAGTGGTAGGTTACACTTTCAGCATTGTACTCCCTCCGTTCCAAATTAATTGACACACATTTTTCTACACATGGATGTATCTAGACACAAAACAAGTGTAGATACATCCATGTTTGGAAAAATCCAAGTCAATTAAATTGGAACGGAGGGAGTATATCATTACATACCAAACATTTTCTCTCAATATTGTTAAACTCTCTCTTAGGTCTTTGTTTTTTAGGTAAATTAAAGATTGTTCGGTGTATTTCCTATTTACCCCAGCATTTGTCGATTCTACCCCTCTAGCGATTGGAAGGATCATTAATCAGCCCATGGTAATGACTTCCCTAATCAAAAATGTAACCATTGGCCTTTTCCTCCCAAATTATCCTGAAATCAGTGCCTTGGTCACTGCACACGAAAAAATACACGTAATAAAAGGGAACAGATGGAGTAGAACCAAAAATTTCACAAACAAGTTGGTAAAAATTCAAATGTTTGACCACATTTGAACACTTGATTGCTACAAAAGCACCCAAGACCATTTAATATCCAGTTAAAAATGGAGCAAGTCGTCCAAGGAAACATAACTACGACACTAGTGTACTTGTTCTTCGTTGAATCATATATTCATTGTTGGGAAGGGAACATCAAATTTAGTGGCATAATATACATGAATTATGTATAAAATCATGTACGCAAATTACAGCCCAAAGCAATTTCTGGAACCTCGCAACTAGGAAAAAATGTTATGCAAACTATAATCCACTACTTGCAAAATAAAAACATGGTACATCACTGATTTGACAGAACTCTAATCCTCCCCCTTTTCTAGTTATTATCCTTGAGATATCCACGGTTATCATTAAAAAATTCATAATCAGACAATAAACCACACGAGTTAAGTTTCTAATCTCAGCGCTCACGCAATGACAAACATGCTGGAGCATCACATGACTATCCAAAGGCATGCAATCCCTAGAAAGAGGTAAAACAGTAACACCCATCTAATGCAGGATCAAAACGGGATCTGCCAGACTGCCACATTGCAGCACAAATTTGAAATTTCCACATTCAAGCACACCGAGTCATCGACTAACAGAGATCGTCTAAAGGTGATGCAAAAGCAGCAAAATCCTTTTTTTTTTGAGAACACAGTACAACACAGACGCTCACAAATACGCACATACACTCACCCCTATGAACGCACGCACGCACACCCTACCCCTATGAGCACCTCTGAAGGACTGAGCCGGCAGATCTTGAGGTTGACGAAGTCACCACAGGCGCCTCGCTGTTGACGGGCACGTCACCTACCACTGAAAGAATAGCGCCGGATAATCCTGGAATAAATCCAGGTAAATGCAAACGCCCATGCCAAGTCTAGGACTTGAACCTGGGTGTTCTAGTATCATTTCCAGTCCCCGAAACAAAATAATAAACATCTAGCGTAACTTGTACCAGCCCCAGCGCCTAGATAAAGCAAGGAGATCATATTTTTACGCTAGGAGGAGCTAACTGAATTTTTAACACGGGAGAAAACACAATTTACACCAAGCTGCAGACAATTCATAACGAAAAGCTCATGAAGAAATTAGAGGATGAGAACAGATGTTTCACCTGTAATGGGGTAGACGCCAAAGCAATGGATGTGGGCGAATCGGGAACGTGACAAGCTCGGTAAGGGCTAGAGACTTGAGCTGGATTTGTCGGATGGGATCGATCGCGGTACCTGCAGAGAGAAGAGAGAGATCAGAGGGGAGGGCTGGAAGGCCTTCGGGAGAGAAGGTCACCGGGAAGGAGTACGGCGGGTCAGGAGGCCGCCGGCACCGGAGGAAGAGGGTGGGGGCGGAGTACCTGCCCCAACGCCGCTGTTAGGTCGCGGGCGTGCGTGCGTGGCCTGTAGTGGGGGCGGGCGGAGCCGGAGTACCTGCGCTACCGCTGCTGTAAGGTCGCCCGCGTGCGTTGCCTCTTGAGCGGGGTAAGAGTGTGGACGGCGGGAGCGATGGACGGGGAGGGTGCTCCTGATATATGCACCTGCAGAGAGAAGAGAGAGATGTGAGGGGAGGGCTGGAGTGCCTCCGCGAGAAAGGATCACGGGAGGGAGGACGGCTGGGCGGGAGACCGCCGGCGCCGTGCCAACTTGGAGGGAGAGGGTGGGGGTGGGGCGGAGTACCTGCGCCGCCGCCGCTGCTGTTAGGATGACTCTAACGGGGCGACGCAAACGGATGCGTGTTTGGTCCGCGTTTTGTCCGTTTGGGTCGGGGAACGGACGCGCGTTCGGCCCATGTCCGCCCCTTTCTGGCCAGTGCCCCAACGGGACGACGCATCGAGTCCGCACGCATGTTTTTTTAGTTAAACAGGCCATATATGGGCCATTTTCATTCATATATAGGGGGTGGGCCGACGCATCGAGTCCGCCCGGCCAGGGTTTTTGATCATTTTGATCAATCCATACAAAACAAGTATATAGGAAACAAAATAAATTATACAATCCAAATAATACAATCCAAATGGTTCATCACATAGTTATTACAATCTAAATAATTCAGCAAATAATACAAATTGTTTCACAAATAACAAATTGTTTCATGCATAGTCTTACAAACCAAATAAAAATAAGACCAATAGTTCATCATATGGAACTACTGGTTACCGTAGTGCTGCCAGACATGCTCCACCAAATCATTTTGGAGCTGGTTATGAGACACCTTCTCACGAATGTCACGGTGGAAGTCGAGGAACTGATCAAATGTGGACGGTCCCTGGGGCTCAACCAACTGACCCGGAAACTGCCAAGACTGATCATGCATACCCTCGTCGCGTTCGTCCTCCATGATCATGTTGTGCATGATCACACAAGCTGTCATCACCTCCCAGAGTTGGTCCTTGTCCCATGTCATAGCGGGGTGGCGAACAATAGCCCACCGTAACTGGAGGGCACCGAATGCACGCTCCACATCCTTTCTAGCACTCTCTTGTTCCTTGGCGAACCTCTTCTTCTTCTCATTATTAGGATTGGAGATGGTCTTCACAAAAGTAGTCCATGTAGGATAAATCCCATCAGCAAGATAATAAGTCTTGTCATACTCGTGACCATTGATCTCATAGGTCACCTGGGGTGCGAGGCCATTGTCGAGCATGTTAAACACCGGAGACCGGTGCAGCACATTGATGTCATTGTGCAAGCCGGCCATGCCAAAAAACGAGTGTCAAATCCACAAATCTTGTGATGCCACGGCCTCAAGCACGACCGTGCATGCCCCAACATGGCCCTTGTACTGCCCCTGCCAAGCAAATGAGCAGTTCCTCCACTCCCAGTGCATACAATCTATGCTGCCAAGCATCCCAGGGAACCCTCTGGCCTCGTTGATGGCCAAGAGTCGGGTCATGTCGGCAGCATTGGGCTCCCTCAAGTACTCGGGGCCGAACACCTGCACCACGGCCTTGCAAAACTTGTACATTGCTTCTAGGCATGTGGACTCGCTCATCCGCACGTACTCGTCCACAAGATCACCGGCAATTCCATATGCAAGCATGCGAACGGCGGCGGTGCACTTCTGGTATGATGAAAAACCGAGGGCACCACATGCATCTGGCTTGCATATGAAATAGTCATCAAAATGCATCACCCCCAACCGGATACGGTTGAACAAAGATCTTCTCATCCGGAAACGGCGCCGGAAAATCTTGGGAGGATACGTGGGTCTATGGGGACGAAAGTAGTCCCCCCAGAGATGGAGTTGGCCAGCTCTCCGGTTCCGGTCCAATGCAGGAGAACGGCCCGGCAACGAGCCTCGGAACACCGGCCGCATCCTCTCAATGTACTCATTGACGATGAGGGTGGCAACCAGGCCGTCACTCTCATCGTCCGAGGAATCATCCGATGATGGCGCGCACAGGATGTAGTTCTTGTAGTACCATTCATCGGAGCTATCCATGGCCGAGTTCGTACCTGCGTTGGTGCCGGGGCGGCGTTGGTGTCGCGGAAGGTTCACCGGCCGTGGTGGGGAGGAAGCAGCTCCGGTGACCGTCGGGGAAGAAGAGCAGCAGACGGCGTCCCCTGAATGGCCTGCAGTGCCAAATCGAGGGAGCGATGGCGGGGTGGCGGCGGGAGGGGCGAGAGAGGCGGAGGAGATTGGGGTGGGGAATGGTATGACGTGCGGGCCAGGGGCGGACTAGGGCAGGACACGCTAGCGCTCCGCTCGTGTCCGCGCCCGACGCATCGGTGGCCCAAATTTGGGCCAAGAATGGGTCGCGGCGGACAAAAAAACGGACCGCGGTCCGTTTGCGTCGCCCCGTTGGGCCGTGTTTTTGGCCCCCGCGGACAGGAACGGAGGCGCGCGGACTCGATGCGTCGCCCCGTTGGAGTCATCCTTAGGTCGCGCGCTGGCTTGTGGAGCGTGGTCAGACGAGAGAATGTCTCGGCGATGTCGATGGGTTGATGTAAAAGAAGCCTCCTATCCAGTCGGGGATTGCGCGACCCTGCCCCTCCGCTTCCTTCAATCGACACGTGTCGAGGGGAAACGCTCCTCCTAGTCCTCTCCCGAACAATCCCCTCCAATTTCGTTCTCTCTATCGCCTCTGACCAATCGAGGGACGCCACCGTAGCCTTTATTTTACGTACTTCAAAATTTTCAATTCTAAACTTACAAAAAAATTCACAAAACATGATAGTCAATACTATGCACTACAAGTGTATAGTATTTTGATGCAAAATACTTTGTATTCTAGACTTCTAGTCTCAGCAAAATAATAAACTTCCAGATCTTACATGTGAAAAGTACAACTTTTATTTTGCCGAGAAATTGTTGGAAACCAGCCATGTAAATGGGTCATGAGAATTTCAGAATTTAGTTGGGATATGAAAAAAACCCAAAAATTTCAACATAAATTAGAACAATACAGATCGTTAATTGATGCAACCACATGTTGCATCTCACAATAATCGGAAAACAAGTCATAATGAAAGTTGTTTGGCTGCATCAAGTGAAGATTTTTTTAGAAGAAATATAAAATTCTCTAGGGTACCTTGTAATTAAAACATAAGAATTGAAAAACATAGAATGATAGATGGAAAATCAGATTTTTTTTGTTGTAGCACGTTAATGCATGTACATGAGTAACTCAGTATTGTTTTTAGGAATTGTATGCAACCGTTGTCACGACTCACGACGAGTAAAAGGGAAAATTCCAACGAGTGTAACCTCCTCATATGAAACTTATGGATTGGAGCTTATGAAAGCGGTCCATATTTATTCGTTTCAAATGGCATTTGCAAAGAAACCGGCTACATAGCCGCAAAACAAAATTTCTGTCATACTTTCCCTTTTCAAAAAAAAAAAACTTGTACCACATGCTGCAAAATTTATGTCTCACAAAAGTATCTCAAAATATATTTATGAAAAAAAGTATCTCAAAGTACACGATACCCGCTTTCGAAGTACTTCCGCGTATATCCCGATTTACGCCTTCCTGGTTCCGGCGCGTCCGCCGCCCAACTGCCCCTCATTCCGCCACTGCGGCAAGCCGAAGCCGGCAACCACCACTGCCCACAGCCACCCTCTCTGCCGTCATGGCGAGGCCTCAGCGCCACACCCCAAGCAGGCCCTCCGCCGCGCACTCTCGTCGACTCCCGAAACATGCGCTCCTGCGAGCCGCTGCGGCGTTCTTTCTCGCCACCCTCGTCGCGCTGCTCTTGGCCGTGCTGCACCGTGCCGCCCTCTCGCGGCACTCGCTGGAGCACTCCTGGGGGTGGGACGCGCTGCCCTCGGTCGCCGCACACGAGGAGTTCGGCGCCCAAGGCGAGGATCTGGTCAGTCCGCCTCCTCCGTCTTCGTACTGTTGGTCATTTCGTTCTCATTTGTAGTGTTTAGTGCGACAGTTCTGGTACCCATTGTTAAATCATGAAAGAATTATGAATAATTCCGGTAGTGCGGCATTGGTTGCGTGATTCAGGGATCAAAATTATGTGCGTGAATTTGGGTATCCTGTGTCTTGTGATGTAGTCCAAATCTGTTGTTATTGCATAATGAAATGCCTTGTGGGATCCTTTGAGTGCTTACCGAGTTATGGTCCACGCTTGTGCCATAGGCGTTCTGTCTTTGAGCATTTACGTACCTTGGGATGAAGCAATGCTGTCCATCTGGACTTCTAGGTGATATAAACACTAGGAAGAAAAAATAGAGTGATGGTCATGGTGTAGGCTTTTGCTTTGTTTTTCAGGGAACTGTTTTCTGAAAGGATCACAGAACGTACCTGTGATTAGTTGTTACTGTACTGTCTGTTATTTCCGGAGTCACCTTCACTGAATGCTGAATTATTGTCTATCTATCCTCACTCAAGATGACATTAACTATACTAGGAAACTTGCCCGTGCGTTGCAACGGGAAATGAGAAATGTATGTAATGTTTGTTCCCGACACGGTTGCACCAGAGGTGACGAACACCGACCATGGGGAACCTGATATTGCGCGACATCGTCGGCACAATGACAACGAGCTCATCCTCCGCTGCCAGCTGCTGCCTCCATCTCCCATGAGTTGATGAAGCGGATGTGGCCCTTGCCGCGTTTGTGCTCTTGTGGTCGCGTAGTCGTCTGTTCTGACGGTCCGACCTCATAGTGCCGTTATTGGACATCGTGTGTGATTGAGGCCCTGGTTGCGGCAGTTAACGAGGAGCGATCATCGAACGACCCGTTGACATAACGGAAATAGAAGATTACAATGAGCTTAGTTTGATCGCACTATACAATCACCAAATTGAAGATTTATTTACATACCAGGTAGCCACCTTCATAAAACAAAAAAGATTTGTTGGTCATGAAGTCCCATGCCTGAACAAGTATTGGTCTTACATACCGTACAAAAAAAGTATTGGTCTTACATGAATCGTCAGATGCGGGCACACACAAGTACACAACTGATCAATTCATTCGCGTTGTTCAACATCAGATCCATGAACACAGAGATTAATCACGTTTTTTGTGCACCAGAACCATCCAGCATCCACACAAACACAACACGCTAGCACTGATTCACAATTTGGGATCCATCCCCACACACACCACGCATCAGATCTATCCCCACACAATTTGGGACAATTAGGCCACCACGCGGGGAGGCTGACAGGCAGTGTGCCGGTGTCGCTGCAGCACCCGGGGCCATGCTGTGCCACCGACAGCCGCCGTGTCCTCGAGGCACCGGCTCGGTGATTCTCACGACGCGGGCTGGTTCTCCTTGGGAACTACGGATCCACCAGTTCCCTCGTCCAGCAGAACGTGTACTCATCGAGCATCCTGCTCCTTGGCCCAGACGCTGCTCGGCTGGTTGTGGATGCGCGAGTCGCCGAGCGCCTGGTGCACGATCTGGTAGCCGTCCGGTGCAGTTCCTCGAACGCCGCCATGCAAGGGCCTGGGGTGCCGCCGCGCAGAGACCTCGTCCGCCGGCGAGGACGACTCAAGGGGAACAGGGTGTATGGATGGTATCGGGTGGTCTTCGGTGGAGAGCGCCCTCTCGCTCAGCAGGGAGGAGGTTGGCTGGGTGGGGTGGAGAAAGACCCGCTGCAAGAGGTCATGGTGACCAGCGCCATGTGAGGCGCGGGAACGGATCCCCTACCTTGTCCAAGCCTCCCCCTTGCACCAAAGCACCAGCATAATATTGGGAGGTCGCCGTCGAGCCCAAGCACAAGATTGGGAGGGCCGGAGGAGGACGGCAACGCCGGTCACCACGGAACGAAACCCAGGCTCGCTTAGGATCGGGGAAAATAGACCGTTTGTAGAGTTTCTAATTCTTTTAGACTGTTTTTTCCACTTGTCGGTGGCTGTGGGGTAATTTTGTATAACTTCAAGGGCAATTTAGATGACCTACCAAACTAAACGGCGGAAGCCTTAGTGCCTTTATTATTAGGTATAGATTGTAAAAAAAAAGGTGACATTAACTTATAGATAGCCTTTTGGAGTTTTGTTAAAGAACCTGGTAATATTTTCTCTTGTACAGGGATATTGTTTTCCTCCTTAACTATTTGGGATGTCGCTCTAATTGGGCATCCTGGAAAGTTCAGAAACAACACTACTGCATCTTACACATTGTATCAATTAGTATCTTTTGAGAATATTCAGATCTTTATTTCTACCAAGGATTCAGCTGGTACAACATCCTGAATACACCTAGAACACAACGGCGATAGACCGAACGAGCAGAAAGCTCAATTGATCTAGCCAGCATATGAGCTGCATCATTTGCGCTATGGCTAACATGAACAAACATACAGTAAATAAAAAGCTTCGATAAAGACTTATGTAATATCTGCTACAACTGCACTGCACCCATCCGAGACCTGTCCCGTTCCTTTGAGTTGAGTTTCAGAACCAGCGACAAGCAATCAGACTGGAGCACAACTTTGTGTCACCCATCCATCCTCAAGAGCGAGAGCAACACCGGACCACCCTTCAAGCGCTTCAGCCAATTCTGGCAAGGTTGCCCTGAAAGGACTGACAGCAAGCTGTCAGACACCATCCCATATGGTCCCAGGCACCATGCCCGCTGCGTAGTCGACGAGGAGGCGAAGACGGCACATCCACATTGAGACAGAGCAGGCCGGCAGGCGGCGCCATGGCTGTCAGCTGATGACATGAAATGCTTACTGTAATGGTGAATAGCATGTAGCTACTCACATAATACGACAGTCGAAAAATTTGAGAGAAGTAACATCAATGTCAAAATTTTATCAGTTGATGAGCAACCAGGGCCACCATAAGTTTTATTTAGCTTTTTTCATGCATTTTTTGTCACCTAATTTTTCAGAAGTTCCGTATTTTTTATGTTTAGCATACTGGGTTTTTTCATTTCCATTTCTGCTTAATTAGTTAACCTTTTCAGTTTACTCAATGATCTTCAATTAATATGCCATCCTTTCTAGGGCAGTGAGGATCTCAAACTTGATCGACTCTTGCAGAAAGCTTCAATGAGGGACAACACAGTTATATTGACTACACTTAATGCTGCATGGGCTTCTCCGGGCTCAGTGATAGACCTGTTTCTTGATAGTTTTCGCTCTGGTGTCAGAACAAGTTCACTCTTGAATCATCTAGTCATTATAGCATTTGATCGGGATGCATACAGACAATGTGTCAAGATCCACCACTATTGCTTTGCTCTTGGAACTGAAGGTGTGGATTTTTCTGAAGAGAAGAAGTTCTTGACTTCTGGGTATCTCGAGATGATGTGGAAAAGGCTAGATTTCTTGCGTCTGGTTCTTGAAAAAGGTTACAGCTTCATATTCTCGGTAAATCCTGTTAACACATTAACTCAGTCACTTTGACATTTTTTTACAGGGAAAGATTCAGCTTTGTTGCTAACCATGATTGAATTTGGCAAATTACTGTTTTTTTTTGCAGGTGGTCTGTCAGTTTTACTTCTCTAACTTTCATTTTCAATATGTTTCAGGATGCAGACATAATGTGGTTTCGCAATCCATTTCCTCACTTCTATCCTAATGGTGACCTTCAGATTGCTTGTGATCACTATGTTGGGAATGCAACAGACCTGAGAAACATCGCTAATGGAGGCTTCAATTATGTGAAATCAAATGAACGGACCATAGAGTTTTACAGTTTCTGGTATTCATCACGATTGAGATATCCTGGCTACCACGATCAGGATGTATTCAATGCTATCAAGCATGATCCATATGTTGCGGATATTGGGCTGGAAATCAAGTTTCTAAGTACGGCATACTTTGGTGGATTCTGTGAACCGAGCAGACATTTGAATAAGGTTTGCACTATGCATGCTAACTGTTGCATTGGTTTGCGGAGCAAGATTCATGATCTAAGAATTATGATGGAAGATTGGGGGAGCTATTTGTCATTGCCTCCAAGCTTGAAAAGACTGACGACATTGTCCTGGAGGGTGCCACAGAATTGCAGGTATTATGTCGAACAGTAACGCTGAGTTCAAGATTGTTTTAGCGAGAAATGTAATTAGGTGAAGTTTAGTTGGTCTGTATGTCTAGAACTGTTTTAGTCAGCATTTTTTTCGCAGTGTTTGCATCTAATTATTTTTATTGTGTTTTCAGCCTTTCTTCACTAAACCAGTAGGGCATGCTTGTGGACTACAAAAGAGAAAAGAGAACAGTGGAGCATGCTTAAGGTTATCTCCTTATTTTCTTCAAAGAATTAGCCGGGTCGAGCTACTAACTTCTTTTGTGTTTCCCTCCCTCTTCCAGCTTTAGTTTATTGTAAATGCCTTCTTCAGGTTTAGCATGCTAAGTATTATTTGATGTCGCATAAAATTGGATATGTGCTGACCTCTGTATAGATACAACGGAACTTCCTTGAATGAGCATGTTTATCTCTCAAAGATATAATGATCGCCTACTGCAATGAGAGACAGATCGAAGAACACATTTCCATGCATCGTCACCAGTTTATTTAGACAGAAAAGATGGATGTATGAACGGTTAATTGTTTCAACTTCTGGTGATTGAATATTATGCTCGAGTTTATATACTTCCAGGCGAGCCTCAAACGCAGTCCTGACCAAATGTTTCGTACAAATATTGAGTATTATAGCTCACTTGTACCAGTAGACAGCAGCTCATGTAAAAAAAAGTAGACAACAGCTGTAGAACATCACTATTTTTTCCCTGTTATCTGCTGATGTTGTACCCGGGCTTATTCCTCGTATTGGAAAAAAATGGATTTGCATATTTCTTATCGTATTTACATTCTGCATATAAGGGCGTGTTCGTTAAGTCGTCAAGTTCCGAGCTTCTTCAACTCTGAGTGCAGAGCCAGGCAGAACACTTTAAATCTGGGAAGCTGGCTAATATTTGTGTACAAAACGGGGAGCGGGTCTTTCGCAACTTCGTGGAACTGAAAATTGCGGAGGGGTTGATATTACGTCCATTTTGTCACGGCCAAGTGATATGGTTTCGCTCGTCCTGTTTTTCCTCTCTGCAAGATTAAAATTTAAAGATTCAGAAACTCAAGCTATAAGAACAGACTAGCCTGACGATACCCGGTTGATGTCTATTCTTTTAGGGAAACTCAAGATTAAAATTTAAAGGTTCAAACTTGTATTGATTTATCTGAGCGGAAGATCATTTTCTTTTAGGTAGCCGAACTTGTTTGGATCCTTGTCTGTTAGAGTATACATTCCTCTTGATGTCTATTCTTTCAGCATTGGGTTCAACGTTTTTTGACATGTTCAATATTCGCAATAAGGGATATTTTTCCTAGACCTGGACAGCTTATTTTAGATTGAAATGAAATTGTTGGAAAACTCTGCAATACTGGGCTTCCTGGCGCGGTCCACCAGGCCCGCGCGCATGCCCTCAGCCTTCCTGTATGGGCCGAACTAACAAGCGAGACCAGCTTGCCAGTCTCGCTGATCCATAAACCCCAGAACCCACGGTGTCCAACCCACCATCTCCCCCAACCTCGCCGCCCCCATCCCGCCTCGCCGCCGCCTCCCGCGCGCACCCTCCGACCATGGGAAAATCCTCGTCGGCGACGGCGTCCGGCACGAAGAAGCGGAAGTCCAAGTCCGGGGCCCTGACCCACGAGCAGGTGAAGGCGCTCGGGCACGAGCTCCTCTCCTCGCGCGCGCACCTCAACCACGCCCCCACCCTCCTCGCGCTCCTCTCCCCCTCCAAGCCGCTCGGCGTCGCCCTCGAGGCGCTCATCTCGCTCCAGTCCTTCTTCGAGCCCCTGCTCCCCTCCATCCCCTCCGCCGCCGCCGCTGCCGCTGCCGCGGAGGGTGGGAGCAGCGACCCCGAGCTCGTGTTCGGGGCGTGGCTGCGGCAACGCTTCGACGAGTTCGTCGCCGCGCTCGTCGAGCTCAGCGTGTCGCCAAACAGCGATGACACGATCAGGGTCAGTTGTGCGGTTTTTGCTGCTCCTGTTCGGCGGTGGTGAATTGGTGAATTTATTGTACGCTTTTGGTCGCGACAGGAAGTGGCGTTCGATGCGTTTATGGATTTCGTGAAGCTGGGGAAGGACGGGAGGTTCCACTCAGCAATTTATCACAAGTTTATCCACGCCGTGGTGAGTTCTCCTTCCTCCTGCTATGGCTTTGCATCTCAATGAGACTAGGAAATTTACTTTGGATTTCCCTACTAATCTGGGAATGTGCTTTGTGTGAGCACAAACTTCGTTTCCGTGCACCTGTTTAGTAACACGTTTCCTGCAGCCAGAAGTAGTGTTAGTGTCTGTTTTTTTCTAATGTGTTTCCGTTTATTTGCAGGTTCATGCTACTGATTCGATTGATCCATTGCTAGAGTTGCTCGAGTCCAAGTACTCCAAATATGCTGATGTTTGGTATGTGGTAGTTATTTCTGCTATATTTTATTATCAGATCATTGAAAAAAAATCCTGAGAATTTCAGTTGTGTAGAGCTGACGATATTGTTAATTTGGTTGATGGAATACTCTTGCAATGCACTCACTTTCCTGCAATTCCTCCTGCAGTTATTTTACTTATACTAGCTTAGACAAGATCACCAACAGTCTTGGCAGTCAAACCACCGGTAATGTCTCTGTCTCTCTCCTAGTTTGATTGGCTGTATCTGATTTACTTTACTTTTGTTCTAATCAGGCTCTGGGAAAGATGGCTTGCAGAATGGGGACGGCAGCTCTGAAGACAGGTACTTTGGTTTTTATGCAAAGTTATCTTAAATCGTGAACAGCGCATTATGCTTGTGAATGCAAGTTTGTGAACCAACTAGGGTGAAATGACCTTTACTTAGGGATTATTTTTTCACTGCAAGTTCTAAGCAGTGTGTTACTGTGCACCGTATATAATGATATATTGTACTCAGTTCTCAGTTGCTCACCCAGTACGAGCATGCTTGCTTCTAAAAAACAAGGGAAACCAGGAAAGACATGCTTGTAGTTGTAGTTTCTATGTACTGATTCTAGTACCACCACCTTGATTATAAACAACTGGCAGTGTTTTACAAACTTGGGGTGTGTTTACTAGTTGTTCATGGTTGCATTTCTGTGCTTTAGCTTGTAATGTTGTTTGTGACATGGTTTTCTAGCTTTTAGCCCTGCAAAATCATCTGCAGAATTGCAGCTGATGATCTGTGCCGCGAATATTAGATCATAATAGTTTTTTGGTTTATCATGTACCTATTTTTTATTTCTTATGCACCTATTGCAGGAGTGTTATTTGTATACGCAATATATACAATATATTGGTGCATATTCCTGCATTGGAATTTCAGAAGGAATCAAAGTTTGATATGTTGAGTACTGTTGGTGAGTATTTCCAGCTGATCCTGTAGGCCAACATTCCTCTGGTCTTCAATAGCATTTGTATTGCCTCTTATGTGTATTGCCCTTTTTTCATTGGGGGTGTGCTACTGTTCTTTGTGCATGCATCATGATGGGAATACTAGAATAGTGCATTCTGACCTTTTTTTTGGGTGCTTGTGAAGGCATTTCTTTAAAAGGAGAGAAGAACTCCTCTGAGGTACTTACAAATACACTTCATGGAATAAAATATTTTGGCAAGTTTCTAGCGACTTAGCTTTGGAAATTTGCAGGGCTCCTCAGCGACACATATAAATAAAAAGCTAAAAGTGAAGTTCACTAAAGCATGGCTAGCCTTTCTGAAGCTACCACTTCCGCTTGATGTATACAAGGAGGTAAATATGTTCTTGTTCTGGAAGCTATAAGCCTACAACAGCATTACGCAATCTTGCTTATTTTTTTATAATGTTTAAGCATCAACACGATAAGAATTTGTTAATTGGTTCTTGTTGAACTGTTTATGAATTGTTATATGCATTGGATCTGAATTTGGTTAACCGTTCCAAGCACAAATTGCTGGTGGTGATTTCCTGACTCTTTTTTTCTTCTAAAACAATGGACCTAGTTTTTTTGCAGTCTGACATGCAAGGGGGCTTTATTATGAATATATAATATAGGAACTGTATAGCCACTTGAGATGATAGAACTGTAGTTTACTGTTGGTATTCTCATTTAGGAATACTTGGTAATATTTTTCTGTAATACCTCCTTTCGCGAATACTTAAGTTGCTGGTAGTTTCCTACCTTGAGTGATAGTTTGAATTTGCAGGTCCTTCCGACTATTCATCAAAATGTAATTCCTTCAATGGCAAACCCAGCCATCTTGTGGTATGATTTTTATGTTTATCTTGTTCATGTTTGTACTTTGTTTGATATGACTGATAGAAATCTTACGACTTTACGTGTTTCTGTTGAAGTGATTTCTTAACTAGATCATATGACATCGGTGGTGTTATCAGTGTGATGGCCTTAAGTGGTCTTTTCATCCTCATGACACAACATAATCTGGAATATCCAAAATTCTATGAGAAGCTCTATGCATTACTGACTCCTGCTGTGTTCATGGCAAAACATCGGTCAGTGTTCTTGCAAGTAAGTATCTCCCAACGAATACGATTTGATATTATGGTTACCCTATGAATGTACTATTACCGGCTTTTACAACATGATGAATTCTTAGAACTGAAACTTGTTTGGAAGGGCTGTAAATTGTCCGAGCTATGGCAGAACTCTATCTCTCGTCTAGTAATAGGTCATCTACTTTGGCCATCACATACTCTTTACATGCTGCTTTGGCCATCATCAGATCCATCATCTAGTAATAGGTAATCTCCTTTGGCAGTAACTATTTCTCAGGTGGAATGCTGTGAAATGCACCATGTTAATATAATGATGTAACCAACTAGTATGTACCAGTATATGAAACATTAAACTTGGTAGTTAGTTAACCATGACGCCTATCCTTTATTCACCTTCAGGTTATTGTATCCACATAAACCAAGTAGGCTGTATGGTATGACTTCAGCATTCCTTCAACCCTCCTATTTTGTTGAGCCCTTGTCGTACTGATTTAGTACACGTCCATAACTGTAGGGCGTACCGAGTGCCAAAAGCTCCCACACATTGTGGGGTCTAGGGAAGGGAATTTCTAGGCAGCCTTTCCCTTGCTTTTCCCATAATTGTAGATAGGGAAATAGTAATAAATTTAATAAATAGAAATTTATTACAATTTTTTTTAGAAGAACCTGTTTTCTTAAAGTCTAGCTATTCTATCTGTTTACAAGAGGATGCACGGATGATAGCCAGTGGTTAGTACGCGTGCCTGTGAGGGTTCAAAACTTTGAATCTTGTGAGGTGGTATTATTAGTCTAATCAGTTGTTTCACGGATTGAAAAAACCTGTCTCTTGTTGCTTCCTCTTGAGAATATGCTGAGAGGGTTTCTTCATCCCTGCAATTTATTATTATTTTACTGTTATCTATTTATGACTTTATGTTTGACTTGTCTTCTTGCAGCTTCTTGACGCATGCCTGAAATCTTCATATGTTTCTGCACATCTTGCTGCTTCATTTGCCAAAAGATTGAGTAGACTCGCCCTTTCAGTACCACCAGCTGGAGCTCTTATCATCATTGCTTTAATTCATAATCTTCTGCGGAGGCACCCCTCAATTAATTTCTTGGTTCATTGGGTATGTTTCTTGCTATAACCTCTTAGTTTGCACATAGGAGCTCTTTATTGAACGCAGTGTGTATACATCTGTGTGGGCCAATGAACCACGTCTTGTTAACATGTTTTAATGCACACATTTTTATGCTGTCTTGTGCAAGAACCTTTATTTTCATGCTGTTCAATAGCTGGTAACAGTGCTTTGGAATCTCTTCCAGGAAGTTCCTGAGGATGATACCAATACCAGTGGAGAAGTTAGTCAGCCTAAGAAGGTTGGCGCTGATCCTTTTAACAATGAAGAGACAGACCCTACAAAGTCTGGTGCAATGCGTAAGTATCTACTCATATCAAACATACTTTGTCTTGTCACTTCTCCTTGCATTCCTCAATCTGTTCTGAGAGAAAAGAGGCAAACAGTTGTTATGGTCCTGCAAATTGGATATAGAAGTTTTAGTAGCGAAGGGCCTCGTGTAGGTGGATGGCTGGACTGTGTGGGTGCCGTTGTGCTCAAGTGGCAAAGGGAAAAAAAGGCGAAGGGCTCATTTGGAGCAAATAGAGGGGAATATCTTCATGTGGTTCTTGCTTGACTTGATGGATGACATCCTATGGGTTTATGTTGTGCTCAGTTAAAATTTATCCCGAGAAGTCCTAACCAAGTACATTTGGTGTTTTAAAAAAAATAAAGTTCTACCAGGGCATAACTTCATGTTTAAAAAGAGAAAGATGTAGCCTTTATGGCCTGCTCAGAGTGTGAATATAATTATTTTACCAATATTTCTACCGGACATCTTATCTCTTATCTGTAGAAAGGTTATTGTATGTTATCCAGGTTTTCATAAGGTTCTGTAACATTGATACGAATCCAAGGGATGAACTGATAACCTTAACATAAAACCAGTAAGAAACTTGAACCAGCACCTTCCTTAGTAACTGGTAGGCTTAAATGAACAGACCACTAAATGCTGCTGTTTGCTTGCTTCTGCAACTGCAGTGGACCGGACTAGTGGAAGTCCGCATCATGAAAAGTGGTGAGACCATGAGATTGGTTTCGTTTGCTTATTCTTCAAATTATAGCTTCAAACAACTTTTGAAATGAGTTACCGGAGGCCATTGCAAGTCAACATGTGGACACATAACACATGCTATTCTTTGTGTATAGTTCTTGTGAACGATCCCTTTGCACATTATGTATTCATCTTTGGTTATGCACCACAGGTAGTTCTTTGTGGGAAATAGACACCCTGCGCCATCACTACACACCTGCCGTTTCTAGGTAACATGAACACAGCTTAGTATATTTATTTACATGACGTCTCCTTTTTTTCTTGTTTAATTTTGTAGCTCATTTGATGTTATATTGTTGCCAGATTTGTCGCCTCACTTGAAAATGATCTCACTGTACGGGCCAAAACCACTGAGATGAAAATTACAGACTTTAGTTCTGGCTCCTATGCAACAGTTTTCCGAGACGAGGTATGTCTCACTACATTAACCTCCTGTTTTCTGCATATCTATGTACCAATAAATATTTTGTAGATGACGCAGGCCTTCCATGTCTTTCACTAGATTTTATCCTTGTGGTTTATGCATGTATGTGGCCCCGTTTACCTGGTACTTATTTTAGTCTGAACTTGTGTCCAGCAAAACCAGCTTGCCGTTGTCTGCTTGCTTAACTGTTTTGTAGATTGTTCAACACAAAGCTCATGTCGTATCCGCTGCCATTAGAGTCATTATTAGTCAATCACTAGGAATTTCGTAAAATTTACAAATCTTGATTTTTAATTGTAGGTGCGGCGGCGGATAAAACAAGTTCCACTTGCGTTCTACAGAACTACGCCAACATCTTTATTTGAAGGGTCAGATTTTCCGGGATGGACCTTCGAGTACAAACAAAATAGCACGGCGCAGGCTAGCGTAGAAGGAAATGAGAACCACACGGTCGAGACTAGTGACGCAGCGCCTGCTAAACGGGCACGGGTGTAGACCCAGTAGGGCCAGACAGGGTGTACCATTTTGCTGCAAGTGCTAGACTGTTGAAGAAGTGAGATCATGGGTTATCACCTGGTCCCACCTTCTATTTCTTTCTTAAACTCGTCGGGAAATCTGTCAGCTATTTTAACAGCATTCCAGTGTTGTAACATAATTATTGAGCCAAAAGTAGTGTGTAAAACTATGTGAAATATGCTTTGTTCTGACTACTGCGGTCCAAGATGTAATCTTGAATTTTGCCAAAAAATTATATAGAGTAAATGCTGCTTAAGCAACCGTGCAAATGATGGATAAGAAACATCTACTCGTTGTTTGTGGGTACATAGTGCCAACAGTATTCTCCTGAAGAGACTGACTGGATTACATCAGCTACGTTGATTAGCTTTTGAGGAAGGCAATCGGACCATATTACCATTGATAGTTGCTGTAAACATCTCACATCTGATATATTGACAGTAATATGGAGACACGTACATAAAAAAGAGCGTGTTTCTCACTGGATGAGTTATGCCATATGCGGGGATCTGGGCCACACATGGCTGGAAGTAAGGCGTACGAGATTTATCGGAGATGGTGTCAATGAAAATACTCACTTTGTCCAAAAATAAGTGTCTCAAGTTTGCTTAAAAGTGGAGGTATTTAGACATGAAACCATGTCTAAATACCTCCACTTTTGAGCAAACTTGAGACACTTATTTTTGGACGGAGGGAGAACTAAATATCTTCTTCATTTGATGTGACGTCTGGGCCTAACATCGTCCTTAGTGAGCTGTTTGTGGTGTATGTAGCAGGGTCCCTGAATGGGTTCTGTCGCTGCTGCTGACCTTTCCAGGTATGAGAGATGTGGATCGGGATAGCCAAACTATCTAGTCCATCCATGTGCTCTAGCAACATATCCTCAGGTACAAGCACTTCCCGCTGCACACATCTTGGTTATATCGTTGCACAGAGCCGCACTTCCTAACTAATCGTGTTTATTGCTCTTGATCATCTTTGGGGTGAACGATTTTTTGAATGGCGTGGGGCCGGTCCTTGCTGAGTTTGCCGACCTGGCAACGTTTTCAATATGTATGGTGTCACAAACTCACGTACTCATACGTGTACGAGCGGCGTGGATCGTAGGTGCATCCGAGTTCGTTCTTGTTTCAACTTCTGACCACATGTTTGACATGAGGACCTGAACATTTTCTGGAAAAGATTTTCGCATTTTATTGTTCTAGTTTTCTGAGGTCGGAGCATGCTGAGACTGTGACACCTAGGCACATGAAGAATCTGTAGGCTGTCTTACCAAGCCAGGCAGTCGTTACTCAGATGGACATGAATCGGTGAATGCACTTCACAAACAGGTGGTAGTGTCACATCCCGTGTGGCTTCAGAGGGGCACCCGAATAGTTCCTGTTCACAGGGGCTGCCGACGCTTCACGCCTCTCTCGTGTCCATCTGAGTAGAAGCAACTGCCGACTAAAGCTTCTTCAGACCCAAGGGTAAGAGGAATTCTGCCTGGATTCCCATAAAGAAAGAAAGAGCTTCAGGGGATCTGTTTGTCCTGCTTTTGGGTTCGCCCAATTGTTTTCTTCGAAAGAAGGTTTAATTCCATGTCAACTTCGTGGAAGATCTTCTCCCTCATGCTCAGCGAGAATCAGCGGTTGAGTTTATCTCAGCAGCTAGCTTTTGTTTCCTTTCTTATATCATTTCCGTTTGATAAGTATATCTTAAGATGAAGGGTTGCTTAATTTCTGAATCTTGTAAGGTAGCATTCGCTGATTTATGTTTTGGAGATGTCTTCCCAGCACTTAATGTCAATAGGTGTCATAGAACGACCTTGGACCGTTCCCCTCCTCCCGCACAGTAGAGAGAGGCGACTTTTGAGACCACCCACTGTTCCCACCTCGCCGCCGGCGATTCGCGTGATTCCCCACCCTCCGACCGCGGGAGGATGGGGAATCGCCGGATCCCGGCGTGTACATAGTGTAGGTAGCAGTAGGGCCCCAGCCGGCGTCGTCATGGAGGTGGTGGCGTGGCCGGTGTTGTGTTTGCAGGTGGTGCTCGTCCCCTTCGGCGGTGAAGCTCCATGGAGTTCCACGGCGGAGCGCCCCCTTCCTCGCGCTCGCGGTCCTCTGGGATCGCCGTGTGCGGGTCTTCCCCCTCTGGATCTTGAAGCGGCGGATCCAGTTGACAAGTTCGAAGCAGCTGGTGGTGATGCAAGGCGGTGCTGCCGATGGAGTAGGGTGGAGGCTCTCCGGGGTTCGAGGACCGACGACTTCCCGTCCGCAAGGGGACATCTTCCGATCCAAGGCTTGTGGGAAGATGCTGCGGCGGCGCGCCATCGGCACGTCCTGCTCCTCGCCGGCGACATCGAGATGCAGAAGGACCTGTTTGTATTTTTCATCTTTGTGGAGTTCCTTTCTGTTAACTTGCTGTAATCACCCGTTGTTTCCCGCAAAAAAAAATGTCAATAGGTGTCCATTAGGATTTATCCTCCCCTCGTTCCATAGGCTCTCACTTTGATTCCAGGCTATAATTGTTTATATATCTTTTCGTTTTTTTTTATTCATGATTCCAATAAAATTTTGAGTTATTGCTACTCAGCATATCAGCTTAACAAGCAGCATCATCAAGAAATTGTGTTCTCTTCTTCCAGCTTGTCCATTGTTTGAGGATGGACACCTAAGAACACCTCCTTGATCTTCTAGACTCACCATGAAGTTCCCGCTCCATTTTTGGGTCATTTTCTGTTGTCTATGCTCCTACGCACTCAGCAAGAATACCTATGCGAGACCCGATTCAGTGAGCATTGGAGCTCTTTTCACATTCAACTCCACAATAGGGAGAGTTGCCAAGGTTGCTATCGCTGCTGCTGTCAGTGACATTAACAATGATTCAAGCGTCCTTCAAGGCACGAAGCTGGTTGTCCAGATGAAAGATTCCAACTGCAGTGGCTTCGTTGGAATTGTGCAAGGTACTTCTTCCGTGTTTTCTTTCATCCTCCAAACCTCGCAGATTTATGTTATGATAACAATATCGTCTACATGCTATAATGCTGAATTTATTCTCTGCATTGGTTAGCCTTGCAATTTATGGAGAAAGATACAGTTGCAATCATCGGCCCTCAATCTTCTGTCCTCGCGCATGTTGTTTTTCATATTGCAAATGAACTCCAAGTGCCTATGTTGTCCTTTGCCGCAACTGATCCAACTTTTACACCACTCCAGTTTCCTTTCTTTGTGAGGACAACCCATAGTGATCATTTTCAAATGACTGCTGTTGCTGACTTAGTCAACTATTATGGGTGGAAGCAAGTGACAGCTATATATATTGATGATGATTATGGAAGAAACGGCATATCCTCTTTAGGTGATGAACTTGCCAAGAGGCGGTCCAAGATTTTGTATAAAGCCGCAGTTAAGCCAGGAGCAAAAAAGAGTGAAATGGCTAGTGTGCTGGTCAGAGTTGCAATGATGGAGTCTCGAGTACTCATTCTGCATGCAAATCCTGACTCCGGGCTTGCACTTCTCTTATTAGCACGCAATCTTGGCATGACAGCCAGTGGATATGTGTGGATTACAACAGATTGGCTCGGCTCGTTCCTCGATTCGTCACAACATCAACATATGGATTTAGTGAGTGCAATGCAGGGTGTTCTCACATTACGCCAGCACACAGAAAATACAAGAAGGAAGAGTGTGCTAGCTTCAAAATGGAGTGCGCTGGTGAAGAAGGATAATGTTGACAGCACGTTCTTGATTAATTCGTATGGCTTGTATGCTTATGATACTGTCTGGATGATTGCTCATGCGCTGGATGCGTTTTTCAGTAGCGGCGGTAACATTTCATTCTCTATCTACCCCAAACTACGTGAAATTGCGGGAGGAGGTTTGCAACTGGGAGCAATGACTGTTTTTGATGATGGAAGGCTGTTACTAGAAAGAATCCGCCAAATAAATTTCACTGGTGCAGCTGGCCCTGTAAAATTTGATTCAGATGGTAATCTTCTCTGGCCTGCGTACGACATTGTTAACATAGTAGGGTCAGGTTTGCGGACAATCGGTTACTGGTCCAACTATTCTGGCCTTTCAACTGTATCTCCTGAGACTCTGTACATGAAACCAGCAAACCGTGTTAGGGAAAATCAGAAACTCGGTTTCGTGATCTGGCCAGGTGAGACTATAACAAGGCCACGTGGATGGGTGTTTCCCAACAATGGAAATGAGCTAAGAATTGGAGTCCCCGATAGGGTAAGTTACCGTCAATTTGTGTCAGCTGACAATATATCAGAAACGGTGCGTGGTTTCTGTATCGATGTGTTTGTTGCTGCAATAAACTTGTTACCATATCCAGTTCCGTACAAGTTTATTCTGTTTGGGAATGGTCGTGAGAATCCAAGCTATACACAGCTTATCAATAACATTCTAACAAATGTAAGTTTGCTTTCTTAAATTTACATCATTTGTAGTTGACGTATTTATATAGGTGGAATACTAACAATCTTTTGTGACTAGGACTTTGATGCTGTGGTAGGTGATATTACTATTGTCACAAACCGAACAAGGGTTGTTGACTTCACTCAGCCGTATATTGAATCGGGGCTTGTGGTACTTACCTCTGTTAAGAAGCATAGCTCGAGTGGATGGGCCTTTTTGCAGCCATTCACAATCAGAATGTGGTGCGTCACAGGACTGTTCTTTCTTGTCATAGGAACGGTGGTTTGGCTGCTTGAGCACAGAATCAATGATGATTTCCGTGGACCCCAGTGAAACAGATCATTACTGTATTCTGGTAAGGATTCACATGTATACCAATTGGAGTCAATTATTGCTGATCTTCGTGCACATCCCAGTGCCATTCTAGATTTTGCCAAGCACACACTCTAGTGCATGTAGCTAGTGACTTCCGTGCTAGAATCATTGTCATTTTGACTCACATGTGTTACAGACGTGAGGCCGTGGATAAGACTTATTTCCCGCACACTTTAAAATGTTTTAGAAGCGATATTCAAACCTGAGTGTAGATGGGGCTTGCAACCATGTACTATGCACCTCATGAGAGTTCTTTTTTTGACAGATAATTTGGAATGTTAGATGGTCATAACGGCGGAATGAGCCAAATCATTTGCATGTCGGAAAATTTATTAGGAAAAGCTATTTCTGTACCCAGTCAGTATCAATGAGCAGTTTCGTGGACGTTATGCTAAAAATTATCATAATTTAGTTTCTTAAACGATACAAGGGTCTTGTTTGTTCGAGGTTATTTACGTGTTATATTCACTTCACGTTTGCAGGTTCAGTTTCTCAACTCTGTTCTTCGCCCACAGTGAGTAAAATGCATCTTGCACAGATTTATCCTATGGAATATTCCTACTCGAAGCTCATGGAGAAGCGATTGTGCTTTTATTTTTTACAGGAGAGGACACCAGAAGCACCCTGGGTCGCTTCGTGATCATCATATGGCTCTTCGTGGTTCTGATAATCCAGTCCAGCTACACTGCGAGCCTGACTTCCATACTCACCGTGCAGCAGCTGATATCTCCGATCACGGGGATCGATAGCTTGGTCGCCAGTGACGAGCCCATCGGGTTCCAGGTCGGCTCCTTCGCGGAAAATTACCTCCTGCAAGAGCTCGGTGTCTCAAAATCAAGGCTGAGAGCTCTCGGTTCCCCGGACGAGTATAAGCGAGCACTGGAGCTGGGCCCTGGCAACGGCGGCGTCACGGCCATCGTCGACGAGCGCCCCTACATTGAGCTCTTCCTGATTGAGCATTCCAAGTTTGCAGTCGTGGGCTCGGAGTTCACCAAAAGCGGCTGGGGATTCGTGAGTTTCCTTCACCAAAATATAGTTTTATAATGCATGAAACTATCATCCACAACCGAGCTTTGACATTCTCAGGCGTTCCCGAGGGACTCGCCGCTGGCGGTGGACCTGTCGACGGCCATCCTGGAGCTGTCGGAGAACGGCGACCTCCAGCGGATCCAGGAGAAGTGGCTGAACGATCGCATGACAGAGTCGCAGACGCCCGATCTGGACTCGGACCGGCTGCAGGTGTACAGCTTCTCGGGGCTGTTCCTCATCTGCGGGGTCGCGTGCGTGGCCACCCTCGCCATACACGCGGGCGTCCTCGTCCACAAGTACTGCGCCGCCTCGTCACAGCAGCCTGCGGCACTGTCGTCGTCCACCGACGGCAGCTCCCGCTCCAGCTCCAGCCGCAGCAGGCTCCGGGCGTTCATGTCCTTCGCCGACCATCGTGAAATCGACACCCGAAGGACGTCCAAGGAGAAGGCGGAGGCGCTAGCAGGAGGAGACTCCGTTGGCGGCGTCAGTGCGGCGACGAGTAGTACTAGCGTCAGCACTACCACGTCGCGCTAGACATGTTCACCCAGTTCGGCGGCGCTGTGCATGTTTTTTTGCTTCCAGATAATTAACTTCTGTCGTACATAATATAATGTACTCCCAACCAGGATAGGTCATAGTATTGATCATCTTGCCGGAGGCGATGCAAGGCACGGGGTAGTCGTCCTCAAGTAGCGCAGTATTCTCTCCTTGTGCTAGCTGCAGAATTGTAGAGATGTGTAAGCTGTAGTGCACATGGAGCAGCTTCGAGTACCAGTTCATCAGCAGTTGTGGATCTTTCGTCCTAGCATGGGTTCATTCCTTGTTGGGAGAAGATGATTTATTATACCGGTAAAGCTGTTCGGTCTATCCTATCCACGCGGTCGAATTCAGTTACGGCCTGTATGTACTACGAGTATGATGATTTATTGCTAGCTACTGTAATACTGGTCTGTGCAGTGGTGTACTGTTAGGTAGCTGGACGATGGACAGACAGTAGCAAATACAGTCATGAATCATCACTCCGCGATCGCCGTACTGTACGTGACTACGTGTACAACACGCGCAGGACACACATCCTCCTCACACTTTCTCGATTCAAAACCGACCGAAGACTACCAAGAGAAACTACTACAAGCTATTCTACAACAAGCTTTACCCGGCTCCAGTGAGGGAGGGGTGAGGACAGCGGCGTGCCTTCGGCTCGCCTCAGTGTTCTTAGTCGTCGCTAGCTAGTCTAGTGACCAATTTATAATTTTTATTACTTTTTGGTTCTTTTGTACTGTTGTGGATGATTATTAATAGATCAGTGAACTCTTCGCAAAAAAAGAGAAACCGTGACACAACGCAGCAAGCAAATCAAAGAAAAACTTATACTTGTGGATCTAAAGCGGTTAAGAATAACAAAGTTCTCTTGCCGGGTTGTTTCAGGAAGCGTTACATGACAACCTCACCTGTGTGGTCTTATCTCTTCGCATTATGTTTGACGATATTTGTTAGTATCCTTTTTATGGTGGATTAATTACGTTGTAAAATAATATTAATCTTGGGACCTTTTGATCCTTTAAATAAGGACCGATGTGTAACTAACTCACCTAGAGTAATACTCTTTCCGATTCATAATAAGTGTCGCAAACTACGACTCTTATTTTTGACGGAGTATATTTATTCGTTTCAATAATAGAATGTTACGCTATAACAACCGAGATCCAATGTCATTTCATTGGCCATTGCAACACTATAGTTTGCCGTATTTTTTCTATCAAGAATAGGTTTATGATATTTGTTAACCTACAATCAAGGAGGATAATGTTGTATTTAATCTCACTTATTGCGCCTGGATCGAGGCAGCGGACCATCCTTTTGGTTTCGTTCCTCGCTCCCCAGCAGCTGATATAGAAAGGGAAAAAAAGGCCTCCGTTGGGATCACCGTCTCGAACGATAACTCTCTCTCTTTAATGTGGCATTCGGGGAGACGAAGATCGATGACCACCGCTGGCCACCAGAAGGGCAGCACTGACGGTGCCCATGGGCCTCCTACAGGATTACGGTGCCTTGCAGCCTTGCTGCCTCTTCCTCGACTCTGCTTCACGCTAGCACTATGCGTGCACAAGATCATCCTTGATCTATGAATCTGTGATGGACACGTCCATCTCCGGCAAGGACCAAACCCCTCCACATTTATCTCATATAGGAGTTATAATCTACGATTAGGTCAATGTTTGTGTTGAATTAATCCTAAAGTTTATTGCGCGAACCATTACAATTTTACAGAGCTTATTTAATAAGTTCCGAAAGACTGTGCAATAAGAAAAGCAGAAGAGAAAAAGCATGATCACGACACAAGGAATACTGCATGTCTCCGTTACCACGTCGACGCTCATCCAACACCCACTGGTCACTGCCCAGCACTTGTTTCCCAGTTCACCCCCTTAGTTCAGTTTGTTCGTGGAGAGAGCAAGACTACGAAAGCTAGTCGGTATAAACATGTACTACTCCATGTTCTAACTATTTCACATGTTAATGCGAACTGAAATGAGTGAACAAATACATTAAAACGTGTCTAAAACTCTAAATACATTTAGATACATATGAATCTGGAAAAAAAATAAAACATTTAACATTTAGAAACGGATGGAGTAGATATGTAGAAATACGTTCTAATGCTACTACCACTAGTAGATGTATGTGCTACTGTTGTAGGTAGCTAGACGATGGGCACAGAAATAGCAAATACATTCATGAGCCATCACTCGCCAGTCGCATACTGTACTTCTACACCACGAGCTGCCTCATCCTTACACTTTCTACTTTTCTAGATCCAAAACTTACCGAAGAATTGGCCAAGGAGATCGGGGGACAATGGACGGAGCAAACAAAACCAAAGAAAAATTAACCTACACTTGTGGATCTAAATCGGGCTGAAGAATGACAAAATCCTCATGTCGGGTTGCTTCAGGAGAGCGTCACATGCTACCAGCATCAGCAGTGTGGCATTATATCTCATGGATACAAATACTAGTTTTATATATATGGCAAATATTCTCCTCTTCTTTTGTTCAAAATCAGCAATATTATCTCTCCAACGCCAAGCGAGAAGGGATCACCTTGTGCGTGTACATGAATACCTTCTCATGTCTTGTCAGCTGCTCGACGGATCGGCAATAATTCTCATGCCATGTATACCTGCACAGTGGACTCACTGGACTGCACTGCACGCATCCGAGATCCGGTTGTGTACGTGCGTTTTGTCGTGGGCGATGGGACATCGGGAGCAGCATTATTATACCATCATCACCTCGCGGCGAATCCCAACCTCCTCCTCTCCATGTCCATGTGATTCATCGACCATCGCTCATGGCTAGGCGACAGCGCTCACAGAAACAAAGGTCCACGCTGCAACGGCAAGCAGGAGTATATACTACTAGTAAATTCTTCACATTTGGTCTCACATTTGTCTTGTCTACATAGTTTAGTTTAGGTGAGAAAGTCACGGACATACTGTAGTTTAGGTGGTGTAATGCAGATTCCAAGGCCAGATCGGTGTCCCCTTGACTACGAGAGCAAAAGAACAATAGTTGCGACCAGCGTGATGCCCACGGGAGGCTTGGATAGGTTGAGAGATCCAAGGGAGGTCTAAGACTAGCTTAATTAGCAACTGTGACTCTCTCTGTTCTAAATTAGATGAGTTCCATTTGCCTACATGTAAATGTATCTAGACATGTTATAAGTATAGATGTATTCACATTTAGATAAATGAAAATCATCTAATTTATAACGGAGGGAGTAGTACTTAAGATGCACCAAAATAGCAGTGTGCAGCTTGTGCGTGTAAGGGGCAAGAGTCGTAGATACTAGAGTACATGTAGAAATCATCAACATAATCGATCTTGGTGCATATGAAGTTATGAACCCGTTTTTCTTTCTTACAAACAAAGTGAAAACCGTATTTGTAAGTTTCAAACAAGTAAATATATAACACAAACATATGTCGTATGGGGTGGAAACTTACTATTGTGAATTTTCGTAACACTCGCGAGTTGTGCCAAAATCACAAGATCACGACTGATCATTTGAGTTTAAAATATTGATGAGGACATCCCACCTACAGTCACAACTACTAGTCCTACAACTATACAAGGAGCTATTACTCGAGCTCGTACGCGTCAACTTAATTATTAGGTACTTTCGTTCCTAGGAACTATTTCAAATATATATGAGAATATGCTACTGCCTAAATCAGATATGTTTGTTATTCTTAGGAACAATGGACCTAGCAAAGAAGAGAAGGACAAGCAATGGAGCATGATGGTTCATGGAGATGGCAGCAAGCATGCAAGGAGTGGAGATGACGCTACAAATGGAGACTTGGACGAAATACTTCAAGATCACACTTCATATTTTCGTTCATAGTGTTATATGGTGCTGCGTCACCTTGATATTTGGGCCAGGCCCATGTAATTTCGAGATACCTTTTCATAGACTATTTTTAGAGTCCGTATTGATGGGGAAACCGACTTAGGGAGGATTTCGGCTCCTTTTCCAAGGCTGCATGAAATTCCCTTGAGTCTGCCCATAAATACAACCCTAGGTCGTCGTTTTAGGGTTTGGGTTTTGTTTAGTTGAAAGTTAGCCATTGTTGCAACTTCGTCGTACTTCATCTGTGTCAGATCGACCAAATTAAGACCGCCTTTCGGAACCCCACTTTCAATACAATCATTCATCTTTATTCGCAATATCTTGATTGCCAATCTTAGTTCTTGCTTGTTCTCGATTGATTGCACGAGCTAGACCTGAGTGGTTGGGTCGACTATGCTACGGCGCTGTCAATAACCTCCCAGAGTTGGTGTAGCGATTGCTAAGGCGCAACGTTCTCGCACGTTTGTAGTCGGATCGTCAACGTCGACACCACCCAAATCGTAGTATCTCAACTCATCGAAAGATCGGACACCTTTGCCTCTATCAAATATTGAAACTTAGCTCTTGCAGCCTGTATCATTTTGTGATTTGTTGCGGGCGCATGTAAAATATGGTCATAGTAAGTTACAAAATTTACGTCCACATATGTACATACATGTATCCATTTATGACTGGAAGGGGCAGTGCTAACTTGTAGTCATCCGCGGGGTATGCTCACTAAACTCTACCACCACCATTTTGGCTCCCGTCGGGCTCCACACCATCATATCGCCCCACCATCTTGCTTGTCGGTGATCGGCACCTGCCAAACCGCTTGCCACCGCCACATGTGGTGGGCGTCGCAGGTGCTCTACCTTCCACCCCGTCTTGCACTGCCCTCCCCCACCGCGCCCCGTCCATCCCTCTAGACCCCGAAGAACCTCGTTCTCCTCACACCTCTTCCTCTATTGGAGCCGCTCCATCCACATCGGCCCGCTTCTGGCTAAGTCTATTCTCACCGTCATCGGTGTAGCCACGACCGACAGTGTGGCCCCGACTACAGCTTGATTCTCCGGGATGTGGAGGCGGAGACATGTATGTTTGTGAGAGAGGAGAGAAGAAATGACATCCTATGGTGGATAGAATAAGGGAGACCGTGTGGAGAAAAAACGTGTATACGCCAATTACTGTGTGATGGGGTCCACAAGGATCAACCCAAATATCAAGAGGCTGAGTGCTTCATTGGATCACATGATTACAAAATGCAGGAATTGGAAAAACGCATGAATTTGAGAGGATTATAGGTTAAAAACAGAGGAAAATTGAAGTAATGGTCATTTGGATGGAACAAAAGAAAACTATAAAAAAATAGTGTCTCCATCATACATGAACGAGTGTAAAAATAGGTTATAGTGATGTTGAAATTACTACTGGATTACGGTACGTACGAGAAAGTCAGGAGCGGAGGCGATCGTGGCGGCGGCCTAGGGTTTCAACCCTAGCCGCCGCCGGTGATATCTGCAGCTTTATCGTCGCCGCCGGCAAAGATTCGACGGGTCCTCGCCTCCTCTAGGTGCCGTTCTGGCACTAGAAGGGGTGGGGACCTCGGACCTGCGCACGGCGCTTTTCGAAGGTCCTTAATGGTAGAGTTTGGTTTTGGTCGCCATCTTCTTCGTTAATGGAGATGGTATCGTCTGCAATAAGTGATCTTCCACGCTTCGTTCGGCGGCGAGATATCCTTCCCGACGTCAATGGTGGATTTAGAAGATTAAGTCTGTCTAGGTATGTTTCTTCAGATCTTGCTTCGCCAGATCAATGTTGGATTGTTTCTCATGGTTGCCGCGAGGAGGTTTGTCCTCGCAATATCTATCCCGGCTACTACGTCTTCGGCAATGGTAATTCGTTCTCTCGGCTCGCAACGACGTCGACAAAGTGGTTCGGTTATTTGTCCCTGGAATATCAGTGGTGGTGCTCTTGCCGATGTTGCTTGATTAATTTAATGGCTGCGTGCGTGCACAAAGACTTGGCATTGCGGCTAAAAATTAAAAATTAAAAAGGGAGAACCTTCGGTGGTATTCACAGGTATGTGGTTTGGTGGTGTTGGCGTTGTTCTACGGCTACCTTCAGGAAAGTACAAGATTGTGTCATGGATGAAGAAAGAGCTTGAAGATCTCATAGATTTGCTAGTCTCTTTTAGTTTTGTTTTTGTAATCGATGTAATCGTGTACTCTTTGCTGGTTTAATATACGTGGAAAAATTCAAAAAAAGAAAGAAATTACTACTGGATTACGGTGTAGCAATGCAATCCATATAAATCTTAGGGGTAACATTCTTTGATTCAATTCCTTGCGGAAAAACCATCCTCAGATATGAGAATCGTTCACACAGTTCACACAGTCCACGCACCGCACCATCTACGGCGAGGAGAGCAGAGGACGGCCCGAGGAGAATCCGAGGGGAGAGGAGAGGAGACCGCCTCCTCCACCTCCAGTAAAAAACCCACCAGTCCACCACCACAGCCACGCACACCCACTTCACCACCACCACCATCACCACGCCCCCCTCTCTCCCGGCGCAGGCGCCGAGAGTGTGAGGAGCCGTACCGTACGGGGCGCTAGGGTTTACTCCGCCCGCGGCGCCCGGGATCTCGCGCTCCCCAATGCAGCCGCCGCCGCCGCCGCGTCGCTGATACCGAGGCCGCCTCCGCCGCGGCAGCGTAGCGTCGCCATGGCGCGGCGTCACGGGTGGCAGCTCCCCGCCCACACCCTGCAGGTCCGTTCGCCTTCGTCCTTCCTCCCCTTGTTGTATGCCCGTGCTTGGACGCGCAATGCGCGTGCCTTCGGCCTCGGATCTCTCCGCCGCGTCGCCTACTGCGCCCGTGCCGCCGCGGGACTAGGAAATTCTGCTTCGATGCTTCCATGGGCCCTGCGGTTGTGGCGTTTGGAAATCTCCTGGTGCTATGCGGCCGGTGTGGATAGTGTCATTTTTTTTACTGTCATACCACTAGCATGTCTAGGTTATCATCAGGAGTAAATTACCGATGCCCGTTGCTCGATTCGATCTGATGTGTCCCCTCGCATTTTTTTAGAGGCAAAGGGCCACGCCCCAGTTCCATTCATACAACGAAACCATGTCTCGCTTTTCGGCTTCATCATTCTTATAATTAGGAATCATTTATCTGTCTGATGTGATTGGTTACTTTTACCTGCATTTTTTGGGGGTTTCTGCGGGACTTCACTCTGTACTGTGTGTAGATGGCGACTACTAGCATAGTAGCATGTTTGCAGTTTCTGCTGTCCCGACGGCAAGCAGTACATGGATTTGATTTCGCCTGGTGCCATGTTGTCCGAATTTCATGGGGCGCTTCATTCTGAAAATAAACTGTTACTTTTTGTTGGTTTCCTGTTGGTCTCTCCTCTCTTTCGTCTTTGATGTGATGTGGGATTCATTCTGGCCTGGAGTTGGAGTTCGGTTTCCGCCGCCAACGCTGCTCTCTTTTTTGTCTCCTTCCTGTTTACACTACCAACTCGCTTTAATTAGCCTAACCTGAATTAGATTAGTTACATGATAACTACGAACTGTGGGATTTTCCTGTAACTCGATTGCGAAATTTGAGTTTGCTTGGCCCTTTGTGTCTTGTGTATCCTGGTTAAGCACGTCAGATCGTAGAGAGCTGACCTATATCATTAAAAAAGAGTGATCTGTAATAAAGAGCTTTGTCTATTGAATTAGCAAGTACTCATAACCAACGATTGAATATTGTTGACTGACTTTTGGCTTGTGATCTGAGCTCTAGGATGAAGGAGATGATGTGTTGCATCACATTTGGTCTATGCATCTGGCCCTGTCGAGCACATTCTATGGTTAGCTAAGAAAATTCAGTTAGTACTAATAGCTCTGGTCCATGTACAGGAATTCATCCTGCTCACCTTCATCTGATCGTCTTATCTCCCCTTTATTAAAATCCAGACGGTAGTTCAAAAGATCAAACAAATAGGCAAAGGTTGTTATCTCTGATCTTGTTCTTTACCAGAGGCCTGCAATACCTTATGTAAAAAAAAAAAGTTTTCCACTTGTGAATTTGACAGTTTAGGCACTTCAGATGCTCACTATTTATGAAAATCCTCTATGTTTAGGAGTCCTCAGTTCGCTTTCAGCTTCTTATGGAGGTTTTGGTTTTGTTTTGCTGCTCAATTTGTGGCCTCTTGGTTGGATTTACACTTCCTCTTATGCTGGTATCACTGCAAGCTATTGAATCTTACCTCTTATTGAAGGGAGAATTTGAAACTTTGAATGGTGTTTTTTGGCAGGTGGTTGCTATAACAGTGTTCTTCTTGCTGTGTATAGCATTCTATGCTTTCTTGTCTCCGTTTCTCGGGAAGGACTTGTATCAGTATATCGCAGTCGGTGTTTATAGTTTTCTGGTAAGGTTCCACTTCCTCTCTTTTCATGCATGGACTGTATCGTGTAGTATATTTCATTTGATATACCTTTGGATCATTTTCTGTTTATCAGGCCTTATCAGTACTAATTCTGTACGCTAGATGTACTGCTATTGATCCTGCTGACCCCGGCATCCTGATTACCGTCAATGGTGCACTAATCTATAAATCGGAAGGTATATCCTGATACCTGGTGAAACTGCTATTGATGTTTGAATACTAATGCAGCATATCCTTTTGGTTAAAAGCAAACATAAACACTCAAGAAGAAGCTGGCAAATCAGGATTGCAAGCCAGCGAGGAAATTCAGAAGCATAAATCATGTTTAGGAGCTGGTTGTTTCTGTTGTGCTGTTTTTATGAAAGAGGATTGTCGCAAAGAAGATGAAGCTTACCAGCAGGAAGATTATGGCGAAGAAGCCCTCTTTTGCACCCTTTGCAACACGGAGGTACTTCAGCTCTAACCCTATTCAGCTAGCAGAATATATCAGGGTTTGGACATGTTTCTCCTTTTGTTAGTCACATGGTAGTTCTGAAAAATGGTTGCACTGCAAATGCTCGAATACATTAATTCTAATTTACCTGTTTGTTGGGTCCATGCCTATTTCCTATAACTGATGGTTATATTACAACAGATGTTAAAGAGGTCTGGTATAAATTGGATTATTGTTTATCTGTGCATTCACTTGAAATTTTGGTTCCATACGCAGCATAATGTCTTGTATTTAAACGTTCCAAGACTTTTAGTAACAGGCAATATTTACTTCCTGTAACAAGTTAGTTGCATCTGCCTTTGACACGCCTTTCGCACACAGTGGTGGCGGCAGGTATTTGCTCCCGTGTATTCATTGCAAAAAAAAGCGTATGCAGTACATATTATATATTACAGCAAATGTGCATGGAGCTAGCAAGAACAATCAATACCGACCGCATTGAGCCAATAACCATATATCAGTACTGCTGCGGTGCTGCCATGTATGCATACCGGAAATTTGTAAATACTACATCGGGGGTCATAGCAGACGATGTGTAAATGCTACCCTGCCCCTAGCTGCACTGCTCTGGGCATCACGGTGTCTGCTCCTAGCAGAGACTCAAGAAACACAGGGTTCTGCACTTCTGCCAGTGGCCACTTAATGAAGACAGATAGTACTATTTGGTGCAAATCATGGGTATTCAGACGAATACACCTGAATACCCCTAGCGCCGCCACTGTTCACACATAGGCAGAAGCAGTTCATATTATGGCATAGAGACAAACTTTAGTTTCCCAGAGACATAAATGTCCAAAACAAACCAGCCTAGTTAACATCAATACACAGATAAACAATAATCAGTTAGGGAAAACGAAAAGAAGAGTGGAAAAAAGACAATGTTTATGAGATTCATTGTAGGTGTCATCTACAATAGGTCTGCCTTGCTATTTATCTGGTTTGGTACTTCTGCAACATTAATATATTATGAGTAGAGCATTTAAAGTTTGATTCCTTCTTTTTCATTGGTGTATCGATATCCAGTGCCTTTTTTGTTTCCGCAAATTCATGCTGTTAATTGAGAGTATTGGTTTGTACTGAAATGCTTTTCCCTCTGTGTATTGATACAGGTGCGTAAAAATAGTAAACATTGTCGAAGCTGTGACAAGTGTGTTGATGGTTTTGATCATCATTGTCGGGTAGGTGCCCTGTTGGAGCTTATGTAGTTCATTTTGTCTTTTTGTTCTTCCTTCATAGTTTGTTGGTGTGGCTTTTCTTCTCTTATTTGATACTTTTGATGCAGTGGCTGAACAATTGTGTTGGAAGGAAAAACTACGCCACGTTTTTGTGCCTTATGGCTGTGGGTCTTTCTTGGGTATGTATAAGTATCATAAAATGTTGATATTTCTATCTGGCAGCATTTTTTTTTCTAAATGCCGAATCTTATATGTTTAAGTGTGAATTTGACGTTCTGAAATCATCTTTTCATGTTTCTAATTGTAATTTTTCATTATGCATAAAGCTTGCGGTTGAGTGTGGGGTTGGTATAGCTGTGTTTGTCCGTTGCTTCACTGATAAAACATCCATTGAAGAAGAGATAGGGGAAAAGCTTGGTTATGGTCTTTCAAGAGCACCCTTTGCAGTCATTGTGGTAAGTGTTAACCCTTTTGTTGATCTAGTTTTGAGGCATATAGCTGCAGAACTTTTTTGTGTACATTTGGATTTCACTATGACTACTTTTACAACTCACATCTCTTCATTGTGTGGTCTATGTAAGGTGCAAAATCAAATCAGTAGTATATGTTGTAATATTGCTGTTGAGCTGCATTGAAGTATATAGTTAATTATAACATCATATTTCAGTTAGACATCCCTCAAGCGACAATGACTGTAAAATAGCCATGCACTGTATTTTTGGAGTATGAAACATGACTAGCACAATCCTAACTCAGTACATCCTTGACTTCAGGCCCTGAGTACAGCCCTTTCTGTGCTTGCTTCAGTGCCCTTGGCGGAGCTGTTCTTCTTTCATATATTATTAATCCGCAAGGTTGGTCACTTTGTTATCCTTTGTAAAAATTGTACTCTCATTTTCAAAAGGAATGGATCATGATATTGCATTGTTACACCATTTTTCAGGGCATCACAACTTATGAGTACGTTGTGGCAATGAGGGCTCAGAGTGAACATCCTGGCCTCTCTGTCAATGATGACCAGCAAAGCTTGGCATCTTCTCCCATGAGTTCTGCACCAACTGCTTTCAGCGGGAGCTCGTTCGCGCGGCACTACAAAGGTGCATGGTGCACTCCACCACGCATTTTCGTTGACCAGGTGTGTTTTGTATACAGTGATACTTCTAGTTCTAAGTCATATAAACTTTCCGTAGTTTGCTAAAAAATACCAACTCCCCGTAGAGTGAATTGTCTGGTGTTCATGTTTCTATCATTGGAAGCATATCAAGTTGCTCTGGGGTTTTACTTCTTTAAGGAAGGGGTTATGTTTTCCACTTCAATAAACCTTACCAGGAACCTGCGATAATATATCAGACCTACTCCCTCCGGTCCACTTTAACTGTCGCAAAAAATAGTACTCCCTCCGTTCCAAATTAGATGACTTCCATTTGTCCACATGCGGATGTATAGGTACATTCACATGTGGATGAATGGAAAGTCATCTAATTTAGAACGGAGGGAGTACTAGGGTAGCACAAAATCTGTATAGACTCCCGACACTAATTCCGGATCACAGGGAGTATTTGTGCAAGGCATGTGTTCTGCACATCATAATTGTTTCCATTTTGCAGTTGAATTTTATCTCCTACTTTCTGAGAAAGTTCTTCTGCCTATATATGATCTTGTCTGCATGACATCACAGGACGAAATCATTCCACACTTGGGACCTGGGCGGTTACCTTCAACTGTTGATCCTGATAGCATGGACCCGGTCGAAAGAGCCAAACAACATGCTAAGCGCCCAGTTCGCATTAGCCCATGGAAGCTCGCAAAGCTGGATTCAAACGAGGCCATGAAAGCAGCAGCAAAAGCCAGAGCGTCTTCATCGGTACTGAAACCGATCAATAGCCGTTCCCAGTACGAGGCTGACCAGTGTTCCAGTGATAACCTCAGCTGCAGAAGCAGTGTCATGAGTGGTGATATTGGACACCACATCGACACTCGGCCTGGCAGGAATGCTCAGCACAAGTCCTCTTATGCACCCAGCATAGCAAGTGCAGATGACATTGAGCTGTACCCCCAGACACCCAGCAGCTTCCAGAGCAACTCGCGGACTCCCACGCCTATTGCCGAGCACCATCCCGCAAAGCACTTCAACCCGATCTATCAGACATCCACAAACAGGTCTCCATTCTCAGCCAGAGCAAGCGCCGTAAACGAAGCGGCCGTCTCAGAAGCCAACAACGCAAGGAGGTTTGGTCTTCCAAACACAGATAGATCCCCTCGGTCATCCGTGTACTGGGATCAGGAAGCCGGCCGGTTCATGTCCGCGCAGGCAAACCAGGGTCCGAGCTCTCGCGTGGGCCGTCCCGACCTCGTGTACACCGGACAGTCTATATTCTTTGGTGGGCCTCTGATGGCAGATTCTGCAACGAGAAGTTTCAGAGATCCTGGCGGCTCCAGCCAACGCTCTTCTGGCGCATCTCGGCCTCAACAGCTCCCAGTGTTCATCCCCACTGATCCCAAGAAAGATCACGTCTCCAGGTTACCGTGAAGCAAGCTGTTTTGGGAGTAGTCTTCGGAAGCACTCTGCCTTGTGCTTCAATGTACATAGTTCTCATTCTTACATCAGACATCGTGGGCTTCGTTTTTCTGTCGTGGCAACCTAGGTTAATTTAGTTACGGTTTGAAGACGGATATCATTGAGTCTTACTGTTTGTTTATCAAGGAAAACATGTTCTGGATATATTATTTACTAAATTTGAGAAGTGGATTTTGTTCATCTTGAGGTGTTGGATAATTAGGAGAACGGATAAGGATTAATGGATATTGGATAAGGATGTTATGCGTGTTAGATACACCTGGTTGGTTTGTTGGTTGGCCTGCCCCATATATCAGTCAGGAGCCTGGAGCATCGACAACCTTTCTCTTTCTGGTATCTTAGATGGATCATATCGTATACCTTTGTACCTCTGTCTTTTTTTTTTTTGACACAACCATCTTCCTCATATATTCACCACGAACAACCACATACACAGTACATAGTTTGAAGAAAAAGAAGAACATACATACGAGGAGGAGGAACCAGAGCCAGAATCGCGAGCCGCAGCTCCGCCGGCGACGAAGACGAAGGCCAGCAAACCACCTTGCCACTGCCTGGGCACGTTTAAACCCTTAAGAGACGCCACCAAGCCTGCCCGCCGCGCCGCGACGGACTTGTTGACGATGAACACGCAGGGCGACGCCCCCCTGGCACCGCTTCCCTGCTTTGCCTCGGCCGCCCCCGGATCCGTCGCTGGAGGAGGCTGGGGATCCCGTCCAGCCCTGGACGAGCAACACGTCTCCAGCGCCGCCGCACCGCAGCAGCTGGAGAAGAAAGCCGTGCACGGCGGATCCGTGGATCCGCGAGCACGGCGAGGTCGACGGCCGCGCGAGGAAGCCCCACAGGAGCTCCACCGCCGGAGAGGAAGGTCGCCGACGCCAAAATCCCACCAACAGCACCACCGCCTCCACAGCGCCGCCGGCGGGAACCCCCACGCCCCTACTCTATGTACACGGAGGGATCCGGGGATCCCCCACCCCCCCCGCCGCCGGAGCGACGGAGGGGAGAGAGATCCCGCGGATCCGCGGCGGCGAGAGCGAGGCGCACGGGCGATTCCAAGAAATCGCCTCTCTCAACACTGTAGAAGAGGAGGAAGGGGAAAGTGCGTCGCTTTGTACCTCTGTCGTCTGTCGCCCTTTTGACTAAGATCGACCTGCTCGTATTATATCATCATACTACTCCCTCCGTGGACGGAGGGAGTATATAAAACTTTGTAGTTAGCCGTTTGCGACATGAATGCCGACTAAACCAAGCAATCTTTAATCCAGATCCCGCACTTGCCGACTGAACTGTCCGCGAGCATATCTCAGTGGCTACGATCATATTTTACGCTCCACTTGTGTGAGGAACTCGAATTTTTGACAAAAATGACCACTTTGACTAGTGAATTGTCAAAAAGAACCACCTCCCAGAAAAATTGTCAAAAATGACCACCTACACCGTGGCGGCAGGCGTGCCAGGCAACACGTGTCGCCTGCCGCCATTGGGTGTGGCGGCATCACATGGAGTGACGGCTGGGCCCACAAGCTGTCCCGCACAGGAACGGTGCCATGCACCAAGCCACATGCCGCCAGGGGCTATGGCGGCAGGTTCCACAATATTTGCAGCCACGTCAACATGCAGCCATTGTGTGTGGCGGCAGGTCAGCTTGCTGCCATGGTGTGTGGCGGCAGGGCCCACCACCTGTGGTCATTCGTCGCCGCACTAGCATGCCGCCATGGGCAGTGGCGGCAGGGACACGTGTCGCCTGGCACGCCTGCCGCCACAGTGCAGGTGGTCTTTTTTGACAATTTTTCTGTGAGGTGGTCCTTTTTGACAATCCACTCGCCGAAGTGGTCCTTTTTATCAAAAGATAAGGGAGGAGAATGCCACTGAGAGAGACTCGTCCGCGAGTTTGGCCCCTTTCAACTCGTCGCTTGGAATGAAAGTGCCGGTACTTGTCACCTACAAAACGGCCTTACCTTATCCGTTCATCAACAAAAGAGGTGTTACCTGCGTGTGATAACGACATATTTGGCGATGATTTGCGCCCTCCTTGCGCTTGTGGCGAAAGAGAAAAGTGCCTGTTCCTTTCTTCTTCATCCACCCGGCCCTTCGGCATCTCTGAGCGCGTGTTCATTAATCTCTGGGTGCTATATATCCGAGCTGAAGAAAGTATAGCTAGGTAGACGGATAATGTTTGCTCACCTCAGCGCAACTAGCCGTTCGAGCCTAGCTCTGGTGTGCCGACAATGCAATGACTCCTCCCCGCCGGAATCCTGCACTGGTGCTCTGGTGGCGCCGCAGATATACTGGCTGGCATGCACTGGTGCGCATACGTACGCCTCATTTCCCGCGTCTCCCGCAGCGCGTGTGTGTCCAAGCAGGAAGCCGGCTAAAGTTGCCGACGTATTACTCTGGGAGAGTCGTCGCCATGAGCATGCGCTTTGCGCTGGAAGAAGAATGAATAACAAAGAGAGGAAAAGATCGGTCCAGTTCATGGGGGAGGTCGGTCGCGCAAGCCTTGGACTGGACCCAGCCATTCGCGCGCGGAACCGGCCACTCCCCACGCGGACAGCGTGAGTGCGCGAGTCGACGGCCGAACGAAGGCCACGGTCGGACGGCGCCTCCCTCCCACGGCTTTCCCGGCGCCGGCCGGCCGGCGATAAAGATCACCGCGTCGTGACCCGATCGACCTCGTTAGTTTTCACACTCGCAGATAAGACACGGAAAGCTAGACAAGCACACCTTCCACGTCGATCGACCGCCGATGGCGACGTCTCGTCGGGTAACCGTCGATCCGCTCGAAACGGCCGATGAAAGAAACACGCAGACTGCGCAGGCGCCTAGAAAAGGGTGGGCGGCGCACCGTCCCTGCCCAGGGTGGAAGAAGAAGTGGAAATATCGTAACGGCAACTGAAGGAGACGGCCCGTGCCGGGGCCCGGGGATCCCGTAGACCCGTATGGTATGGGGCTGGACTTGGACTTATGCGGATTTTGGTGCAGCGTACGCTGCACATGGCACGGCCGGGGCCGAACAAGAACGGCCCTCTATTGATTGCCGCCGCGAGGGTGGATGTAGACATGTAGAGTGGTGGCTGGTGGAGATGTTTATCGTATTTAATCTTATCGAGTTCCAGTACCGGCGACATGTGTCAAGCTGTCAATTCGCCATAATACAAACGTGTAGCAGACACAAACATGTAGTACACGGTAAAAAAAAAGTCAGGCTTTTTGAATTTTAAGCAATATTTAAGAATTTAATGTGCCACGCGTGAGAAGCCAAAACGCCACCCTCCATATTTTACCCTTTTTTTTTGTATGTAGCACTTGTCTGCCGTACATTTATAATCTTTTTTATTATGAAAAAGGACCCTGACATTAAAAGAAACACCGAACGGTACAAAACAGCTCAACAAAATCGAAAATAACAACGAGATCCTTGAAATGCCCTTCATCTTCAACCTCCAGACCGTGTCGACGGCGCGCCGCCGCTACCGCTCCTCCCAGAAGTAATTCTTGAACACTTGTACATATATACGATGCTTGGCCAAAATACTATGTATCTCATGATCATATATGACACCATGATCGGAGAGTCGGGTTCATTGGATTGGGTGTTTTGAAAGGAAAAATGAAATGGATAAAATTTGCATCCATGGAGAATTAAACTTGAATGGCAAGATCTTACGTTCATTACTCAGTAAGCTAGTCTTACTTATTTAGTCTTTTTTTCCGTATTTGTTTGCTGCTCTTTTCATATTAGGACTTTTTTTTGCGGGGACTTTTCATATTAGGACTTGGACTCAATTAGCTTTTTTCTACAATGGAAGGTCAAAACCTCCTAGTTTTTTATTTTGGGAATAAAACCTCCTTGTTTCCCCATCCTCGGAAGTCGGATGACCACAACCATGTTAATGTTTATTCATTAATGCAAAATACACCATGGTACACTTTAAGGGAATGGCCAAAACACCGGCTATGCCACATGGGCTAGGGTAACATACATCTATGCCATGTCATCAAACTTCTGGTAAGAGCTCAGTTCTATAACCACCGTCTTCTTAGCTTTGTTCTATAACCACTTGTTTTTCTGTAGACTTCGGTAGAGCCTGTTGAGGGTTTACCACATCGTGGCTCTAAGCAGGCGGAAGCCCAAATGCCGGCATCATCTGGGGCTCAAGGGTGCCAAAACAAAGCCAAGATCTTCAATTGGCTCCTCTACCTAGGCGAGTTAAACACCAAAGAAAAGCTCTAGCATATAAACCGGTCCGACAGAAAGACACCCGCCCTCACAACAAAACTCACATCAAGACCCCATCGTCACATGTTCTTCAACTGCCTCTTGTCGTGTTCGATGGCATTATGTCCATTCGGTTCATCCACAGGAGAACCTAGTCTTGAAATCTTGACGAAGATAGCTATCATAACCGTCTCAAAATTTGGTCACCTAGAAAAATTCCAAAGTTCTCTGGTCAGTCACTGAGCACACTTCTACTTCAGCTAGGAACACGGTAGCCGATCTAACGTTTTGGCCCCTATCAGTTTAACGATAAGGCAATGGCCATATGTCATGGCATGATCACATTTCCTTGCGGCACACCATACTTGTGTAATTATGTATTTTGTGTATAATAGAATTTGGTTTTGTGCGGAAAATGATCATGGTCTTTTTTTTGTTGTTGTTGTGGTTGTTGGTCGAATGATTCCGGGTATATTCGGTTCAGTTACACTGGGCCTGATCCCATACGTGCACGCCTGGATCGGATCCGGACTCCGGTGCGGCGCACATGGATGGAGTATCCAAATCAGTCGAAGAGTGTAGCAAAGAGTTCTCACAAAAAAAAAAAAAGAAGAGTGTAGCAAAGAAGACGAGTGCACCCAATATCATAATGAGGTAGCTAGACACGCCAACGCTGATACTCTTGCCACGTGCTACTGGGAGTTGCTTCCTCCGGCGCCCTGGTTTCGGAATTCCGGCAAAGAGTTGGCGCGAGCGCCCACTGTCTTTGCCTCTACCGACCGCCCACCCCGCCGTTTGCCCCTCGCGGCTCGCGCCCGGGAACACCGCGCGGCTTTATCCAAAAAGCCGACGAGATAAAGCCGGCCGGTTCTTCTATAAAGATCCAGGGCCGCCAGTCCAAGCCAGCTTCCCACACACACTTGTCACCTTCCTCCCCGCACCCCAGCGATAAGCCCCCCGTGACGAGTGACCACCAGCACGATGCAGCAGCGGCTACCTGTCGTCATGGCGGCGAGGCGGCTGCTGATGGCGCCCGACGCCTCGCCGGGCGCGCCCATCATCGCCGACGACCGGGACATCATCATCATCCTCGCCTCGCTCCTCTGCGCGCTCATCTGCGTCCTCAGCATCGGCCTCGTCGCGCGCTGCGCATGCTCCCGCCGCCTCGGCGTCGGCGCGGGCTCAGCCGCCGCCGCCAACAGGGGCGTCAAGAAGTCCGTGCTCCGCGCCATCCCCACGGTGCCCTACGCCGCCCCCGACCCCGACTGCGGCAAGGGCAAGGAGGCCGCGGCGGCGCCGGAGTGCGCCATCTGCCTCGCCGAGTTCGAGGACGGTGAGGCCATGCGCGTGCTGCCGCAGTGCGGCCACGCCTTCCACGCCCCCTGCGTCGACAAGTGGCTGCGCGGCCACTCCTCCTGCCCCTCCTGCCGCCGCATCCTCGTCGTCCGCCTGCCGCCCGCCGAGCGCTGCCAGCGCTGCGGCGCGCGGCCGGAACCCGCAGCTGCGCGGTGGAAGCCGGCTGCTCACTACGGCGAGATGCCGCCCTTCTTGCCGTAGCAGCCGCCGCGCTTCTCCGCAGATCCGGGATGGAGCTAGAAGACGGGCAGAGGAATCAATCGACCGACCGATGAGTTTTTTGGTCAAATTTCTCGTCTGCTTCTTTTATTTTCTTTCAGTGCCGAAACGGATAGCATTCGTCAGTTTAGGATCCTTTGTCTGCAAGTGGGTGATAAGGTGTTGCCTGCCACTGCATCTGTAAATACTAAGTATAAAATAGTATGCAATTAGAATCGATTAGGGTGATATGAAATTGTGAATAGCTTCAATCCTCTCCTCCCCACTTGTGGTTGGCACTTGACATTGCGAATGTCCTGATCTTGAGTAATGTGATCTGATTTCATCTGCATTTATCACATGTCTATATCAGTGTGGTGAGTATCCGGACCATCAGTTTGCATATGCATTGTATCTACAAGTGCATTTCTCTAAGAAGCCTTCAAGAAATGCGTCCTGCATGGTGTAGCTTCAAGCCTTTTAGAGTGCACAATACTTGTGGACCTTGCTGTAATCTATATCCCACCGTGTATGAATGAATGAGCAGCTTCCGGGTCCTTTCGGTGCCCTTCTCTTGTTAAAAAAAAAGACATTTTCTTTATCCATTCACATCACCCAGGGTGACAATACAACATGCTACACACATGCCTCTAAAATTTTGTGGTGATTAAAATTTATCTAGTAAATGTGTGAGCAAAAGATTATATCTAGTACAGTGTAGAAAAAAAATCTTCTCTTAGAAGCTAAGAAATCATCTTACAACGAAGAAAAAAGCATACTCCCTTTCCACTCTCTCTTTTTGAAGTCAGCAATCATCCTACATGGATTCGGTAAGAAGAGGCAAAGACCTCATTGTACACCGTCCTAATGCATCTAAATGGATGTACAAACACCATGTTGTTTGTGCTCTCCATTTATGATCAGATGGTATTCTGGAATTGTGTTTTTGAAAATGAAAAACTTCAAACTAATATTGGCTAACGCCCAGAAAACATCTGAAATATCTCTCGTGTGTTTTTCCAACAAAACTCAGTACAAGTTCGTTACAATTTTAAGGCACGCATGCAACATACAGAAGCCGATAAAAACACAAACATGTAGCAAACAATCACACAACCATGCAATATCTCGCATATGCTTTCAGAACAAATTTCGTACAAATTTGTTACAATTAGGATGATATGAAATTGTGAATAGCTTCAATCCTCCCCAATTGTTGTTGACACTTGGCATTGTGAATGTCCCGATTTTGAATAATGTGATTTGATCCGCACTGCATTTATCAGATGTCTCTATCAGTGTGGTGAGTATCCGGACCATGAGATTGCATATGCATTAGTATTTCTCTAAGCAACCTTTAAGAAATGCGTCATGCATGGTGTAGTAGCTGCTTGGAGTGCACGATACTTATCTTTGAAGCTGATTGATGATTAAGATCAGGACATACATGAAAGGAGATGTCTGGATACATCAGACAACAATTCTTCTTTGAGTGCAAGTTACACATTAATCCACTCCGAAGCTATCAGATCTATGTGACGATACATCACAACGAACAAATGAGCTCTTCAATGGCAGCATACCCCTACCATGATAGGGTGTCTAGTTCCATCCTGCTGCCTCAAAACCACCACACCACCTACATTTATAGCAGCATCACACCCAAATGAAAAACACTGAACACAGATATTGATGTCAAGCCGAATCACTTTGAGGGGAGAAAACGATTTAAGTTGCAAGACATATCGGCAAAATCATCCGAACAGTTCATCTAAGATATAACATATCATCCGAAAAATTCATCTAAGATATAACATATCATCCAACTTTTCAGCCAACATGTAAACTATCCAAACAAAACCTCCTATCCAATTTACAAGATCGTGTCAACATCTAAATGCAGGGATGTACAACTGTCTGGATTCGGGTATTTGAAAGAATAACTTCAAACTAATATTGTCTAATGCTAAATTTGTACTTCAAATAGAAAACAAAGTAAAGGCACCTGCATCTAGTTGCCTGCATATTTGCCAATTATTAGGTGCAACAAGTTTTATCACTGCGGATTGCAAACTCCTACTCCCTTGGATCACACTCTCTTTGACCTTAGACATAAATTTATATCTCCATGGATTCCAAACTCTTGCTACCATGGGTCATGCTTTTGGTGTCAAGTGTAGTTCAAAATTTTGATTCGGGGCGAGCTAAAATAAAAATAATTATACTAAACTTTTATACATTCTTAATTTTTAATCATAGTGGGGTTTTGACAAACGATGTTACGTACTAATTAGTTACCATTATTAACCCTACAATATGTTCTCAATAATTTCCCGTGATGTGATTGCAATATATATCACTACGAATATATCTAAGTTGCACAAAACGTTTTTCTGTGAGATATTAACCTTAACAAGACACAAAACCATTCTTAAATGTGCAATAGAAGGGAAACGCACACATCCTTGATTTTTTTTAAAATTTGATGAATTATACACGTATATTATTTGTGTGAACATTCTGCTCTGGCTTTAATAATAATTGGCTGAGATTCTAAAGCATACAATGTAACAAATATCTTAATAGAGGTGTGCATTGTATGCTTACGTCCGAAAAGATATAGAAACTTCTCGCGAAAAAATTAAACAATTGGCGTGATCATTTTTCCCATAATCAATGTGGCTTACAAGTTATAGTGAATTTAGAAATAAGTTGATAATATGCGGTTGATTTGTACTAATTATTAAAGTAGCATCCTCGTTATAATTACATTAACATAAAATATTATGGGTTCTACTACTTTTACACAAATAATTCAGTTATAATATATGCTCACTGAAGTGCGTCTCTGCACCACATGGTGTATACAATTACTCGTGTTAGTTTATCAAATAGGAACTTATGAATAAATATAAACAATGAAAATATATCTAGTACAACTTTTAATTATATCATATGTAAAATATCAAACAAATTAGTGATTAGCAGGCACATTAAACTTATCACATCCAATGTAAATTGTTTGTTCATATGTGGTCAACCGTATTGATCTGTACAGTGTACAATTGTTCATTTAAACTGGGGTTAAGTGCATTTATGGTTGCTCAAGTGTCGCAAAAGTCCAACTTTGGTCCCTTAACTCTATTCTGGTCTAAATCTGGTACTCAAACGCTTAATTTGGTGTAATTATCATCCTTCACAACAGTTTAATGATGGTTGACCGGATTTCGACATTTTTGGGCCACGATAGATAGGATTTGGTCAGATTTAATTCACCTAGGCTCATCTAAACTGGGATCAGTTGTCCTCGATCAATATTGATCATGTGCCTTACTGATTCGACAGAAAAAGAAAAATCATGTTGCCCTCTCGATCTCTCGTGACAAACTCTAGTTATGTGTCTTTCCTGCCTGACATCCTCGTCGTGTCAGTAGCCGCAACCATGCCATGTCAGCCGCCGCCGTTGTCGCCCCTGGTGAGATAGGATTTCTGTGGGAGAATGATGGAGATTGTGTCGTTGAAGCGCAAGCTAATTGCATAATGGATCCCCACGTCGGCTGAGCCTACTGGATTATGTTTAATCCTGGCAAATGTGGCACACAAAAAGTCAAAGAACCGGTCAACTGATAACCCACAAGTATATGGGGTGTATCGTAGTACTTTCGATAAATAAGAGTGTCGAACCCAACGAGGAGCAGAAGGTGTTGACAAGCGGTTTTGATGAAGGATTCACTGTAAATGCTCACAGACAAGTTTTTAGGAGTTTTTGATATGACAGATAAATAAAGTACAAGTAAATAAAATGCAGTAGTAATAGTTGCAGCGAGTGGCCCAATCCTTTCTACAGCAAAGGACAAGCCGGTTGTTGTACTTATAATGACCAAACGTTCTTGAGGACACACGGGAGTATTGTCAAGTGCTTTCGCTTCATATAGTTGATTAATCTTCATTGTTTTGATAAGTGTTGTGTGGGTGAACCTATGCTAATGCACCGCCCTTCCTAGGACTAATACATACTTGTGATTATACCCCTTGCAAGCATCCGCAAATACAAGAAAGTAATTAAGTTAAACTAACCACAGCCTTAAACTTTGAGATCCTGCTATCCCTCATGCATCGATATACCAACGGGTGTTCAGGTTTCTGTCACTCCGGCAACCCCACAATTGGCAAACGAATACACAATGCATTCCCCTAGGCCCATAAAGGTGAAGTATCATGTAGTCGACGTTCACATGACACCACTAGAAGAATAACACCACAACTTAAGCATCAAACCATTAAATATTACTCAACATAGTTCACTACTAACATCAAGACTTCTCCCATGTCCTCAAGAACTAAACGAACTACTCACAAGACATCATACGGAACATGATCAGAGGTGATATGATGATGAATAACAATCTGAACATAAACCTTAGTCCAATGGTTTCACCCAATAGCATCAATAACAAGAGTAATCAACACCGGGAGAGTTTCCCCTATGAAATAGACAAGATTCAGCCCTAGATGTTATAGCGGAGACGGTGCAGCGGCGGTGATGATGGTGTTGGTGGTGGAGATGATGATGATGATGATCCCGATGAAGTCCAGCTCGATGACGGTGATGATGGCGACGATTTCCCCCTCCGGGAGGGAATTTCCCCCGGCAGATTTCTTCCTGCAGGGGAGCTTTTCGCTCTCTGGTGTTTTCCGCCTCGTGGAGGCGGCGGAATATTTCGATGGCCTCCTCCTGTGTTAGGGTTCCGAGGGGGTCAAGTACGCGAAGGGGGAACGGCTGAGGTGGGCCAGGGCCCCCAAACCACCTCTCGGCGCGGCAGGGGGCCCCACCGCGCCAAGGGTGAGGAGGGCCCACCATGGCCCATCTCAGCTCCCCTTTTGGCCTCCTCCATCTTCTGGTAAAATAGGAACTTCCATATGTCTCCTTCGATTTATTGATCTTCAGAAATAGTGCATCTCGACGGTGCTTTTTCCAGCAGAATCCTGACTCCGGTGTCCAATTCTCCATTATTCATCAAACATGCAAAATAGGTAAAATAACATAAGTAACACTTCTAAATATGAAATATATCGATGAATAGCAGTAAATTATGATATAAAATAGTGATGCAAAATGGACGTATCAACCCCCCCAAGCTTAGACCTCGCTTGTCCCCAAGCGAAAACTGAGCTCAGTAAACATGACCACAAGTTTATGGAGCAAAGTGTCGATAAATAAAATACGGACAAGAAGCATCACATTCATTGATACACAAGTCATTCTAGACAGCAACTTCCCTTCATATAATCTAACTTGAAATAAGTAAAGGGAACCACGATGAAGTGCATAAAGAGAACCATGATTGGTGAAGGCAAACTTAAACTCTTGGTCAGAGAACAATTAACAGATCATACTTATCTTTCGAGAAGAGTCTTTATATCAGAGCTTATATAGCAGAACTTACATGCCTTAATCATAACAGTCTCCTTACAGTCATTGATAACTTTCAAAGTTATATTCATTCGGATAAAAGCTATTGTGCGAAACAAGGAAATGAGAGATATGATTAGAAGTATCAACACATATAACTAATTGGATCTCAACAACTCAAATGCTTGCTTGAGATAGAGAGGAATGGGTTTACTGACTCAACAATAATGTAAAAGATAGGCCCTTCGCAGAGGGAAGCAGGGATTAAATCATGTGCTAGAGCTTTTAAGTTTTGCAAAGCATATAGAGAGTATGAAAATAGTTGTTTGAGCTATGTATGTCGTTGTCAACGAATCGTAGTAAAGTGAACACTAACCCCTTGTCAACCAGACTTTCAAGAGCGGCTCCCATGAAGGACGTTATCTCTACCAGCAAGGTAGATCATCCCTCTTCTCTTTTGTTTACACATGTATTTTAGTTTCTTTATAGTTGACACTCCTCCCAACCTTTTGCTTACACAAGCCATGGCTAACCGAATCCTCGGGTGCCTTCCAACATTCACATACCATGGAGGAGTGTCTATTTGCAAATTAAGTTGCTTACTGATAAATCAGGGCAAAACATGTGAAGAGAATTATTAATGAAAGTTGTAGTTAATTGGGACTGGGCACCCCATTTGCCAGCTCTTTTTGCAAATTGTTGGATAAGCGGTGTATATGCCACTAGTCCATTGGTGAAAGTCTGTTTGACAAAAGTGCTAGAGAAACTCTACAGAACCCTCATGAGCTAATAAACAGTGACACAAAACTAGGAGTAATAAGTTTTGAATAATTTAAAGGTAGCACATGAAGTATTTACTTGGAATGGCGCAAAATACCATATAGTAGGAAGTTATGGTGGACTCGAATGGCAATGGTTTGGCTCAAGGTTTGGATGTATGAGAAGCATTCCCTCTCGATACAGGTCTTTGGCTAGCAAGGTTATGTAGCAAGCATAAGAGTTGAGGGATACAAACAATTATACAAGTGATAAGAATAATCATGCAATCTTCCTTAGAAGCACAAATAGTTTAACTTAAGAATACTAAGCTTATGAGCACAAAGAAAGAAAGATCATGGAATAATATATTTGCATGCACTCCCTCTTCTACTTAAGTCTCAAAGTATTGTCTACTACTGACCAATGCTAAGTTTGCCAAAACCAAAAAGATTAACTTGGTGCTCTAAAAAGTGATCCCTATACTAACAACAAGGTTATCAATATGAAAGAGAATTGCAAGCTAAAATAAAGTATGCAGAAAGTAAATGATAAAACTTCTCATTAATATTTCATAACGGCAACTCACACCAAGGGATACATAGATAACCAACTAAAAGAGAGATACTTCCACATTGCAAACCATCATATAAGATAACTTCCCTACTCACGATATGACTTTATGGAAAAGTAAAAGGTAAAGATAATGATGTGATACCGCGGCACTCCCCCAAGCTTGGAACAAACCAAGGGGATGCCAATACTTATGATGAATTACTCCTTCGGTGGTGGTGGTGATTGTTGATAAGCTTATCAACCAGCTCCTTCAGTTCATCAATCTTGTAGGTGAGGGCGCGAATCAGCTCAGAGTTGTGTTCGATGCGATTCATAAACTTGTCAGACTGCGAGTCCCAACTCTTGGAGTTGTTTCCCCACTCCTCAGCAGCAGAATCCCTCTTTCCTGTATTGTTAGAACGATCTATATTCCAACCACTAGGCAACTCAGCCTCCGGGATCCTCTCAATTTGATGCTTATGGATAAGAGTATGGAAGGGGTTATTTTGCCTGGGGAAGATGTCCTGGGAGCCAAGAAGTGTCGTGGAACCTTCCCTCCGGTGCTCATCCGCGCCCTTGCCTGGGCTTGAATGGATTTGCCACCACTCCGATGCTTGCAACGGTAGCGCGCGGGTATTCGCGCGGGTCTTCCTCCACTTCTCCTTCATCTTCGCTCTTGACTTCCTCCTTCAGCTTGGGGTCTTGAGTCTCGTCTTCCAAAGGCTCCTTGCCCTTGTTGTTGTTGTTGGAGACCATGGCGCTTCTAAATCTGAAAACAATATCTGGACAGAAACAGCTCGAAACGAAACACGATGAAAAGGCGAGATACGAACCTCGGGGGTTCGGGTGAGTTATATAGCAAAAAGTTTTACAACATAAGGAAGGTACAGGAGGAAACCTGATCGGAGACGAGCTCCGGGGTGCTCAAACCACCAGGCGGCGCGGCTGGGGGCCCACCGCGCCGACCTATGGTTTGGGCACCACGGGTGCCGTCTCCCATCCGGTTCGGTCTCTTATTTTTCCATATTTAATAAAAACGACGAAAATATCTTCTAGAAAGTTATTCGCGAAACTTTTCTTACCGAAACTGTTACCTATTCGAATCGAATTCTGCAGTCCCAGAAAAATGTTCTTCAATGAAAGTTTCCGGAGTCACCACTTTAATTGTATCAACCTCTTCATTAATAGAATCTCCAGAAATATAATGCTTGAGTCTTTGACCATTTACCACTTGTGTAGAGTTATCTTTCAATGAAGCAATTTTTATTGCACCTGAACGATACACCTCCACAATAACAAATGGTCCTTCCCATTTTGAGAGTAACTTTCCTGCAAAAAATCTGAGACGAGACCTATACAATAGAACTTTCTCACCAACATTAAATTCTCTTTTAAGAATTCTCCTATCATGCCATCTCTTAACTTTTTCTTTAAAGAGTCTAGCATTTTCATAAGCCTCACTTCTCCATTCATCTAAAGAACTTAAGTGCAACAACCTTTTCTCACCGGCAAGTTTAAAATCTCTATTAAGTTCTCTCACTGCCCAATAAGCTTTGTGTTCTAATTCTAAAGGCAAGTGACAAGCTTTACCATAAACCATTTTATAAGGAGACATGCCCATGGGGTTCTTATAAGCAGTTCTATAAGCCCATAAAGCATCATTTAACTTACTAGCCCAATTTTTTCTAGATTTATTAACAGTCTTTTGCAAGATAGATTTAATCTCCCTATTTGACAATTCTACTTGTCCACTAGTTTGAGGATGATAGGCTGAAGCAATTCTATGATTAACACCATATTTAGCAAGAGTCTTTCTAAAACCACCATGGATAAAATGAGAACCTCCATCAGTCATAAGATATCTAGGTACACCAAACCTAGGAAAAATGACATCTTGAAGCATTTTTAAAGAGGTCTCACCATCAGCACTTTTAGTAGGTATAGCTTCTACCCATTTAGTGACATAATCAACAGCAACAAGTATATGAGTATTACCTTGTGAAGAAGGAAAAGGACCCATGAAGTCGAATCCCCAACAATCAAATGGTTCAATAACAAGAGAATAACTCATAGGCATTTCATTGCGTCTAGAGATATTACCAACCCTTTGACATTCATCACAAGATAAAATAAACTTTCTTGCATCCTTAAAGAGGGTAGGCCAATAAAAACCTGATTGTAGAACTTTCTGCGCAGTTCTATCTCCAGCGTGATGCCCTCCATAAGCACTTCCATGGCATTTCCTCAGTATTTCCTGTTGTTCATATTCAGGAACACATCTTCGCATAATACCATCGACTCCTTCTTTATATAAGTGTGGGTCATCCCAAAAGTAATGCCGCAAGTCATAAAAGAATTTCCTTCTTTGCTGAGCTGAAAAGGTTGGAGGCAAGTACTTGGAAACAATAAAGTTAGCATAATCAGCATACCAAGGACTATCTCGCGAACTTACACTTATTGCAGCCAATTGTTCATTTGGAAAGCTATCATTAACAGGAATAGGATCATAAGGAATGCTTTCCAATCTAGACAAATTATCAGCAACAGGATTTTCAGCACCTTTTCTATCTATGATATGCAAATCAAATTCTTGCAAAAGAAGTACCCATCTAATAAGCCTTGGCTTAGCATCTTTCTTTTCCATAAGGTATCTAATTGCAGCATGATCAGTATGAATAGTGACTTTCGAATCAACTATGTAGGGTCGAAATTTGTCACAAGCAAAAACTACAGCTAGAAATTCTTTTTCAGTAGTGGCATAATTCTTTTGAGCAGAATCAAGAGTTTTACTAGCATAATGAATAACATTTAACTTTTTATCTACTCGCTGCCCAAGAACAGCGCCTACAGCATAATCACTAGCATCACACATAATTTCAAAAGGTAAATTCCAATCAGGTGGTTCAACTACAGGAGCGGTGATTAAAGCCTTTTTCAAAGTTTCAAAAGCTTCCTTACAATCATCATCAAAAACAAAGGGTACATCTTTTTGAAGAAGATTAGTAAGAGGCTTGGAAATTTTAGAGAAATCTTTAATAAACCTCCTATAAAAACCAGCATGACCAAGAATACTACGAATACCTTTAACATCTTTGGGACAAGGCATCTTTTCAATTGCCTCCACTTTAGCTCGATCAACTTCAATACCTCTTTCAGAAATTTTGTGTCCAAGAACAATTCCTTCATTAACCATAAAGTGGCATTTCTCCCAATTAAGAACAAGGCTAGTTTCTTCACATCTCTGCAAAACTTTGTCAAGGTTGTGCAAACAATTATCAAAGGAAGTTCCATAGACGGAGAAATCGTCCATGAAGACTTCCACAATTTCCTCACAAAAGCCATGAAAAATAGCAGACATGCATCTTTGAAAAGTAGCAGGAGCATTACATAAACCAAAAGGCATACGTCTATAAGCATAAGTTCCATAAGGACAAGTAAAAGTAGTTTTCTCTTGATCTTGCGCTCTCACAGCAATTTGAGAAAACCCAGAATACCCATCAAGGAAACAAAAGTGAGTTTTCTTGGACAACCTCTCAAGCATTTGATCAATAAAAGGCAAAGGATAATGATCTTTCTTAGTTACTTTGTTAACCTTTCTAAAATCAATGCACATCTATAACCAACTACTACTCTTTGAGGAATTAGTTCATCATTTTCATTAGGAACAACGGTAATTCCTCCTTTCTTAGGAACATGCACAGGACTTACCCATCTACTATCAGCAATAGGATAAATAATACCAGCTTCAAGAAGTTTTAATACCTCATTTCTTACCACTTCTTTCATCTTGGGTATTAAACGACGCTGATGCTCAACAACAGGCTTTGCATCAGGTTCCATGTTGATGGCGTGCTGACATATAGTAGGAGAAATTCCCTTCAGGTCATCAAGAGTATATCCCATAGCTCCGCGGTGTTTCCTCAACACTCCCAATAACCTTTCCTCCTCTGTACCTGAAAGTTTAGAGCTGATAATAACAGGATATATTTTCTTATCATCAATATAAGCATATTTAAGATTATCAGGCAGAGGTTTCAAATCAAAAACAGGATCCTCCTTGGGTGGCATTGTGGTACCCAAATCTTCCACAGGTAAATTGTGTTTGAGCATAGGTTGACGAAGGAATACTTCATCAAGCTCATTCCTTTCTTCCCTGAAGTTCTCACTTTCATGATTCTCCATATGTTGCTGCAAAGCATTGTTAGGAGCAAGAACAATAGATGCAAGTTGAGCAATTTCAAAATCCTCACTAGGCAATTCAGTTTCATAAGGTGCTTTAGCAAATTTAGAGAAATTGAATTCATAAGATTCACCAGCAAATTTAGTAAAGATTTTCTCTTTCTTACAATCTATAACAGCACCACAAGTATTCAGAAAAGGTCTACCAAAAATAATAGGACAACTATCATTGGCAGCCGACCCAAGTACAAGAAAATCAGCAGGGTATTTAGTCTTACCACAAAGGACTTCGACATCTCTAATGATACCAATTGGAGAGATAGTTTCCCTATTAGCAAGCTGAATAACCACATCAATCTCTTCAAGTTTACAAGGAGCAATTTCGTGCATAATTTCCCTGTAAAGCTCATAAGGAATAGCACTAGAACTTGCACCAATATCACATAAACCATAATAGCAATGATCACCTATCCCAACAGAAAGCACAGGAACACTAGACTTCCTAGAACTTTTAGGATGTGAGACAATATTAGAAGCATCCTCACAAAAGATAATGTGTCTATCTTCTAAATTTTCAGTGACAAGATCTTTAACCAATGCTACAACAGGTTCAACAGTTATTTGCTCATCAGGTTTGGTAGTTTTCTTATTACTTTTACTAACAACACCAGTTATGATAGTATGTTCCTTAATCTTATTAGGAAAAGGAACTTTTTCAATATAAGGTTCTGGAATAATGCGATCAGCAACATTAACCTCAACACCTTTAGATATATGAGAAACAGATTCATCTTTATATGGTTCATGATAATTTTTAAAACCCTCCTTCGGCAAACCGAAATAGGAAGCAAAGGCTTTATAAAAGTTTGCAACAATTTGAGAGTCAAGACCATAAGTAGTGCTAATTTTGCGATAATCATCAGTATCCATAAAATTTTTAACACACTCAAAGTCATAGTTTATACCTGACTCCCTACCTTTGTCATTCTCCCATCCTTCAGTGTTCTCCTGAATCCGATCAAGAAGGTCCCACTTAAACTCTTCTTTATTACGAGTGAACGATCCAGCACAAGTGGTATCCAATAGAGTTTTATCTTGAAAGGAGAGTCTTGCATAAAAGTTATCAATAACAATATTACCAGGAAGCTCATGAATGGGACATTTGAGCATTAATGCCTTCAATCTCCCCCACGCTTGAGCGATACTCTCTCCATCATAGGGCCAGAAGTTATATATGAGGTTCCGATCCTTATGAATCTCACTTGGAGGATAGAATTTGGAGTAAAAGAGAGGTACAATTTCCTCCCATCCAAGAGAATACCCATTCTTCAGCAGTTTATACCAATGTGCAGCTTTACCAGACAGTGATAGAGAGAATAATTTCTTCTTAACTTCTCCCATCGAGATACCTGCACACTTAAATAACTCGCACAATTCATGCAGAAATAACAAATGATCTCCAGGATGGACAGTTCCATCTCCTGCATAGCGGTTATTTGTGACACGTTCAACAATTTTCATAGGAATTTTGAACGGTATTACCTGCTCATCTGACGCCTCCTCTACTACCTTAGCAGTGGTAGTTGTTTTCCCAAATAGGAATTCAAGAGAAGACCCCTCCATAATGAGATATAGCAGCAGGCAAAAATAAAAACAGCACGTACAATAAATGTTTCCCTTACCAATTCCACTTACCAATAGCGCTACACTCCCCGGCAACGGCGCCAGAAAATAGTCTTGATAACCCACAAGTATAGGGGGTGTATCGTAGTACTTTCGATAAATAAGAGTGTCGAACCCAACGAGGAGCAGAAGGTGTTGACAAGCGGTTTTGATGAAGGATTCACTGTAAATGCTCACAGACAAGTTTTTAGGAGTTTTTGATATGACAGATAAATAAAGTACAAGTAAATAAAATGCAGTAGTAATAGTTGCAGCGAGTGGCCCAATCCTTTCTACAGCAAAGGACAAGCCGGTTGTTGTACTTATAATGACCAAACGTTCTTGAGGACACACGGGAATATTGTCAAGTGCTTTCGCTTCATATAGTTGATTAATCTTCATTGTTTTGATAAGTGTTGTGTGGGTGAACCTATGCTAATGCACCGCCCTTCCTAGGACTAATACATACTTGTGATTATACCCCTTGCAAGCATCCGCAAATACAAGAAAGTAATTAAGTTAAACTAACCACAGCCTTAAACTTTGAGATCCTGCTATCCCTCATGCATCGATATACCAACGGGTGTTCAGGTTTCTGTCACTCCGGCAACCCCACAATTGGCAAACGAATACACAATGCATTCCCCTAGGCCCATAAAGGTGAAGTATCATGTAGTCGACGTTCACATGACACCACTAGAAGAATAACACCACAACTTAAGCATCAAACCATTAAATATTACTCAACATAGTTCACTACTAACATCAAGACTTCTCCCATGTCCTCAAGAACTAAACGAACTACTCACAAGACATCATACGGAACATGATCAGAGGTGATATGATGATGAATAACAATCTGAACATAAACCTTAGTCCAATGGTTTCACCCAATAGCATCAATAACAAGAGTAATCAACACCGGGAGAGTTTCCCCTATGAAATAGACAAGATTCAGCCCTAGATGTTATAGCGGAGACGGGTGCAGCGGCGGTGATGATGGTGTTGGCGGTGGAGATGATGATGATGATGATCCCGATGAAGTCCAGCTCGATGACGGTGATGATGGCGACGATTTCCCCCTCCGGGAGGGAATTTCCCCCGGCAGATTTCTTCCTGCAGGGGAGCTTTTCGCTCTCTGGTGTTTTCCGCCTCGTGGAGGCGGCGGAATATTTCGATGGCCTCCTCCTGTGTTAGGGTTCCGAGGGGGTCAAGTACGCGAAGGGGGAACGGCTGAGGTGGGCCAGGGCCCCCAAACCACCTCGGCGCGGCAGGGGGCCCCACCGCGCCAAGGGGTGAGGAGGGCCCACCATGGCCCATCTCAGCTCCCCTTTTGGCCTCCTCCATCTTCTGGTAAAATAGGAACTTCCATATGTCTCCTTCGATTTATTGATCTTCAGAAATAGTGCATCTCGACGGTGCTTTTTCCAGCAGAATCCTGACTCCGGTGTCCAATTCTCCATTATTCATCAAACATGCAAAATAGGTAAAATAACATAAGTAACACTTCTAAATATGAAATATATCGATGAATAGCAGTAAATTATGATATAAAATAGTGATGCAAAATGGACGTATCATCAACCATCATTAAACAGCTGTCAAGAACAATAATTAGACCAAATTAAGTGTTTGAGGACTAGATTTAGACCATAATAGAGTTAAGGGACCAAAGTTAAACTTTTGCAACGCTTGAAAAACCAAAAGTGCACTTAACCCTTTAAACCGAGATCAGCTTTCTATTGTTTATAATTAGTCAATAATTTATTATACATGAATAATAATAGTATAAGATTTAATAACTTATTTTAATATTCGAGTCTGTCATCCTCTCGTGGCCTTGGGCGGTCGTATATATGCCCGACCTATGGTCGGGCACTGCCTTTGACCTTGCATCTTTTGTATTAGGACCCACTACAAATGCTCTTTTTGGCTATACATGAAGTCCATACGAGAAGGACGAGCTTGCTGACAAGATTTGTGGCCGACGGAGGCCACTCCGCGTTGTGGCTGTGGACTGGAGCCACGGGTTCTTCTTCCTACAGGCCTTGGTGCCGATGCGGAGGATCTTAGATCTCAGCAAGGCGTTCCAGGCCAACGACGACCTAAGTGGCGAATTCCCCGGCGTCGACGATAGCCGTCGTGCTTCGAGATCGAATCAACGGAGCTGCGCCATAGAAGAAGGACTTGATTGCTTTCAATTTTTTGTTGATGAGGTTTTGTTCTAAAAGCTCAGGGCCAATCTAATTTCCTTAATTGCAATGGGTTCTTTTTGTAATTGTACCCGCTTCTTAATGTAGTTTCTAGGGCCTTCGGGCCTCTTCCCCGTTCAATAGAAAAGCTCATTTTGGCTATAGTCAAACTCTTCCTATGTTATACCCATCAATTTTCACATGAACATCTTAGTAAAAAATAATCTATGAAAGCATTTTTTTTCGTGAAAATCTAGTGTATAGAAACGAAAACCTCCCAGCAAAACAAAGTGCCAGACCGTAATGTTTTAAAAAAACAGATACGCGCAACAAGGTTGTGAGGCTTAGAACTTTGGGAGGACTCAGGACTGTTTATGTGATATGATAGGTTCACAGAAGAGGCAGGATTGTCATCCAGAATATTATTGTGAATACTGCAAGATATGGACTATTAGTTCTTTATAATTCTGGTCAGATAAGATTATGTGACCCCGAGAGATACTTCCATGATAGGATTGCAGTGCAGATGAAGTTGCGCATTATGTACTTAAGATAGGCTTCATTTACGCTGGATAGAGAGCTGCACCCAAAACCAAGTGCATACTCTGGTCAGCAGTTAAGTGGCAAAACTTAGATGCGCACACACATGGAGGTTCAAGAGATGAAAGTGCAAAGCCAGCCAGCATGGCGAAAAGGTCGAAAGAGCAAAGGGCAGCCAGCCAGGTAGGCAAAAGGGCAAAGGCACCCGTGTGCGGAAGTTAACTTTTTGCAAGAGCACTCATGAGTCATGACAACCTGATCTATACAGAAGTTGGGTGAACAACTCTAGTGTAATCGGAGAAGATAAGATAGGAGCTGCACTCCTTTCTTTTCATTCGTTGGTAGCTCTGGGAACCTGGAATCGTGTGTTGAGAGTTATAAGCAATATTTTTGGGAGATTCGTGGTTTTCGTTACAGAATAAGTTGGGTCAAAGATTATCCACTACTCCTTATATCGGACAAAAAGAACGTCTATACTATTAATTCTACTTGGCTCCAACACTGGTGGATCCCTAGATATAAAATAGAACGCGAATCACTAAACAAAAAGTTGCAATTCAGATATACTATATGTCTAGCTCCTGCTCCATTAGAAAATGAAATCCACAACGTCACTTTCTAATTTTCCATTCTCGCATACACTATCACTAGATCATGCATGTCCTTGGTTATGGATAAAAAGTGCACGTACGATGATAGCAGGGTGGCGATTCGGTTCCACCAGCAGGCGGTAGATATGTGTCAGTGCTCTGACAGATACAAGCACACGCTGATGCCTGATGCAGATATACTTAGCTTGACGCAGACATGCTTAGCTTGATCAGGAACAGTTAATAAGCACCCGCAGGCACCGGCAGTAGGGCGCAAGTTGGTCACCAACAGCAGCCGAGGTTATTGCCGAACTCTCGCCGGTTCAGTTGGGTCCACCGCCGATGAGGCATCTACTAGGCAGGCAGACGCGCGCGGTTGACTGCAAGCCGACGACGAGCGTAACAGGGTGCGGCTATTCGTTGGATATCCATCCCCACACGGGCCACGGCGGACGGTCAACCGTACTGCGGTGGCTAGGGTCGCTCGCAGACTCACTCTGGGCATGATCCCAGTGATTCCAAACTCTTGATGCCATGGATCATGCTCCCTTTGACTTTGCATCTTTTGTAAAATCACCCACACAAATGTTCATTTTAGATATGGTCAAAGTCTCCTATGTTTTGACCAATACTTTTCAAAATGAATGTCTTTGTAAAAAATAAATTACGAAAGCATTTTTCATGACAAATCTAGTGTAGAACCGTAGCCTCCGAGCAGAACAGTGCAAGACCATAATGTTTTGAACAAACTGATACCCACAATAAGATTGTCAGGCTTAGAATCTTAGGAGGAATTGTTGATGTGATATGATAGGTTCAAAGAACAGAGGCAGGATTGACACTCAAGAAAATTATTGTGAATATTGCAAGATATACACTATCAGTTCTATATAATTTGGTCAGATAAGATTATATGATCCCGAAAGAGATACTTCAGTGATAGGATTGCAGCGCAGATAAAGTGGTGCATTATGTACTTAAGATGGGCTTTTCTTACTCTAGATAGAGAACCGCAGACAAAAACAAGTGCACAATCACGTAAGTGGCAAAATTTAGATGCGCACACACATGCAAGTTGAAGAGTTGAAAGTGCAAAGTGCAGCCATCCAGCTAGGCGAAAAGGTTGAAAGAGCAAAGTGCAGGCAGCCAGGTAGGCAAAAAGGCAAAAGGTACATGTATGCGAAAGTTAACTTCTTGTGAGACCACTCGTGAGTAATGAAACCGTTATCTATGCATAAGTTTGGCGAATAACTCTAGTTTAATCGAAGAAGATAAGACAAGAGCTGGGCTATTTTTATTATTCGTTACTAGCTCTGGGAATCTGAGTAAGCAATATTTTTAGCTTGGAGAGATTCGTGGTCGTCGTTACAGAATACTAGGAAAAATTGCGCGGCGGCACCGCCGCGCCCGTGCGGTAAAATTAGAATTTTGAAATGTCCTTATTTTTGAAAGTATGAAAATTTGGAAATTATTGAAATGAAAAGGTAGTGTACTTTCGAAAAATTGTTCAGATTTTGTAAAATGTTGTGTGGTATAATTCAAATTTGGGAATGCTTTTTTTTTTTTTTAGAAAGTGTGAAAATTTGGGAAATTATTGAATTTACGGTAGATGTTTAATTTAGCTCAATAATTAGAGGAAAGTACATTTTATGAGTATTGTAAAATGTAGTTTGAATCGAATTTATATTTAGGGGATATGAAGTTGTATTTAAAGTGTGAAAATTAGGGAAATTGTTGAATTTACGTTAGATCTTTCTCTCGAAACGTTGACCCTTTTTTGGAATTGGTAAGTATTTTTTTTTCCCCTTATAAATAGCAAGTATTTATCTTCTCTGATCGGTTGAATATGTTTTATATGTTTTTTCGAGTGGATAGATTCAAAAGAATTGTGGTTTTTGAACACTTTTTGTTTCATGCAAATTGGTTTAGTAAAATGGTTATACCTGTCAGGAATGCAACATTTTTATGATTATATTTTAAAAAAAGGGTATCATTTACGTTAGTTCGTCTGATGTAGTCAAATAATATTATCGTCCGGGGAAACTGTTGTGATTGTTTTTTTTAATGCATTTTTAAAAAGGGCATGCCGCATCTGTGTGGCAAAAAATGCAAATTTGAAATATCGTCGTTTCAAAATTGTGGATATTTTGTGAACTGTTGGAATGCGATGAGTTAGCAATTTTTAAAGTTTTGGAATATTCATATTTTGTGTTGTGGTTGTATGCCGTAAGTAGCTATCATTTTTTCTTGTGTATTGTGATTTTTTTTTTGTATATGTTTACAGCTTATTTAAATATTTCGAGGTATGAAAATTCTTGGACTTGTTAAGAAGGTTGGGTTAAAAAAATGTTAAGATAAGATTAATTAAATGTTAATCTAATAACGTAATGTGTGAGAATGCATATTCATTCAAGCGAATTTTGTAGTTACAAATTTGTCTTAAATTCAATTCTTTATAATTATTCGTATAATTGGAGCGAGTGCACTTTTTTTTTAATTGTTAGCAAATTTGAATGTTTGAATATGTGTGTGGTTTGCTATAATTAGTTACCATTTTTTTTTTGTGTGATCATTCTGAGGTATTGTTTATATTTTGCTGGTAGAAAGATTTGATTTTTTTTTTGTTTGGACTTTGTGTAATTTAGGTGGCCCGCCTCTCGGAAATCATTTTTTGGTGCAACTTTTGTGTAGAAAGTTTGAAAATTTGTAAAATTAAGAAAATTTTGATATATTTTTTGTATTATTCTCAATTGTAGATTGGAAGATATGAGTTTTTCAAATTTTAGCATTTTTTCTGTAATTCTAAAATTTCTGACTGATGGGTCCCATACGTCAGGTTTTTTTCTATTTTTGAAAATCGATTAAGGGAATGAAAAAAAAAAAAAGCGAGCGACGTCAGCGAGTGACGTCACTCGCCGGCGGCGGTCGCGCCGCGGAGAGTTCGCGCTCGAGCGCGTCTGCACGCGCGCGGACCTGAGATCGCGCGGTATCGCGAGAGGGGGTGGAGGGGAGCCTGAGGGGCGGCGACGCCGACCATTTGGTCATCTGAGCCGCCGCCGGCGAGGTAAGAAAGCGGCGGCGGACGCCGAGCGCGCCGGCGACGATTCCTCCGCGCACACGACGTACCGGGAGCTGATCTCCGGCGAGGAGAGAGGAGAAGCGGCGGCGCACCCCTCCATGTCCGTCGATCCGAGCGTGGAGGTGCGGTGCGTCGGCGAGACGCGTCGGCGTCGGCGGCGGCGGCGGGATCCCGCGGGAGAAGAAAGAGAGGAAAGGGGGCTCTACGCGTTTTTACGCGAAGCTCCCTGCGTTTTTTTGAATTCGCAAATCAGTCTTTTCGAGGTCGTTTTTGCAAGATTTGGCGCTGTAGCGATGTTTTTGCACGGAACCCCCGATGTTTTCGCGAATTACAGATATGTCCTCCCACCGAGCACTGTAGAAGTGCGATTATCTACGAATCTGGGCCGTTGCCGGACGATCGGACGGCCGGCAAGAATCGGGGCGACGTGGCCGAATCGGTGGGGGGTTGAAACGCACAGCTTTGATATATAGTAAGTATAAGTTGGGTCAAAGATTATCCACTCCTTATCGGACAGAAGAACGGCGATACGTACTATTGAATCAACTTGGCTCCAATACTGGTGGATCCGTAAATAATCTATACTATTATTAAAAAAGCAAACTTGTGTTGATACATTAAATCTGAAACCTTCAATATTTGACCAACGGTCCAAATTGTTCCAATGTTTGACAACTCAACACACATTTTCGTTTTCGTGGAAATTACTGTGTATTGCCACCGCCAAGTTAAAAAAATTGTTCGTTAAAGAAAACGGATAAGAGGGCAGAGAAACTCCACACGCGCGTGGCCGCCATCGTCGCGCACGGCCGCCCTCGACCTTCTCTTCCACCACTCCGGCGACCTCCGCCGCATCCCACGCTCCGCCACCTCCGACCACTTCCGATCGCGCCGCCGGGATGAGCGCTGTGTCTTCTCTCCTACTTACGCTCCGTTGTAACCACGGCGCGGCGATTTCGGCAACCTCCGGCCCAGGGATAGCCACGCCTAACTGACCACGCCGGAGACGGGAGGACCGATGTGAATGGGGTCATGCGGACGCTTGTCTGGCCACGATGGGGATGGGAGGAGACTGGTGGAAGCTGTAATAAGGGGAGGGGACGGCCGGCGGCGGAGGTGTGTAGGGAAGGTCGGCGCTGGAGGGGATGAGTGGGCACCGGCAACGGAGCTCACCCCACGGCGGTGGAGCAGCGGGTATCCTACACCACTCACCGTACCAGCAGTCTTTCGCGACTCAGCAGAATCCTCTGTCCCGTCGCCTGTGCGTGGAGCAGATCTGGTGGCCCCGGGCTCCCGGCGCGTGGCCATCCTCGCCGAACTCGCGTCGGAGCTGCAGAGGAGCGAAGCCGGGGGAACCGCTAGGGCAGTGGGGCACTCTCCTGTGCCAGTATGAGATCGACTAGATGCGTAGGCCAGACACTCTGCGCATCCTCAGGGCGGACGCCAGCCGGACAGACACTGCAATCGTCGGCGCCGTCTCTCCGTCAGGTACATGTACCAGCACGCCGACTGTACAACCTCAGCCCCGGATCGTTGTGTGGTAGCCTAGACGCGTTCAATCAGTTCTTCCAGTCGTCCAATAAGATGAAGGTGCTGGCATTGCTTGCCATTGTGGCCGAATGATGTGCAAGTCAGAATGTTCTCTATTTTAATCTTGTAGTACTAGAGATTTGGTTACTTATAATACTTGTTATGTGTCCTCCTCTTAGATAATTTCTAAACTCTGCAACTTTACGTTCCTGGTTCTCCTATCACAGACGCAGATTTTTTAGCGGCCATCATGGTGACCAAGGAGGCATGAGGGATCCCCAGAGACACTGCTACTGTTTTCAAGCCCCTTGCCATCGCCGTCATGGAGGGTTTAAGGTAGGGATGGCCCCTTCTCCTTGTAGGCTTGTAAGTTCAATTGTCTATCCTTGCACCCAGCGGCTGGCTTCTGGGTGCGAGAGTACTGCATAAGATCTGTTCAAGTTGGGATTTGCAGAATTGATGGAACCGGGACACACCAACTCTCCACCAGCTCAGCGGACCTAGGTAATTCGATGCACTGTCTCCATTGTCTTATTGTTTTTAGCTATCAGACTTGTTGCTGCTATTGAGGTTATGCACCTAATAAATTCAGTCGGTGCCTAGATGATCAAGATACTTGAATACCTATGTTCTTGAAGCCTTAAAGTGTTTCAGAATTTGCATACGGATGCAAATTACTTCATCATTTTGAATTTTCTAAGATTTCTGAAATTCATCACTATACTGTATGCCTGTGGTATGGTATTGATTCGATGGAGCTGGACGACGTTAGCAGTAAGAGCTCCTCCAAGACACAATGGTTACATTCAGGATTTGGTCCAATGACAAGGCTGAGGAGTAAATCCATACTTTTGACTCTTATACTATTGTTCGATTAATCAGAATTTGTTTGAATCGAATGCTCATAAGTTAGTATCTCCTCACATTAGCTTCTTTTGTTGTCTACTTCAATTCTAGCACTTATACAGCAAACATGGAAAAAACACATATACTGATTTTTTTGTCTCATCACTTACCTCATAATATAGACAATAACAGCCGGTAATGTTATATTTTCCCTTGCTTCTTGCAACTCAGAAATAACAGCCAGTAGGCACTGTTTACAACCACTGCATAATTTTGGCAATTTGTGCTAGATGATGCCTATGTCACTTATACGATGATTTTGTTTTAGTTTTGGGAAATGGAAGAACGTCGCGCCGTACTGGGCCATTCGGGCAGCAGCAGTCGGGATATTAGCCGTTGTTGCCATACTGTATGGACGCAGGAAGTGATAATCAATTGTACGTTCATTGAAGGACCATTTTGGGGACCAACCCAATCATAGCTGTTTATGGATGGAGATTTTGTACTTCTGTTCTAAGAGAGACATATTGCTGTCATGAGAAGGTACTTGAATCAAACATTTATACGCAAAATTGGCGTTACTATTCTATAGATATTTCATTTAATAGATGGATTCATTAGATACTCTGAATCATGTGCGCAAGGTAAACCCTCTTGCGGCCTCTTGATGCAGCTGCTTGCATCAGAATTTTGTGACATAAAAATATATTTTTCGATTTTTGAAAAAACCGGGTGCAATGGAGCTCGTGAGGAAGAAGTGTTTTCGTATCCAACCGAATCATAAAATGTGTTTTTTAGAGACGTGTGTTGCACGTGCAAGGCTACTAGTAATAAAAAACGCCAAACACTACAAAAGTTGCTCCTATTCCATTAGAAAATGAAATCCACAACGTTGATTGCTAATATCTATACTGGGATACAACATCACTAGATCATGCATATCCTCGGCGATGGATAAAAAGTACAGGTACGATGATACACCATCAGGGTGGACCGGTGGATACACATAATTAGATCATGCATTTGAGTGGCGATTCGGTTCCACCAGCAGGCAGTAGATATGTCAGTGCTCCGATAGAAACAAGCACACCCTGATGCAGACATGCTTAGCTTGATCTGGATCGGTTAGGGTACCGGTGAAAAATGCTTGGTAGGGGAATTTCTAGCCGATCCCCTAAAAGAGGTTAGAGAAGATTTTTTTCTTTTCGTTTTAATCATTTAATCCGCAGCTAGCCGATCCATTAAGACGGTTAGAGGAGAAAAATTATAAGAGCCAGCCCAAACGGAGGCCCAAATATCTCAAATATGGTCAACCCAAAAAAATCTCGCCTCTCGCCCCGCGCCGCGCCACTTCCCGCCTACGCCGCTCAATCTCGTCGCCGCCGGGCACCGGCACCTATTCCGGCTGGAATGGAACTGGAGCCCTCTTCCTCGAACCCGCCGCCCACTCACTCCGGAATTGACCCACACGGTCCCGTCGGCGACAAGGAAGGGGTTGGGGTAAAAATGTGTTGAGACCGGCTGGCACGCCGCCTAGCAAGTCCTTGAAGGACAGTGGCAAGGTCGCAGCAGCGGCGGTGACGGCAGGCCGCCGTCCCCTGCCAGCACCAAGCGGGCGAGGAATCCTTCAGAGGCCATGAAGGCACTCGAAGAGGCGGAGGCCATGAATAAGAAAAAGAAGGCAGCGACACCAACGACTCCTCTTGCTCGTACCCTGTCTTCGGCGAGCCCCACGCCTCACCGTCCGGTGCGTTCGGCTGCCGTAGGCGTCGTCGATCTCAATTGCCCACCATGTGCTCGATGAAATGCCCAAGAGGTACGAATTTTTGGTCTTCTCTCTTCGGCCGATGGAATGCGATGTTGACTTGTTGTTTTTGTTTAGTGTAGTCCGGGTACGATGGAGGTGGTCGATTTCATGACTCGATTGGATCAACCCTACTCCCTTGGCCAACTATGATACGATATATTCGATGAAGGTGGCCGAGGAGGAGGCCGATGATCTCGTTGGCACCTATGATTCACAAGGAAGCACGAAGAGATGCCGACCAAAAATTATTCCGCCCAAGAAGATATTGCTTTGTGCCATGTTTGACTGAATGGTTCACTTGATTCATCGGTTGGTACACATCAAACAAATGATAGGCTTTGGGGTAGGATCGAAGAGTACTACACAAGCACCATGGACATCGTTGGGGCACTATCCAAGAGCAATGTAACCGGTGGAGCAGTTGTGTTGATCGAGTGAACCTTGCACCACCCAGTGGGGTGCCTCTCACGGAGTATGGGCCTATCATTCAAGAGCTCTACAAGTAACACAACAAGAAGGACGACAGCAACGGCTTTGCATTGCACGATTGCTACAAAAAAAATAGCGTGTGAGGAGAAGTGGATCCGGATATTAGGATGGATCTATCAAAAATGTCCTCCTTCTGTCTATATTGACCACAGGAAGAGAATAGGCGTCCATGACAGCCAACAATAGTAGATATTTTATTATGGAGACAAAGTTTAATACCTAACACGTGCAATCTGCATTGTCAAAAGTGACATTCACTTACAACTTCAGAATTACGTATTTTGTAGAGAAGAAAGGTCGGGAGCATGGTATCAATAAACGTCGACATGCGGTTAACTTGAGACATCGACGAGCGCCTTAAGTCTCATGCTTGAGCTTGAAGCTGCAGGTCGAAAAAGATGTTGACATCCAAGATATTGGATACCCACGGGCCTCTCGACTTCCACACGTAAAACCCCGCGAACTGCGAGGTTGAAGCAGTCCGGGTGAACTTGTCCGGCTGCTCGGATTGTGTGTTGGATCATTCCGAGGCTTATTTCAATCATGTATGGTGTAGAACTTCTTCTCCATATCATGCTACAAGATGTACATTATTGTGAACCCAACAAACAATGTCAACAATGCGTATTCATTAAAATCTATATGTTCCCCTTGTTTATTGGTAACGAAAATACTTACTCTAATGCGTCTTGGTCATTGATTTGCCTGATGTAATTATACATATTCTGGAAAACATGTTCATCAATAAATGCCAACCAATAGAAAGAAGAGTGTAAAACTAGTTGAACCACTAAATAGTTTATACCCATGTGATCATAATAGTTTCAATAATATGTATACATCTTACAAACAAAAATAATATTGGCTCAATCTTCGAGAAACTATATGATCACTTCAAATAGATAGATTTGATTTAATGATTAGGGTTCAGAAAAAACTGAACTGACTTATGCTCTCTAAATATGCATAGCTTTGTCATCCCAAGAAAAGCACACGTAGTGAGATTACAAATGTGCTACATTACTAAATTTTGCGTTTAGAAAGCAATCAAAACAATAGAAACATCATTCAGTCACATATACGAAAAACGATACTATAATTGGCACCAAACCAACACATACCCCTTCATGTGTACAACTAAAATCGGAAGAAAAGTCTTAATTGAACACAAAATAAAACATTGCTTTAGCAGATGGGCGAGCTGCCCAACCTCGTCTTCACGGGTGGCGTGGTGTCGACAGGCGTCAAGCGGTGAGAATGTTTGTCAGGTGGTTGAGTCGAGGTTCGTGACAACCGCTCATCGGGGTAGGTAGGTGCCAGGGTAGGCGGGGTAGGATTTAGGCATGCTGACATGTGTGGCCGCACATTGAGGCATCCCTGTTGCCATGCCCTCGGCAACTACCAGCAACAAGCAAGCGCACATAACACATCCCAGCAGCAAAGAAGCATGTCCGCCAAACATAGCAAAGCAAGAAGCAGGCAAGCACTCAGCGGCGACACCGCATGAGGAACCGGGCTTCAGGCGTTAACATGCTGGTGACAAACGGTGGCACAGGTGACGAGCGGCGACGCATGCGAGTCTAACGACGGAGAGGGCGTCATCAGGCGGAAGAGAGACGAATCCTGGTATCTCGCGAGGGAATCCAGGCAGATGGAAGTATTTTAACATCAACGTACATGGTTTATTAGAAAAAAATATAAGGTAATGTGCTAGGTTTTAGTATTAACTATCTCTCGTATCTTCATTATCTTTACTCCAACTTGCTATTTTTCTCTCACTCCAACCCAATTACAGTGGTTCATTCCTTTCATTGTTACGGACCATCATTAGTTTGTTTCGCCCACCTTCCGTCCCATTATTCTTTGTTGTAAGAAAATATAAAAACCGTCACGTAGTCATGGCTGGGCGCACACATCATGGACCAAAATGTACCAATCAATGGAAATTGCACAGCGAGAACGAGTATGCGCACTTCCGAAAACATGGAATAGAGTAGACTGCATATGAATAAGGGAAAACAACACAATTTTTTTATTCATAAGAGACCACAATACTCGTCGAAATTATGTTATAAATAGAGCAATCCTTTTTGAAACAAAGATGCTTCTTGACTCTGCATGATGCCCTATGTAAATAAAATCGAGGATATTATCTAAATAGACCTCAAGACAGCCATCTCTGGGCCTATGACGAGCTCGGCTCGTTCAGCCGCTTCGTAGGCGACGCTAATTTTTGTGTTTATTTTGATGTTGCGCGGTGAACTTTTTCCAAGCTTTGACTGCAACATCTACATAAGTGAGCATGTCGTCGTGTCTAGCAAGACTGGCCGCACGAACATTCACAAATAACTGGCCGCACGAACATTCACAAATAAACGTAAGTAACAACCACCAACATATGTCCGAACGAACAAATAGAACATTACTATCAACAAATTTGAAACCATTAAAAACACTTGCCTTTCAAGTGATGATCTTCGAAGTTTCTGTTTGGACAGAATACGAAGCAACTCGCATTCATGGTTTTCAAGCAACATACGATCATGTCGATCTTGACGTAAGTCGCGGCAAGAGTTTTGAAATCTTTTTGAGCTAGTGGCCAGCACCCTATGTTCCGCTAAAAATGTTGAGTGTAGTCATGTAGAATATTAGTTGTCCGGCCCCTGTGAAATATCAAAAACAAAATAATTGATTTTCCATAATAAAATGCAAAAGCATGAATAAAATTTAAACAATCCCTCACTAAAAGTTAATCAAAGCAATGTCGCGGACGAGTTTACCGTGATAGCATGGTGTCTTCGCACTTGTCTTGTCTCTACCCATGTAGGAAAGAGCACCAACCAGATCCATAAATGTACACAGAGTTAGAATGAACACTTGATTTGAATAAAACTTATGTACGATGGCCTGCAAATGTAATGGATCTGTCTCGTAGGTGAAGATGGTGTTGAATTGCGGGAAGCTTAGTGGATGGAGTGAGGATTCTATCCGCCGTCCCAAGCTTCTCACCTCGGTATGAAATTTAAAAATCATGACGAAATCAGAGGCTATGTACAAGAAATGTTCATAGCACATTTCTATGTGATTAGCATGTCAGTGAAGAATATGATAGACTATTGTATGCAATGGCTTACATTTTTGTTCCTTGATAAAATTGATAGTTAGTAACATTTGATGATAAATATTGATCTGGAAATGTATAATTAATAGTCTCACATGAGTATGTGAGACTATTAATTATACATTTCCAAATCAATATTTACAGTCCAATGTTTACTAACTAGCAAATTTTTCAGGGAACAAAAATGGAAGTCATTGCATAAAATAGTCTAGCAGATCGTCGTGAATATTTCTTGTACCTAGCCTCTGATTTCGTCATAACTTTTAAGTCTCATACCGAGGAGAGAAGCTTGGGACACCTGATAGAAACCTTGCTCTGTCCATCACACTTCCGTAGTTCAACCTACGACACAGATCCATTACATGTGCATGGCATCGTCCATAACTTTGTATACAGATCAAATGTTCATTCTAATTCTATCTACCGTTGCGGATGTGGTTGGTGTTCTTGCCTACATGGGGGACAAACAATACAAGTACAAGACACCGTATTATAAAGGGATTCCCATCCGCGACATTGCTTTGATGAATTTCAGTGAGAGGTCGTCAAAAATTTATTCGTGCTTTTGCATTTTTTTATGGAAAGTCTGTTTTTTTTTTTCTGTTTTTGATAGTTTACAAGGGACAACTAATATTTCTACACTCAACATCTTTATGGGAACATAGGCCATTGGGCACCAGATCAAAGAGAATTCAAAACTCTTGTCGTGATTCACGTCAAGATCGACATGACAGTAGGTTGTATGAAAACCATGGATGAGAGTTGATTCATATTCTCTCCAAACTGAAACTTTGAAGATCATCACTTGGAAGACAAGTGTTTTTAATGGTTAAAATTTGTTGATAGTGTTGTTCCATTTGTTTGGACATATGTTGATGGTTATTACTTATGTTTAATTGTAGATATTCGTGGGGCTAATCTTACTAGACCTGACGACATGCGCAGTTACATCGATGTTGCAGTCCAGGCTAGGAAAAATTTGTCACATATCAGCAAACAAACGTAAAATCGGTGCCGCCTAGACGCGGGTGAACGAGCCGTAGCTCACCATAGGTCCCGAGATGGCTGTCTTGAGGTGTACTAAGATAATACCCTCGATTTCATTTACATAGGATATAATGAATAGGTCAAGAGAAATCTTTGTTTCAAAAAATTACTGCACTATTTAGAACTACTTAATTTCGATTCAATTGTTAGGCTTCTTTGTATAGGAGGGAAAAACAGGTATTGGCATCGGAAACTTAATGCAACTATAGGATACTCTAATCTCTGAAAATTGACATTTGGAACCGCATGCAATATTATAGTGGAGAAAATATTTGCGGAAACATAGGATAAGATATGCTCAGAGGGGGGATTACGCTTGCCTGGTTGAACGGAGTAATCAAGCTACTCATCGGAGTAACGATGCTCAACTCCGGACTCGTGATCTACCGGAGAGCAAACAACACCGGAAAGCAAGAACAACAATCAACACATGGCAATTGTGCAATGCGTACAGAAATGATGATATGACATTTTAAAATGCACCCTAGAAGCATTGATCATGATCAACAAGTTAAATGGGTCCCCATTATAATATTTGCGTTATTTGGAATAAACCCCATATTTAAACTTAGTGATTATAATTATTACTAGAGCCCATTATTGTAATTGTGATCAATTATGCATGATGATGATGATTCGGGATCACTCATGTTTTTCTGAACATTTTGGTATAACAAACACATTTTTCTGATTAACCAAACAAAAGTTATTAATTCTATAACTTACCAAATTAAATATGTTCTTTTAATTATTTTGATTCCTCGGTTAAAACATGTCATGGTTATAGATTAAATCCAACACAAAACAATTATTTAAGTCCACATAGAAAGAAGGAATAATTAAACAGGAATATTTTTGGACTAGGCAAATTCGGAATATCCCAATTTATTTGAATCGGAATATCCGCTCGATTTGGTGTTTTGGAAAAACGGCTAAGGACAGGAGAGCAACCAGCACTGGCGTCCTTCGGAAAATCCGAATCATCCTCACATCGGAAAATTCGAGTGCACTGTATACGCGGAAATTTGGCTAAGGACTAACTCACTCTTCGCACTGGCCTGGCTCGGATTATCCGGAGTGTCTTCGTTCGGAAAATCCGAGCTAAAAGAAGAGCACGGCGGCGTGCACGGCGACCTGCGGGCGCCGGTGAACCACGGCGGGAGAGGGAGGAACGGAGGGCAAAGGAGGGGTGCGTGCTCACCCTGAGCACGTAGGCATCGGCGGTGAGGCTGGGGAAGCGGCGGCGGCAGCGAATCGCTCCCGGCGACCCGTGAACGGCGGCGGCGGAGTCGTGGACGGCTACGACAAATGCGGCGGCCCCGCGTCGATTCCTGCGGCGGAGACGAAGCAGGCGTCGCGGCGGAGCTCGTGGTGGTCCTGGCTGGGCTTGTGGTGGCCTCAACCGGCGGCGAGGCGTCGGCGCATCTCGGGGGCCATGGCGGCTCGGTGGGGAGGAAGAGGAGGAGGGGAACGGGCAGGTGAGCGAGTGGGGACGGGGTAGGAGGAGCAGTGCAGCGTCGGGGTGGTCTTCTCCTGGCAAGGGGAAGCAGCGAGGAGGGGGCCCGGCGCACTGCCACGGCGACGGCATGGGAGCGCGGCGGCATGGCGCCAGTGGCGTGGAGAGAGACGACACATTTGCGCAACACCCCCTGGAGAAAAGTTGTTCATCACCGATAGGTCCTCCGCTAATTACAAAGAAGCCCTTTTCTGTTTCTTTTAAAACCAGTAGTACATCTCTGATTTAATTGAGGCACCAAACAATTTTCAAAAATTATGAAATAATTTGGGTGGCCTTTTTATACCATGAGGAAGCTCCACAAAAATTGGCGCCTCCAAATAAAATGTTTTGGACAACATTTGTTTAGAAAGGTGGATAGGGCATTTTTGCTAAATTCAAAGATGTTGCTCCTTTAACAATTTGGAGCAACTGCAAAATATTATTTTGGAGCTCTTGGAACTTCCTTGACAAATAGGAGGTGTCAAAGTAAATTTTATTTTGCAAGATTGAGTGCCTCTGTTGTTTTGACACTGGTTGAAGCAAATTTGGCAATTTGGTTTTTTAGATGTTGTCACACCTCCACAATTCCCTAGCAACAACCACAATTCCCTAGCAACATCAACACTTCCCTAGCACAAATCCCTAGTGACAAGTTGAAGGTTCCAATTGTTACCCTTGATGCAAGGATGCCATGATGCAAGGAACACAAAAGCGAAAATTTTACACAGGTTTTTAGTTGCTCAAACTCCGGGCTGTTACAATTCTACCCCCCTTACAGGAATCTCATCCCGAGATTCTTAGAGTAGGAAAGAGGGAGAAGGGTTACAACGGTACTACACGATCTTCTCGCTTCAGGTAGCTTCTTTCTTGAAGAGGTTGGCTGAGGGCATCATGAAGATCTTCATCGGCTTCACCTCGAGGTCACTATCACGTACCCCATAGGAAAGAAGGAAAACCTCACCGGAAGGATGGATCTTGATGGAGATACAACGACCAAGTACCTCCTAGTAGAATCCTAGGATGAGACTTCAAGCATCCCCTGAGTTGGCAGTTAGGAGACACAAGCGGGTGACGGGAGATTGTTAAGGAGCTTCCAGTTGGTAGACAACTGTTTCTCAATGATTCAGAATATGAACTTTGCACAAGGCCTTAAATTTCTGAGGGAGAGTGTTGAAACAAGATTCCAATGGTTAAAGAGTTAACTTGTACTAGTCGGTTTGAGTAGAACCTTCCTCACGGAGGAGCATTTCAGATCACTGGAGAAGGATCGGAAAGCTAGATCGAGAGAACTTTAGAAACTCCGCAAACGTTAGTATTGGGAACACTTCTTGATTTTCCAAACATCGAAACAAACTTCTTGAGGATCACCAACTGTCGCTTCTGATTGAGAGTCAAACCTGGGAAGTGTAGAGATACTTCAGACTCAGCACCGGTAGGAATAGGAAGCTTTGCAATGCATACCAACGGATTACAATTGTTAGGACCCCAAGAGTTGGACTACAAGGTCAAACTCCAAAGGAGGGACTAGATTGGGGAACTCGCATATTAACAGCTTGTCAGAGGACAGCTGCCCTAGTTGATTTACTTGCAACGAGACACGATTTAGTCCTTGGTGGGAAACACCATAGGAGACAAAGAAGTTCTCAGACTTCCTCCCTTTCTGGAACAATTCAATCAGTGGCTTGGATGCATAGTTGAAATTCTCAAGGAATGGAGGTAACAACATACCATTCCGAGAATACTCTACACCTGCGTGATCGAGTTGAAATGATTCCGAGGAAACCAGACAATTTACTCAGATCCACGGCGACATCTTTCAGCAATTGCACGTGAACCAGAGGAAGTCACTTCTAACTTCAGAACACATACCTTGTGAAGACACAAAGTGAGTTCCGACAATTTTCCAATGCTAACGCCCAATATCCAATACAAATCTCCTCAAACATGGAGAAGGTAGGAAAGTAGTTGATGGGCTCAACCACAAACTTATCCATATACTCCAAGACGGTAGACTCATATTTCACCAGAACGGGGCATTAGTATTGGTCAGACTAACACATTCAGGTAGGTAGGTCTGAGTTTGATTTGACGATAGCCCAATTCAAATCAAAGAGATTTAGAGGTTAGCATATCCAAAGAGGAGATACCACCTCGCTTCAACACGGACAGACTAGACATCCCTTTATGAAAGAACTATTTCGGATAGAGCTTTTATTTTTTTAACTCCCCAAGTTGTTTAAGCTCAACCGAATAATTCAGGACATCCAACACGATTTTCTTGGAGAAGGGAGTTGTTCAGAGAACCAGCTTACTCATAAGCTCAACATCACGACATACCGGTGGATCTTGAGTTCAAGAGGGATCATGCCTTTCAAGGCACAACGAGGTGGTCTTGGGAGTTTCGGCACAAACCTAGCTCTTTGACCGAGAGAGTGCATCAGAGCCAACTGACTTGGTAGCACTGTCAGACTCAGCTTATTGATTGGCTAACCAATCATGCTAAGGAGGACAAGGAATGTCCTTGGATTTCGGCACAGTAAGAACTGCTAAGAATATCCGATAGCTACATTATTACTCACGTCTCATCACTCGGGAGTAATAAGTCACCCGGAGATCGGAGAGTAACAAGGTGCAGGAGCATCACTTCATCAAGAGGATCATGATACTTAGCTCGATACCCTGTTATCAAAGAGTGTAACACTCTAAGGTGGAGCAGAACAAAAGCTAAACAAGGCCCTCATTCTGCGTAATACAATACCTTGACCTGGTCCGAGAAATGGACAAGGTACCGGAGTTTGTTTCTCCTAACAAGACGAATTGGAAGTCTTGATGGACCAAGAGTAACAACCATGCTCAGGAGAATCCCAAGATGTTGCAGATGTACCGGTTATTACTCAGTTGTGATAACCATGCCCCAAAAGGGAGAGATGCAGCAGAGTCAAACAAAACTGTAGTAAGATTGTTGTTGATTCGTAACTCACCCATAAGGATGCCAGAATCTTCTTCAGCTTCCTTAGCAGAGACGCGGTTCAGGCGACGACGCACAATAGGTCCAGCCTTGCCAGCTGGAGTGGCAGGGGCTCGTGCAGGATTTCCCGTGATAGGTGCCTTCTGGGGGCACTCCCTGGAGTAATGACCAGCCTGTCCACAGGTGTAGCAGATGAGTCCAGGTGGAGCGGGTAACCGAGGACGATACCCACTTCTGCTGGGGCACTCCCTGGAGTAGTGACCAGTCTGACCACAGGTGTAGCAGATAAGTCCAGGTGGAGCAGGTAGCATAGGACGACAACCACCTCCGCTTGACCCAGATGTTGAAGTAGTGGGGCGCGTGGTGGCGTGCTGAGCAATCTTCTCCTGGGCATCCTTTACTGCCCCCACTATGAACTCCATAGAACAATCAGCCGGGAAATGGTCATCTCCTTCGCATAGGTAGCAGGTGGCGCTAGCGGTTGGGCACTTGCCGAGTGGATGCTTGTTGCAACAATGCGGGCAACTGCCGGGGCATTGACTCGCCTGATGTCCACCCCTTCCGCACTGACTACATGCCTTTCCTTGTGGTAGTCCCCACTTTCCGGGGTAATTAAGGGGGCACTTCCGGTACGGATGTCCACGCTCCTTACAAGTGTAACACCTGAGTTTGCCTCTAGCGTTCTTGGGCAAAACTTGAGACGTATGGGATTTCTCCCGATCAAAGGGTGTCGAGTGGGTCCCTGGGGTGGCTTCGATTTGATGGAGCGGAGGACGTTGTGCCATTCTGTAGATTTGACAAGGACGCAGTTAGTATCCACCTCGGTATGGTTGAGACATTAGCATTAGCGTACTCAAGTACTCAGACTAGGGACGATAATACTTTGTGCAACAACGAACAAGGGACCAACAAGATGGGACTTGGGTCAAAGATCAGCATCATGTGCTACTAGTGAGAGTTAAGAAATCACCACTTAACACACTCTAGTTGACACAATCCGGGACCTTATGTTCAAGTCCATGGGTTAAAACCCAAAGAAAGGATCAAAAGATTAGACTCGGTAGAAACAACTGAGTTGATTTGGGATTGCAACGCAGCGGGATCAACGTGACACATAACACTAAAGGTCGAACCCAACCCCGTTTCTAATCATTTTGAAGTAACAGACGAGGAGTAAAACCTTTAAACTCAAATCGAGGTAAGATTGCTCCAAGATTAGAGGGTAACCAGATAAGGAGTAAAAAGAATCCTAAGATGGTTTTCACAACTCATTTTTAGGTTAAAAATATTTTCACAAACACTAGACTCAACATCGACCAGTAGAAGGGTTTCCTACAGGCAGTACTGCTCTGATACCAACTTGTAGCGCCCCGACCCGACTACTATACAGTGATACTGTGTCCCCGGTTATCCGATACCACCAGACACACCATCAAAGCATAATAGAGAGGTCAAGACTTGTGGAACAACTGGCACATCACAGACTCTACGACACAAATCATATAGTTCAACTCTTATAATAGAGAAAGATAGCAAATGACAACCAGAGGTCACAGACCCAACATTACAACAAGCGGAAGCAAAATAAGTTGTTCTAAACAACAAGATCCAGATTATGGCCTAAGAGGCCTACAAATAAACATCCAGCGCCAGCTGTTCTAGGATGTCCCAAGCTGCCACCTGGGAACCCCAGACTACTCGTCACGTCCACAAAGAACCCACCTTCGAGGTCGGTGAAGTCCTCTCCTGAAAATAAGCAAACGACGTTGGGTTCGATGAACTCGCAAGATTAAGAGCTAATATATGCTCGATGATTGGCCTTCAAGGTTTTATGGCTGTTTTGCATAAAGCTGATTTTATTTTAAAAGACATAACCCAATGGCATCGACTAATCAGAGTATTTGCAAAAGAGGTAAGGAGTAACTCTTTCTTTCATCACCTTACTCATCATCAACCATTGTACCTGTTCATCAAAGCACCTCCCCGAATCACCCTCGAGGAAGCTCACCTTGCATTTGTGAGTGGTACCTCTAGTACCCAGTTTTTAATCATTCCGTTAAAGTTATTCTATGATCTCTGAATCCGTCACCAAGTCGTCCATAACCGCGGACACGGCTTTTCGAAAAGATTTATCCCTGCAGGGGTGTACAATGTGAAAGACGCCAGGTTCCCGAGGGACCTCCCAGCTTCTTATCCATGCGTACCGTCCGGCCCATTGCCTAGCTCTTAGCTCTCTTCCGGGGAAAGCCGGCTGGGTGGGAGCGGCTACGACCTTTACCTCGCTTAAGACTAACCCAGGATCATCAGTGGCGGTAGGACAAGAGGTACCTTCTCGCACCCTGTCCCGCGGCCACTTATTTTCCTGACACAACCATCCTCATCTCAGTCTTGGCCACCATCTTCAACGCACGCGCAAATAGAAAGCCAAACTAGAGGACCCTCGGCTAGTCCGCCACAAGTTAGTCGGTGGACGAGGTTCCATATGCCCACGCATGGTTGCACGCTCAACTTGGCTCGTAGGCGAGAACTCGCACTTAGGCGGCGAGAACGAGACAACCCACCACATCCCATGTGGCCTCTCATCCCACCTTTAAGCATGTTATTATCCGTCACCACAATTCTCCACCATCATTCTCATCTCATCACCTGTTTCCGACATGAAGTAACCATAGCACCACTATGCCAGTACTAAGCATGGCTAAGCATCAACATAACATAGTAGATATCTCGGGCCAACAATACAATTCTATGAATAATAGGAGGGAAAAACAGTATTGGCATCGGAAACTTAATGCAACTATAGGATACTCTAATCTCTGAAAATTGACATTTGGAACCGCATGCAATATTATAGTGGAGAAAATATTTGCGGAAACATAGGATAAGATATGCTCAGAGGGGGGATTACGCTTGCCTGGTTGAACGGAGTAATCAAGCTGCTCGTCGGAGTAACGATGCTCAACTCCGGACTCGTGATCTACCGGAGAGAAACAACACCGGAAAGCAAGAACAACAATCAACACATGGCAATTGTGCAATGCGTACAGAAATGATGATATGACATTTTAAAATGCACCCTAGAAGCATTGATCATGATCAACAAGTTAAATGGGTCCCCATTATAATATTTGCGTTATTTGTATAAACCCCATATTTAAACTTAGTGATTATAATTATTACTAGAGCCCATTATTGTAATTGTGATCAATTATGCATGATGATGATGATTCGGGATCACTCATGTTTTTCTGAACATTTTGGTATAACAAACACATTTTTCTGATTAACCAAACAAAAGTTATTAATTCTATAACTTACCAAATTAAATATGTTCTTTTAATTATTTTGATTCCTCGGTTAAAACATGTCATGGTTATAGATTAAATCCAACACAAAACAATTATTTAAGTCCACATAGAAAGAAGGAATAATTAAACAGCAATTTCGGAATATCCGAATTTATTTGAATCGGAATATCCGCTCGATTTGGTGTTTTGGAAAAACGGCCAAGGACAGGAGAGCAACCAGCACTGGGTCCTTCGGAAAATCCGAATCATCCTCACATCGGAAAATCCGAGTGCACTGTATACGCGGAAATTTGGCTAAGGACTAACTCACTCTTCGCACTGGCCTGGCTCGGATTATCCGGAGTGTCTTCGTTCGGAAAATCCGAGCTAAAAGAAGAGCACGGCGGCGAGCACGGCGACCTGCAGGCGCCGGTGAACCACGGCGGGAGAGGGAGGAACGGAGGGCAAAGGAGGGGTGCGTGCTCACCCTGAGCACGTAGGCGTCGGCGGTGAGGCTGGGGAAGCGGCGGCGGTAGCGAATCGCTCCCGATGACCCGTGAACGGCGGCGGCGGAGTCGTGGACGGCTACGACAAATGCGGCGGCCCCGCGTCGATTCCTGCGGCGGAGACGAAGCAGGCGTCGCGGCGGAGCTCGTGGTGGTCCTGGCTGGGCTTGTGGTGGCCTCAACCGGCGGCGAGGCGTCGGCGCATCTCGGGGGCCATGGCGGCTTGGTGGGGAGGAAGAGGAGGAGGGGAACGGGCAGGTGAGCGAGTGGGGACGGGGTAGGAGGAGCAGTGCAGCGTCGGGGTGGTCTTCTCCTGGCAAGGGGAAGCAGCGAGGAGGGGGCCCGGCGCACTGCCACGGCGACGGCATGGGAGCGCGGCGGCATGGCGCCAGTGGCGTGGAGAGAGACGACACATTTGCGCAACACCCCCTGGAGAAAAGTTGTTCATCACCGATAGGTCCTCCGCTAATTACAAAGAAGCCCTTTTCTGTTTCTTTTAAAACCAGTAGTACATCTCTGATTTAATTGAGGCACCAAACAATTTTCAAAAATTATGAAATAATTTGGGTGGCCTTTTTATACCATGAGGAAGCTCCACAAAAATTGGCGCCTCCAAATAAAATGTTTTGGACAACATTTGTTTAGAAAGGTGGATAGGGCATTTTTGCTAAATTCAAAGATGTTGCTCCTTTAACAATTTGGAGCAACTGCAAAATATTATTTTGGAGCTCTTGGAACTTCCTTGACAAATAGGAGGTGTCAAAGTAAATTTTATTTTGCAAGATTGAGTGCCTCTGTTGTTTTGACACTGGTTGAAGCAAATTTGGCAATTTGGTTTTTTAGATGTTGTCACACCTCCACAATTCCCTAGCAACAACCACAATTCCCTAGCAACATCAACACTTCCCTAGCACAAATCCCTAGTGACAAGTTGAAGGTTCCAATTGTTACCCTTGATGCAAGGATGCCATGATGCAAGGAACACAAAAGCGAAAATTTTACACAGTTTTTAGTTGCTCAAACTCCGGGCTGTTACAACACTCCCTTGCCAGACACCTGGATTCATCACTCTGCTGCCTGGTGACGCCCTATCTGTCACATAGTGTTGGTTGTGTCGCCGCCCGTCCCCCGCGCCACCGCCCGTAGCTAGCAAGGTAATGCCTGAAGCCCGGAATCTGCTGCGCTGCCTTTGATGTGTTTTTGCCTGCTTCTTGCTTTGCAATGTTTGGTGGGCATGCTTCCTTGCTGCTGAGCGGTGTGATGTGTGCTTTCTTGTTGTTGTTGGTTTCTGAGGGCATGGCAAAAGGATGCCTCAATGTGCTGCCATGAAAGTAAGCACACCTAAATCCTAGCTTGCCTACCTTGTCACCTCCCTACCAATGACCACGATGAGTAGCCGTCACGAACCTCAAATCATCCACTTGACAAACCACTTCCCACCTGCTGGTGCTTACCCCGGGAGGCGGGGACCAGACCATCACGCCACCCGTGAAGACGATGTTGGGCAGCTCGCCCATCTCATGAACCAATGTTTTGTTTTGCGTTCACTGAAACTTTCTTTCAATTTTAGGTGTACGCATGAAGAGTTATGTGTTAATTTGTTGCTAATTCGAGCATCCTTTTTCTATATGTGACTGAATGGCGTTTCTACCATTTTAATTGCTTTCTAAATGCAAAATTTAGAAATTTAGTACATTGTAATCTCACTACGTGTGCTTTTCTTACGATGACAAATTTATGTATATTTCGAGAGCATAAGCCGGTTCAGTTTTTCTGAATCATAGTCATTAAATAAAATCCATCATTAAGGGAGTGTAAAGTTTCCCGATGATTGAGCCAACATTACATTTGTTTGTACGATGTACACATATTATGAAACTATTCTGGTCACATGGGGTAGAAACTATTGGGTGGTTTAATTATTTTTACACTCTTCTTACCGGCATACCGCACCGATGGAAGGGCTAGAATTTATTCTGAACATGGTGTCCAACATATGTACAATTACATCATGCAAATCAAGAACCAGGAGGCATTAGAGTAAGTATTTTGGTTAGAAATAAAAAGTGGGAATATATAGAGTTTTCAAAATACGCATTGTTTAATTTGCTATAATTCTCATATTGCAACACGATATGGATAAGAAGTTCTACACCATACATGATTGAAATAAGACTGTGAATGATCCAATAGACAGTTTGAGCAGCTGGACAAGTTCACACAGACTGCTTCAACCTCGCAGTTCGGGGGCTTATATGTGGGAGCAGTTGAGAGGCACGCGGTTACCCAATATCTTGGATGTCGGAATCTTTTCAACCTACAACTTCAAGCTCAAGCACGAGACTTAATGCGCTCGTCGGTGTCTCAAGTTAACCGCACAACGGCATTGATTGATACCGTGCTCCTGACCTTTCCTCCCTACAACATACGCAATCTAAAGTTGAAAGTGAATGTCACTTTCGACAACGCTGCTTGCCCATGTTAGTTATTCACCTTTGTCTCCATACTACAGCATCTAGTACCGTTGGTTGTCATGAATGCATATTCTCTTCTTGTGGTCAACATGGACAGAAAGAGAACATTTCAATAAAGGGAGTTTCTTAATTTTATAGAGGTGATTGTGTGGCCATTATGGGTGTTTAATGTCGCGTCAAATTTAATTTCCTAGCTCCAAAAGGGAGGCATATGGAGGATTCTGTTTTGCAGTCTCTATTTTCAATAAGACAAAGATTATTAAGATGGTGAGCTAGAAGCAGAGAAGATATTAAAACATTCAAAGATCTAACTTGAAGGTATCAGTTTTCACATGTTTTCACATGTGCTCTCAGAACCTTTCCTATTATAACTCAAAATATTTATCTGCTAACCTCTCTCTCCAATCAAGGGAATATAATATAATAACTAAGAAAAAGTATGAAAATGGCAGAAGATATTTAATTACCTTCAACAACTGCTCGTTGTACAAACATATAGTGAAACTCGTGTTAACTGGTCTGACTTCCTTTGTGAGGTTTCCTGTATTGCAGAAAGATGTGGGTCACAAAAAGTATAACATATATGTCAATCAGAACAGGCATGCCATGCTACAAGTCAAATGCATACCGTGCACCTCCTAGGAAAAGTATGAGGTTTGTAGGAACGGTTTGCACAGAACCACCAACGAGCTGCCGATATGACAAAATATTCAGGAAAGCGCAACAAAGAGGTTAATAAATCATAGGGTGTGCATTTCATAGACTGCAAAATCAATGGGCACAAGAGCAAATAAAATACAAATCCTTTTTAAAATTGACCTTCTTTAGATTTCACTCTAGTCTTTTAGATCCTCTTAATTAAAAATCAGTTGACTGTCCAACTGCTCGAGCTTTCAATCCAATACATTGATCACTGCACTTAAACAATACTTATACAACTTAGCATAGCTCTGTTATTGGACAAAGGAAGAAAAAAGCACCAAGTAATATTGGTTAGACATTACCTGAAGAATGTAGTAGTTCAGGAGAGCCCCCCAAATATATAACTAGGAAGGATGGCGTGGCTACACGCAAGCGATGAGTTGATTACCTTTCTTCATAGTCATTGAGCACACAGCTGATCTTGCGTCCTCCGACACCTGTGCCATGAGCCACCATTGCTCGTCGTCACCAGACCCTCTTTGTCAAGGCAAACTGGAAACAAAACAACAAATTTTAGCTTGTAAGCCATTAGATAAACGGTTGTATTGCAATAGGAATTCGTAACTTGGAATTGCTATCTCAGGAACACCCATGTTTCATATTCACGTTTTTTAGTCCAGGTTTTCAAACCATGAATTCACATAAGACATAAATCCATGGAAATAATACTAAAATTCGTCCCAAGGGCCACAGTGCCCGCGCATACCACTTGGAATTGCCAGACGGTTTGACGCTATAATGGAAAAACCTGAAACTCTGCCGATTGCAATGTTGTCATGTCATGTGTGTCAGATAAGCACCGAAGACATACCTGTCGCGCGGGTACAACTGACACCTCCGAGAGAAAACAAAAAAAAGTTTCAGCACAATGGGAAGAAGCACACTATAAATTCCAAATCACTCATAACAATGCTAGCCGTCCACATAGAAAACCAGATCCAAAACATTAGATTTCAGAAACATAGGCACTCATGCTAATTTGTCTTGCAAAATACCCCCCTTATATAACCCAAAAATGTAATTAGTTAGATCTCAATAACGAAGGTACTACACACAATACTTCCTCTTTTTGGTGTTTCACGAAGTCATAGAAAGGCTAGTGGTGCTTCAAAAGTTCATAAATCTGAATGAACTATAAATTAATTCACTTGCAATACTACCTCCGGTCCAAATTAATTGCCGTGGAAACAAACTAAGTTAGTACAAATTGCTTCACACCTCATGACAATCTTTACATATCGGAGGGAGTACCTGTAATCTAACCTACTCTTCTGATAATATTTTCTAGATCTACATTGTAATTATGTTGCTTTTAGCCCTTTTTCACATCTCTGTCCAATGATTTATGGCTCTATTATTAAATATATAAGTGCCTCATGAATTGGGACTGGATTTACCTTGCTGTAGTAGGACACTTCTTAGCAACAATAGATCGAGGGGTAGTACGAAGAAGCCAAATTAAATAAGAAGAAAAATGCATAAAGGAATTCTGTGGGGACCCCGGACTAGCTGTCCGAAATACCATTGTGCCTGCAACATCAGCGATCCCATGATCAGTGTGTCGCTGAGCACAATCAAACTGGTATCAAAAGAACATCCATAAATACCGAATAAAGATACTTACTTGCATGAAGTCATAAGCTTCAACAGGAACTTGCAGCAGAATCATAAAAAAGCGTGGAACCCGAGTCATTTGCCACAACCCTACAGGCAGCTGACTGGGAGACGGCCTAGTTCGCAAAGACGTCGACGAACTCCTCATCATCAGCAAACTCCTCCTCCTTGAAAATCTGGCCATGCCAAAAGCAGGGACGAAACCATTATGAGTACATTTGATTGTACTCGCAAGACCACCCGACAGAAACATATACAAGCAACTACCATTTACATGCAACTATGGCTGATTTAAAAATAGGGATAGCTCTTAGTCTGAGGCTTATTTTTATTTTAAGCAAAACATTTTGAAAAGAATTTTTCTCTTGTAGATATAGCATCTCTATACCTTTGTTGAAAAACAAATCATTTTGAAAAGTAGTTTTTCTTCGGTAGATAAAGCATCTCTATACCTTTGTTGAAAAACAAATCATTTTGAAAGCAGTTTTCTCTTTTAGATAGAACATCTCTATATCTTGTTGAAAAACATTTGTAAACCAAAGGTTTGTTTTATAAAATCACTAGGATGGGGATACCCAGTTTCATTCCAGGTTGTCACCCTGTGACCAATCAGTTTTCACAAGAAAAACAGTACCTCCCAGGTACTCCACCTTTTTAACAAAACACAGTACCTCCTAGGTACTCCTCTTTCTCAAGAACCACCGTACCTCCTAGGTACACTTCCTTTTTCCTCCGGTTTTCCAAAAAACCACTTTGAAAACAAAACTGCCCGCATGTCTAGATCTGTGGCCTTTCCAACCGTCCATGACCGAGGACTCGGCTATTCGAATAGATTTACACTCTGCAGAGGTTGTGTACTTTCCCCACACCAAAGGATCATTCCGCCGTGATCAGCCACGGACCATCATACGAGAGTATGCGGGGTTCGGATAATCGATCAAAGCCTTTCACTATGTCTACCCTAGTACAGGGATCTCCCAATGGGTTTGTTCTCCCCGGCACCGTGTGAGCCAACCATAATATCCATTCATTTCTCCCCGACTCCACACCGCCAAGTCAGGAGACCCATAGTAATCGTCCGGCTGTAGATCCGCTACAGTGTATTGCCTCGTGTAGACGACAACCCGGTTTCGAGGGACTCTAACCCTTATAGAAGTTATGAGATGCCCCATACTAAAATAAACAAGCTTCCAGCTAAGCCGGTCCCATTCCTATGTAATGTGGTTGCACGGGGTAATTGTTCGGGCGGCAGCTAGAGCTGTACTTTGTTTTTCCAAAACACCTGCTTTCTCCAGTTGCTCCCACCAACACTTTCTTTTGTCAAAACATTTTCCATCTGAAAACTTCCTCTTGGTTAGGGTCACACCTTCCCAAGGTTTGCCATCAAAAACCTTTTTCCAAAAAACAACTTCTTGAGGGGTTCCCAGCCTACAGTTTTTAGAGAAGAAGTAGAAAACTCTAATATTTTAAAATACACTTTTATTTTCTTGATGGCGCCACCAGTATAGGTGCCATAAGAGATACTACTATAAAAGTCCTACCATACTGGATACTTTTATAAAGTATAACTTTAAAACACAAAAAGGTTGGCACAAGCCACTTATAAAATTAAACATGCATTTGACAAAAAGGTAAAACATGCACGATAAAAAGTAGTAGGACATGTTTATGTTTCATAGAATGGCTTGCCTGGTTCAGTAATATGTCCCTGGACTTCTTCTCTTAGATCAATATAATAAACTCCCATCCTTCTTCAGTAAACCCTCTCCAATAGTTTCTCCGATAACGTTATTCTCTAGCGTCGCAAAAATGAAAACGAAGCAACATTCAATAAACAATCCAAAGTCACAAGTGATAAGCAAACAAGTAGTCATACCACAAGCATAGCACTTTTCAAACAAGCAACACACTAAACACATTTCTAAACACACAAAGACACTAGTCTTATTAGCAAAAATTAAATTAACATCTAGTAAAACATAAAATGACTAGTAGTAAGCTAAAAGCCACAAAAAGGAAGCTTTTAGGGGTGCTACCTCAACACCAAGCTTATGACAAAACAATAAGTCTTGCTGCAACAAAAGGGAGCTAAGTCACAAGTTGACTCTAAAACAACCACTAAACATATTAAAACAAGGGCTTAACTCTTATATGTCAAGAGATAAGCCAAAAAGTTAACCAACACATGCCACTAGGCACAAGCACAACATACTAACAGAAAAACTATTTAAACAACACGCTTAGAACAATTTATTTAATAAGGCTACAGTAACATAAATAAAAGATACAAGTTAAGCTAAAACAAACACTTAATCAACAATAACCACAAGTCTAACTACATGCTCACACTTAATTTACCCAACAAGTTAATTTACCAAGCCACAAACATAAGGGCATTATACTAACAGAGGTATAACCCATACACTTGCTAAAAACATAGATCACAAAAACAACCTTAATTAAGGGTAAATAACAAGCATTTTCCTAAAAGCAGGAAATACTTCAGACAAACAATAAGTCACCAAATATTCTCTGTAAGTCAAAACCTTTTTACAAGCTAGGGTATGATAGAGTGTAACTCTAGGAACCTAGGAAAATTGGATTTGCTCCAAAAAATCCTCTCACAAAAATCGCCAAATTGCTCTCTGGTGCTTATAGTAAAAAGAATAGAACTTTTGTTCTACACAACAATTGCATTCAAAACTACCACACCTGGGTAGGTAACATCTCAGGCTATCCATAGAATTTTAGTTTGCAATATTTGGATATATAAAACTCTAGATATTAATGATTTAGTGAAAAAGGAACTTTTTACAGGATTAAATCTAGGCAACACTTAAAAGCACATATTTGCAAACAACAAAATCTGTATGTTTAAGAAAACACACAGGAACACTACAAAGTTTAGATCAACCAATTTGCATGCTCGAGGATTAAATGGTGGATTAAAACCTAAAATAGATCTAAACTAGGTTTACTAATGGAAAAAGAAACAACCAAAAAAAACACAAAACGGGTCAGATCTGCCCAGATCCGTGCCGAGCGGAGTTGGGCCGGCCCACGCGCGCGTGCGGGAGATGAACGGGTAAGTCACCGTCGATCTCCCCGGCGACGGCTCTGATTAGATCGCGCTGGTTTCAAAGGAGACCGTCGATCAGGAAATCGACGGCTCCCACTCATTTTCTTCCTCTCGCCTCACAGAAATAGGAACGGAGACCAGGCCATGGCGTCGAGCACGGGCTGCTCACCTTGGGCGCGCGAAGGACTCGGGGAGGGCAGGGGCAGCAACAGCTCTTGACGGCGAGGGTCCAGTTGGCGGCAGCGCCGAGCGCGTCCGCCTCGGGCACGACAGGGTCTCGGCCACTTCGGCGTTTCCTGGACAAAAAGAAGGGGAGCGTGAGGTAGAGCTAAGCAAGGGGATCACGAGGGCGCAAAAAATGGCAGAGAAAGATGGTCTGTGTCGCCCGCGAGCTTCTCGGCAAGGTGACGGAGCCAAGATGGACTTCATGTGTTCCTGGCCAGCAGAGGTCGTGAGAGCAAAGGATCTTGCCCGAGGTGGGAGAGTGGAGGTGGATGAACAGAATGGGCAAAGAAACCGCAAGGGAGGAGCGCTGTGGCCTTAAATCCACGGGAGCGCCTGTCCATGGTGCACGGCGTGCACGGACCGGAGCGTGCGGGCACGGAAAAACGATTGGGTGAGCTGGGCGGTGGCACGACCTCTCCTCACGCGCCTTGAGGGTGTTGGAAGCACGGGAGTGGCTCGGAGGCGTTGGCTCGGACAGGGTCAGGGCAGGGTTAGGTCTGCACGCCAGCTGCTCGACAAAAAGCCCGAAAGCTGATTGGTGGTCTCCGCGGCACTGGGGTGATAACGAGGGGGAGAGGGGCTGTCTAGGGGGCGGGATAGGGTGCAGGCGTACGCGCCAAGCCAATGGATGGAGAGGGGGAAGAGGTGCTGAGCATGCCCTTGCCATGCTAGGCAATGATGCCACGGCCAACCACCCACCTCATCTCTTCCCCGAGCTACAGAGATAAGCACGGCGAAACACTTGACAAACAAGTGACTAGGGATGATAGGGATGGTTAATCGAGAGATAAGTAGGTTTAGAATCAGATTTGAAAAAGATTTGGATGAAAACCGGTTTCAGAAATTGATATCGAGATGGTCACAAAACCATCATCGCTTGGTGATCAAATGGTCAAAAGGGTTAAGAAGAAATGTACAGAGGTGAATTACTATCTATGTTGATCACAAGGGTTACCAAAGCACGAATGAACAAGAAGGTTTGGATGTTTTTGCAAGGAGAGGCAAAAGAGAATAAAATACCAGGCTCAGAAGAATTGTTATTATGGCGGTAACAAAACCATCATGGAATAAGAATGTTTTAAGCACAAAAGGCTCAAACAAAACTTTGTGGTGTGAGACATTATGCCAAGGATGGATGGGGTGGTGGTGCATTGGCATAAAGGACAAGTTTTCAAGTTAAAACAGAGGTGCCAAAATGGTATTGATTACAGGAGCAAATGGTCACTGTTTTGATTAGACCACAAAGTGAACATGGAAAGATAAGCAAATGAATTCAAAAGATTCAAAATTAAGCTTGGATAGCAATATAAGATGGAGTAGAAGAGATCTATGATGGTGCATTTCTAAATTGACCAATGCTAAAGATTTGGTGAGGCTCAAGATATGGTATCTTTTAACAGAGAAGAAGATAGGACAAAATTGGAATTTGAGATAATTTAAAGAATAGAAACTTGATACAAGCTAGTTTCTTGTCTTGCTACACACAAACACACAACAATCACAAGGATGATGAATTTAAGACAAACAAGTCACATACACAAAAAGGAGCAGCCACACATACAAGTCAACACAAGTCAAACCACAAACATAAGGTAATCAACAAATTTCAAAACCTTCAACATAAATAAGAGATGGAGTGATCACACATAATCATGACAAGATGTTGTTAAGAGGTGCCCAACTCATGAATTTCTATTTTTCAAAAGGTTTATGCTATAGAAAACATATGGGGTAATATATTTCCCACTTTTATTAATTCTAAAGGGTGTTGAAAAAAAGGAGTTTTAAAATAAGAGATGTTGATACTTGCGAAATAACAAAGTTGAAAATAGGCAGGAGATATTATATAGACCTCCATATTTATAAACATGTAATTTTTGGAAATACTTTACTTTCTTAAATCCTAGGCATTTGGGTAGTTGATAAAATCAAAGCATCATTGAAAAAGAGTCTGGCCAAAATAAGATTGGAGAAGACATATGGATTGTTTTTCTTGTCATGACATGATCACCAAGATTAAAGATAATTTATCTAGGTTGGGTTCATAGGTTGATATTTCAGTGCTTGTTAACACAAACTACAAACCACACAAGGTCAAACAAAGGAATCAGAAGGAAAACACAAACATTCGAGAAGTATTTCAAAAAGTTTTTGTGGCTCTGAATTTTGGGTCTCTTACAACTAAGTTTTTCTTAGATCCAAATTTTGGGGTGTTACAAATTCCACCTGATAAAATAGCAGTATTTAGAATGCAAAGGAAGACTGTTGGGCACCTCGGTAAACCAATTATATTAAGACACAGTGCATGGCTATCATCATTTTTTGCTCCGTTGCATTTCGCTGAAGCTGCAGGCTCATCAATTAAATCACCACACTGGAAACGGCAAGAAATTTGGAAGTCCCGCTGACAGTCTTGTGATTTCATACAAAAATTGAAGAGGAAACACATCTTCTGTCCAATAACAAATATGATGGCATATATATTAGCAGAAAGCAGTAAGCTAAGAATAATAACTTACGAATTGTGTACATACATGAATTTAAAAGAAACAACATGATAATAGTATCATCAAAACGGTCACAACCTGCAAAACCTTCAGTTAGATTAATGTATGGTAACTCATAATTTCATGAAAATCATATGATCACCTATAATTCGGCAAAGTCTTATAGTTCAAAATCAGGTCCCTCTGGCCTACCATTGGCTCCATATATACCTTTCCATCTCTAGCATCCATAATACCATCCTGAACAACAATATTGGCACCTGGACATATATTAACATGCCAAAGTGTAATAGAGAACTACAACCAATCCCAAGCATTGTTAGCGATGACTCCAACACACAATCCAAATCGACAATACCTAGAAAACAAATAATAAAGACATTAATTATATCATTAGGAAAAACATTTCCTTTTTGCCGATGCACTTTTGGCTGATCACACTTCACGTTGTTTGACTGTTTTGGCTAATCAACCGTACAAAGCCATGAGGTCTGCCGTAAATTGCATGTAATCATATTTTGTTGCTGATTTTGTTTGCATATGAGATTTTTCGCTTCCAACAGAGAAATATAAAAAAGAAACATACCTGCAGCATAATCGATATGCCGCTTGCACGGACGAATTTCCTGCCTCCGAGCATCCATATCTACTGAAGAATGCACCTGATCGGCATTGCTTTGCATGAGAAGAATATTGGCCAGCAGGAAACGACCCCAGACGCCAAACCACACGGAGACACAACCCGTCGACGATAGAGGAACGCCGATACGCCACCGCGTCAGTCAATAAAGCGGAAGATGCTATCGGCGACGTGTCGAGGAAAAATCTGGGCGTCGTACATGGATCGCAGTTTCTCGGCCAGAAAGATAAGCGATCGGAAGCGGCAGGTACGTAGCAGCGATCGGAAGGCAGAGCGTCATGCGTGCAGGGAAGGTCGATTTCCAATGAAGATCGCATCGGCTCGGGCTTGTGGCGGCTGGTTATCGTGAGGCAGCAGGAGGCCTAGGTGCGGCGGACGCGAAACCTATATGCCGCCCGCGTGCGTCCCTAAACTCTAGCGCCACCTGGAGAGTTTCACACGCGATTGTTACTGGGCAGGCCCATTAGCACTCCTGAACCACTAAAAAGGACAATATATGTCGCTAAGGCGGGATTCGAACCAGGCACCTCCTGGTGCGTGTACGCGGACATAACCAGTCGGCTACGCGAGTGTTTAAGTTTAGGTATCATTATTCTACCTTTTATTCGTTTCCAGTTTTGGTTTTTCGGGTGTCTTTTTCTGTTTCTTTTTTGTTTTCCGTTTTATTCTTTCTTTTTTCTGTTTTCCTTTTCTGTTTTCTTTTTCTATTTCCTTTTTATTTTTCCGTTTTCCTTTTCTTTTTTTTGTTTCTTTTCCGGTTTTGTTTTTATGTCTTCATTTCTGTTTTCTTTTTCGGTCCGTTTTTCTGTTTCACTTTTTCCTTTTTATGTTTTAATTTTCGCTTATTTTGAAAATGGTTCATATTTTGGAAAATAAATATTTTTACAAAATGGTTCTCATTTTTTCGAAAATGGTTCCTTTTTAAAATGGTTCCTTTTTTGGAATATGGTTCCGAACCGAAAAAATGGTTCCGATTTTTTGAAAATGGTTCCGAATGAGAAAAATGGTTCCGATTTTTTAAAAATGATTCCGGTTTTTCAAAATGTTTCCTTTTTAAAAATGGTTCCGAACCGAAAAAATGTTCCGGTTTTTTGAAAATGGTTTGAACCGAAAAAATGGTTCTGATTTTCGAAAATGGTTCCTTTTTTGAAAATAGTTCCGAAACGAAAAAATGGTTCCTTTATGAAAATGGTTCCGAACCGAAAAAATGGTTTTGATTTTTGAAATGGTTCCGAACCGAAAAAATGGTTCTGAATTTTAAAAATGGTTCTGATTTGTCGAAAATGGTTCCGAACCGCAAAATTGTTCCTTTTAAAAAATGGTTTCGAATGAAAAAATGGTTCCGATTTTTAGAAAATGGTTCCTTTTTAAAAAAATCCGAACCGAAAAAATGGTTCCTCTATGAAAATGGTTCCGAACCGAAAAAATGGTTCCGATTTTTTGAAAATGGTTCCGATTTTTAGAAAATGGTTCCTTTTCGAAAATGGTTCTGAACCGAAAAAATGGTTCCTTTTTGAAAATGGTTCCTAACCAAAAAAATGTTTCTGATTTTTTAAATGGTTCCTTTTTGAAAATGGTTTTGAACTGAAAAAATGGTTCCTTTTTGAAAATGGTTCCGAACCGAAAAAATGGTTCCGAACTGAAAAATTGTTCCTTTTTAAAAATGGTTCCGAATGAAAAAATGGTTCCGATTTTTAGAAAATGGTTCCTTTTTTAAAAAAAGTCCGAACCGAAAAAATGGTTCCTCTATGAAAATGGTTCCGAACCAAAAAAATGGTTCCGATTTTTAGAAAATGGTCCCTTTTCGAAAATGGTTCTGAACCGAAAAAATGATTCCTTTTTGAAAAGGTTTTCTAACTGAAAAAATGGTTCCTTTTTTAAAATGGTTTTGAACTGAAAATGGTTCATTTTTTAAATGGTTCCTTTTTGAAAATGGTTTTGAACTGAAAAAATTGTTCCTTTTTGAAAATGGTTCCGAACCGAAAAAATGGTTCCGATTTTTCGAAAATGATTCCTTTTTGAAAATGGTTCCGAACCAAAAAAAATGGTTTCGATTTTTCGAAAATGGTTCCGAACCGAAAAAATGGTTCTGAACCGAATTTGCTATGAAGTTTGTTCAGCTCAAAACCTTAAACTGCTGTTCTGTTTTTTTCCTTCCAAATTTGAGTCAAAATATAGTTGCTGGAAGAGAATATTTGAGGCGTATTTGTACTAGTAGTACACAAACATGGTTCAGCCAAGTTGGCTATAGCAGTTTCTGTGCGGCTGCGGGTTGCTAAGATTCCAGGTTCGATCCCCGTCTCCAGCACATAGTTTTTCCCTCGCGCTATTTTTCCCAGTTACGAAAGAATCGAACTACCGCTAAAGATGGGCCGGCCCACGAACTGGATTACGTAGGCGGCGCCTCTCCTATGCGGCGCTAACGAGCGTCGCAAAGGAGCTCCCCGCCTGACAACTGACAAGCGAGCACTCCAGTCGCTGGAGTTCACGGTCCAGACGCAAAGGCCAGCAGCGACCTGGGCCATGGCTGATGCATTCTAGTTGTAGGTGAAGCGCAGCCCATTGGGGCTGTAGGGGCCCAGGAGAGGCAGCAGGGATACCCAGCAGCCCATTAGTCTGGCAGCACTCGTGAGAAGGGCTTGCTGTGAGATTTGCTGGTGGAAAAAAAAGAGGCAATCTACGACATGTTATTCGGTGCATGGGATTAGTGACATGACAAAGAACAAGGACATTGGGGTCGTGGGACAAATGCTTGGTGCATGGGATTAGGTCGGATTGAATAGTCTGATGGATCGACATGTGGTCGGTCGGACAAAAGAGTACAGTGAAAACTGACAATGGCGACGTAGGAGCGTGATGCTGATGGTGTCCAAATTTTATGACGTCGAAGTACGTGACGCATGCCCGAGGGTTGCGTGCTTCAACATGCAATGGCGTGGAGTTGATCATGACGGTGTACACATAAGAGCTTAAAATCGACGGGGTGTGGGCTAGACTGATCATTTACTATGGAGTCATATTGAAGGTGAAACTGGAATCTAACGGAAGATTCCACTCGGCTGATTGAGGGGCCACAGCGTAAGTGTACAGAGAGTCGAAACCTATTTTAGCGGGAAGGCGAGAAACACGTTGTTCACACAAGAGCTCAAGGTTCGGACAAATACATGGAAATCGACATTGGTCGGTAGGACTTGGTGGTTATAGTGGGATCTGAGGTAGTGTGGATTAGCGACCGTAGATCTTGGTCAAAACTATGGATGCTCGACGCGGTAATAGCGGTGAGCCATGCGGTAAGGATGGGACACGGCGATGAGTGCAGGGTTGTTGAAACAGTGTTCGTGAATATCGGGTCGCGCAGGACGCAATCTTCTTTCTCTTATATTTGTTCTCAACACTTTTTTTTTGAGAGACCTTTGGTTATGTTTAAACTTTTGTAAGCCGTAAAACTGTTGTTTTATGGTGATCCAAATACATATAAAGATAGAGGTTAACTTCGAAGCGGAGCGAGGCTCGTCGCCGGGAGGCTTAGGGTACGGTACGGATCGTTTCCGAGTTAGACTGCAGCCGACTTAGGGTTTTGCCTACATATAAATACATCTTGTAAGCCGCCGTTTGGGATAAGTCGCACATTGTACATCCCGGCGCTTGTAACCTCACCCGATATAGTGAAGTGTTGCTGGCTGGCGCCCATGATTTTTTCTCTCCCATTGTTAGGAGGGTTTTCCACGTTAAATCTCGTGTCCCCGTTGGTTTGATCTTCTGCTTTTTATCGTTTATTTGCCTATCGTTTGTACGAGGCAAGCTAGTTTGCTTAAAAAACAGCAACAACTAACAACTAAACCAAAAAAAATGGAATAAATACAAAGAATCATCAATGTACAATTTGATCCTGATCAAACAACTACAGAAAACACATCGACTCTGCAGGTGTCTCCAAATTCAACTCTACTGCTGCTGCTGCTGCTGCAGCAGCAGCAGAACAAGACAGCTGCCCCAACCAAACTGTTCTCACCTCCCTGAGATAGAACAGCTCATGGAACAGTAGCTGCTATGCTGCCCCGCCCCTCCCGTGAACAGCAACCCGACGTCCGGCAGCTCCATCTCCTGCCGATTGCCGCCCGGAGGCCAAACGAACGCAGGCTTATGCAACGGGGGCTCCGGCGCCGGGGCACCGTCGATGAGCACCTGCACGGCCACCCTCATGGACGGCCTCTCCCTCGGGTTCGGGTGGCAGCACGCCAGCGCCAGCCTCACGGCGCAGTCCACCTGCGCCTGCTCGAACTGGCCGGCGAGCAACGGATCGGCGGCGTGCAGCGCCTTCCCCTCGCCATAGAGCAGCCACGTCCAGTCCACGATGTGCATCGGCGGCAGAGCGCGTGGCCGCCCTCGCCCGCCTCTCGAGTACTCCTGCTCGCCGCTGCGGTCGTCGTCGTCGTGGTACAGCACGGCGCTGCTGGGGCTCCTCCCGGTGACCACCTCCATGACGAAGACCCCGAACGCGTACACGTCCGTGTCGAGGCTGGCGCGGCCGGTGAAGAAGCTCTCGTACGCCATGTAGGCGCGCGTCCCCGCCACCACCTGCGTGGAGTGGTGCGTGACCCCGTCGTGCTGGATGACGCGGGCAAGGCCGAAGTCCCCCAGCCGCGCGTTGTACTCCTCGTCGAGCATCACGTTGCTGGCCTTGACGTCCCTGTGCAGGATCCTCTTGCTGCTCCCGTGGTGCAGGTAGTCCAGCGCCGACGCCACGCCGCGGATGATCTTGTACCGCCGCTCCCAGGTAAGCTCTGGGGTGTCCGTCGATGCCGACATCGACATCGAGGATGATAAAGTGGTCCTAGATCTGGCGTAGAGGAGCTTGTCGAGGCTGCCCATGGGGAAGTACTCGTACACCAACAGAAGCTCCCCCTTCTTGTGGCACCAGCCGATGAGCTTCACGAGGTTGCGGTGCGAGAGCTTGCTGATCGTGTTCACCTCAGCCACGAACTCCTTCTCCCCTCTGTTCGAGTTGACGTTGGTCGCCACCCGCTTCACGGCCACCTCCATGCCCATCCTCCTCAGGTACCCGAGGTAAACGGTGCCGGAGCCACCTCGGCCGAGCTTGCGGCCGTCGTTGAAGTCCGCCGTCGCGTTCCTCAGCTCCCTGAGCTTAAACCTGACGGGACCGTGCGCGTCGATCATCTTCTCGAGGTTACGGTACGCCAGCCTCGTCCGCCGCGTCAGCCTTCTCCACACGAGCAACGCCATAATCAGCACGGCGACGGCGAGCGGGACCAACACGGCGACAAACAAACGCAGCCTCCCTTTATCGCCGGTGATCTCATCCCCGTACGTGCTGAAATTCCAAGACCTGACCTGGTTCAGCTCGGCGAACTCGCCGGTGGAAGCCGCGAAACCCAGAGAGATGTCATCCAGCAGATACTGCGAGAGATCGACAGGCCCACCCTGGCTGTAAACCGCCCCCTCCTGAAACGCCATCACGGCAATCACCTTCACCGCGCCGTCGTAGTCGAGAGTGACCCGCACGTCGGAGCCGCTGGAGAGGACGATGGAGAGGTTGCTGAGCGGGTACTGCGCGACGGACCGGACGCCGTTGTAGTCCATCCCGACGTGGTTGCCGTCCACGTCGGCCGCGGAGCTGCGCCGCGTGTCGAACTCCAGCGCGACGATCCGGTTCGCCGCTGCGCCGTCCGTGGCGTTGTTGGACACGCCGAGCCACTGCCCGCTGCTGTCTCTGGGCAGCGCCGGGTTGTTGGTGAGGATGAAGGCCATGCCTTCCCCGGCGCCGTTGGGCTGCGGGAGGATGTTGATCGTGAACTCCGTCCGGAAGGAGGTGAGCGCCGTCCGCTGGCGGTTCCACAGCTTGAGGGTCTCCCTCGCGTAGATCACTCTGCCCGACCGGTGGGTCATATTGCCGGCGTTGGGGGTGATCTGCAGGGAGCCGTTCGAGATTGACGCGTCTCGGGTGAAGGTGAAGTCGGCCGTGCTGGATGTGTCGAAGCTGGGGTATGTGAACTGCAGGCAGCTGCAGGTGCTGCTGCAGAGCATGACAATAGCGGCACAAGCTAGCTGCAGGATCGGACGCCTGATGATGTTGTGGACGGTCATGGCTTGCGAGTTGATTGTGCAACCATGGGGTGGAGAAGAATGCAGGTTGTGTCTTGAAGGATTGGAGTTTAGAATTTGCAGGAGAAATGTGATTGACACAGCTGCCGTTGACCGGCCATCAGGGAGGATGTGTGCCGTAAGTACACGGTGCTGTCCAACGGTGTGAACGAGAGAACGTCGGGGATTCGATAACAGGCGCCAAAAAAGACCTTGACCTGTGATAATAATGTAGTGCAGAACTGAACTTCTGTTCAATTGCAGGCGAGGACTCGGGGTTTAATGACAACTATGTTATCTTGTTAGGTTTTGCTGGTTCTTGCTAAGCAAGAAGAATTTGGACAGAAATTTAGAATAGCTTTCTGATGTAGGAGTGTTATGTATGATGACATAAGACTGACAAACAAATAATTCATGTCGTTGTTGTCCATCAAGTGATCAGGTCAAACATTCGCAGGTTGCTTTATCATCACGATCTCTACGCGGCGCCTGTTTTCCCCTTCTCCAAGTGATGGGTCTCAGGTCTAAACATGGTTCGGATTTTGATTTTTGAGAGATAAATTGCTGGATCAGCCGCTGCACACAGCCACAGGTTGGTCTTCCGTAGTACAAGTGGTACTGACGGCGAAGGTTCGTAGCCCACAACGTGTATCATTAAAAGGCAGAAGTACTCTGTTGTTCGATAATTATGCAAGCTTGTCACACACATACAAAAAAAATGTAAGAAAACACCAGCCGAATCTGAAGCTTAACAAGTACAAAGGCCAGCACTAGAAACATCTGCTGAAAATTGATTACCATTATTTGCTGTAAATATTTTTTTAGTGCTGGCAAGGTCAAACTCTCCTTCCTTAAAATATGGAGCATGTATTTGCTCTCTATTAATTCTGAGTGCAAAGCTGACTTAAGAATGTACATCAATACATCATCACATGCAACCAATCAGTCGTCATTAGTACACGTAAGAGCTTGATCATACTACCCAGCAAGCACTCCAATAATATGGCAACAATGTGGAGGTGAGCTGAGAACACCAACAGTTAAAACATCAAACCAAAATTACTGCACCTTCCTGGCTCATCCTACCATGCCAGCCTGATCTAGCAGTTAGCAAGGCATTCAGCATGTGACATCCTCCAACTCAAACTATCATAACAGACCATGACATTTTCTAGCATCAGCCGCAGTTCTATGTTTTGGTTCTTACAGAAACTACACAAAGAAGTATATCCACAACCCACTCTTAGTAAGAGTAGTAGGTACTACTAGGGCGAGAGGTGGTTCTTGATGTACCTAGTAACCCAAACCATTTTTGGGGACATGCTAAGGTTGTAGAATGCTCTAGCAACTGCAGGATTCTCACACATATAAGCATAGTAGTGGGCGAGATGTTCCTGTTCAAATCCAGGGAGATCCTTCATGTTACCCCAAAGGTCTTGGGGGACATCGGTGTCTTTCCCACTGCACTTCTCTATAGCTTCTGCAAGGCGGTGCAGAACGCGGGTCATCCTACATAGCATGCTTTCATCATTTTTTACCTTGGTCTTCTTTGGCGGCGGTGGTAAACTGCCAGAGGAATCACCACCGTTCCCTTCATCAGAGTTGCTAAAAGATACCGCGGCCTCTTCAACACATTTAGCAATAAGGTCACTCTCTCCATCCATGTTTTCATTTTCGATTCCATTCTCAGTGACGTATCTAGCAAGAGGCCCACTGCTACTCTTAGTAGGCGTGGATGAAGTCATACCCTTGACAAAGATTGTCGCCATCTCATGATAGTGCTTAATTGGAGTATTCAAGAAGTCAGCATCATGATGGTAGTCCTGCCAAGAATTATATAAGATGTTTATACGCAACAACCTCACCACAGCCTGGAAAAAAACATAAGCTTTAATCTCACCACAATCATACCTTAACGTGAGCTGCGTAATGCTCAAGATCAAGGACAATAGTGCAAGTATTCTCATCCCAAAGAGCGCCACTTAAACTCTTTAGTATGTTAACTTTTGCCCATATTTTCTTCCACTTCCTAAGATGGTTAGAAATCTGTGCAGCATTCACTTGAACCCTGAAATGATCACTCAAAGCCCGAGCACAACTTTTAAGATGAACTTGCTTGAAAACTTGAGAGGGTCTAGTTCCACCAGCCACTAGGTTAGCCAAGAATTGAAGCACAAAGGACGACATGGCATTTGTCCAAACAACTACCCCACCATTGTTACCCCCAACGTCATCCGCATGTTGTTCCAAGTGCATTCCCTACAAAATAGCAACATAATATGATTTAAAAAACAAAAATCTGGTGACGAAAAATAATTTGCTAACAATTTACATATCGTCATTATAAATTAATGCCATAGTGATTTTGACAGTCTTCCAATATTTTCTCGGCAAGGGATTGTCGAAATTTGAGCATGTGTTTATGATCATGTACTTGTCGTGTGATAGATGTCCAGTTATTTTACCTCAGTAAAGTAGTCCCGGTAAACTCAAGTGAAAGCGGTGCATACGGGGTATGATAAATACAAATATGGAATGAGATGAATTATGCAACGTTCCATGGAAAAAAATATCCCCCGACATACAGGGAACTATCCGGCGGAAGAAGTCAACTATGTTGGGGGTGATGTTCTATAAACATGGAACAACTTTGAAGTCAATTTTAATTGGGAGGTAGGAACAAATTCAGCAATGAATAGCTGCAAATAGTAAAACATCACTGTTCATGCTAGATTTGTATTTTACATATCTCTCAAGTCTGAACTTGAAACTGTATGTGCGTATACAACATCACCCTCCCAACGTATCTATTTTTCGAGAAAAAAACAAACTATTATAGGTGGCATGGAATTGACACTGTACCTTGGTTTCCACCAGATATTACCGTGACCTACATGTGTGAGGTGCCAAAGTACTTTCCCGTAAACTAAAACGGTTGTTCCTTCCAGTGTGAAAGAACCCCAGTATGATGCAACTAGGGCGTATATCCACTTGAGTAGTGAAGGAGACAAATGAGGTTGCATCATCAGGAATTTTGAATTGCCACTCCAATTTTTGCCATCAGCAGCTATAGGAGGTTAATATCCATTTCACCAAAGCTTCAAAAAAAAAATCCATTTCACAAAACTAACGTGGACAGCCAATGGCAAAGACCTCAAAGTAGGTAAGGGTAGTGTCCCCTTACATGAGCTCTAACAAATAAAATTGAAATGCCGACTGCAGACATCTCCATTCTATTTGTTCTGTTGTGACAGTGGGCTGCAACTCCCTGTGCATGAATGAATTTTGCAGAACACTTTAATGTGATCTAGTCTTATCTGGCTGCATAGCTGGAGTATCGTGTTATGGAGATAAAATCATGCGAGACATCTGGGATAAATAATGAGATTATTTGTGGAAACAGTATATTCATTATAGAAGTTTAAAATAGTAGCCCCGAAGTATTCAAATTTCCCATAGAAAAATCAAGAAATCAAGGCAGGCATAATCTTGTGAGAATTAAAGGTCTATGCTGTATGTACCATGATGAAGCAAGTATGACAAAGAACTGTTGTCAGTGTCCATCAAGTGATCAAGTTGAATGTTTGCAAGTTTCCCATTTGTCACCATTTCTTAGCATCACTGTCTTCTCATTTTTCAAACGAGAACTTCTAAACATAATTTGGATTCGTGATCAGCGGCAGATCACAAGTTAGTTTAGATGCTAACTCCAAGACCACAAGTTTAGCGAGTGGTACTAACTGCTAAGGTTCAAAACCTAGCACATTTCAATTAGCAACTACTCAATTTGTTGAACAATCTGTTAAAAATTAACCAACTATAGCTGAAAATATACTGAGTTCAATCGATTATTATTTGAGCATGCCATTATCATTTTTTACCTTGGCCTTCTTTGGTGGCGGTAAACTGTCAAGCGGTTCAGCAAAGCTGCCTCCACCAGTGTTCGTGAAACATTTTGCAGCCTCTTCAGTGTTGTTTGCATTCTCAGTCACATCTGGAGCAAGAGGGTCACTCACTCGATTAGATTTTTCAGTTTCATTCTCGGAGACATCTGTAGCAAGAGAGTCACTCTCTCCATTGTTTTTCTCATTATCAGATTCATTCTCAGTCACATCTGTAGCAAGAGACTCACTGCGACTCCTAGCATATACACCTGAAACCATACCATTGCCACAGATTGTGGCCATCTCATGGTAATGTTCAATTGGAGTGTTCAAGAGGTCGGCATCACTATGGTGGTCCTGCCAAATAATGCACGAGATATTAGATAAAATAGATACAACAATATCACCACCACGTGGAAAAAACAAATGGTACAGTCTTACCTTAACGTGACCTGTGTAATGCTCCTGATCAAGCACAATGGTGCATGTATGCTCATCCCAGCGAGCACCACTTAACTTCTTCAGCTTGGTAACCTTTACCCATATTCTTTTCCACTTTCTAAGGTGGTTAGAAACCTGAGTGGCAGTTACATGAACCCTGAAACGCTCGTTCAAAGCCTTCGCACAGCTTTCATGATGAACTTGCCTGAAACTGTTGCACGTTTTAGTTCCACCAGCCACTAGGTTAGCCATGAACTTGAGCACAAAGGACGACATGGCAGTTGTCCAAACAGCTTGCTTGCCACTACCGTTCCCACCCAACATGTCATCGGCATGTTGTCCCAAGTCCATTCCCTACCATAGTAACAACAGATATAATTAATAAAAGAACAATCTGGTATCAAAAAAATTAAAGCAATTATATTGTGAGTAAAAACTAAAAATCAGCAAAGTTCAAATTTAACAGTAGCATAAAAATTGATAATTAAGTGATACATCATTCTATACAATAGTGTGACAACATTATAGTACAAGTGTACAACATTATAAATTAATGGCCATAGTGGTTTGAAACATGTTTCCATATTTTATCGACAAGGGCTTGTCCAACGTCAAGCACATGGGTATGGTCATGTGCGACCTACAGGGGTTAGAACCTATAGTCCAACTACTCTCTAGGACAAAAGAACTATCAGACCCTAGAGGAAAAACCCAATGTTACATAGTCCAGTTTTATGTAGACCACAACAAAAGGTTTGTAGTTAACGGAATTTCCAACCTAGAACTATACAGCATAGTTTTTCAATGTCATGCCCTGAGGTATGAATCCCATCTTGGGTTGCTAGCGATGATGGTAGCAGTCTGCAATGCTAGCCCACTTATGTCGTTCCCTAGCTCACCAACCTTTTTTCCGTTGAACACGCATCAAAACATGTGTCTTTGGAACAGAAGAGAATGTCAAAATGGCTCAACAGTTATGCAATGCCCACGGCAGTGATGACCAACTAACCCACCAACCCTATTGCCGTTAGTACCAGCAAATTATTCTCAGTGTGTCCAACTGTGTTCAAGAACTTGGCGATTCGCTCCACAACACATAGATGTATAGTATCACAGGGCAATGAGCCTTTCACAAAGATTTAACACCACTGGAAGAAATAATCCGATTTAAGCCTTGGCATTTTCCAACAAGTTACATCACTCTTTTAAATGTTGCCATTTAGGCAGTCAATTTTGTTCTTGTCCCTTTCTTCAATTGGATCATGTATAACATGATCTCTTCCTTTTTTGTAGTCTAGAAAGGGCAAAATGGCCACCATACAAGCACCCACGAATGCCCTAACCCCAATAATCGACATCCTTCTCATTCTAAACTTCGTTGTATCCAGCTATAATGCGTGTGACAAATGTACGACAAAAGCCAAGAATAGCTTTACATAAAGAATTTGAAAATTTTAGCTACAAATTGCCAATTTCTGTCGATTGGACTAAGTTGAAATTGTTCGTATAGGACTGTCATGCAGAAATTTTTAAAAAACACCAGTAATTTTTAAGTCACGCAGCAAAATGAATTGCACATCACTGAAAAATGGGACTTAGGACTAGCCAATTTAAAAAGAAAAATCAGCAAAACATGCCTTCGATTGTTCAACCTTCAGGAACGTTACCTAAAAATCAATAAAATTTCTCGCAGCTACATGCCTACATGTCTCTACCTCCAAGCGTTAAGCTCGACCGACATAACGCAGCATTTGGGGTCAAAGGAAAAGGCAGGAAAGGGAAAACCTAAAGTTACAACCAAAAGATGGTCTGAATAATCGATCGCCTCTGCAATATATGCATCTAAACGTCCATATCTACTTCTAACAATTACCACACAAACCCGACGTCAGGATCGATCACACGCACTGCAATTGTGTGATTCGGTGCCCCGTACCTTTCTGTAGAGCAAATGCCCACGCCCAAGGTGAGGGAGGGGACGAAGACGGGGGGCGTTCGGTGAGGGGAAATAACTTGCGGGCCACCAGCCCACCGGTCGCCGCCGACGCGCGGGTCTGCGGCGAGTCGCCTACCGGCCGGCGAACAGCGGCCGCCTGCCGGGTAGGGGTGGGTGGGGGACGGTTGTCTCAGGGACGGGATGGGTCGCGCTCGATCCAATCCAGGACGGTGTGGTACGTTTTTCCCTCGGTCGTATCACTTGGTCCAGCATCAGCACATTACCCTGGGCCGTCGGGTGATATTTGGACGGGGACGATACATTTCCACTCCGTCCAGGCCCAGGCCCAGGCCCAGGCCCAAGCCCAAGCCCAAGCCCGATACAGGTGACACTCGGCGAGTTCCGCTTGCTTCCTCCGTCCCCATCCCCTGCCAGCCCTTCCCTGAACACCCCTCCATGCGAGGCCGGCAATGGCGCCCGCCTCCGTCGCCTTCTCCCTCTCCGTCCGCTTAATCCCGCCCCGGCCTTGCCGATTCGTCAGTCCGAGGTGGTCCCGGCCAATTAGGGCTTCGTGTGACACGACAGGCGGCGCGGACGGGGACGACCGGAGGATCGGGGCTCTCGAGAGGAGGGTGGGAGATTTGAGGGCGCTTGTCGCTTCGGTACCTCCTGCTGTTGTTTCGGTAACTGACGCTCATTTCTTATGCTTGTTATTTCTGCGCATTTGGACTCTGGGGTTTGCTGTTGTCATGTGTGAGTTCTGGCTGCTTGCTAGATTTAGCGCTTATTGTAAAGGACATATAGTTATGGTAGTATATATTCTTGACCTTGTGATTATGTATGAAAATACTCAAGTTATAGACTGGAATTAGCTTGAGCTGAGGCCCTATCCAAATTGATCTAGCTAATGGTTTGTGGAGATGCTAAGAAAAGAAATAATGAGAGGTATGACACGCTAAACAGTGCATCAAGGAACTGGTTAAACACTGTATGCCTTCTTTTTTACCCCCAGCCGTTGCATGGCCTTTGAGATTTTGCGCATTTTGGGCAGCTTGAGCTGTTCTATGTGGCCTCTCGTTCTTTACGGCATATGGCATAAAGTATCGCTTCGCCAGTACCAAATATTTTACCGTCCCATTCTCATGTCATGTGTAGTTTCATCTTTGCACCAGGAATACCCTCTTATGTTATCTTTTTGTGCAGATCAGGAAAAACATTGGACTAAATTCCGTTGCTGGTTTCTGTTTCGTCATTGCATTTTTGGCCGCTATTGCAAGACAGCTCATCATAAGAACTCGACAGCAAGATAACAGTGGCTCTGTTGCTGATCTGGTGAGGCGCGGGCATCTAAAATCAGGGCCACGTGGGATGTATGTCTTGCCATCTTTTCTAAATTCAGTTTTGGATTCTCTTTTGTAGTATACACCATAAGCTGATTTGGGCTTAGAGGTGCTTCATTTGCACAGGGTGTTTCGCTCTTTCTTCCGGATGTTATTAGGGACATATTTCTGGCTACAGCAGGCAAACTATTTTTCTGGGAATATGTGGTTTAACTACATTTTAATTGGCCTAAGTAAAATGAAGTTGATAGTCGATGCACTTTTGATGTTATGCTTCAGAATTAGTTGTTTCTTAGAATATTTTGTTGTGTTTGAATCATGTTTATAAAACATTCAGAACTGATATAACTTGTTCATTTGACCCACCACCATTAGACCATTGATGCCATGATGCCACTATATGATTTGGGCCCTTCTAATGGTCTTACTATAGGGGGTGAGTTATGCTCTCAGGAACAATTCTCATATGTTTTGTGTGTCTAGTAAGTTGCTCTACGCCATTGTAAATCCACACTAAACTCTTGTATACTGCTATGAAAATTGGATTATTACTCTAACCGGCTAATGATAATCTGCAATAAAACCTTAGTGATAAACAAAAACCATTATGCTGGTTTCCAAGCTTACTTTTAGCTCTTATATTGCAATGGTCCAAGGTTCTCTTAAAATTATGCAGTAATTTTGACCAAGGTAACTCCTGCAGTGCAAAGCCACGAGTATACAATGATCCTTTCAATAATCCGTTAGTCAAGATCGATGACAGGACTTCCACTGCTGAAATGTTTGGCAAGGAGTACCGCTTGGCTCATGTCCGGCTTACAAATGAACAACAGGCAATGCATCAGGAAAGGAGATCACGTGCATATCAGTGGAAAAGACCCACTGTGTTTCTTAAAGAAGGTGATCCTTTACCAGCAGATATCGATCCAGATACAGTCAGATGGATTCCAGTAAACCACCCATTTTCTGCTGGCTCAGTAGAAGTAGATGAGGAGACTGCCAAAAAGAATGTTTATCAAAAGGATGGCGTCCCATCCCGTGTTAAAGCCGAACATGAAGCTTTGCGGACAAGGCTGGAGGCTTCAAATGATGTGAGTGCTTGCTAACCAATAAACATGATTTTCTTAACTTGCCCAATGCCACAATCCAGGAAGAAAGAATAAAGCCTACCATTTTTACTTTAAAATGTATAGGCATATGTATGTATGTTGTCTGGGGATCCCTCCGTGGTCAGGATAAATGGCTTGTTTTTAGAAGTTCGAAGTTCAGTCTTATAACTGAACTAACGGCAGTCTAATTTTGGTTTACCACCTGCTTTTCCAGAATAACCCTCCATGACCTCGATCATGTTTTGCAGGTAACACCATTCTCTTCTGGTCCAAGGAATATGCAACGTAACGAGAGATCATCGTTATCAACCCAGCCATCTGGGAATCTGGAACATTCTGAATCTGATATGGTGGATAACCTACATGGCCAGTCAATCTTAGAGCCTGAGCAGCAAAGCTCAGACAACAGTTCACAATCAAAAAGCTTGGAAGGACAATAGATTTGTGAATTATGTAAACCTTTAGGCATTTCCTTCTGATATGTAGTGTTCTCAGGTTTTAGCTGTAGATAGACGAATTTTGGAACATTAGGCTTACGTGGTGAAGTCAATATGGAGCATTGTTATGCAATGTGTTGTTGTAAATTGACATCTCCTTTTCGTGAGAAGATCCCCAGATGCTCGTCAATATTTTCTTTATGAGAAGATCCCCAGATGGGCACTATCATCTTCAGCAGCTTGGAGACGTAAAATAATAATTTTGTAATTTGTGCACAACTCAACCGGAACATAATGTTTGAGAAGTTACATATACATTTGCCAGTTAATTCAAAAGAAGTTAAAATCATAATGATACAGCACAACTTCTATAACAGTACAAATGATAAATAGCTCTACAAAGAAGGTAAATAACAAAATATATGGAAGAACTAAGAGGTACAAAAATTTCCTGGGTGGGAAATGGCATCAGGATTTCAAAAATGCCCTGGTTGGCATCATACTGATCTCCCTATACAGGCGATCTTGCCATAAGTTACAACGATGTGAAGAAAATCAGCTGACTTATGTAGCATGAAAGCCCTCATCATCACTATCACCGAACATGTTTGCCATTTTCATGGCTAGTTTGGCAGCCATCTCTCTCCTTTGGAAGTCAGGAACGAGCCTTAGGTTGGAGCGCATGTTGCCAATCTCTGACATCAGTCGCTCCAGATCATCTAGGCCATATTGATCATCCTCAAGCAGCTTGTTAACCTCAAGGCTGGCAGTTCGCTGGTCCTCGGAAGTATCTGCTCCAGTGCTATCCACATGATTACTATCCTCAGTTGTGTGGGCCCGAGTTTCTTCAGCAGATTCTGTAGATCTGTCAGTTGGAAGAGGGTTGGACGACGAAGAATTAGCATTGCCATTCACAACTTGCTGGGTGCTTTCCTGCATAGCTTTAGCTTCATCTAATCCTTCCAAGCTTCTCGATGTACTTGATTCACCAATAAATTCCCATTGCTCATCAGATGCATGGGATAGGACCTCGTACTCCAATTCATAATCCAATTCATCATCTGTAGATTCTGTCCGTAGAAAATGGATAATTAAGAACAAATACAGAATTCTAAATTCCGTAATGCAAAGTACCATATTTTGTGTTTATTCATTCCATAACACATGTCCCCTACGGAGCACGGATACGGTGCTGAGGTCTCGTGTCCGTGTCGGATACAGTATCCGATACGGATACGGCTCCGATACTGTATCGATACGGTTCTAGACGTATCGGCCGGATTAATGAATTAAAACAATTGTTGATTAATTCGGATACCTGTTCGATACGTTTTGGACACAGATCGGATACAGCCCAGCCCATATGTGCCTAACCCTACCCGATGCAACCCCTCTCGTATCACTTCCTCACACCCGCCCCTTCCCTGTCCCCAACGAGACGAAGCAGCCGCCTCCCTCTTGGTCTTGGGCGGCGCCGCCAGATCTGCAGCCAGCCGGCGGCGGCGACCGGCCACCTTCCTCGGTTCTTCGCCTCCTCGTGTCCTCCTCTCCAGCAGCCGTATCCGTCCCTCCTGGGCGGCGATCCACATCCAGCGGCCGGCGGTGACCTAGCCGGCGGCGACGACCCAGCACTCCAGCAGGCTGCCGGAGCCGGGCGGAAGCCAGCAGCAGGCCAGCAGCTCGTCGTCTCCTTCCTGGCTTCCTCGCCTCCTCGGGTCCTCCTCTCCAGCAGCCGTAGCAGCCTAGCAGGTACCAGCTCCTTCCTCCTCTGATCCTCGTGCTCTTCTTCCTCCATCCTTGTGCTCTACTGATTCTTGATTCTATTGAGTGATTGTAGATGGCAGAGCAAGCTCCAAATCTTAGGGCTCCACTATGGAGGCATGTCACTATTTTAGAGAAACAAATCGGTGGGGGCAATACCAAATGGAAATGTAACTTCTGTGATCATGTTGCCACTTCTAGCTACTCTAGAGTGCAAGCCCATTTGTTGCACCTATCATATCAAACATCTGCATGTAAGAAGGTCACAATAGAAATTCTGACCGAACTTAGAAGTGAGGTTGAGATGGCTAAAAGAGCATTGGCACAAACAAAGGCTAAACCTGTGTCATGTAGTGTTGGATCTACTTCATCTACTGCACACAATCCCAACAGTAGTACATCTAGTAAGAAGAGGAGGGGAGATGGACCTAGTACTGAGTTAGAGAAAGCTTGGGCTAATGATCTCCGCAACCAATTGGATGCAAAGATTGCAAGATCTTTCTATTCCGGAGGTATGTGATAAATGTGCAATCAGTTTTTTCATCTTTAGCATCAATTCCATTACTTTTCAGGTATGCTGATTATTTTTCTATTGAATTTACAGGGTTGCCTTTCAACTTTGCAAGAAACCCATACTATCAAGAAGCATTCAACTTTGCTGCAACCCACAACATTCCAGGTTATAAACCCCCTGGATACAATAAGCTTAGAACTACACTTCTGAAACAAGAGAAACTTCATATTGACAGATTGTTGGCCCATGTAAAGAGCACATGGGGTGAGAGGGGAGTTACAATTTGTGCCGATGGTTGGTCAGATCCACAAAGGCGTCCACTCATCAATTTTGTTGCTATTTCTGAGAAAGCACCGGTATTTTATAGGGCTGATAATTGTGAAGGCGCCAAGAAGACAGCAAATTACATTTTCGAGAAGCTGAAATCTGTTATTGAAGAAATAGGGCCTCACAATGTTGTCCAAGTGATAACGGACAATGCCAAAAATTGTAGAGGCGCAGGTTTGCTTGTGGAGAGTGAATATAGCACAATATATTGGACACCGTGTGTTGTACACACTCTTAACCTTGCTATGAAAAATATTTGTGAGCCAAAGAAACCTAAAGAACATGATGATCATTTGATTCATTCAGCCTATGAAGCACTAATATGGATTACGAAGTCAAGAATGATGCTATGATGATAAAGAATTTCATCATGAACCACCAGATGTGTCTACATATGTTTAACCACTTTAGTGCTTTGAAGTTGCTTGCTATTGCTGAAACAAGATTTGCCTCAATTGTGGTGATGTTGAACCGGTTTGTTCAAGTGAAGAGTGCTCTCCAAAACATGGTCATTAGTCCCGAGTGGGATGTTTACAAGGAGGAAGTTCAAGTTGCAGCTAGTGTCAAGGAAAAGATACTTAGTGATGTGTGGTGGGGTAGGGTGAACTACATTCTCAAGTTTACCGCTCCTATCTTTGAGATGATACGTGTGGCGGACACAGACAACCCATGCCTTCATCTTATTTATGAGATGTGGGATTCAATGATTGAAAATGTGAAGAAACAAGTGTATCTATATGAAGGAAAGGATTTAGAGGCAACTGATTGTTATTTCTTCAATATTATTAAGGAAATATTGCTCTCAAGGTGGGCGAAAGGAAATAACCCTCTCCATTGCATGGCCCATTCACTCAATCCAAGGTACTCCATTTTGCTTGCTTTACATGTTTGAATTTTGATCATTCTCTACATGATGATTATTTTAACTTATGCTTATTCTCTCTTGTAGATACTATAGTGCCAAGTGGCTTGCACAAGATAAAAACCGTGAGCCCCCCCACAAGGATGAGGAGGTGTCTAGGATGAGGTTGAAGTGTTTCAGGAAGTTCTTTCCAATTGAAGAAGATTTGGCAAAAGTGAAAGAAGAGTACACCAGGTTTTCCACATCCTCCGGAGAATTTAACGATCATGAGTCCATCAATGATAGATGGATGAGTACTCCAATGGCTTGGTGGACCAATCATGGTTCATCAATTCCTTTATTGCAGAGCTTGGCTATTAAGTTGATCAGCCAACCAGCCTCATCTTCTTGCTGTGAGAGAAATTGGAGCACATATAGCTTCATTCATAGTGTCAGCAGAAATGCCTTAACTCCTGAGCGTGCACAAGACTTGGTTTTCACCCATTCTAATTTGAGATTGCTCTCAAGAAGATCAGATTCATACAAGAAGGGTGAATCAATTATGTGGGATGTGGGAGGAGATGCTTATGAGTCTCTCACGGGTGTTGGTCTACTTGAAGTTGCAAACTTGTCAATTGATGAGCCAGAGTTGCAAGCCATCTCATTTGGAGATGTGGATGCTGGTCTCATCAATTTGGAGGATGATGAGTGAGGACGGAGCCTAAATATTTATGTGTTATGTGGTCTTGTAATATGTTATAATTCTGTACTGCCAGTCTGCCACTTAGTTGCTATGTAATATTTGAACTGCCACTTATTCTCCTATGTTATGTAATATTGAACTTGCTTATGTTATTGTCTGTTGGTTGGTTGTTGACTTGTTGTATGTTTTGGACCTTTGGTTGGCTGGTTGGTTGGTTGTTGCATTTCAACATGGAAGAAGAAAAGCTGAAAAGGTCAAGTGCTGCTGCCATTAATTATTCTAGTTACAACTTAGAGTTCAGTTGAGTGTTAAACTATTAACTAACATTCTATCTTGCTGTCTTTGTCTTTAGAACTTGCTTTGCCTACTACTTGGAATGGAATGGAGGGTGAATTACTGAATTGGAATTTGGATGCTTCAGAAGTTAAGAAACAAGGTAATCTGCTACTCTGTAGTTCAAAGCTGCTGTTACATGTATTTATTTTCTGATTTCAAAAAATATTAAACCGTATCCTCGTATTGGCGCGCTTTCAAAATGCTGAATTTCCGTATCCGTATCCGTCTGATACGGATACCCGTATCCGTATCCGTGCTCCGTAGCATGTCCCTTAGAGGGCAAGATATCTTAATAAACAAAATTAACTCTGGTTTTGCATGTCATCATATAGTTGTTTGTTAGAGCAAGCATGGCTCATCAACACTATGGTAAATACTATGAGCACATTATTTTCCCGATTTAACTTACCTTCTTTTTCGATCAAGGATGGAGTAGTTATTTTGTTTCCAGATTTCAGAATCATTCCAGGCCACATGTGTGCAGAAATGGCTCCAAAAAGTCGCTCTATGCCTTGGCTATCACCATCCACTGATAGGCCTGTTGGTAATTATGAACAGATATAAGCTATGAATTGAAAGAGCATCCAATATCTAGTAAAATACACCCAATATTCAACTTTTGATAAACTATAGGCCCCTTTCATCGACTCCATCAATAAATAAGAATAAGATTTCATAAAAAACACACACACAACAAAAACAGCTCTGTATGCCACGCATATGGATCAACCACCTAACTTGTTAACCTTTTACGTGCGGGGCATTTAACACACAACGGTAATCCGGTATACAACGATAAGGAAATTAATTGCTTTTCAAATTTGCAGGTTCACACATAAACTAAATATAAAAAAATTCAATCTGATCAAATGACCAATACCAACATATTCATCCCAACAAAATAGACCAATACTAACATATAGAATGTGACTTTTACTTAATTGGGTGCTACTGACCTCCACGATACTACATAGTGAAGTAAGAAAGGGTCTTAAAATGATGAATAATAAATGAAAATCTACAAAGGCCCAATCTTGTCGGGTTGATGATAGGCTTAGAATTTCCCAAAAATGATTCAGCTAGATGCAATTTCCAGGAGAAGTTTAAGCTTCTAATTCGTTTTGTACTAAGAAGCTCAATGTCCACAGCTTAAGAAGGCCAGCTTATGGTGCCACTAACAGAACTTAGGCCCTCCAAGAAGGATCAGAATCACCATAGAAAATGGTCAGAATATAAAGTATGATAAAGAGTAGGTGGAGGGCATCCTAAAATGTTAAACTATGATGAAAAGAACGCTATGATGATAAAAATGATGTGAATGAGATGATGGTCAAAATAAGGTGTTACGTCGAACAATTGCATCCAACTTACATTTGTCAAACTCAGCATTGGAAGCACAAGCTTCGATATACTCAATATTGTGCTCAATGCACCATTGAGACGTGGAGTTTCTGATCTCTATGCGTGGTTCTTCTTCTGATAACAAGCCACAACCTTCATTTTCATTTATCCCAAAATCGAAATATTCAGGATGTAGATCAGAACTCGATTCGCCAATCCTTTGCCTACGTCTCCTATATTCTACATGTGCAGCATGGCCAGGTACAAGATCTGCTTTGTTTCCTATGCACAGCAGAACCTCAAACTTCTGAATATCAATATTCTCAACCCAGTTTTGGAGAGCAAGGAAGGAAGATTCCTGCATAAATGCTAAGATGATTAGCCTACTGCAGAGTCGAGGCTCAAATAATTAAACACTAGAAATTACAAGGTATAAAATTTATAACTTAAAATGGAACTAGAAATCATAGCAAGAATCAAAGAATGTGTGATGGGATCACACTACTGACATCATTCATATCGAAGACCATAATAAGAGCAGCCAATTGGTCCACATGAGGGAGAGAGCCAAGAGAAAACCCTTTCTCGAGATGCGCTGTCCAAATGGAAAGATCGGCAGAGTAATACTTGGTGTCAATTTTCCACCTGGATACCAATCATCAGCAGGAAAGAATCTATTAGGTATCAGCTTAACTGAGAGCTAGGCCTACTAATTCTGTAAGCTCTCCACATCACTCATACACAACAAGGTAATTCGCACTTCAGGCGTTCAGTTACATACCCCTGACACAGCACACCTGATGACAAGTCATGTGTGTCCGGTACCTCAGCCGCAAGCAACCCTGTGGTTCATGATGATATGGAAATGATCAGAAAACAAGAGGTGCCCAACAGACCACAGACTAACAAAATTTACACAGGACAAGGAAATTGCCGGGCCATTGATGAAACTGGAAATGGTAGTACTAATTTATCAGCTACAGCACCAGATTCCCTCTTTCCCCGTCAACTCCAAATTCACTGCGCCCATTGAAATCGATAGTGCCCACAGATCACATAATCTTCTCTTTTAACAGCACGGTATAATCGGAAAACGGCGGATTTGAACCCTAAACACGTCTGCTAGTCTACAGGCCCGATTTCTCGTATCCCAGTCAAAGACATGTAGCACAGATGTAAGGCGGAGGACTGCGAGAGGGAGCGAGATCTCACGGGAGAGGATGGTCCGCTTGCCCACGCCGGGGGCGCCGACGAGGAGGACGCCGGGCCGCGCCTCCAGGGATCCGGCTCCGCTCTCTTCATGTCCCTACCTCGCACCAAACCCTGTACCCTAACGCTGCTCTTCCTCGCTGGCCGTGGGAGCAGGGGCAGAGTCAGAGAGGAGGAAGACGGAACAGAAGGCGGTAAGTCAGGATGGGAATGGGCCGGGTCGACCCGCCGGGTCCCTGACCCGACCCAAAAAAACAAGGCCGTTGGGTCGGTCGGGCCGGCCTCATATAAAAATTGGGTCAGTGGAGCCGGCCCGAGTGACCCATTGGGCCAGCAGGGCCGACCACGTCTGAAAATTGCAGTCCATCCGTACAACTCAATTAGCTCTAATTGATCATTTTTGCTCTGCCGCAAGTTTCGGCGAGTTGCGTTGTCAAGTAGCATCATGTCGCTGTATATGTATTGAAATTGGATCCAGATTTTACTGTGTTATACACGTATTGAAACTAGATTTATTACCCGTGAGATCCATCTAGCTATCTTAGCATGGACATCAGCTAGCTTGGTATACTAATCAGTCATCACATCTACTGATTATTCGTACCTTCATACGGGTACTGGATGTACTAATTATCCATTCCATCAGCTAGCTAACCTTCGTACATACTTGAGTCAGTTAGATCAATCTTTCTATACAAACTTTAGAAAAATTCTATGTGCACCATGCACGCACAACCAAAAATATGTATGGAAGCTAAAATTTGGATCAGACCCGGGTACCCATCGGGCCGACGGGGCCATTGACTTTTTTGGAATGGGGCCGGGTCCAAGGCCTAGTCCGGGCCGGCCCATTCCCATCCTGAGCGGTAAGCAGGCAACGAAACAAATTTTTTACGCTTTCCCGTCTAGGAAACATCTTTTGCACCAGTACCTTTCGGTTCGCACACACAGAAGCTCGCGCTTCGGTCCCACCTGTCATCGTCCACTTCACACCTCCTCTGCGGCCCGCCTTTGTTTGAATGGTGGCGGTCCCATGGACGCCACCGCCACCGCCGCCGCCTCTTCCGGCTCCGCCCGTCGCCTCCCACATGGCCATCACGCAGGCGCTCGCGGACGCGCTCCGGTCGTGCGGAGTCCGCGGCGGGCTGGCCAACGCGCGCGCGCTGCACGGCCGCCTCGTCAGCGTGGGCCTCGCGTCCGCCATCTTCCTCCAGAACACGCTCCTCCACGCCTACCTCTCCTGCGGATCCCTCTCCGACGCCCGAAGCCTCCTCCGCGACGATATCGCAGAGCCCAACGTCATCACCCACAATATAATGATGAATGGGTACGCGAAGCTGGGCAGCCTGAGCGACGCGGCGGAGCTGTTCGGCAGAATGCCTAGGAGGGATGTCGCCTCGTGGAACACTCTCATGTCCGGCTACCACCAGAGCGGCCAGTTCTTGAACGCTCTGGATACCTTCGTGTCCATGCGCCAATGTGGGGGCTCCATGCCGAACGCCTTCACTTTCAGCTGCGCCATGAAGTCCTGCGGCGCTCTCGGGTGGCATCAAGTGGCACTGCAGCTGCTTGGACTGTTTACCAAGTTTGATTTCCAGGATGACCCTGAGGCTGGGACTGCCCTCGTTGACATGTTTGTGAGGTGTGGGGGTGTGGATTTGCTTCAAAGCAGTTCAGTCGGATTAAAAATCCTACTATTTTCTGTCGGAACAGTATGCTAGCTGGGTATGCCAAGTCATACGGTGTTGATCATGCTCTTGATCTTTTCGACAGCATGCCTGAACGAGATGTTGTTTCATGGAACATGATGGTATCCGCATTGTCTCAGAGTGGTCGAGCCAGAGAAGCCCTCCGTATGGCTGTGGAAATGCACGGTAAAGGTGTGCGTCTTGATTCAACAACATACACTAGTTCTCTGACTGCATGTGGTAAATTGTCTTCACTGGGATGGGGTAAGCAACTCCATGCTCAGGTGATTCGGAGCCTACCACACATTGACCCATATGTTGCCAGTGCTATGGTTGAACTGTATGCCAAATGCGGCCGTTTTAGCGAAGCAAAGAGAGTGTTCGGTTCGTTACGCGACCGGAACACCGTGTCGTGGACAGTTCTTATTGGGGGATTCTTGCAGTATGGTTGTTTCAGTGAATCTGTAGAGTTGTTCAATCAGATGAGAGCTGAGCTGATGACAGTTGATCAGTTTGCACTGGCAACTATAATAAGTGGCTGCTCTAACAGGATGGATGTATGTCTTGGGAGTCAGCTGCATGCTCTTAGTCTGAAAAGTGGCCACACTCGAGCTGTCGTCATCTCCAATTCCCTTATCTCTATGTATGCAAAGTGTGGCAATATCCAGAATGCTGAATCTATGTTCAGTTCCATGGCCGAAAGGGACATTGTATCATGGACTGGCATGCTTACTGCATATTCTCAAGTGGGGAACATAGAGAAGGCTCGTGAGTTCTTTGATGGCATGTCCACAAGGAATGTCATTACATGGAATGCAATATTGGGGGCATATATACAACACGGAGCTGAGGAAGATGGCCTCAAGATGTATAGTGCTATGCTTGCTGAGAAGGATGTCAGACCTGACTGGGTTACTTATGTTACATTGTTCAGAGGGTGTGCAGATATCGGAGCAAATAAACTTGGTGATCAGATTCTTGGCCATACTGTAAAGGTTGGACTCATCTTAGACACTTCAGTCGTGAATGCGGTTATCACAATGTATTCAAAATGCGGAAGAATATCAGAAGCTCGGAAAATATTTGACTTCCTAAGTGGGAAGGATTTGGTTTCTTGGAATGCTATGATCACCGGTTATTCGCAGCACGGCATGGGCAAGCAAGCTATAGAGATCTTTGATGATATGCTGAAGAAAGGGGCAAAACCTGACTACATAAGCTACGTTGCAGTTCTGTCAAGCTGTAGCCACTCTGGACTCGTGCAGGAGGGGAAGTTATATTTTGATATGTTGAAGAAAGACCACAACTTATCTCCAGGTCTGGAGCATTTCTCATGCATGGTGGACCTTCTTGCCCGCGCTGGGAATTTGATCGAAGCCAAGAATCTCATCGACGAGATGCCCATGAAACCAACCGCTGAAGTGTGGGGGGCTCTTCTTAGCGCCTGCAAGACACATGGCAACAACGACCTAGCGGAATTGGCAGCTAAGCACTTGTTTGATCTGGACTCACCTGATTCTGGAGGCTACATGCTTCTGGCGAAGATCTATGCTGACGCTGGGAAATCAGATGATTCTGCACAAGTCAGGAAGCTAATGCGAGACAAAGGGATAAAGAAAAATCCTGGCTATAGCTGGATGGAAGTTAATAACAAAGTTCACGTCTTCAAAGCAGAAGATGTGAGCCACCCTCACGTGATTGCGATCCGGCAAAAGCTGGATGAGCTCATGGAGAAGATCGCAAAACTCGGATATGTTAGGACCGAGTCCCTGCGGTCTGAGATTCATCACAGCGAGAAGCTGGCTGTGGCTTTTGGTATCATGAACTTGCCTGCTTGGATGCCTATTCACATCATGAAGAACCTTCGCATTTGCGGCGACTGCCACACGGTGATCAAGTTTATATCAACGGTGACTGGTCGGGAATTTGTGATTCGAGATGCTGTTCGATTTCACCACTTCAAAGGTGGTTCCTGCTCTTGTGGGGACTATTGGTGAGACCACGGAGATCCCATGTAGTTCTGTTTCTCTGTAGCCCATCAGATTCATTGATAAAAGAGGAGTAAAATGTCTACTACTACATCTACATGTGGAGAAAGGAAAGTCATCTATTTTGGAACGGAGGGAGTATATGGTTATTCAGTGTTCTATTTCTCTCCACTCTGTCTGAGGTTCGCCAGTTTGTTTCCTTGACCATAAAAGCGCTGAGGAAAAACTCATGTGAAAGCTAAGTGCAAAGAATGCAGTGTGGATACCAGGGGCAGGGAGATAGACAGAAAACGGAGGCTAGATCATTGTACGCAGTTGAAGTTCACACAGTAGCACAGCAAATGTTAAGAGAAAAAAAAAGTAACATCACTCCAGGACAGATCATCAAACTGGGCACATTGCACTAGGATAAGGCATTTTAAGAGCAACGATTCCAGGTAGATATAGTGCGAGGTAATTCACTGAACATGTGCAGCAATTAAGCAGCAGCAACGTGTGAGATCATATCAACCCAGCTTAGTATGATTTTTGTCGAATCAATTGACGAGCTAAATCAGAATCCCCAGAAACACATCCACACCGACATTTTGACAAGATTCAAAAATTGAAAGGCTTCGTAGAGCAGGAAGGCAGGAAGAAGCTAAAGCCACAAGCTGTACATCGTGGAAGCCTAGAGTGCACCAGGTGCGTCCCGCATGCTGATATTCAAGCTGTTTCTCATTGTTCTTCGCCCAACCCCCATATTGCCCTTGGTCATCATGGCAACAAATTCTCCATAGTCAATGCGGCCATCCTAACAAAAGAGAGCAAAATCAGGACAAGCAAGTTGTAATTTACTGTTGTTACCAACAGAACCATAAGCATTCATTAATAAGTGCAGCATATGAGCTGTGTTGGTTAATAAAGACAGCCTCTCTGAGCTAAATTGTCTTTTGGAGCAGCACCACAGGGCATAATCATGTCCACTGGAATTTCCAAAAATGAATTCCTGAACCTTTGATTAAATAGAGTGTATAGCTTCAAGGTAAATTTATTAGACAAGTGTTTCGGCCCATATATCTCCAGTCCCAAAAAGTATGTTATCTTAATTATATCTCCAGAGGTTTAAACATATATGGCTGAGATAGTATGTTCCTCCTCCAAACACTGGAAGCGTTAGTACAGCTTATTATGTTGTCTTGGCTGTTGAACAAGCTTTATTCCATCCCACTAGCACTGATTGTACATATTCCAGCTATGGAGACAGTAATAGTAGACTAACAGATAACCAAGATATGTGCAGTACCATATTTAGAGTTCAAACATATAGAATTAAGTTTAGCACAAGACTTACATTGTCCTGGTCAACTTCTTTAATGACATCATCAAGAAAAGCATCCGGCATGTTATGCTCTTGGCAAGCTTGCTGCAGTTCATCCACTGTGATGTAGCCACTTCCATCTTTGTCAAAATATGAAAAGGCTGCCACTAGATGTTCCTCGCGCTCCAGCTTATTCAGATGCAATGTTGCAGCAATGAACTCTATATAGTCAATGGTCCCGCTGTTGTCCACATCCGCCTAATGAATCAATGGTAGAAAAAGAACATGTAAGCTTTTTCATTTATCATCTTATAAAATGTTGCCAAAGCCTACAGCATCAAGTGCAAGCTGAAGCTGTCATGCAACAAAGTAAAATTTCCTTAGAATTGGTACACCAATCAATCAAAATTCTACTTTCACATATACGAATCTGCCACATCATTAGGCATCAAATGAGAGGTGCTTTTAAAATAATCAGATATTTTGTTATAGCTGCTCTCAAGAATGCAGTTATGCATACCAGAAATGTACTATTATGTATATCTATTGCATGATTCCTAATTATATGTGCCTTGCAAATTAGAATTGTACAGTTCCGTACTTCTTTAATTCTTTTGTGTGCTTTCTGATCACATATGCACTAAAGAACGCCACCAGCAAAAATTGTAACTGGAATATGATCAGATAGCATTTTAAGTGGCCTAGTTTCTAATGTTCCATGAAATCTTGTACTCTATGACGATGGACAGAGGCAACCAGACTAAAGCTTTCAATAAGACCTGAACCAACAGGCATTTTCTTCAGAGGGATTTAAGCTTAGGGTGACTTTAGGTACTACTAGACCGGTTAAGATAAAGAAATCCAACCCAGCATTAGGTTTTAGCAAACTCACCGCTTCCATAAGATCGCGTATCTCAGTATCCTTTAGTGTGGAGCCGTATTTTTTCAAGCCTTCTTTGAGCTCATCATAGGTAATTGCACCACTGCCATCAGCGTCCATAGTCTGGAACATTTGCTTCAACCCTGCAATTTCCTCCTCTGACAGGCTCTCAGCTATTACCTGGTAGAATAATCACCAGATGTCAAAAATGCATAACTCCCCAAGCATGCTTCATCACACAAAGACGTATTTCAGAACTCAATACAGTTTATTAATTCCCTGCCTCATACAAGCGAGTAATGAAAGCATAAGATCAAGCAAGCATATCACTCCTATTAAGACTAGATAATGAGAATCCGGGCAGATAAGCACTTTGATGAGTATGTGACATCTCAATAAAAATCATTGGATATCCTGAACAGCACCAATGGAATAATGAAAGTGTACTATTTTTATGTAAAATGAACAAAAGATTATTCAGAAGATCAACAACTGGAAGTGAAAGCATGTGTATATCAATTCTGACAGAGGGGACAATCAGGTCTTGAAGAGCAAGAAAATAGCTTGCCGTAAGATCATGGACCCAAAGCTGGCAACTAAAACTTAGCCTAATGAATCAAACTCACCCGCAAGGCCATCTTCTTCAACTTATTCATTGCAGAGAATTGCTTAATGCGAGACAGGACAGCTGTGTCAAGAGGACGATCAGGAGCAACTCCCTGATCACAAATCCACGGATGGCCTGGATGCAAGCTCAAGTGTTATTTTTTGCCCAATTGTTGCAAATATGTTAAGTGAATGAATGCATTGAAGCCAGGAGTATAAAGTAGTGAAAGAAACTAACATAGAACTTCATGTGCTGACAAGCGTTCCTTAGGGCGAGGATTGAGCATTCTTGTTATCAGATCTTTTGCACTATCAGAAATCACAGGCCAGGGCTCAGAATCAAAATCAATGACGCCTTTCAATACAGCATCAAATATTCCTTGTTGTGTCTCTGCATTATATACATTTAAAAGATCAGCCTACATTCGTCAGAAGAGAAACTCCCAAGTTAAACTGGAGAGTAAGCAATTACCTGCCCAAAATGGGGGCACACCACTTAGTAGGATGTAGAGAATTACACCAGCGGTCCATACATCAGCTTCTGGTCCATATTTTTTGCACAGCACTTCTGGGGCAACATAATATGGGCTTCCAACAACATCCGTGAATTCTTGGTCTGAAAGGAATAGAATAAGAATGAGAAAGAGATGGCATGAGTGCAGAGTACATCACAAATGTCTACAGTAACCATATGAAGCGAAAAGGCTCGAGAATAGAATGACATAGAATGCTCTTTCCCAAAATGACTGCTAGTACAGAATGTGAAGCAGCTTCCATCAGTGTCAGACCTAGCACCTAGCAATTTACTAGGCAGTGAAGTTGTGATATAATGTTGCCACTGCATGCATTAGCCAAAGTGTAATGTGGAACTGCAGTAGCAGAATGTTGTCTACTAGTCACTTGACTCCAGAGGAGATTCTGCTCAAACGTTTTCCTACCTGTAACCATACATCTACTATCCAATCCTAGGACCACGAATAAATAAAGGAAACTAACGCAAGCACAAGCACAATTATGTATGCCGGTATTAATTTCAATCCTATAGGAGTAGAAATTAATTAACGCAAGCACATCGCAATCGTTGACTTAATCATCACCGATTCTTAATGTGGTCAGAAATCGGATTCTGCAGGAGCAGGAGCTTACTAGGCTTGAAGAAGACGGAGAGCCCAAAATCGATGGCCTTAAGGGAGAGGTCGTTGTCCTTGTTGGCGAGCAGGAAGTTCTCGGGCTTGAGGTCCCGGTGCATGACCCCGAGCGAGTGGCAGGCCTCGACGACCCCGACGATGATCCGGGTGAGCTCGGCGGCCTTGCGCTCGCTGTAGTGGCCCCGCTGTATGATGCGGTCGAAGAGCTCGCCCCCCGCGCAGAGCTCCATGACGATGTGCACGTAGAGCTGGTCCTCGTACGCGCCCTTGATGGCGACGACGTTGGGGTGGCCGGACAGGTGGTGCATGATCTGGATCTCACGGCGCACGTCGTCGACGTCCTCCCTGGTGATGAGCTTGCGCTTGGAGATGGACTTGCAGGCGTAGTCGGCGCCCGTGGCGAGGTCCGTGGCCAGGTAGGTGGTGCCGAACTGGCCCTGCCCGAGCTTCCGGCCCAGCGCGTAGAGGTCGCGGAGGTTGGGCGTGGGTGGCCGAGCACGGAGCCGAGGTCGACGGGCGCGCCCGCCGCCCCGCCGCGCCTCATGGCCGCGGCGGGCGGCGCGGGGGCCGCGTGGGGGTCCGTCTTGGCGGCGGTGGCGGAGGAGGGCGGGGGCTTCCTGGGCGAGTCCGCGACGGCGTGGGTGTCGTAGTTGTCGGGGTCGGCGTCGGTGTGGCGCTTGGAGGCGGCGTGCTTGAAGCTGTGCAGGTACTTGGATCTAAGGGAGCCGCCGCATGCGTTGCCCATCAAACGGCGGGGAGAGGCCGCATCAAGGCTCCGGGCCGCGCGCGGTTGGGTTGGCTTGGGTTGGTGGAGGTGGAGGGAGCACGGGAGCGTGGGGGAGAGGGAAGGAAGGAACTGGGTGGGGTTCGTGGGGGAGGAGCGATTTAACGAGCGAGGTGGGAAAGCAAGCAGCGGGCAGCGGGAAGAGAAGAGGCGGAGGCTGCTTCACGGCGGCTTCTTCTCCTCTCCACCCGGTGGTCACGTTTGGTTTGGGGAAAGCGGCTGGCCTGGCCGGATCAACAGCTAATACTCCTACTCCCTCCGTCCGAAAATAAGTGTCTCAAGTTTGATCAAAAGTGGATGTATCTATACATGAAAAATGTATAGATACATCCAGTTTTGATCAAACTTGAGACACTTATTTTGGGACGGAGGGAGTATTTGATTTGGATTGGCCCGGCCCCGTCTTCCGCGGAGGCGTACGTACGAATTATTGGACGCTGCCACAGTTGCTTTGTCTGCGTGATGCCGTGCGACTGCGGAGGAAAATTAAAGAAGAACCGCCGTTAATTATTTTCAGTACTATAAAGAACGCGGTTGGATTAGTTTGTTTGTCTTTAGTTTGCGGAGTTTGCGGTTTTGCTAATTCTCAGCTAAGCTCAGTCGATTCATCTAAGGTTAGTGATTCGTGTAAAACCTAGCATTTTTCTTGTTCCTCGTGGCGGAGGCGAGCACGAAACTTATCTTGGGGTGCGGAGTCGCAAGCGTCGAAGAAGAAGGGTAGGTTTAGAAGGATGGACGAGGTGGTGATGGACCGACGAAGAAGGTGCTCGGGGCAGGGCGGGGCAACGAGACGTCGCGTCGTGGCAACGCGCCACCCGCTTACGGGGCGGACAACGGTTAGACCGATGGTTGTTGCGGGGGTGCGGCTCGTCGGAAGGGAAGAAGAAAGTTGACGTCAGTTGACTGGGAATTAAGCTAATTCTAAGTCGAATGTGCTTTAGCTGGATCTTTAGTTTGTTTTTACTCGGGGTGTCTATCATTTATTGCTTTCGCCGGGTCGTTACATCATCCATCAAGAATGAATACGAAATCATCGTTAATTTCTTAACACTTTAGAGAAAGAAAGCCCGTCGGTTTATTTATTTATTCGATATAATCGCTTCGCGCTGTTTTGGATTTTTGCGTGTGGGGGAAGCAGACACGAAGGTGGTCGGCACCGGGCTCTTCCTCCCGAGCCTCCGTCCTCGCGAAGACGACAGGTACACTGAACTCGGGGCATCTGGGCGGTGGGGCCAAAGCATATTTTTAGCGGGAGTTGGGACGGGTGGGCCCGCACGGCCGGTGAGGGCGTGACCGCCCCGAGGCAACGTGCGCGCGCGCCGGCAGGTTAGGTGCGTCCGTGGCTGCGGGCTGCCCCGATGCTTCTCTCCCTCCGCTGGTGACGTCAACCGGCCCCTTCTGTTTCTCTCTCGCTGACACGTAGGCCCGAGGTGACGCTAGCCCAACCTGTCAGTGACCTTGAGTGCTTGCTCGGAGCTGCCTACAGCTAGATAAAGTTGCTCGCCTACGGGGAAAGCAAGCGAGCGCAGAAAGGAATGGAACACGAGTGTGTACCCTCTTCGCCAGCCAGGAAGCTTCTGAGACTATAATTCTTTAGGTTCTCTTCTGAGATTATACGGAGTACTAATTTATAATGAGAGTTTAGAGAGGTTGGATAACTCACGGTTTATATCCGCAAGAGCTCACTGAAAAACGTGTGCAGAAGTCTGTCGTTTTTTTCTGACTTGGACGACGACTTGTGCATCTTTGACTGACCGCAATCAGCAACTGAGCACGCGTGCCCATTTCGCATCGCTAGAATGCGGTGACCGTATTTCCTGCCTACTGTTGATCGGTCTGTTGCATTCGTGCTCGCGTACACAATCTGGATGGACCCTTTCTCAAAAAAAAAAAAAAATCTGGATGGACCCTGACGTCACACGTTAAAGCCGTATCTTCTTTCTATCGTCCATGTCACCGGAAGATTGGTGAACCACTCAAGCTGGGCAGATCGCGAAAGGCTCGGGCCGTCGCACCGAGCTTTTTATCATTAGTGATGTGTTTTTACCTGAATGTGACCGCTTGACATCTTCTTCTTTTTCAAAAAAAAAAAACTTCTTGAGTGGCACCCCAATTTGTCGGAATTAAATTTCGATCCGAATGCCACCTCCACAGGCCACACATACTCTAGAATGTACTGTACCTTTCCTTTCCCAGACGTAAAACTTGTTATCCGCAAGAAACGAGATGTTTCTTCGCTCGTGCAAGTTGCAGCGGGATATTCACTTTCGGAAAAGCAGATGAAAAATGGACGTATCTTTGCCTTTTCCGTCGGAACCTATATATAAGTAGGCGCAGCGTTCGCTTTTCCATATTTTCTTTCCCCATTAGGCCTTGTTTACTCCAGTGGTTTCTAGGGGATGGGAGGAGTGGGGATGAGAGGAAATTTGGTGAACACCCAATCCCCACAAATAGTTTTCTCCTACAATACACTAGCATGGACTAGAGTTTTTGTTTTAGGCAAAAATGAGAAGATTGGTGAGGGATATCTAGGAATTATCCCCTCTCATCCCCTAAAATACACTAGAAGTAAACAGGCTAGTGGAGATTTTCCGAGATCCGAGATAATCCCCTAACATCCCCTAAAATACACTAGAGGTAAACAAGGCCTAATTGCTTTCGGCACGACAACGAGAGGTATGTAGTACCACTGCTCCATCTCTACAGACCAACTAGACAGGCAGGATATGCTCGGCAGATTCAGAATACATTGGCACTTTACCCCTCACACGAAGAAACGATCTGCTCCTCGATTCATCAGCCGGTATAGTATATTGGTGATGCAGGAATACTCCGTGTCTGTGTCCAAGGTCCCGAGAACGGCCGCAAGCTTAAAGAGCAAGATATTCCAATTCTGGAGGCAAGAAAATAAATACTCCCTCCGTTCATAAAAGGATGTCTCAATCTTTTTCTAGATTTGAATGTATCTACACACTTTGAACGGAGGGAGTACATGCTGAAAGGGGTTGACATGATCTGCATGATGCTCTCGCTGTCTCCGGCCTGTCTGCGACGATGGACAATGATGCCGCGTCGAACCGTTCAAATGATCAGCCCTGGCTACCTACACATTAACTAACTCTGCTACCTGATGCTGGCGAGCGTAACCTACGCGGACGCGTTCGTTTTTTTTTCGAGGAAGACGGGGGAGGAGCCCCACCGTTTGTTGCATTACTCGAAACAGAGGGCTTGGCTGCCCTTACAAATGATGTTTAAAGAAAGACAGGGGGTGAGGGAGAGAGCGAACATCAGATCATGATTACATGCTTCTAGTAACAAGAAGGACACGAAGCCGGTCGAGCGGGAGCCGGTCTTCAGCCTTGAATCTCCCGGTCCAGAGAAGGATATCGTCGGCGGCGCGGCGGATCACTAAGGAAGGGTGGGTGAACTTGCCGTTGAAGACGAGATAGTTGCGCGCCTTCCAGATTTGCCACAGAACGGCCGCAAGCACAGAGCGCCAGACGTGGACGGTAGCCGGGGCAGGGGAGGCGGTGGTCCAGAGCGGAGCATCAGGCTCGGGGGCGATGATCTGAAGCTGAAGCCAAACCGCAGTGGCAACAGGGCACACAAAGAAGAGATGGTGCCCACTCTGTTCGACGCCGCAAGTCTCGCATGAGGCCGAAGGCGAGCAGTGTTTGTTGAACAGGTTAGCCCGGGTGCTTAGCCTGTCGATCGCGGCGAGGTAGGCGAAGATCTTGATCTTCATGGGCACGTGGAGGCTCCAGATGATGCAGGCGTCGATGTCGATGGGCCGGGGCGGCGCCAGCAGCCTGTACGCGGCCCGAGACGAGCGGAGGCCATGTAGCGGATGTCGTGGCCGGTGGAGAGGAAGGTGCACCTGATGACGGACGCGTTCGTTCGATAGTTGCAAACGTACGTACGGTGCACGACGCAATCAAGGTCGGCCGGCGCAGCATGCGTGCATGCGCACATGGATAACTGGATGATTGGATTGCATCCGTCGACATGCTACGCAGCACGGGACGATGATTGATGGACGTGGTGCTACTTGGAAACTGCGTGCGGTCCCGGGAAAGATACACGCGCGTCTGCCTGTCCCTCACGCTGGCTGCTATATTAAGCTTGGCTGGCACGGTGCTCACATGCGCTCCGGCTGCAAAAATGGCGAGATGTCCGTCCAGCCTGTCGCGGGTCACTGAATGCTGAATAGACCGCTGCAGAGAGCATGGCGATGTGTATGCTTGTGGTGATCTTGGTACTGTCTCGCGGGCGAATAGTCGACACAGATTCCTTCCAGCCACCCGCTAAGCGAGCCGCAAGCAAAACATCTGCACGTTCACCCGGAAGTGGGCCTCGTGGCTTCCGTGATAGCCTGATAGGACAGTACGCCAAGACTAGTTCGGAGTGATCGCGATTCTGAACACATGCCAGCCATTGGAGATAGGAAAAGTTACTACAGTACAGTGTAGTCCACCAGTAATGCAAAGGGGGCAAAATCGACAATTCTGACCCTCACGGCAAAGTTCAGCACAAAATGAACCCTTTTCGAAACTTTAGCCGGATCTAACCCTTTCTGGTACCGCTCAACATATTGGCGGTAGACTACATGGGGTACCGCCGCGGTCACTGGCGGTATGCTTCCTGGTCCACGGTCCGCTCGTTCCGGTTGACTGCGCTGACGTAGCGATACCGCCGATGTCAGAGGCGGTAAACTTGGAGGGGTACCGTCAATTGCCCTGGCGGATCTAGAAGCTCGTGCTGGCGGTACGCGCTTGAGACAGTTAAGTGGCTCGAGCGCCCCCAGCCTCTCATTCATCCGCACTCACATCTCCACCCGAGCTGCTGCCCTCTTCCCCTCTCTCCTCCACACTCAAATCTCTCTCAAATCCCTCCAAATCGGAAGGCATAGCTCGTGGAATCGGGCCATCTCCATCCTCTGAGGTAGTCCCTCTCAGATCTCTCGCTTTTTGTTGGTTGGATTTGTGTTACTTTGTGGCATTGTTTAGTTTGAGGCAAACCCTAGATTTGTTGATTTGTCCTTAATCTATTATTTGAATTGGTGCATTGCGGGTTATATGTTGTTTGTGACGTGTAGAAATCATTGTGGTTAGATAGATTCATGTGTTATTCTTACCTACAATTATGGTTGAGTCTAGGGTTGGAGGTAGTGGTTAGCACACATGTATAATTTAGATTATTGTGGTGTGTTTGCTATTACACATCAATGTGATACATTTGTGTGTCTTGTCATTTAATTATAGATGGCAAGAATCGTGAATGTCCATCATGTTGACAAAGAAGCATTTTTTAGTAACAATGAAGAAGAGATTGTTGACAATGGAGAAAAAGTTATGGTATTTGCCAATAGTCCAACATATGCCGAGGTTGTTGCAAGAGTACGGGAAGTTTTCGAATGGATGGATCCTAGGGAGAAGGTTGAACTAGATGGAAGGTATTTTGTTGGATCGGGACATCGTCCGCGAAAGAAGAAAATACCTATCACGTGCGAGTTAGATTGGGGGGCATACAAAGAGGTTGTGGCGGCTTCCAAATACAAGTCGCTCGAGTTATTTGCTACCAAGGTTGGCGGTGATCGGTTGCATTTTGACTTGAACCGGTGTGCCTCCCCCACACATGATGCAATGACCCCCACTCGAAATGTGTCACTTGATGATGCGGTCGAGTTGATCACTATGAGCCAACCTCCTTTGAGCCAACAAATTGACTTGGAGATGAATGATGGCGACCAAGTCGATGAACAAGAACAATATGTCAATGTGGACCATGGTTATGGCTTTGGCATTGAGGATGAAGATAGGGAGGAAGGAGACATGGAGGGTGATGTGTCCGAGCGGGAGGACGAGTATCATGACATTTATATTGGAGATGTAGAGGCACAAGTCGAACAGGATGGCATTGACCGTGACACCTTCTATCGCCGTTGCTATGCCTCCGACTCGGAGGACGAGGGCCCAGAAGAAGTGGACGAAGATGGGTTCACGGCGAGAGAAGCCCAAGCCTTTTTAAAAGTGGTAGGCCGGGATCACCGAATTCCATTATTTCGTGATCTCACGCTTGCCGATAAGGCTATGGTGGATGGTGGCAAGTATAAAGATCTAGAAGCAACACCAAGCACAACTCAAGACGACGATGACAACAATTCTCGCATAAAGAAAGGTTTGAAGTTTCCGGACTTGGTAGAATTGCAAATGTGGCTTAGGGAATATGCGGTGAAGCACCATAGGCCATTCATAGTGAAGCACTCGGATGAGAAGCATCGTTACACCGTGATTTGCGACCAAAAAGGATGCCCATGGGTAGTCCGTGCAAGACCAAACCGCCACGGGCAATGGAAGATAACAAGTTGTGAAGCCCATCACATGTGCAAGAAACGGGGCCGGAATCCATCCACAAAGCACCGTCAACTCACCTCCGACTTCATCGCATACAAATTCATCAATAGTATAAAGAATGAACCAACCATTAAACCGAGGTTTTTGATGGGTCTTGTAAAGGAATTTTTTGGATACAACATCGAATATGGGAAGGCATGGAAGGCCAAGCATGCCGCATTTAAGATGTTGTATGGTGGATGGAAAGAAGCGTACAACCGCCTCCCGAGGTTGTTGGGAGGGATGGCCTATAGAAACCCGGGCATGTTTTACGCGGTTGAACATGTTGATGGAGTGTTCCGCCGTGCCTTTTGGACCTTCGACCAATGCATTCGGGCATTTCACCATTGTAGACCGGTTGTATCAATAGATGGTACATTTTTAACCGGCAAGTACAAGGGGTCGATGTTGACTGCAATCGCGCACGACTCCGGTGACCGGGTGTTACCTGTGGCCTTTGCTTTGGTGTCTGGAGAGAACAATGACAATTGGGAATGGTTCATGAAGCATGTGAGGACTAAGGTGTTCTCTCCTAGTAGAGAGGTATGCATCATATCGGATCGACACCAAGGTATACTCAATGCCATGGAGATTGAAATTCCGGGCATGCACGACTCCACCACCGATGGTGCATGAGGCATTTCGTCGCAAATTTTTATAGGGCTTGCAAGAATAAAGAATTGGCTAATGATCTAACAGATGTTTGTGTGGCATTCACCAACCGGTCTTTCACAAGACGGTTTGACAAGCTCCTTGCCGCGTCTAATGCCGGGGGTAAAGAGTTCTTGAGGAGGTATTTGGGAGACAGGCACAAGTGGTCAAGGGCCCATGATCATGGAGGTAGAAGATATGGTGACATGACAAGCAACATGGCGGAATGTTTTAACAATGTTCTAAAAGGTGTGCGTGCACTGTCTGTGACGGCCATTGCGGAATATACCTTCGAGAAGTTATGCGCTTATTTCCAGAAACATTCCATGGAGACAGATATATTGATAGATGAAGGGAAATTGTATCCTCCTAAAGTAGAAGAATGGATGGAGCTGCAAAATAGCAAATCCGAGAGACAACAAGCGTATTGCTATGACAACAACGAGTTGATTTACCAAGTCAACAAGCCCGGTGGGACAACAAAAGATGGCGTGCAATTCGGAGGTCGTGCATTCAAGGTTAAGCTAAAGACACGTGAGTGCTCTTGCGAGAGGCCCAAGTTGCTGCACTTACCTTGTCATCCGGATACGGTAAGGATGAACGAGCACTCGTTGGAGAGGGTGGCCATGACTTGGACAGCAAGATTTGAGCCTTACTTGGATCAATCTCAATGGCCGGAATATCATGGCCCTGTAATTAGGCCAGATCCGGAACTAATGGTTAAAACCAAAGGTAGAAGGAGGACGAAGAGGTATAGAAATGACATGGATGCACTTGGTGGATACACAACCCGCATGGGAGAATGGGGCAGCGGGCATTTTATGGAGCCTCGTACTACCAACCAATGTGGTCAATGCAATGATTCAGCACACAACAACAGAACTTGCTCTCGAGGGAGGAAAAAATCCAAAGGCGCCAATGGTGGTGGTAGTGGAGGTGGTAGAGGGGGTGGGAGTGGTGGTGGAGCTAGTGGTAGTGGGGGTGGGAATGGTGGTGGTGGTAACGGTGTTGCTAGTGGTAGAGGGGGTGGGAGTGGCGGTGGTGGTCATGTCGGTGGTGGTGGCGGTCATGGCGGTGGTGGTAGCACAAGCGGACGTACCGCCGGTAGAACTGGCGGTACAGGTCCTTACTGTACCGTCGCGAAAATGTCCACGACAGGAGCTCCTTAGCCAGGCACGTTCGGGTGATACCGCCGGATGGGGAGGCGGTACAGCCGTACCGCCGGACAAGAAGGCGGTAGATCTCCGAACCATACCGCCGCATAAGTAGGCGGTAACAACCTGGAATAATTCAGAAAACCACATTGTAGTTTCTGTATCAAGTTTTCGGAAACCACATAAGTCAGTTCAGAAAACCACATTGTAATAATTCAGAACACCACAAAGTAAGTTCATGACAATTCCAAATAAGGCAGTTATTACATAGTTCAACCTAGGTATCACATAAGTCATACAATCACATAGTTCGACTGGTATAATTATACAATATTGTCACTTTTTCCTTCCCCTCTTGGCTGCCAACTTGCGGACTATTTGTCCAACTGGACTGAACAATTTCTTCTGCTTTCGGTTCCTTACGGGCGGTTGGCTCGGCTGAGATGGTTGTGGTGCACCCATCAACTGTGACAAAGGTATCTCCTCCCAGCTCGTGTCCTGCTCCTCCGCTTCTTCCTCTGATTGCTCATGTTCCTCTTCCTCCGAGTGCTCCTCCTCCTCCGACTGCTGCTCCTCCTCGCCCTCCTCGTCTTCGTCCTCCTCCTCCGACTGCTGCTCCTCCTCGCCCTCCTCGTCTTCGTCCTCCTCCTCCGACTGCTGCTCCTCCTCGCCCTCCTCGTCTTCGTCCTCCTCGTCGTCTGTCTCATGGGCTTCGGTTGCCTTTGCACCGTGGCAGGCAAGCATAGCCGCCAGCCGACGAGATCGCTCCATTAACCTCTGGAAAACAAACAAAGGTGCATACATCAATGGCACTACCATACTGCACACCACCCGGACTCCACTCATGGATATATAAAAATGCATACCGTCATGGTTTCCCTAAGATTTGTCTCAGACTCCACCGTACCGGGCATATGCGATAGAGAATGTGCCGCCTCGTTAACGCTCCGAGTAAGCTCCAGGCCCTAAAAACATGGAAGACAATTTAGTCACAAATAGACATGACACATTAAATTTAAGTTCAATTTGTGTCCTACCACACGGTTGAAAACGGGTGCGTAGTCCCTAGATGTTCCTGCGCTCTCCTTAACCGCCAAATTATATTCATTATCACCATCTTCGGTGCCTAAATCTAGACAATCTTGTGTGGTCCAAGTGGGCTTTAGCTTAAGGCGGTGTTGTTCTTCATGCCAAGCAAGGTGCGCCTCATATTCGCTTTCCCTAACCATTGTACCGTCCAGTTCACGGTACTTTTCTCTATCATTCCACATCTCAATCCACTGGTTGTGTTTAAGATCCCATTCCTTCACTTTTGGGCACCTCTTCCGATCAATCCTATGCACAAATAACAAACATATCATCAACAATTCATATTGACAAGTCAAATGTTTACCCGGGCATTCCAACACTAACCTATGAAGATCAACACTTGTGCTCTGGCTTGCCGGCGGGGTTCGTTGCCTCCTTCCAAATTGTGTTGCAACTCGTTGTGGGAGGTGCCACTCGACGGCATAGAAACATATCATCGGACACTTAATGCGCCATAGGTTCTCGTCACGCGTACACATCGCGTTGAGACGGAAACCCCTTTCCCGAGAGTATGGCCTCCATATGACCTACAAAACAAAAAGCATTAGTTTCAATGCTAGATGTCACAATGGTGTGTCAAATTTAATGTTACAACAACATACCAAGTCGTAAGACAGCGTGTCAAGCTCATTGGTATAGCTCTTGTAACGGCCCATGGACAAGTCTTTGTACCCCTCCACTCTATCCCATGTGTACGCGACAGTTGGCAGCCGCCATTCATCATCACCATCAAGGTCATAATCACATGGAGTTGGTGGGAGTTTGCGAGGACGTCCAACCGGAATCCGCTCCCACACCCAAATCGTGAGGGGCCAAGCAGCGCCGTTTAACGAGGCTCCCTTTCCCTTCTTACGACATGCATGGTCCAGCTGCACAATAACAATCATGTCAAATGCCAAATGAAAGTAACATACACAAGAAAGGTATGCAAATAAACTACCTGACGGTAAAGAAAGGCTAGACCCGCTGACCCCCAGCTGTACTTGACGTTCCAATCACGTAATGGATCAAGCCACATCCACGAGGCCGTGTCCCCTGACCCATCTGGAAAGATCACCCGGGCTAACACATACCACATGTATGCCCGGGCATACTGCTGCACCATCGGTGCATCGGCATCCGCCGGGCATGGCCCAAACTGTCGAAGCCACGAATACGAGACACCCGCTGACCTAGTATCTTTCATTCCTTCCGGCGGCACCGGTGGTAATCTGCCGGTGAGACCAAGAACCCGCTGGCGCCACCTGACAAGATCCACCCTCCCAGTCAAAGCGGCTCCGTCGATCGGAAGAGCCGTGATCATGGCAAAATCCTCAAGAGTGACCGTCATCTCTCCACATGGCAAATGGAAACTGTGGGTCTCCGGCCTCCAACGATCAATAAGGGCGGTAATGGCCGTGTGGTTGAACGCCGGCGGCTTACGCTTGAACTGAAGGACAAATGGGAGAAGACCAGCCGCCTCAAAGTATGGCTCGTACCGAACATCGTAGGGCATGTCCTCCACACTATGGCCCCTCATGCGCATAGGACCGATAGGCTGCGAAATATAAAAACATGATGTGGTCACTATCTTTGTAATTGCAACAAAAAAATGGAGAACATTAAGCCATACCTTCTCAGCTAAGTCCATATCTCCCCTCTCGATAAGCCAGGGCACGATGTTCCTTGTCGTACACCAAATCAAGCCCAGGGTAATAACGTTCCGGCGGGTCATCCATCCTAATGCAAAACATTCTTTCAAATGACCATAAAAATTTCAAGACACAAATATCTACATACACTACAAGAATTACTCATGAATCTAGATCAAATAATCTAGAGCATTAGGCATCATCTAGAGCAAATTATCTAGAGCATTAGGCATCATCTAGAGCAAATTATCTAGAGCATCTAGGGTTTGAACAAATATAGCATCTACATTCGGCCAATCCATAGAATCTAGGCCAAATCATCTAGATTCGGACAAGTTTATACCATCTAGAGCAAATATACCATCTAGGGTTTGAACAAATCATCTAGAGCAAAGAGATCATCTAGGGTTTCAACAAATCATCTAGGTTTGGCCAAATTTATGGACGAAAACAATTTGGCTCGATGCCACAATCCATCCATACACATATCCATATACATATGTATAAATCACTATGCATCCTTCCATGTTCCATGTACAAATTATTTCACAAATCACATATACATCCATCCATTCATACGTACACATAAATCATACACAAAAAAGTTCCACCACACAAGTCAACCTAATATACTTATTTACTACTCACCACAAACAACTAAGCAAACCTAAGTAGAAATTACATTGCAAGATATCCATGGTGGAAGTAGCATGTATGAACTAGGGTTTCAAAACAACACAAATCGGATGAAATACATGGTGGAATTGAGAGGGGTGAGTGAGATTTACCTGTACGCCGCCGCCGCGCCGCCGATGCGCCGCCGCCGCCGGTGGAACTGAGAGGGATATCGTGGGGATGAGGCGGAGCCGATGCGCCGCCACCGCCGCCCTGTTCTTCCTGTTCGGTTCGGTGGACAAGTGAGGGAAGGGTGGGGTGCGAACGGGCTGGACTGAGGTTAAGTTCCCAGTCCGTACCGCCAGTATACCGAGCGGTACCAGGTCAAGTCTACCACCGGTTTACCGGGCGGTAGCCTGTATACTCTACCCGCCTGTTGGCTCGGCGGTACCGCCACGTCAGGCCAGTCAACCTTCGCTCGCGGCCCATGGACCAAGACTTGTACCGTCAACGACCACGGTGGTACCCCGTGTAGTCTACCGCCAGTATGTTGAGCGGTACGAAAAAGGGTTAGATCCGGCTAAATTTTCAAAGTTGGTTCATTTTATGCTGAACTTTCGTGTCAGAGTCAGATTTGTCGTTTTTGCCTGCAAAGGGAGCCCTGCACGTAAATTTTGTGCGATGATTGTCTTTGCTATATATAGATTGTCATAGTTGCAAGTTTGGTCGACTGCCTGATCTACAAGGAAAAATGTGCAGGCTTGTTTTAACGCCATGTGAATCACACGGATAAGGCCACACACCGACCTGTTAGTGCGAGCAAAAGTTTAGAACCAAGTCGACCGAGCTAGCGTACACGCAAAGGACAGGAGAGTGACGGCAAGCATATAAAACCATCTTAGTCTATAGGGAGTCTTACTCTAGCAAAAATCTTTTATTTATTGACTGTTACGATTATTTTCCAAGTCATAGGTCCTACACAAATCAAGGGACTCTTTGATTCGTGAGATTTGAAAACCATAAGACCAGCAAAAGCGGTTTTTGAATGTCGTGACACTTGGAATTCTATATGAATAAATAACAGAGCCACGGAAACGCAAGAAATATCCATAAATATTGAGTACATGTCGTAGACACATTTGTTTTTCCATAGTTACTACATCTCCCATGACATTGTAGTGTAGATAGGCGAATTCTGGAGGATCCATTTCATAGAACCAAATAGACTTGATAGGAAATTCATATGGATTAAAACCAAAATTTATTTTGACTCGGTTAGATGGGTTTACCTGCTTGACCTTCTGCAGCGCCATGGTTTTCCGGAGAGATTCCGCAGCTAACTTGCGTCCCTTTTCATTTCATCCTTGTCTAGGGTGTTGCTTAATGGCGACGACGCACTTCGTTATATGACGACGACGCGGCTATTTTCATGGCACCAATAAAGCACGAAATCCAACTCTTCTCAAATATCCTCACATGTTTTTGCAATCTCATCAGTCTGATCACCAACATCGAAAAAAAACCTTGTTGCTGCTATCAGATGTGAGGACCTTCCCCTTGATGACATTTGAGCTCCTTCCCGGCAATTCGTTCTAATTTTCCACTAAGATACCTAGGTCTACCACTTTCTATCTTCCAACTAGGGTGTGTCCACTTCCTCCCATTAGAAGATAAACTTGTCGTGGGATATGTCACGAAGGGCAGAGACATCACCATGGACGACATAAAATCGGTGCTCTTTCCAATGCTTGTATGCCAACACACGGTCGTTGTATTACTTGGAGATCTAGAAGAGCATTGCGTAGGAGAGTGGACAAATGGAGGCCGAGCTCCAAGAATCCCTTTAATTTGGAAATTCAAAAATAATATGTTTAAGTTTCAAAAAACGAAAATAATTCTGGATGTTGACAATGTTGTATTATCCCAACGTGTAAAATATCAACTACAAAGATCTTATATTTTAGGCTGCACAAAAATGATAAAATATGACATTAAAATATAGTAAATAGTGCAAAATTTTCAACTCTTTCAAATCTGTCAGATTTTATTATTTTTATATAGCCTAAAATATGATGTATTTTGATTTGAGATTTTACACACTGGTAGATTATAACATTCTCTACATTCATGATTTTTAAACATTTTTAAAAAGATTCAAAATATGATTTTCATTTTTTTTTAATAAAGAACTCCATCGAGTTCGGCCTCCATTCGTGGTTTCTGGCTGGGTAGCCACTTTTACATGTGGGCATGCAACGCTGTGGGTGGTGGCAAAAGTTAGTTAGAGCGCCCTTGATGAGAGCGTTATTGACGTCCGGGTGAGGGGATGAACATTGGTTCGTGTCCCCTCGGACGCGGCGTTTTGGCTCATAGGGGCATCTAGTCTTATTATGAAAAGAAAATTTAAAAAATACTTAAAACATTAAAAAAATCTGAAATAAAATTTTGAGTGTTCCTCTTAACATTTTTTGTTGGCACATAAAGTTTCACCAAAAAATAATTTTTTTGTGTTCTGTATAAAAAAGATAAATTCGGTGTTCAAAAACAACTTTTTACTGGACATTATTTTGTCTTTTTTACAGAGGGCTCATAAAATAACTTTTTTTGATAGAAAATTGTGTGTCTACATAAAATGTTTGTATGTTCATCTGATTTCTTTTTGCAGTTTTGTACATTATAAAATATGTTTTTTTTGTAATATGAGTATCTACTCCTACAAGTCAAAATGGATTCCCGGTTTCCCCTCCCTCTAATCTTTACTTTCTCTTATTGACTCGGTGTTTAAGCCATTAGATCAAACAATACTTTTGACTTTGTTGTTAATGAAAATCCTAGAAAACACATATGCATATCATTTGAACCAAAGATGCCCTACAAGGGCCACTGCCTAATTCACGGTGCAAAGTTTGCACGTGGAAATAATCAATTCAAAAGCTAGATATTTCAAATCATAGTATAAGTACATGGCCTAGAAGAAGCACCAGCTTATACAAATGTGTCTCTGTCTAAAGCATCAACTTGTATTTACAGCCGGCGCCGAATCGTACTGTACATATTTTTCGTAGAACGACAGAGAGACAAGAAGTCATACTGTACACTAGTTGATCGCGACACACATTTGCCGTGTGAGCCCATGTTGCCATGTTCGCACCTGTGAGCTGGAGACCTTATCCCTATGTCCCTGTCTCTATCGACGACTAACCTGTTAAAAATAGTTCAGAACGGCAGACGTACAGTACGTATCATCCTTGTGAGCTCTGAAATGGTCAAAGAAGAGCAGCGCCGTGCATTTCTCCGCTGAATCTTCCGAAGAGAGCACGAGATGCGGCCCCGTTGACTTGCTCGCGGGCCCAAGTCAACGTCACTCGTGCAGCTCGGCGTATAGTTGACCGGCCGTCCGGGTCAGCTCCGCCAGCTCGGCCAGGTGACCGCGCAGCCCGTCCGCCAGCAGCATCAGTAGGACCCTGCAGTCTGCACGGACCCAATCATCATATTAATGCATCAGCGGCCAGGTGTCTTATGAGGCGCTGGTAATTTACCTGGGATCTTGCTGAAGTTGTGCAGCGTGACGGCCGCGAGCACCCGGTGCCGGGCGTGCAGGTGGGCGGCGCCGCCGTCAAGGCACCGCTTCAGCCCCGGGACGAGCGCCGAGAACGCGGCGAGCTGCATGTCCGTGCGCGCGTCCACGAGCGGCGGCGCCGCCAGCGAGCGGCTCAGCCACGCCGCCGTGGTCAGGCACGCGGAGACCAGGCCGGCGTCGCGAGAGCCCAGGCACCCGGACAGCGCCGCCAGGAACGGCCTCCTCCCGCTGCCGAGGAGCACCGCGGTCACGTGTTCCTGCCACGCCTCGTTCTCGGCCACCTCCTTGTCCTGGTCACGAAAAAAAAGGCAATGCGTTGATGAACTCAGAATTACAGAGTATGCGAACGTTGGATCCTGGGATATTGCGCTCGTAGCCTCGCTGGGCAAGGCTGGGCATTTGGTACGGCTGAAATAATCTAGTTTCTGAAGGCAAACTAGCCTGGCCTGGATGGGCAAGGAAAACATCCTTCCGCTGGGAGAGCCAATTTGGCGCTCTGGACGGCAAGATTTTTCCACAGGCTATCCCTGAGCTAGGCTAGGTGAGTAATAGAACCAAACGCTCCCAAGAGGACCTTTTTTTTTTGGGTCAATAGCACACAATTTTGACCATAATTTTTATTTATAACTAGAAAAATACCATGCGCGTTGCACCAGGAATCTCTATAAAAAATAATTTTATGTAAATGAAATGAGTATAAGACGCATGAAATATTCAACTGTCAGGATTCACATGATAACACTTCATAATAGTCGAGACACTAAATTTAATTCGTATAAAATTGTTAAATATTTGAGGACTAAATATTAGTGACGTGGACAATGATATGGCTGAAGAAAGATGACATGGATAGGTTGCATGAAAGATGTGCTATCATTAATTATTGTTAGATAATATGACATGGACAATTGATTGGCTAAAATAATAGATGACGTGGATAGATTGCATGTTGAGATAGAAAATATTTAATACATCTTAGCGGGATTTTTCTTTATAAGAGGTATAGATATGTCTAAATAAGTATAAATACATATATAAAATATTTTACAAGACAAAATACAATAATGCCATCATACAGCCTCAATTCATACACTTTGATATTATTAGTGGTAAAAAAACGTGAAATGAAGATGGTGAAAAATCATGCAGGCCTTAAATTTTTTACATTTTGAGATGGGGGGAGTATCTTAGTATGATTAATTTGCTGAATCAAATACACAACACATGCCTCTTGAGCTGTAAAATAAACCAATTGTACCAGCGACAACAAATTTAGTTACCATGCTATTATCTTTATGGTGAGTCATGTAGGTTTTACGAAAAGCTATGTAACTAGATTTTCCTGTTTAATTCTGTGTAAAGAGAATTATAAACTGGTGGGGGACTTGTGTACATAAGATGGTAATAAGCACATACATAAGAGCATATCAAATAATAAATTTACATAGCAAACATACTAGAATCCACGCTATTTTTTTCATTGGTGATTATGCTAAGCAATGTTGTTTCAATACCGAGTATAAATAATGCACACTTTGTTAAATTTTGACTTGCTTGACAATTTTGACCATTAAAAAAATAGTGTAAGCGGTTCAGTTATAGTTTATAAGTTTCTATAAATATGATTACTTAATCATTCACTAGAAAGTGCTATTGAGACACTTGTTAGATGGTAATATTTGCGTACCTTATAAATGATGGATTATGCGCTTTACAAAACATAGTTCTAGAGATGACAAAATACAGTTTAGTATCATTCAATGAGTTCACTACAAACATAAAACACATAACCTAATATTAATAATATTGCTAGTTATTTGGTTGAAATATGTGAACGAACATAAAATGTACTTGTAACACTATAACATGCTAACAATTAGACCCATAGAAGTATTAAAGTTCAGTATAAATTAATTTTATTTTTCACCGGTCTACACTTTTATTAGATGGGCATTGGATGTGCAGTGTATCACTATCGAAAACGTATAGCAAACCAATTCGAGGATAAATGGGCAGTAGTTAGTAGAGGTGTGCCAGCAGCAGCAGCCGATCCTAACATAATTTAGGAGGAGCCGGAAGACAAATCATCTCCGACACGACCGGACTGCAAAAGGCCAAGCTGGTTGTATTTGCTAAGCCTTGAGAGAAGCCGACCTTTTGTCACTCTGCACCGCGTCCGACACCTTGCCTTGAGTATTAGAAGAAAAGCACCTATATCGTGAAAAAGCTTTTCTTTGACCGGAATCAATATAAGAAGGTTTTTAAATTGTTTCATGTACTTATTTTTCTCTCATTTTTTTCGCCCTTCCGGAACCGGTACAGAAATTGCCTAAAATTCGGAAAAAAGCCGGAGGCGAGTTAGACTGACTAGTTTGAGATTGGGCGGCAGCCAGTTGTTGGCTCTGAATAACCAGCCCAGCAAGAAGCTAAATTCTAGCATAGTACCTGCATGGAGGTGTCCGGGGTGACGAACATGGTTGGCAATTCGCCGACGAAGCCAACCCTTTTTAGCATGCAGTGCTCCGCGAGAAGGTCGCCTGAGAAGGAGAAATGCCCTCCCAACATCAGCATGGCTTTCCATGTGTTGGGAACGATATTCTCGTCGGTCAAGCTTCGTTGTAGAGACTCTGTGAGGGTCTTAGCAGCCTCTTCTCTGTATATACTTCTGCTTGTGTGGGGCTCCTCCTGATAGGCAATTTACAAAGTACATTTTCAGTGATCTTTTTTTGTCAAAAACGTGATTTTTTCGAGTATATTTACTATGCAGTTTTAATACCAGCATGACTATTCCATGAAAATGGTAAAGTGTTTTATGAACGAAATGGCTAGAGCAGCATACCAATGTGCGGTCCAAGTGTAGGAGCAGGACAGCAATCAGAGCTTGTTCTTCGAACGGCGAGCTCCGAAGATGTTGGAGTAGCGCATCCATCGTCTCGACGACCGACATCGTGCACAATCGGGGTATTAACAATTCAACCATTTCCCTACTGTGAGAGTTAGAGTTTTCAATCAGATAAAAGCACGAACACATGTGAAATGATTTTGAAATTTGAACACGGAGGGAACTGAACCTTCTCAACCGAAGCAGTTCGATGAGCAGGCGCACGGCAGCTGTCCTCGCCGAAACCACCTCACTACGGAGAAGCCGAGCAACGCTCCCTCCATCAATCCCTACGGCCACGTAGTTCCGGCATCCGCCCTCCGCCCTGATACACAGCAACAAATGCTCCGCCGCCCGCGCCTTATGCTCCTCCTCCACCCCTTCCCGAAACCTGTGCAGGTGGAAGTCCACGCCGCCGATCGCCATGAGATGCCTCGCCCTCTCCATCTGCTCCGACACGCTGCACCCTGGGTCGAGGACCCTGTCCACGACCGCCACGTTCAGTTTCTCCTCCGGCGCTCTGCTCTCGGCGACCTGCAGGTTCTTGCAGTGTTCCGACTTCCAGCTGTCGATCAGGCGCTTGAGCACGCGGTTTGTGTCCGGGACTGACAGGGACTCCAGCTCCTGGCCTGTGACGGGGCACGTCCGGAGGCCTCTGTCGAACCACTCCACTATGGCGTGCCGCTCGAACGTCTGGCCTGTCTCGATTGTTACAGGGCGGTTGAAGATCTGACGGGTGAGTGGGCAGAGGAAGTCGCTCGGGGTGGTGGCGAAAATGGAGGAATTGAATTGGTTGCCGCTGATCCGCAAAGGCCCTTCGCTGGGAAATGTACAGAAAAACACGCGAGGATCAGTAATTCAGTCTATGTCGTGCAGCTGTGCACGGGAGGATTGAAATTGCAGAGTAGAGAGTACGGGGTTGAATTCGTACCAGAACTCGAGTGTGAGAAGGTCGATCGCTGACATGTCTCGGATCGGCAGGTAACTCGTTGACTCGGCTGCTCCCTTGCTCCGTCCATTTTCGATCTAAGATGGTGACATGGTGTGGATTTTGTCAGAAATCTTGGTTTCCAATGCACGAGCAAGATTTTATCAGAAACCTTCCACGAGGAAGCGATCAGAGGAGTTTGCCTCTTACCTGCGGTTCAAATGCCTCATTGTTCAGCATATTAGGCATGTCATCGTTTTCTTCTGCCGATACTGGTGTGAGAGTCTTGCTCCTCGCCTCGTCGTCGTCGCACTCATGGAACACGCTTTCTGGCTCCGCGGCCTTCCCTTCCACGACCACTTCATCCTCCACCTCCTCCTCAAGTTGCCGCGGCGTCTCCTCGATCACAAACACGGCAGGGCTCAGACTCTCGGAGCTAAACGCGACGTCCGAGCCGATATCGTACGTCGTCGACGCCGAGAACCTCGCCGACGCGCCGTCAAGAGCAGCCGTAGTGCTCGGAGGCGCGGGAACGGACGGGAGAGCCATTGCGTCGGTGCGGCCCAGAAGCCAGTCCCTGTAGTAGCACGCGAGCGCGCGCGTGCCGTCGTCCAGCGCGTCGACGAACGTCTTCTCAACCTCCTTCACCCTGGCGTCCGGATCCGATGTCGACGCAGCCGCAGCCGACTCGCGATCACGCCACGCCCGAAGGTGCGAGAGCCCCGGGCGCAAGAGCCTGTCCCAGAGCGCGGGCAGAAGGACCGTCCGGGCCTCGCGCGGCGCGAGGCAGAAGGCCTCCAGGGCGTGCACGGCGGAGGAGTGGTCTTTCTTCAAGAGTTTGGAGACGACGGACATGTAGAGGTGCGCGCACGCGGCGAGGCGCTCGTAGGAAACCCCCGACGCGGTCACCGCGTCCGCTTCGTCCGTCTCGAGCGACGCCAGGGCGTGTAGCCTGAGGGAGGCGGGCCTCAGGTCGCGCGGGTCGAGGTCGTCGTCGCCTTCCGCCGCGGCGGCCCTCTCGACGGTCTGCACAGTCACGCGGAGGTCGAGGACGGCACGGTGGTCGGACTCGCCGACGCAGGACGCGCAGCCGCGTCGCAGCGACGCGCGGAAGGCCTCGTCCTTGGAGAATTGTTTCACGGCGCCCGCGGCCAGCGAGATCAGCGCGCTGAGCGCGGACTCGTCCAGAGCCGGCACCGCGGCGCAACCCCTCGCACTCGCGGCGGCTCCGCTGCCGGCGGTGCCAATGTTTCTGTAGTTCCTCGCGTTCATCAGCGACGCCGACGACCTCCGCCTCGCGATCTTGTCCTCGCCGGCACCGTCCCTGTCTCCGTCGGAACCATCAACGACGTTGGCGTCCCTGAGGCGGCTGCGGGTGAGGACGTCGGACTGCGACCGGGCGGGCTTGGTCGGGCGCCGGCTCTGCTGTGGCATGCTCGTCGTCCGTGGGGCGGCCGGAGAGTTTTCTTGCCGCTTGCGACGGCTCTTGAAGCCATCAGCGGAAAGGAGGTCGCGGAGCAAGGATGACGGCGGCGCCATTGGTGCCCCGGGGCCGCGGGGATTGAGCGGATCGGTGAGCAAGGAAGAGGGTCGGACTTTCGAGAGGACAAAAGGAATAGGTCGTCGCGCTAGACGGCATGTCTCCAGATGGAGCTTTGGCGGGAAGCGTCCTTCTCAGTTCTCATGCCGGCCGGCAGAGTTTTCATTATTCTCCGGCCGTACCTAGGCGTTCTGTGTGCGCTCTGACCCTATCAAATGTTGCTGCGTCAAACGATGGTGTACCTAGTCTACCACATGCCAACAACCCTATGACGATGAAAGAAGCATATTTCTGAGCACTGAGCACTGTGACCGTACTCACCAAGTCACCTGACACCGGGCATTGTAAACAGGAAAAGTTACAAACGAGATCTTTCCATACCGCGAACATCAACAATTTACAAATGAGACATTTCAATCAAGGGGATGAAGGAATCTTGCAATGATGTGCGGATATTGAAGATCAATCTAGCCTCGAGTTAATTTGTGTGCGTGCTATAGTCCGAAAGAAGACGGAATGTTTGCATCGGAGACGACAAGGTTGATTGATTTGCTGACGTTGCAGGTTTTGGAAGATCGATCTTGACAGTCCGGGTAGCGCCAATATTTGTCCAACCTTCTTTATTTGTAACGCGTTAGACTTATCTATCTATCTATCATCTACGGTGTCAGCGTGCGTCACTCTCGTGCTACTAAACAACTAAGCAAGGGTCCATATTAAGTAGGGGATGTAAACGGATAGGATAATTTTCGTACCGAATCCGCCGCCGAATCCGTTTTAATCCTTATCCGATTTCTAAGAATCCAACGGATAAGGATATCCGATTTCGAACTGAACACCCGGATACGGTATGTAAAATAGCATTCGAATATGGATCGGATTTTGCCTCTACCATATCCTTTACCACATTTTGTAAAATAGCAAGGGTCCATATTGAGTAGGGGATGTAAACGGATCGGATCGGATTGGATTTTGCCTCTACCATATCCTTTACCACATTATTTTCTCGAATTCGGATCGGATTTTTCTTGCAGAACGGGTTCTTCACCGCTGATTCATGCTCTGTTAGCATAATTCTTCTTTAAGTGGTTCCCCTCTCCAGATGTTTCTTTTTACAAAAAAAAAATCAAGGTATGAAAAAACAAATTTAGCATGCTTAGGTCCAGTGGCGTAGCCACAATACGCCACACTATAACTATGTAATCAAATGACTAGACAACATTTTGGCAAATTCTTCAAATGTAGGGTAAAAATCATGAGATTTTTGTTTCATACAAACACGTATCTTTGACATCACACGTTTAAATTGACATCACAGGTTTATGCTTCTGGCTCCACCACTGCTTAGGTACAAGCTTCTATATATGTGGCACTTGCAAAGATAATAGACTGCAATATTGCGTGAACTTAACCTCGTTAGAGCAACTCTAACAGCTGCCCCAAATTAGGCCTAGTGCCCTAAAAACGGTTTTATAGGGCACGAAGGGGCAAAACCACTCTCCAACAGCTGCCCTATGTGGTGCCCTATTATAGGGCTGCCCTATATTTTGCTCCTCTCTACCCCATATATAGGGCAGAGAGGGCCGGGCGCGCCCCGTGCCCTATTTCTTCCTTTTCCGCGCGCGCCTGGCCAACTGCCATTTCCCTTCCCCTCCCCCCGCCTCCCCCGCACACAATTCGCCCAGCGCCGCCGCGATTCGACCGCCCCGCCGCCGCTTCGCCCCCGATTCGCCCGCCGCGGACGCTCCCCCACCCCCGCCGACACTCCCCAGCCCTCGCCGCCGCCGATTTGGGCCAGATTCGGCCGCTCCCCTAGCTCGATTTGGCCGCCCGCCGCCGCGCCGTGATGTGGCCGCGCCGCAACTCTGGGGGCTGCGGATCCGGCGGCTACGGCCGCGGTGGCTCCCGCGGCGGCTCCGGTAGTGGCTACGACCGCGACTCGCTGTGGCCGCGCCGCGACGGGAGGATCCCCGCGCCGCCGCCGGTCCGCAGCTCGACGGGCTTCCGCGGCGTGCGGCTCCGTGACTCTTAGCGGCGGAGATCACCATAGACCACACGAGGATGTGGCTCGGCACCTTCGCCACGCCGGAGCTCGCCGCGCGCGCCTACGACGCCGTCGCGTGGCAGTACGGCCGTCCGATGTCGGAGATGAATTTCTCCGACGTCGAGACCGCCGAGGATGCCACCGCCATGGTGCCGGAGTTCTGCGTGGTTTGCCGCGCCATCGAGGAGGAAGACTGGGAGGCACGCCGCCAGCTCCGCGACGCGCAGGCAGATGAAGCGGCGATGGAGAACCTCCAGCGGCAGAACCCTGAGCTCGTGAAGGCGGAGGAGGAGTTCTTCGCGAGCCGGGGCGCGAAGAAGCCGAAGACAGAGGCCGGCCCTTCTACATCCTCGACGCCGGTGATCGATATCGAGGATTCTTCTGACGAGTCCGGTTTATCGGACTTTGATTCCAATGACGATTCCGGTGTCGACTGGAAGGCACTAGCTAGGGGCCGCTAGTTTAGGTGTAGGTTCGATGTTTATGTTGAACTTTTAAATTTGGGTCAGTTTGTCGAAGCTTTGTGCAAAATATCGTCAAACTATGTTTGAATTCGTGTCAAATTTAGTTCGAAATAAGCTATGTATGCCCTAAAATATGGCAGCTGTTGGAGAGGAGGTGCCCTATTATAGGGCAGCTGGTAAAGCAGAAAAAATTGTGGTGCCCTAAAACGATAAAACAGGTGCCCTATAACCAAAAAAGTGGTTCCTAATTTAGGGCAGCTGTTAGAGTTGCTCTTAGAGCATCTGTAGAAGATCACATAAAAGGGAAAACCGTAAAACAGGTTTAAGGTATATGTGAAATCCAGTTTGCGGTAGAGGATCTTCTTCTTTCAATTTTAAAACCAACATATGGTTTCAATCATTGCCTATGGACAACCCTTCACATATAACCCAATACAAACATTAGTCCATATGAATTTTCATTAATTACCAAATCAAACATGGGGCACCATGCACTTTCAGGATGGCTCTCGTATAATCTATACTACTATTAAAAGAGCAAACTTGTGTTGTGCTGTGTTGATACATTAAATCTGGTGCGTTCAATATTCAATCGACGATTCAGGTCGTTCCACGTCCACTTTTTACCGTTTTGCCCTCCCACCAAATCACATATTACGAGTAAAATGCCATCGTACCGTTTCGTTTCTTTTATTCTTCTCAAAACTACCCAAGGACGGCATGGAGGCTGCGCTACCCAAGGATAAGAATCCCCAATTCCTTCCACGTTGCCAGCATGGAGGCTGCGCAGCTCCAAATCATCCGGTGACGGCGCTGCACCCGGTCGATACCGCCCTGCGCGAGCCGCACTCGGCGGATCGGAACTCGGAGACGAGCGGCGACGTCCTTGCTGGCCGAGCAGCGCCCGGATGCAAGCAACCTGCTAGGCAGATAGGATCTCGGCGCCGAGCAGTCTCCTCCTCGCCGGCAAGCGACACACGCCAGCCGCTATGCACGACACCAGAAAAATTAGGAACAAATCGTCCGCCACTGCCTGCCATCCACCGCCGCCAACCGCCAGAGCATTCACACCGAGAAAGCCGCCGCCCTGCGCTCGACCTCCCACACCGACGAATCTACCGCCGACCTCACCTAGCGGCCGGCAGCCCGTCCGTCCGCTCGTGTAATCCACATAGAGGAGGACCTCCGTCGCGGCGCAATCCTTGCCCCGTCGCCCAATGCAGCTGATGTAACCCTCGGCGCTGGGTAAAGGCACCTTCAGTTTGTATATGCTTAGTCGCGTCGTGCCAGAACGTACATGCATCTTCCAGGTACGTGGAGTTCAGTTCAGTTGATGTCTCACTTTGCACTCGAAAATTAATCTATTTCCTTGCGGTGATCTTACGATGCATCAAGTTATGCATGTTTTTATAGATCTCTGACAGGACTTGTTATTTTTTACTTTATAGGTCAAACAGTCATACACTTATACATACAAATATCAAATCTTTTTACCACACTGTTTTGCTGGAATGGAATTCTAGGATTACTTTTTACCTGAACCTTCTGGATTGATCTTTGCACAATGTTCTCGCAGTCAGATTGGGGAATTTTGTCTACTTCTGAAATGCAGGCAGTAACAAGGCCATCAACCAGTGTCATTGTTGCAAGATTTCCTTTCTGAAAGTTAAAGAGAGATACTAAGCAGTTTTATCACTGATCAGGTCACAAAGCTATGAAAATAGGGGGCGGACGACACTGATGTTTCGCTGGGTTGGTTGCAGCATGGCTCTCACAAGCCTGTAGGGGCTAACCGAGACAAAGTTCAGGTTACATCATGCTGCCATGCCATTTAGAATGATTAAATGACAGGTTCACGATCTATCAAAGTTCTACTTTTATCCTTCCATTAGTACAACCAGTGTGGAAGTATATCGAGAACTTATCTAAACTTGTATCTGTTTTCTAAGCTTTACAGGATGAATTTAGTTAGGCGATTTAGATGCAATTAACGGATCATGGTGTTTTCCAAGCCAAGAACCAAGATATGATTATAGTGCTGGATTGCCGCATCACAGAGATTGCGGTGGCTGTGTGGGGGGTAGTTGGGGAAGTACGAGGGCGACACAGGATCCTAGCGTCTCAGGTACCGTCCATTTGTAAGCCGTCAAGGTTTCGTAGTATAGATAAAATGTCGCTACTGTACTTCCCATATTCATCTCTATTTTATTTTTTACACTTTACAGAAATGTTATGCCAGGAGAAATTAATTGGTAGAGCTTGCCAGAGGAAGACCACTGAAGTTCATGGCAACATGGTCAAAAGGTACACACATGCTGATTGCATCTCACACCATACATTCTTCGATCACAGGTGTTGTACTAAAATCCAGTTCAAAACTGAGATGGGTGATAGGCTTTTTAATGCTTTCTTCATGGGTTATACTTTTAGTACATTTGTAGGCAATCACATGCTATGAAACATCTGCGAATCGAGGAGGGTCTGAAGGATTTCGAAATTATGGACTCTACAAAATACAGCAGTCAACCTGAATTTGGCCCAAATTTAACATTTTGATTCAAAAATTAGGAAAGGGATGAACAAAATCTATGTAAAATACCCAAAATCTATGTAAACTAGGAAAGTGTGTAGTAGATTTCCAAAAAGTTGCGAAGACGTGCGTTGCACGTGCAATTGTACTAGTGTAAAGACAAGGTTGCAAAACACCAATAGCAAACTTTTTTATGGTGTGCAAATAACTTGTGCTGTTCACTTTGAGAAAGGGATAGTATTCAATTGTTATTCGAATTTTCCACTATAATATACGCTTTTCAATTCATTGTACATAGCATTGAACTTTGTAACTTTTGGTAGTTATCTTTTATCCACTAGTATATATGTCTGCTCTCTATTATTCAGATTGATAGATAAAGAGTATTTATTCTTTCCCTTGCTGTTACTTAGAAGCAGCACAACCTGGGAGCTTGATTCTATGGAATCATGCATATTGTTAGGAATGTAGAGAGTTTACCAACTTAAATCTTAGTGTCAGGTCTATTATTTTCTATATTACATATATTGTATCACATAGCTCCTCGTGTGGGATGTCCAAATAAATGAATAACTTTTACCAACCCCGAGACATTCATTTGAAAACTTTAGGTACATACTCATCGCCACTTCTTTATCTCACATGATTAACCGCTTGTGGAAAAAAACTTAGGAGGAATATTGTTTCAATGAACGAACTTAAGTTCTGTTTTGTCGATTGCTCTATCCCGTTCTTTTTAGTCTTAAGAGATTGTGCAGTTTGAATGAAGAATGGCTCAGGATATGCCAAATGAGGTGTTTTCATAATAGACAGTTTTTCTCATCAGTTGAATATCGCTACCACATGAGTATGACATAGATGGAAATTGAGTATTGTAATAATTTAGTTATACTGTAGCCGCATGTTGTCACAATTTTTCAAGAAATATTTAATGAACCTTAGTTACTTAGAGTTCTTTATTTGCAGAACACCTAAATACTTGTGAACAAATATTTAGTTGGCATGTCTTCTTACAATATGCTAGGTTCCACATGCAAAATATTATTCAGCATGATTTTTTTTTAAAAAAAATTGTAAGGCTCCTCATTAAAGATAAATGTTCAGTGTAACTATTGAGAAATTTCAGTTCCAGAACATCAAAACATAACTACAAATTTTAATCATAAGACATACTTCTAATCTAGAAGTAGGAGCTGTATTTATACAATATGATATGTCTCACCAATGTTTTCATAATTCTCTTTAAAATGATTATTAGTGAATCAATATTAGAGAAATCAAATTATATGGATTGAGAATGTATAAATGGTACCGTTGGATTCGTCTTACAAAGTTCTTTCTTTTCGTATATAATTATACTAATTCCATGGAAAAAAAATAGAAGTACAAATTATGGTCAAAGTTGTACGTCGTTGACTAGTGAAATTAAAGGGCGCCTTATATTTTGGGACGGAGGGAGTACGTGATATGTGAAAGGACAACGATGTCGCCTAAAGGGGGGGGGGGGGGGGTTGAATAAGAGATATAAACTTTTTCGGTTTAGGCTTGATAAATGCGGAACAAAACGAGTGTTTAACTTATCAAGCACACAACTTAAAAGTTTATACTAGGTTCAACTATGTGCACCAACAACTTATGCTAAGCAAGCCAAGTAACAAGGTGATAGCAAGATATAAGACTTCAAGCACGAAGGCTATCACAATGTAAAGTGCATAAGTAAAGAGCTCGGGTATAGAAATAACCGAGGCACGCGGAGACGATGATGTATTCCCGAGTTCCTCCTTTTGAGGGGAGTACGTCTCGTTGGAGGGGTGTGAGCTTCACCACAACAGGCTTACTCAACACCACAAAGGACTCACCCTATTCTCCGATGAACCGCACCACAAAGGATTGGTTCACCTTCTACTATCGGTAACCTTCAATCTCGGGGCACGCATCCACAACATAATTGGAGGCTCCCGAGGTCACCACAAGCTTGGGGAACGCATCCACAACTGAATAGGAGGTTCCCAAGATCACCACAACGCCGTCTAGGGCAAGGGCGGAGCTGCATGTTGCATCAGGGTAGGAAATATTTTTCTTTATACTTATGCCAAAAAATCAGCTTGTGCATCACCTTATACCATGAAAAATGTACCTGGGTGACTAAAAATTCCACATTTAAAGAACCCCATACACACCGGTGAATCACGTTCGACGTCGGTCCAGCTCCGCCCCTGGTCTAGGGTCCAATGACCCAAGAGTAACAAGTTCACAAACTTTCACTTCCACAAATCCTTGTGGTGAGCACAAACCAATGCAACAATGCAATGGCTAGAGCACAAGTGCTCAAATCCTTCACTCTCAAATCTCACCAAAGCAACTAATGCTTATGGGGGATAAGAGAGGAAGAACAAAGAAGAACACAACAAATGGAACTCTAAGATCTAGATCAAAAGGCTTCCCCTCACTTAGAGGAGAGATGGATTGGTGGAAATATATATTTGGATCTCCTCTCTCTTTTCCCTCAAAAAGGAGCAAGAATCATTGGAGAGATTGAGAGATAGCAAGCTTTTGGAGGTCAAAAATGGAGGTCAAAACTTGCTCAAAAGGTTAGGGAACCATTGGGGAAGAAGGCCCCTTAAATAGGTCACCCAAAGATCCAACCGTTGGGTGCAGATTCGCGCCGGGGCGTTACTACCGCTGGAACCAGCGGTACTACCGCCCCCTAGGAAGCCAGGGAGACAAAACAGGCTAAAAACAGCTTTTACTAAAGTCACAGTGAAAGAATAAGTGTTCCACCGTTTCCTCCACTCTAGCAGCACACATAGTGCACTCAAAATTATTTCCAACGTTAAAGTGTCATCTTCTCAGCATGTTCCTTGTGTTAAGCCTGTCTGATTGCAGCAGCCAGCAGAAAATTTTGATTTTAGGGATGCTCTTTCCTTTCCAAAGCCACCCAAATGCATCATGTGGTATAATGTCCCTAAAGCAGAATTTATAGTATCGGCTAGAGGAGTGTTTATCAGATCCCCATAGCCATTGATCATGAACAGTGTTGTCAAGGATAATGTGAGCCGTATCCTCTTGCGCCTGTCGCAGTTCAAGCACTGCTTGTGTAGACAAGGGGAGAGCAAAGTTGAGACTGAGAGTTTCTGCTGCAAGGAAATCCCTAGCCGACACATCCTCATTCAACGCAAAGGAATAAGCTCTGGGGTATGATTCTGCTGCAATGATGTCCTTCCAAGGATCCTTCCAAAAGAGAACAGTATCTCCAGATGCAATTGTACATTTCGAAATCCCTCTATAAATAGGTGACAGTTTGAAAACATCTCTCCACCAGAATGAGCCACATGGTTCCATGGCATGTGGAATCTTGTCAGCATAATAAGCTTGCCAAACCGATGTGACCCAGGGTGTATCATCCTTATTATAAAATTTGTGAAGGTATTTAAGAAAAAGACCCTCATTTTGAACTTTCAGATTCAAAACTCCCATGCCACCTTTATTTTTGGGTCTACACACTTTATCCCAAGCAATCAGGGGATTACAGTGTTCACCATCTTTAGACTTCTTGTTCCACAAACAGTGTCTTCTGATTTTGTCAATGTGCTCAAGAATTTTCGGATGCACCTTCAGAGCACACATAGTAAATGTTGCAATGGAGGTGAGAAGAGTATTAATAACAGAAACCCTTCCACTATATGACATCATCATGAAATTAGCAGACATGGCTCTTTCAATTCGGTCGACTAAGGGCATTAGATCATGAACAGTAGGTTTTGTAGTCCCCAGGGGCAATCCAAGGTATGTGAAGGGCATAGCACCAATGTCACAGCCTAAAATTGTGGCTATATCTGTTGCTCTCTGATGTGGGGTGTTTATGGGTATCATGAACGATTTGTGGTAATTAATACACAGCCTAGTAGATTGAGCATATGTGTCTAGAATTTCCTTCATCTTCACCACTTGAGAGGTGCATGCTGGCATAATGATAATGGTGTCATCAGCATATTGGACCACTGGGTAGTCCATTCCAAAATCAGAGAAAAAGGAGCCTTGAGGAGTTGATCACGGAATGCTTTGTTGATAGCTGACTGCAACAGATCAGCTGCCAATACAAAAATAAGTGGTGATAAAGGATCGCCTTGCCGAACTCCTCTTTTGCAATGAAATTGTCTTCCTGGTACCCCATTAAGCAGCACAGATGACATGCCTGAACTAAAAATCAACTCAATCCATTTCAACCACTTATTGTCAAACCCCATCTGTTCCATTATTTTAATCATTGCAGCATGATCAATAGTATCAAATGCCTTGGCAAAATCTGATTTGAGCAGAATGATCTCTTTCTTGGAGGTCTCACACTGATAAAGGAATTCAAAGGCCCATGCAATACAGTCCTGAATTGTTCTTCCCTTCAGAAATCCATATTGATTCTTGTGAACAATTTTAAGAATAACTTTCTACAACCTATTTGCCAGGACCTTAGTTATAAGCTTTAGGCAGCAATTAAGGAGTGTAATAGGCCTAAAATCATTGACTGTTTCAGGAGAGCCAACTTTCAGTATCAACCATATGTACCCTGTATTAACACTTTCCAGGTTCAGTTTTCCTTCATAAAAATCCTGACAGAGCTGATATATGTCATCCTTGATTATGTGCCAACAAATTTTCAGAAACTTGCCATTAAATCCATCAGGGCCAGGTGCTTTGTCAGCCGACATTTCTTTCACCACTGCATCAATCTCCTCGTGAGTAAAGGGTACCGACAAGCACTCTAGTCCATCAACAGGTTCAATTAGAGATGCTAGATCAAAGCCCATAGAGGGATTGTGACAGGTTCCAAGCCTTTCCTTGAAGGCCCATAAATAACTTTCTCTTTATCAGCATGAGAAGAAACTTGAGTGCCATCTGCTAGAGTAAGCTGGGCAATCGAATTCCTCCTATATCTATCCGTGGCCATTGAGTGGAAGAATTTTGTGTTTTCATCACCGAATTTAGTCCACCTAATTGTACATCGTTTCTTCCAGTACTGTCTTTGGTAATCAAGCAGTTTTAACAAGTGGTCATTGATGATTCTTTTGAAGTTTGTTTCAGGGACTGTCAGGCCTCTTCTGTCCTCCAGATTATCTAGTTCCAGAATAGCTTTGTTGCAATTCTCAATATAGATTGACAGTCTAGAAATGCTCTTACTCCAGAATTTCAAGTCATACCGCAGCCGTTTTAGTTTTGCATTTAAATTTGCAGCACTGTTCTTCTTATGAGTGGGCTTAGTCCAGCTAGCAGCAAAATTTTGTAGGAATCCTGAATGCGCTGTCCAGTAATTTTCAAATCTGAAAAGCTTACAGGCTGGTATGGTTATCTGAATGGAAACCACACAAGGAGTATGATCAGAGTAGGCTTTCCTTGGGGATTTACAACTGTGGCAGGATATGAAGTCGACCAATGAAGGGATGTAAAAAACCAATCCAGTTGCTCTAACAAAGGGTCTTGTTGCATATTGCTCCATGTAAAGCACCTTCCTTTTATAGGATTTCAGTAAGGTTTTGTGTTCTTATTATATCATTGAACAACAACATGTCATCAACATCTCCCCCTGGTTTATTACGATTAGTTGGAGATCTAATGAAATTAAAATCTCCAACTATTAACGTATCCTCATCGTCAGGTATTGCAAGATCATAAAGCCATTGTACAAAAGCATCTCTCATATCTCCAGAGCACGGCCCATATATGTTCATTAAGGTCCAAGAAAAAGCATCTTGTTTTGAGGTAAAATGCACTGATAGAGCAAAAGGCTGACAGTGCATAACCAATCCAGTGAAAACAAAACTATTCAAATAATTATCAAAGATCCAGAAGCTCCATTGGATGGAACATAAACAAATTCATCAAAAGAGCTGGGACAACAAGATTTAATAAAATCCATATTGAAATGTGATTTCTTTGTCTCTTGCAAGCACACAATAGCACAACCACTTAACTTAATAGCATTCATTAAGGCAACTACTTAGTCTTAGCATTAAGTGCCCTAATATTCCAACATAAAACAAACCACTTCCTTAAATAATTCATTACAATAGATAAAAGAGCCTAGGCCCGACGATCTTCCTTGTCCTGAAGGCTAGCTACTAGCTTCACAGGGAAATTTCTGCAGGAGGAACACCACAGAGCTGAACACCAATGCACTGCAGAATAGGAATGGGGGTCGGTGGAGGCACTTTGCATCAGCGACAGTATTGTCTTGGACCTGGCCATCTGTGCAATTCACTGCATCAACAATTCTAGGCGTTTTGATGGCTTTAACCTTTGATTTATTTGCCTAGCATCCGAGACCAAATGCACCTTGAACCCATCAAACTTTTTGCTCGAGGGCTTCTCCTCACTTGCTGTGTTACAAACGGTGTCACTGAGCTGCTAGAGCCAGGGCAGACCAGATCATTGTCAACTTCACGTAAAGCCAGTTCCAATTCGTGCGTTGGATCCATCAAGGGCATCTGCTCAGGTTCATCATCCAGCAGCTCCACAATCCTGGCAACTTTCTTAGGCGGCTAATGGAATAAATTGAGGACTGAAGCAGTTCTCTTGCAGCAATGACAGAAACAAATGAGAAATTCTGAACATGATTCATCCGAATAGGATATGGTCTAGGATCAGAGCCCTTTTAACACACAATTCCACCATGGACACTTGAGTGATAGAAGCATCTTCAAAAGGAACCAGCCCCAAAGCACACGCCTGAGCAAAATGCAGGCTATCAATCTGAACAGCTGAGAAATTTTTGTTGAACAGTTTGCTCCTTCCAAAACGCTGGAGAGCTGCATATTTGCATCATAGAAGGACTCATCATTTATGAACATAGCTTGCACCACTACCTCCTCTTGATATGTTTCTGGGCTGCTGATAGAATCTGTCCAGGCTTGCATTGGGCTGTCAGCTAAATTGGAGGCAGGTGGAGGCATCCCCACATGCAGAGGCACGCCTTGATCAGCCAAGATAGCATGAAAATTAACCAGCGGCGGATCCACCAGCATACCATCTGGACCATTAACCTCATTATCAGCTACAATGTTCAAGTTGCCTTGTGGATGCACAAGACCCACTGGAGCTTGGTTCTGGTTCTGAGGAGCATTGTTCACCTGATGCTGCACATTCTGACCATGGTTATTAAACTAAGCATTGTGTGCCATGATCTGTTGCAGCCATGCCGCCAGCTGATTCTGGTAGATCTGTTCTGCAGTGTCATCTTGTCCATAAACGGATGTGGGTTACCATCCTCAGGCTCTGGGTCTTGGTGGTGCAGGGACATCATGGAAGTGTGCGTTCCAATCTACACTCCTAAGCATGTAGACTGCACAGACCAACTCTGACGAGCTCCACCAAGTTGAGTTACCACTAGACTCTTAGGAACGAACTTTGGATGCACAATCGAGACCTTGGCCAGAACATATTTCATGTTTCCCCTAGGGTGGTGCCACACAGATAATAAACCGAAATCTTCCACAACTCTATTAACATAAAAGTTGGTCTGATAGTCTGGAGGGAAACCTAGAAACAGGATCTAGATCTCTCGCCCAAAGGTAGTGAGCCGCATATTTTTCGCTTGATCATGGCGTACAAAGGTAACAGTTGTGATCTCATCAACTTCAAAAGTAAGGCCAATAACTGTATCAGTTGCAAGTGTATCGACCAACTTAAACACTCCTAAACCAAACGAAGATGAACAAACCGGTAAAGACAAACCGGTAAAACCTCCAACATAAAAAACGCAACAATATTCATATGAAATCCGTTTTTGATGAACTAGAGCTTGGTATGGAGATGAACACAAGCTCTAAATTCTCACATGGATAAAATCAAATAACAACCAAGCAAGATGATATGCCAAGTATGCAAAGGATTGAGCTCTCCACAAATATGCGATCAAGTTACTCACTTGAGAGTCCCTCTTGATAGTATGACTATCGATCCTATAACCCGGTCTCCCTGAAAGCATGAGACCGGCAAAATAGAAAACCTATCAAGATCATACTTTTGCTTTGTGCATTCCACTTGAGCTAGATGATGACGATCTTGACTCCCTCAAGTTGGAACATCTTTCTTGATCTTGCTTGATAGCACATGCTCCTCTTGGTGAAGACTCTCATATTGCTCCCCCATACTCCACTATGGGAGAGCCTCTTTTAGGAACATCTTCACTTGATCATATCTCCAAATGGGTGGCAAGCTTCAAGCATGGGATCTCTTCGAGATGCTTCCTTGAACTTGCACTTCTCAACCTCGATGACAATCACCACTTGACATCATCCTCCATGGGCTATATGAAATCTTCATTTGATGCAAGCCCATATAGAAAGATACTTGGTACATCTTGTAGCTATGTGTGTTCATCAATATCTTGATCAACCTTGTATCTTTTCTTCTCTTTTCAGTAAATGATGTCTTGAAGATAATCATGAATGCACATAATCCTTTTCTTTAAGACATACTTGCAATATGCTGAATTCTACACATGACCATTCTTCATATAAACACTTGAATAGAACACTGGTCATCATGTAAGCTTCTAGAGTCTAGCAGATGAACTCCGATCTTTTCCCATGGACAAGATCTATAAGGATATCTCAATGCAAACATTAGTCCATAAGGATTGTCATTAATTACCAAAACCACACATGGGGCACCATGCACTTTCAGTATGTTCATTGAATTGCATGTTGATTAATAAGGTCACACATTACCTTACCTATTGTTCTTCATCGTGAGAGCACGTTCTGGCTCCCAAGCTCACGTGCTCGTGCCCGCTTTCAAAATTCGAAACAAATATGAAAACACTTCAAAAAATATGGAAAAGGGCAAAAATATATGCTAGTGTTCTAAGTATGTGAAAAGTTTTGGGGCGAAATGACATGTATGGTGTTGAATGCAAAATAAAAATTAGTGCTCATTTTGGGATGTTTGTTGCCACAAATGAGCATTTATTCTGCACAAATGCTATTTCACCATGAAACTTTGTAAATATTTATAACACTAGCATATGTTTGTTGCCCTTTTTGTAAAAAAAATTAGAGTGTTTTTTAAGAGGCAGGTGCTCGGGGTTCGGGGATTTTCGATTCATTGGTCCCTACCTTCTTGCTAGCCTTTTATTGGTTCTGAATATTGGTGCACTTTATAGGTGACCTTGTTTCACCCTTTGTTGTGTCGCAGATGCAAAATGGATCTGACGAAGTAAATCACATCTTCTTTAGTAATTGGAGCCCTCAAAATCCATTGAGGACAATTATGTGGAAACAAAAAGAACGGTTTGTGGAGCTAGGGGTTGATCTATTTCCTCTTCTCTCCAATTCGGTTCGTTGCCATGTATTGGCTGAGTTATGTCATATGTAGTTTTCTTGGTTTGGTTCTTACTTTGCTTATCGAGTAAAATTACCATGCTTGATGCTTAAGGATCTTGTCTCTTAGGATTCACTACATATTTTTTTATCAGACCATTGTGTTTCATTTAACTTCCATGCATTAAGAGGATGATTGGATGCATATATAATTATATATACTTGGAGCATCTCTAGAAGTTACCCGAAAATCCCAAACCGTAAATCCAGTTTGAGGTACCCGAAACTGTACAATTTCCAATTGCATCTCCTAGAACATAAGAGTCATACTGATTAAAAAAACTTTGCACTTTATTTTGGTTTTGATCATTGCGGCAAGCAATTCATACAACCTATACAACAGTTCATACATACTTTTCTTGAAAGTGTGAAATTGTGTATGATTTTATTGTTGTTAGTATATTTGTAATAGTAATCAGAAAATAAATTGGGCCCTTTAAATTTACTTACAATCTAAAGACTTCACATAGTGCAATGAGTACAAATTAGATGCTCGTTTATATCAGTAGACTGTGAAAATAGATCCCTTACAGCTGACAATATCACTTTTTAAGACCTGAGCTTCTCTAGATTTCTGTAAGAAGGGGGAAGCTGCTTGCACAGTTTGTCTGTCAGTGCCTAAAAACAAAGGGCTTCTCGCCGACTTGAAGCCAAGAAGTTGCTCGACAAGAGGCAGCATCCTTACTTCTCAATAGAGAAATGCGGATAATCAGGTCAGCAGTATGTATCAGAGATTCAGAGTATACATATTGGGGCCACATTCTAAATGACTATCACGCCAGCTTGTGTCTAAAGACAATCATCTTGACTGTTGAGTATAGTAGATTTCAAACTGAAATAAAACCCTAAGATAAGATACCGATATTCATGAAATTGCATTAGTTCATGATACAAGACTTGGATATTTATGAAATTGCACAGTTCAACATACAACATTCAGAGAAATCACTGCACAAAACAAATTCAACTTTTTGTGATCATAAATCATACGAGAAGTATTGCAACGTTTTGATAAGTTGATAAGGGCACAAGAGGTGAAATTAACTGCAGATAAACGTGTCGGACAAAGGGATGCACATGACGTACGTTAGACGGCGCACGCATGAAACTTGTTCCGTACTTTCTCTCTCGGCAACGTACAACACCGAAGTCGCTACAGGAGAAAGCAAGTGTTCCTCTCCCTGAACGTCCAGGAGCGAAAATGGCGGATCTCGCCCGCTAGGCCGATCGGCCTCCTAGCCGCCGCCGATCCGACGCCGGCGCCCTCTTCCGCATGGCGCCGCGGGAGACCTCTCCGCCCCTACGGTGGAAAGCCTCGTTCTCTGACATCTCTTCATCCTCCCGCTCGGGGAGGCCTCAGGTACTCTATATCTTCGTCCCCAAGCTCGTCGTCTGGTCTTGATCGATGGTTCTGGTGAGGTTGTGGGTGCCCGTTACCTCATCATGGGGGAATTTTGTCAAACCGGGGTCCGTGGTTGAACTTCCACGCCATAGAATTGTGGTGGGAGACCGCATTCCGCCCTCCTCTGAACTGGTTCTTGACAAATCCTATAAGAGCAGCCCTTTGTTGGACTCAAAGCCGGGTTTGGGCATCCTTAAACAAATCAGACATCAATTTCACTGCTCCGTGACTCCTTCTGGTCTGGATCGGGTTGTTCTTCTTGGTTGCCTCCTTTGCCCATAGCCGTTTTCACCTTTATTGTGAAATGGTGGCGAAGATGATGCATGCCTGTTTGGGTGGGATTTCTCAGGACTTTCATTGTGTTCATCTTAGAGATCGGACCTTCAGGTTTTCAGTTGCAAATCAGAATGTGGGTTTTTTCATATTCAATCTCGAAAGTTTCAAATGTGATGATTTTTGGGTTTTCTTCAATCTTTGGGGTAATGGTGGCCCAGATTTTAGCAGAGAACTGCGATTATGGCAGAAGGAAGAAGACGATTCCTGGATCAATGTTACTCAGAAAAAAGCCCCGAGCCCTCTGAAAAAAGTTACTCTGACAGGAGCCAACTTAATCAAATTGGGTAAAGCTCCCACATATGCAAGGGCCTCTTCCCTGCTGCCTTTGGATTTGCCCTCTCCTGCGATCCCTAAGGATAATTCTCTGCCAACATTCATTCATAGACTTACTCTGAAGGAACTTGAGCTTCTCCATGTTGCAATTCATGCAGGTTTTTCCTTTAATCCGTTGTTGGTAGAATTTCGAAGGTTGAGTGACCAACCGTCGTCTCTGGACTGTCTCTCTGATGGCAACGGAAAGAAATCAAAGAGCTCGTTTCCAAAAAACTTTCTATGATCGAGTTACAAAAATGGCTTGCAATTGCACGGTTCTAGGATATTCCTCAGTTTCTTGCACAATTTGCTCCGGATGCCTCGGCGGCAAACGAGTCATTTCAAACAAAGGATGTTCGAACTTTGGTTTTCCAACGTCTTGAGCCCAAAGAAGGTAATAGGATTTCGGCCTTTGACAGATTGCAACCCAACCTCAAAATTTGGCCCAAGATCATGTGCAGAGGAAGAAGCCCATAAAAGGCAACGATCACAGTAATCATATCTGCCTGCGTTGTCTCTTTTATGGTCATTTTAGGTATGAGTGTAAGTCTAAAATTCGTTGCCATGCTTGCAAACTTTTTGGGCATATTCAGCGGGATTGCGATTCTAAGGTGAAGCACCATGCACGGCAGATATATGTGCCCAAACAGGCAGCTCCTGATTTGACTGCTAAATACAAGGCAAATATTGTCAATACTCAACAGCGTACCCAGGGTATTAATGTGCCGGATTTAAATCAGCCATGTTTGGAATCATGGGATTTTCCCTCTTTTGGAAATGTTGGGTCAACGGATTCTATGCTGTCTCCGACCAAGGGCCACCGATTTCACCAGGATGCTGCTACGCGTCACACATCCACGGCTGATGGGACAAGACACACGGCCGGACGTGTCCTCAGTCCTCAATTGCCCTCAAACTTGTTGCATCCGCCTGCCGCTTCGCCTGCTCCTCTTCTTCCGAGCTTGCAGAAACCCCAGGGCTCTCTCCGTTGCCTCACCAAGGTGCTCCAATGGAACTTCTCCGACGCAGTTTGCCCCTGGCCGCTATGGGATCATCGATGTTGCTGGTCGGCTGCAACAATGCAGGTATCATCTAAGCTCCTCTGCTCTCCGTCAGCACGAGGATGTAGTCATTGCCTCTGTTCTTTCGGCCCTCCCACATTACACGCCGTTTGCAAATATCAGAGCTCTTATGCACCACTTCATTGGGCAAGTTTGTGGATTTCAGTTAGAAGTGGTTCAGCGTTGCCCTTTAGGGGATGCCTATGTTCGATTAGATTCCCCTTCTGACAGAGATTGGCTGGTCGATCGCAGTCCGCATGATGTTAATGGTATGCAGCTGTCTTTTGTTGAGCACAATAAGGGGATTAACCATACATTCTTGCAGTACAATGGGGAGTGTTGGTTGATGCTTCTTGCTTTTCCCCTGCAAAAAAGGTGCAGTGAAGGATCTTGCAACTCTCATGCTATGGGACAAAGAAGCAAGTAGTTATGGTAAAATCATTATAAAAGTTCGACTGCTTGAACTAGCTGATGTTCCATACAGTTGTGTGGTATCCAACAAGTCTAGAGACGAGTCATGGTCAGTGCCCATTTTTATCCTTAGCCAGAAGCTTCTTGGAGATCTCCCTGCTGATGAAGATATTCCACCCCATGATGATGGAACACCACATCCTATGCCCAACCAGTAACACCCCGATTTTCACTAACCGGTTTTTCTGAAAAAGGGGTGAACTAAAAAAAATCGAAAACCTTTTTACTTGGATTTCTCTAGGTTTTATCAAAACTCATTTGAACTTTTGGTGAATGATGTATCTCTCTTTGTCCCAACCCCGGGAATATTCTCTGAATATTTCTGATCACCTTTGAACCCGTCCATTAGGGTTTTCTTTATAAAACCTTCATGCCTTTTCTATAGAAATCAAAAACCGATATACCGCCTCTCCAAAGCAACTATCATTTATCTTGCTTAGAAAATTCCGCCAAAAATCCCAGAGACACCTATCATCATGTATATCCCTTATATGCATGAACATCGCCATGACCTATGCAACTTTTTAGATTGAGGAAATTACCAAATCTGCCACTACCGGGCCATTAAATCCAAAACCCTACTTCCACTCCACCATAAATCTTTTCCACCTGAGGAAGTGTTTCATATCCCATTATAAGCCACCCCAAGAAATTTGGAATCGTTTGGATCAAATTTTTCTTGTAGGACACCCATCGAACACCTTCTGCCCTTTTCGAAACCCGAAAATATTTACACATGAAACTTTCTCCAAATTGAGTGAAACTGGACCACATTGCTCACATACCAGTAGAACACCACCAGTAAAAATCCCAGCTCCATTGGGATAGAGGAAGCCCCTTTTCTTTGCATCGAACACCTTGAGGGCATTTGAATTTTTCAAAACTTTGCACTGGCCTTTTGTCCCAATCTGATGTTTTGCTTGCTGTGTGTTGTGTGTAGTGTTAGTGCAACCCAGTGACGCGACCCGTTTTCTTTTTAGTGCCCTAAATCATCGGGAACGCGACGATGTCGATCGCGTCGCGCTCTGGACATGCCGGTGTCGGCATGAGCCAAACCCTAACCCCAGCCCTGCCCTTATCCCTTGCTGCAGTAGACCGCGTGCGCCACTGTGCCTCCAGCACGGCAGCCCTATCTCTCCCCCCTCCTTATCCCTCTCCTGTGGCCGGAATGGCGTAAGCCGTGACCTCAACGAGGAATTTAATGGCCGCCATGGCCACGGTCTACCTCTCCCTCCCTCAGCTTTAAAACCGACCCCAGACCCTCCCTTCCCGAAGCACAACTCACTCCCCTCCCCCTGGAACCTCCTCTGCTCCTTTAGTTGCGGAATGGCGGAGCTCTGCTCCGAATCGGCCGAGGTCGTCGCCGTCGGTCCATCGACCGTGGTGAGCCCTAGACCGAGCCATACTTCAATTAAACCTGCACGGATGTTCCCCCTCGATCCCCTACCTCCCAGACCAAACCTTGGGCAGAGTGGAGTTCCTGAGCGTCGTCACCGTCCTCGAACCGCCGGCGGAGAACTCACCGAGCACGCACCCGAGGCGGCGCTCCCCTGCCTCCCGTTGCCCGTGGCCTCCCTCCTCGGGAGCGGCATGGCGGGGCGCTCCTCCCCATGCCCTTGGTGGCCGGCGGAGCCCACCGGGGCGACGGCGACGGTCGGCGGCCGAGCCAACCAGAGCCGCGTCGAGCTCTCCCGCGCGTCCAACGCGGGGAAGGAGAAGGCCGCCAGCGTGGCGCTGACAGGCGGGCCCGGCGTGGCCCAGCCGCCACGTCAGTTAAGTGGAGGCGTAACCGGCGGGTTACGTCTTCCAGAACCGAAGACGTATTTCGCCGAGTGCGCGACCAGCCCAGCCCGTTCCGGAATTCAGCCCGTTCTGTTTTTTCCCCGAGTGAGCAGCAAATAGCTAACCGTCGCACGTCAATATCTTTTGAACCGTAACTCCGTTTGAGGTGATTCAAGTTTGTAAATTCTTAGTTTGAAAAGCTCTGTCCAGTAGTATCAGTTTTACATTTTTGTAAAATACTTGTATGCTCAGCACCCTTGTGTGCATGCGTAGGTGTTCCGCGGTACCGGCAAACCGAGACCCTAACCCGTGACGTGTCCGTGACCCTCCGAGCCAAACGGTGTCGATCTTCGGAGGCAAGCTAACCCTTGCTATGAGCAGTCTCGCAATGTTGTTTGTTTATTTATTTATTGCCGCCGAGTATTTATTTTTGTCTGCATTCGATATATTTTTTTGTCGGTCTGTTATTGTTTGCGTTCAATATGAAACTTGTAATGTTGTCATACCTTGTTGTATTTTATCTGGTCACATTACTACATAATTGCTTATCTGTGCCTCACCCCCATTCCCGAGGCGATGGGCTGGAGGAACCGCCACAGTCAAGGGAATGGGAAATAATACAACTGTGCGCCTCGCACTTGCGTGGCTTTGTTTGCTTCTTCTTCTTCGCCGAGGTGAGGAGCAGACGAATGTCGTCTTATGATCCTCGGAGTTGGGGGCATTTGCCAAAAGAGTTATTTGCTTCTTCTCCCTCCGTCAAACGTGGTTGGCGTAAGCCCGCCTGGACTGCGACGCTTGGGACATTTGCTTTCCATTTGGTTCTTTTTGCCAAGATTGCTGACACCACGTCGGGTTAATCCTTGAGTGGACTGGATGCTTTCTTTCTTATGAGTGCTTTTCGGTTCATTTTGGAGACTACATGCCCTACCAACTTTGGTAGTCGATCTGTGATGGCGCTGGTCAGAGGTATCTCTGCCACAGTCACCCGTCGACGCCAACAACCTGTGCTAACTTTTGTAGTTGAACTGTGAGGACGCTGGCTGGAGGAACCGCCACAGTCGTCCGATTGATATTACAAACAAACTATTGCTTGAAATATTATGTTGCTAATGTCTTGATGTTTGATGATATATGTTATTATGATATTGTGATTGTTGTGTTGGACTAATTCTCTGTTGTTTGGACTTGTTATGATGAAACATGATTAAATGAAACACCCCTCCAAACATCGATAGGGTCAGTTCATAGTGCCACTAATCTGAACATCGAAAGCATTGCCACTGTCGCTCATATGGGCGGGCCTTGACCTACGTAACCTATTGAGCCTCCTTTGATGCTACCATTTTGGCAAGATGAGTCGGTTACCTTTGTGGTCGGGGCTAGTCTTGTGAAGTTCCGGAGCTAGGCGTCGCTCATCTGTTGGGGGCGTGCCGGATTCACTTCGTCATAAGACATAGAGTTGTGTCGGTAGCTATACAGGGAGTGTCTTGGTAGCGTGAACGGTCTGGTGAGTGTATCTTGCTGAGTTCGCCTTAAGGATGATATCCTAAAGTACCGGCTGAGTGTGGTCCACTTAGATGGGTGGTATCTGCAACCTCTCGAGAGTGTCAAATCTGGATGTCTAGCCTCGTTCCAAGGTTATGGAAAAATAGTTCAGTGTCGGTCACACTATTGTCTTTGTCGAGTCAGGAGGTTAAACATAAGTTCTGTTTGAAAGAAAGTTGAACAACCTGATTTCACTAAATGAACAATAAGATGATGCAGGGAATGTTACTTGAGCTGTGGATGGTTACCGGGTTTAGGGATGACGGTGTGATCGTTGGGAGCCTAGAGTTAGGCCTGAGCCAACATCAACCGTGCATGCTCAACGTGGAAAAATAAGGCCAAAGGCCTAGGAGAGTTGAGAAAAGAGATAAGGCCAGTAGGCCTAGCAGGGATGATAAATATTGTTATGTTACTTGGTACCAACTGGTACACCCGTTTACTCGTCACAGGTAAACCCTTTGTATGATTGCTGGTATACGATCCAACCCCACCTGGCTTGGACTCTGTACTGGCGATACCCTCGTTGCTTGCTTATGACATGTTTGGTTGTCAATGCCATGCTACTTTTATGTCATGTATCTAGTGTATACCTTGCCATGTTGTATGATTTTATTTCCAATGTATATCTTGTTGCCTGATTATTGGATTGTTTGTAATGAGTGGCGATTCTTGCTGAGTGCATACAAATATACTCACGGGCCTTGTGTTTGTGGCCAGATTTTGGCGAGGACTCAACTTCCACCTTAGCAAGGATGTGGAGCAAGAGCGTGCTAGGATCAGTAGCCCAGCCAGATGCCTGTGGAGTGGAGCCGCACCAAGCCGTTGCCTCATTTATGTCTTCCGCTGCCAGTGAAACTCTGAGTTGAGCCATGCTTGGCAAGTTATTTTGTAATGCCTCGATGGCCTTGTAAACCTTTCTAGCACTTTGTGCCTGATTGTGTAATGATTTCCGCTATGTTGCATTGTCGTAACGTGCGGCCAGATATCTTGGGCTGGCGAACGGGGCGACCGCCTCTCTGGAAATATGTGCCAGAGCGGGGTGCCATAGAGCGTGGTATCAGAGCGCCAGGCTGGCTGTAGACTACCCTAGCATGGAAAGCCCAACCATACTTGCGCCCGACAAAGAGCCCGATGGATTTAACCCATCTTTGCCTAACCAGCATGGCTATTGTCAGACAACGGTATGGTGCAGTAGATTCTTGTCTCAATCTTCCACCATAAGGCTCGCCGGTTTCTTCCATGAGAAGTAATCGACATCACCTAGTAGATAAGACCCAAATCCCAGCTGCATAGTTATCCCCACCTTTCTTGCTAACCATGGTACATCTTTTCTCGCTATAGTTGGTTTCCAAGTGAAACTTTTAGGAAGTTCCCTCTTTCCCCATAACCTGAGGTTAGTATGAGTGGCGGTTTTGTGCCTATGTTACTTAAGCCGAAAAATTTTGCGATTTTATTTGCTTCTTCATGATTCGACTCTTTTCGCTTTTCCAAAAATTTGCCGAGTTTTGTTTTCCGCCTTGTGTTAATTCCGCAGGAGTTCTACCAAAAGATTGTGTCAGCTCTCAGTAATCCAAACCCGGCAGAGGAAGAACAGCTCAACAGTCTGCCAGAATAAGGACCCCAGCACCTAGTCAATCAGCACAAAGCAAAGTCAGTATTGATGAGCCCGAGTCTTTCCCGAAATATAATCAACGACGGTCTATCAACGTCAATCTGTATACTTTGAGGACGCCAACAACAACCTGGAGATCTGGTATGGTATATGTGAATTTCATTGTGTCTTTTCACTTATTTGATGCAGACACGTATTAGCTGGACGCCAGGAATGAGGTTTGCAAATATGGAAATATTCTTGGTTGCCTGGATTACGATGACACTCATATGCATCAAACTAGTGGAAATATATAATGCCCAATCCAGCTCGTTCTGGGCAAACGAAGCAAGCATCTATCCGGTCAAAGAATTTACAACGAGTACGAATATTTCTTCCCCAACAAGCAGCCCTCATGTAGGAAGAAATACTACACCGTGTACAATATTTATCATCGGGCGTCGTTCTCTTGAAACTAATATGCTCGAGAGTCAGCAATATACGCGCCACGAGAAGTGAAGCTCAAGTATTTTCAAAGATGGACTTATATGTAAAGTGAGATATGCCCGACGACAATCTGACATCAACTCGCACCACTGGCATGATATGCCAGAATTTCAGCGATGCATTTTTTGGAATCACCAATATTCCCGCAACCGTCAGGACTATGGAAAATAGTTGTGCTCTAATATTTGGATCAGCGTGGGAGTGCCATCATGGTTATCATGCCCACATGCTCCCGATGAAGCAGGTAATCACTCCTTCCACTCGGCTATGCAATGGAAGCCACGCCACCATCAAGATTTCAGCAAGTACAACCCGTACAAGTATGTCAGTATGAGGCAGAATATTTTCAAGGCACTGCTAATCTGGAAATAAGCTACGCAACCGTCGAAATTTCAGCAGTGTACCACATGTACAACAGCCTCAGTCTATACACGAACACTATCGGTACCTACATCAGAAGCTTTCCAAAGGGCAAGCTACAGAGATTTAACCTACGTCATGCCAACCACCATCATGGGAAGAAAAGATTCAGCATGTACCTACGTGAACGCGACACCTCGAACATCTCAGAAAAGTCACTCAGTCTTCTCGGAATAATTACAGAAGTTTGGTCCAGTATTGATACAACGACTTTTGGCTCACCTTGGAGCTAGACCAGCGATACAAAATACAAATAATCTGGATACAAGGTAAGACCGAGCGTCAAAGAAATACAAGGAAGAGCACGGTTATACAACCAGAAAATTTCTCGGATGATCATGTTACACGTTGGAACAACTACTCAGCTTGCGTAACAGTCAGAATCAACAAAAGGAAATAGATTGCCTATGCGTACGCGAGTCAAGGAATTTTCTCGCTACTAGCGTGGTCACCGGCATACTGTCACCGACTATTCAGATTTCGCCAGTTATGTCGAGTAGAAGCTAGCAGAAATAAACGGACAAGAAGACCTCATCTTCATCAACCGACCTGGTGAAGATATTGAAGTCTATGGATCTGTTCGATCACTACAAACCTCTCACAGATGCAAGGGGAATAAGGCAATATGGAAATAAGAGTCCAAAATTTCAGCTCTGAAGTCAGAAATAAAAGTTCACATACTTGAGGATTTTCAACAACCATTGATGGAAGTGGCGCCATCGATACGTCACTCTTGGCTCAAGAAATCTTTATTTCTCTCATCCCGAGGGAACATAAATGTGCCAAGATGGAAGTACGCAATTTGTGGTGGCACCAGACAAAGTCAGCTTGCCGTCCGAATTTTTTTCAACCATGACAACAAAGCAACAAGCGTCTGTGAGATTCCTTCAACTTTCTCAGAGTTCCTAATATGGATAACAAGTGGCTAAAGTCAGATCTGTGGAAAGGCTATCAACGTCAGAAGATGCCTAGGTGATGAGAAAACCATATGATAAGATTGGTACCTTTTAGACCGGTCAATACCCACGTTCCATAAAGGTTGAGTCCCTAAATCTTTCTTGCAAATGATGATAAGATGGACCAGTACAGCCAAGGATCAAAGTACATACATGGTACGGTTGGCGCATGAATCCCAAAATGACCACAATGGTCAACCGGGAGTTATGTGATGAATGAAGAACAACGAAGAATTTCAACTTGACCCCAGCTTGAGAACCGCACTGTTGCCAGCACAAATTGAGACGATAGACAAGAGCCTGTCAGATGATGATTTCAGTTACTCAAGCCCAATAAAAAGCACACTTATGGCATTGAAGTCAAGATTAAAACCCTGTCAAGACAGATGAGAAGATCAAGAGAAAACGGACAAGGAATAAGGTTGACCAACAGGTCAATCTAAAGGTATGTCACTAACCTTGGAAATCGCGAGGACGCGATTCTTTTAAGGGGGGTAGGTCTGTAACACCCCGATTTTCACTAACCGGTTTTTCTGAAAAAGGGGTGAACTAAAAAATTCGAAAACCTTTTTACTTGGATTTCTCTGGGTTTTATCAAAACTCATTTGAACTTTTGGTGATGATGTATCTCTCTTTGTCCCAACCCCGGAATATTCTCTGAATATTTCTGATCACCTTTGAACCCGTCCATTAGGGTTTTCTTTATAAAACCTTAATGCCTTTTCTATAGAAAACAAAAACCGATATACCGCCTCTCCAAAGCAACTATCATTTATCTTGCTTAGAAAATTCCGCCAAAAATCCCAGAGACACCTATCATCATGTATATCCCTTATATGCATGAACATCGCCATGACCTATGCAACTTTTTAGATTGAGGAAATTACCAAATCTGCCACTACCGGGCCATTAAATCCAAAACCCTACTTCCACTCCACCATAAATCTTGTCCACCTGAGGAAGTGTTTCATATCCCATTATAAGCCACCCCATGAAATTTGGAATCGATTGGATCAAAATTTTCTTGTAAGACACCCATCGAACACCTTCTGCCCTTTTCGAAACCCGAAAATATTTACACATGAAACTTTCTCCAAATTGAGTGAAACTGGACCACATTGCTCACATACCAGTAGAACACCACCAGTAAAAATCCCAGCTCCATTGGGATAGAGGAAGCCCCTTTTCTTTGCATCGAACACCTTGAGGGCATTTGAATTTTTCAAAACTTTGCACTGGCCTTTTGTCCCAATCTGATGTTTTGCTTGCTGTGTGTTGTGTGTAGTGTTAGTGCAACCCAGTGACGCGACCCGTTTTCTTTTTAGTGCCCTAAATCATCGGGAACGCGACGATGTCGATCGCGTCGCGCTCTGGACATGCCGGTGTCGGCATGAGCCAAACCCTAACCCCAGCCCTGCCCTTATCCCTTGCTGCAGTAGACCGCGTGCGCCACTGTGCCTCCAGCACGGCAGCCCTATCTCTCCCCCCTCCTTATCCCTCTCCTGTGGCCGGAATGGCGTAAGCCGTGACCTCAACGAGGAATTTAATGGCCGCCACGGCGTACCTCTCCCTCCCTCAGCTTTAAAACCGACCCTAGACCCTCCCTTCCCGAAGCACAACTCACTCCCCTCCCCCTGGAACCTCCTCCGCTCCTTTAGTTGCGGAATGGCGGAGCTCTGCTCCGAATCGGCCGAGGTCGTCGCCGTCGGTCCATCGACCGTGGTGAGCCCTAGACCGAGCCATACTTCAATTAAACCTGCACGGATGTTCCCCTCGATCCCCCTACCTCCCAGACCAAACCTTGGGCAGAGTGGAGTTCCTGAGCGTCGTCACCGTCCTCGAACCGCCGGCGGAGAACTCACCGGGCACGCACCCGAGGCGGCGCTCCCTGCCTCCCGGTGCCCGTGGCCTCCCTCCTCGGGAGCGGCACGGCGGGGCGCTCCTCCCCATGCCCTTGGTGGCCGGCGGAGCCCACCGGGGCGACGGCGACGGTCGGCGGCCGAGCCAACCAGAGCCGCGTCGAGCTCTCCCGCGCGTCCAACGCGGGGAAGGAGAAGGCCGCCAGCGTGGCGCCAGCGTGGCGCCTTGTGGCGCTGACAGGCGGGCCCGGCGTGGCCCAGCCGCCACGTCAGTTAAGTGGAGGCGTAACCGGCGGGTTACGTCTTCCAGAACCGAAGACGTATTTCGCCGAGTGCGCGACCAGCCCAGCCCGTTCCGGAATTCAGCCCGTTCTGTTTTTTTTTCCCGAGTAAGCAGCAAATAGCTAACCGTCGCACGTCAATATCTTTTGAACCGTAACTCCGTTTGAGGTGATTCAAGTTTGTAAATTCTTAGTTTGAAAAGCTCTGTCCAGTAGTATCAGTTTTACATTTTTGTAAAATACTTGTATGCTCAGCACCCTTGTGTGCATGCGTAGGTGTTCCGCGGTACCGGCAAACCGAGACCCTAACCCGTGACGTGTCCGTGACCCTCCGAGCCAAACGGTGTCGATCTTCGGAGGCAAGCTAACCCTTGCTGTGAGAAGTCCCGCAATGTTGTTTGTTTATTTGTTTATTGCCATACCGAGTATTTATTTTTGTCTACATTCGATATATATTTTCTGTCGGTCTGTTATTGTTTGCGTTCAATATGAAACTTGCAATGTTGTCATACCTTGTTGTATTTTATCTGGTCACATTACTACATAATTGCTTATCTGTGCCTCACCCCCATGATACGTCTCAAACGTATCTATAATTTTTGATGTTCCATGTTGAATTATATCAAGTTGCTACATGTTTTAGTTACACTTTATATCATTTTTATGCATTTTCTGGGACTAACCTATTAACTAGATGCCACAGTGCCAGTTCCCTGTTTTTTGCTGTTTTTCGTTTCAGAATATCTATTAAGGAAATATTCTCGGAATTGGACGAAACAAATTGCACCGTCAATGATATTACGAGGAGAACACGAAGTCCAAACGGGAGACGGAGTGGGGCCCCGAGGCCACCACGCCATAGCTGGGCGTGGTCCAAGGGGGGCCCGCGCCGAGCTATGGTGTGGCTGCCTCGTGCAGCCCCCGACGCCGCCTCTTCGCCTATATATCGCCCCCGACGCGTAAACCCTAGTACGATTCGTCATATTCGCAAATACAACTCCGTGCTCCGCCGCCATCCGAAACTCCGTTTCGGGGGACAGAAGTCTCTGTTCCGGCACCCTGCCGGGACGGGGAAGTGCCCCCGGAGCCATCTTCATCAACACCGGAGCCATCTTCATCGCCATCTCCCTCTCCCATGATGAGGAGGGAGTAGTTCTCCATCGGGGCTGAGGGCTCATACCGGTAGCTATGTGGTTTATCTCTCTCTCTCTCATGGTGTGATCTTATTGTGATCATGAGCATTGTAATCTAGTTGAATCTATGGATGATTTCCCCTTCACTATGATATGCTACTCAAGTGTTTTGTCATTGTAATCTGTGGAGTCATGTTAAGCACGTTATCACGGTGACAGTGTGGGTGATGTGTATGACTCCATTAATATATTAGAGGGATGTTTTATGATTGTTGGATAGCACTATTTCACTTGCGGAGGTTGTGTTCTGTCTAGGATTACCTTCAGTGACATTGGGGTGTTCTAGGTGTGTTTCACCGACCTTGAGGTGTGCTGTTATTAGCCCTACGCACTTGACTTGGTGTATGCTATGATGATGTGGTGTTCGTTTACTCAGACTTTGAGGAGTGCTGTTATTAGCCCTACGCAGAAGACTAGTATTTCTATCCAACATGAGAATAATCCGGAGTAGCATAGTGAAGAGGAGTATTTATGTATTCAATCATGATTATATATGTTGAGAGTGTCCACTAGTGAAAGTATGATCCCTAGGCCTTGTTTCCAAGCATTGAAACACCGTTTACTACAAGTTCCGCTACATGTTTGCTTGCTGCCATTTTTATTACAGATTGCATCTACTACTTGTTACCATCCATACCACTTGTATTTCACTATCTCTTCGCCGAACTAGTGCACCTATACACCTGACAAGTGTATTAGGTGTGTTGGGGACACAAGAGACTTCTTGTATCTTAATTGCAGGGTTGCTTGAGAGGAATATCTTTGACCTCTACCTCCCTGAGTTCGATAAACCTTGGGATACTCACTTAAGGGAAACTTGCTACTGTTCTACAAACCTCTGCACTTGGAGGCCCAACACTGTCTACAAGAGTAGAAGCATTCATAGACATCACCCCATTCCCGAGGCGATGGGCTGGAGGAACCGCCACAGTCAAGGGAATGGGAAATAATACAACTGTGCGCCTCGCACTTGCGTGGCTTTGTTTGCTTCTTCTTCTTCGCCGAGGTGAGGAGCGGACGAATGTCGTCTTATGATCCTAGGAGTTGGGGGCTTTTGCCAAAGAGTTATTTGCTTCTTCTCCCTCCGTCAAACGTGGTTGGCGTAAGCCCGCCTGGACTGCTACGCTTGGGACATTTGCTTTCCATTTGGTTCTTTTTGCCAAGATTGCTGACACCACGTCGGGTTAATCCTTGAGTGGAATGGATGCTTTCTTTCTTATGAGTGCTTTTCGGTTCATTTTGGAGACTACATGCCCTACCAACTTCATTTACAATTTTTTGCCTCGTGACACAGAAAGCATTGCTCAAGCTTGGGAAAGACTGAAAATATTATTACTCAAATGCCCTAACCATGGGCTTCCTGAGGAGATAATTGTTACTAATTTTTATGCAAGACTTTCAGGTGATTGCAAGGATTATCTAGATGCATGTTCAGAGGGTTCTTTCACAAGTAAGAAGGTTGAAGCTAAATGGGATCTTCTTGAAACAATTCATTACAATGCTGAAAATTGGGAGAATGACAAAGGTAAAGAATCTGGTATAAACTATGAGTATGATTGCATTAAGTCTTTCACTGAAACTGCTAGTTTTCATGAGCTTAGTGCTAATTATGGTCTTGATTCTCAAATTATTGTTGATTGCTGTAGAACCTTTGCTTCTCATATTAGTATTCCTAAAGAGAATTGGGACATGTATCATGAACCTTTTAAAGACACTTGCTTGGAAACCGAAATTGTTACTAATGATTGCAATAAACATGCCCAAACTTCTGAAAATATTGTTTCTTATAAGCATGTTAATTTTTGTGGAGCACTTAGACCTTGTGAAAATACTAATAATGAAGAAGAATATTGTAAAGTTCATAAGCATGAGAAAACTAGAATATGGAGTAGGGCTCTAAGTGATCTTGCTGAAAAGATTTGTGTCCTATATCCTTTTATCTGTGAACTTTGCTATGAAGAAGGTCATTTCGAATTCCAATGCTCAAAGTTTGATAATACAATTTCGAGTTTGTTTGATGATAGCATGATTGATCCCGATCTTTATGATGAACTTGAATTATTTTTGGGGTGTGAAGAGTTGTCAAGCAAAACTTCTATGTTAGATATGAGTGCCTTTGATATGAACATTTTGCAGGAATGCCACAGCTATTGTGTTGATAAGAGCCACACTAATGCTTATATAGAAAAAATTATAAAAGATGTGGCTTTACCAAAATATGAAAGGACAGATACTTGTTTTACTCTAATTAATGAAAGGGAGGAATCCTCCCAAGTTTCTTCTGTTGTTCCTAACAATAAACCAGGTTATATGGAGAAGCTTCCTTTCAAGCCTCTCCCTCCTAAAGAAGGAAAGAAGAAGAAGAAGAGGAGGAGTAAAAGGAGAGAGGAAACGGTATCTTCCCCTAAACATGTTGCTCCTATTATAGTTGTTGCAGATGAGTCTGAACTTGATGATGTTCCTATGCCTTTTACTTATAGTAGTGATCATGATTGGGAAAAACACACTACTTTTGATATTGAAAATCTTTTGGGTACCAATTCTGAAGATGATGATATTAACAATTGTTATACTATTAGTACTATCCATGTTCCTTCCAATGATGATATGGAAAGCTCTAAGCTTGGGGATGTTGAGGTTTTTGAAAATCCTTTTGCTACAAATGATTACATATTTGAGACCTCTCCTCCTAGTGAGGTTTTCGAAAATGCTTTTGGTATTAATGATTATATGTTTGAAACTCCTTTTGCTAGTAAAAATTATGATACTATGTTTACAAGTATTTATACTTGTAAAGACAATTATCCCCTTGTTTATGATGATACTATGCCTCCAGTCTTTGACACTTATTGTGATGATAAATATGCCACATATTATAATTACAACCATCTCTCTAATATACAACTTGTCTATCATGTTCAAGTCCTTTATGATAATCCTGCTCCCAATGTTACTAACAAGAAGGATTTTGCTTATGTGGAAAATATTGATACTTTTATGCATAAGGATCATGATAAAAATGTTTCATGTGATGGTTATATTGTGGATTTTATCTATGATGTTACTGGAAATTACTATGAGAGAGGGAGACATGGTTTCATTTATTCCAATAATATTATTTCTCCTCTCTCTTTGTTGAAGGTTTTGAAGTGGTGCCTGTTTTGTCTTTCTATGCTAGCAGCTTTCAACTTCAATGATTTGTTTTCTTACAAGGCTCCTTTGCATAGGAAGTGGGTTAGACTTAAATGTGTTTGATATTTGCTTCTTGGTGCTCTTTTAAATTCAATTCTTATACTTATAAGAGCACCATTAAAATTGACATGCCTAGCTCAAAGGCATTAAAGAAAAGCACTTCTGGGAGATAACCCATGTTTTTATTTGCTGTTTCTTTTTGGTTTTTTTTTTGAGTCAAGGAGCTTTTGTTTACCTCTGTAGCAACTCCTTTGTATCTTTATTTGCTGTTTTGTTGTGTCAAGGAGAGTTACTAATGCAAAGTTGGTATTATTTTCGGGACTGCATTGGGACAGATTGCTGTTCGTCACCGTTTCTTCAGTAAAAATCATAAAAAATCGAAAAATGCTGAAACTTTTTGTGCATGTTCCTGATGATGTTACGCAACTTTCATTATTTCAAAAGTTTTTCATCTGAGCATCGGAAGTGCCTCGAAAAAATTCGTCATTACAGACTGTTCTGGTTTGACAGATTCTGTCTTTTATTTTGCATTCTCTCTTTTACAAGTTTTTAAGTGGTTTCTTTTCGTGTAAAAGTGCCCACTTGAGCCTAGTAACAGTGGCTAATGTTTAAAATAGTTGGCTTGTGAGTTTGTCTTTGCTAGAACTTTGAAGTATATATTTTAGTGCACTAACCTGCTAATGAGAAAAGCTGTTAAGTTTTGGTGTGAAGGAAGTTTTCAAGTGTTGATAGAGGAGAATGATATTACATGATCAAGAAGAGTGAAGAGCTTAAGCTTGGGGAGGCTTACCTCCCCAGCATATTTCAAGAAGACTCAAGCATCTAAGCTTGGGGATGCCCAAGGCATCCCCTTCTTCATCTACAAATTATCAGGTCATCTCTAATGGTGCTATATTTTTATTGCTTCATACTAGTGTACTCTTCCTTGGAGCGTCAGTGTGTTTTTGTTTTCAGTTTGTTTTGTTTTGTTTGCTGTGCTATACTTGTTGGATCCTAGTATTCATGTTTGGGAGAGAGACACGCTCCACTTTTTCATTAGAATACTCTTGTGCTTCACTTATACTTGTTGAGTATTCCTGTCTAGTTGCTGTTATTGCTGTTAGCTCTCAGTTTTTCATACATCTCTTGTTAGAGCTATCAGTTTCTTTTGAAGAAAGTACTCTCTTGCTTCACTTATATCTGTTTGGAGAGTTGTCAAATAAGTTGATTGGTGTTTGGTTGGACCAGAAAAATGCTATGCATGTGGTAGTGGTATAAAATGCTTACATGAATCTTTTTAGATCGTTGTCTTGAGTAATTTGATGCTTGCCAATTGTTTTGAGCTGTCAAGTAATTAATGTTTAAGCTTGTGCATCATGTAAGTAATGGCTGTTAATGAAGAACTACTATAAGGATTTTCTGCTATAATAATCTGTTGCATAATTGGAAGTCCATAGTAGTCTAGATAATTTTTGGATGAAGGCTATGTGTTAACAAGGAAGACAGTGGGAGTCTATGGTTCGTCAAACCTTGTGTTTTATGTACACTCTTGCTATTCCAGTTGATAATGATGTTTGCTTATAATAACCTTGCTAGCCTAAAACTCTGTACTAAGAGGGAATGCTTCTTGTACATCCAAAACCTTGAGCCAAATCCATGCCACCTGTGTCCACCATACCTACCTATTATGTGGTGTTTTCACCATTCCAAGTAAATTTCTTCATGTGCTATCTACTAACTACTCAAAACAATTATCCCTTTTTGTGTCACTACTTGAAAAGCTCATAAGGACGTAGTAGTGAGATTTGTCATCTTCCATGCTAATTAATTTACAAGGATTGGCAGCTTCATCTGCTTCTCCACCTTTTATTTTGCATTAAAGAGCTGGTTAGTCCACCCTATAAATAAATAAATAGACACTCCTCCATGGTGAATGTTGGTGGGCACCCGAGGATTCGGTTAGCCATGGTTTGTGGAAAGTAAATGGTTGGGAGGAGTGTCACCAATAAGTGCTTGTTACAAGTGCAGTCCTAAAAACTCTCGGAACCGCTCTAAAAGTTAGTTAGCCATGGAAGATGACAAGTACCTGCTATTTGATTTGTTGACACCTGTATACACCATTACCTTACAAAACAATATTTTATGCTCTCTATATGCCTTCGGGAACTACAGCTCTAGCACATGATGTTAATCCCTGCTTCCCTCTGCGAAGGGCCATTCTTTTACTTTTATGTTGAGTCAGTTTTCCCACTTCTTTCTGTCTCCTTAAGCAAACATCATTGTCAACTCCAGTATAACAGTTTTTACATAACTTTGTGTTTGGTTGATCATATTCTTTGCATTGACATTATCTATATGATATACATGTTGAAAGTTGAAGCAAATGCTGAAGCTATTATCTTCCTTTGTGTTGATACAAACACTTTCATGTTGAGAATTATTGCTGCTGTGAGCTAACTATTATGTTAGACTATTATATCTCTAAATGTTTTATAGTATTATTCATGAAAGTTTGCACTTGTGTGATCACTTATGTTTACTCTTTATTTACTTGCTTGCAAACTATAGACCATTGGCTTGGATCACTTCATTCAGATCATGTGCATTACATTGTTATTTGATCAAAGATTGTGTTGGTAGCATGTCACTTCAAAAATTATCTGTTTTTATCGTTTACCTACTTGAGGACAAGTAGGAACTAAGCTTGGGGATGCTTGATACGTCTCAAACGTATCTATAATTTTTGATGTTCCATGTTGAATTATATCAAGTTGCTACATGTTTTAGTTACACTTTATATCATTTTTATGCATTTTCTGGGACTAACCTATTAACTAGATGCCACAGTGCCAGTTCCCTGTTTTCTGCTGTTTTTCATTTCAGAATATCTATTAAGGAAATATTCTCGGAATTGGACGAAACGAATTGCACCGTCAATGATATTACGAGGAGAACACGAAGTCCAAACGGGAGACGGAGTGGGGCCCCGAGGCCACCACGCCATAGCTGGGCGCGGCCCAAGGGGGGCCCGCGCCGAGCTATGGTGTGGCTGCCTCGTGCAGCCCCCGACGCCGCCTCTTCGCCTATATATCGCCCCCGACGCGTAAACCCTAGTACGATTCGTCATATTCGCAAATACAACTCCGTGCTCCGCCGCCATCCGAAACTCCGTTTCGGGGGACAGAAGTCTCTGTTCCGGCACCCTGCCGGGACGGGGAAGTGCCCCCGGAGCCATCTTCATCAACACCGGAGCCATCTTCATCGCCATCTCCCTCTCCCATGATGAGGAGGGAGTAGTTCTCCATCGGGGCTGAGGGCTCATACCGGTAGCTATGTGGTTTATCTCTCTCTCTCATGGTGTGATCTTATTGTGATCATGAGCATTGTAATCTAGTTGAATCTATGGATGATTTCCCCTTCACTATGATATGCTACTCAAGTGTTTTGTCATTGTAATCTGTGGAGTCATGTTAAGCACGTTATCACGGTGACAGTGTGGGTGATGTGTATGACTCCATTAATATATTAGAGGGATGTTTTATGATTGTTGGATAGCACTATTTCACTTGCGGAGGTTGTGTTCTGTCTAGGATTACCTTCAGTGACATTGGGGTGTTCTAGGTGTGTTTCACCGACCTTGAGGTGTGCTGTTATTAGCCCTACGCACTTGACTTGGTGTATGCTATGATGATGTGGTGTTCGTTTACTCAGACTTTGAGGAGTGCTGTTATTAGCCCTACGCAGAAGACTAGTATTTCTATCCAACATGAGAATAATCCGGAGTAGCATAGTGAAGAGGAGTATTTATGTATTCAATCATGATTATATATGTTGAGAGTGTCCACTAGTGAAAGTATGATCCCTAGGCCTTGTTTCCAAGCATTGAAACACCGTTTACTACAAGTTCCGCTACATGTTTGCTTGCTGCCATTTTTATTACAGATTGCACCTACTACTTGTTACCATCCATACCACTTGTATTTCACTATCTCTTCGCCGAACTAGTGCACCTATACACCTGACAAGTGTATTAGGTGTGTTGGGGACACAAGAGACTTCTTGTATCTTAATTGCAGGGTTGCTTGAGAGGAATATCTTTGACCTCTACCTCCCTGAGTTCGATAAACCTTGGGATACTCACTTAAGGGAAACTTGCTGCTGGTCTACAAACCTCTGCACTTGGAGGCCCAACACTGTCTACAAGAGTAGAAGCATTCATAGACATCACCCCATTCCCGAGGCGATGGGCTGGAGGAACCGCCACAGTCAAGGGAATGGGAAATAATACAACTGTGCGCCTCGCACTTGCGTGGCTTTGTTTGCTTCTTCTTCTTCGCCGAGGTGAGGAGCGGACGAATGTCGTCTTATGATCCTAGGAGTTGGGGGCTTTTGCCAAAAGAGTTATTTGCTTCTTCTCCCTCCGTCAAACGTGGTTGGCGTAAGCCCGCCTGGACTGCTACGCTTGGGACATTTGCTTTCCATTTGGTTCTTTTTGCCAAGATTGCTGACACCACGTCGGGTTAATCCTTGAGTGGAATGGATGCTTTCTTTCTTATGAGTGCTTTTCGGTTCATTTTGGAGACTACATGCCCAACCAACTTTGGTAGTCGATCTGCGATGGCGCTGGTCGGAGGTATCTCAGCCACAGTCACCCGGTCGACGCCAACAACCTGTGCTAACTTTTGTAGTTGAACTGTGAGGACGCTGGCTGGAGGAACCGCCACAGTCGTCCGATTGATATTACAAACAAACTATTGCTTGAAATATTATGTTGCTAATGTCTTGATGTTTGATGATATATGTTATTATGATATTGTGATTGTTGTGTTGGACTAACTCTCTGTTGTTTGGACTTGTTATGATGAAACATGATTAAATGAAACACCCCTCCAAACATCGATAGGGTTAGTCCATAGTGCCACTAATCTGAACATCGAAAGCACTGCCACTGTCGCTCATATGGGCGGGCCTTGACCTACGTAACCTATTGAGCCTCCTTTTATGCTACCATTTTGGCAAGACGAGTCGGTTACCTTTGTGGTCGGGGCTAGTCTTGTGAAGGTTCCGGAGCTAGGCGTCGCTCATCTGTTGGGGGCTGCCGGATTCACTTCGTCATAAGACATAGAGTTGTGTCGGTAGCTATACAGGGAGTGTCTTGGTAGCGTGAACGGTCTGGTGAGTGTATCTTGCTGAGTTCGCCTTAAGGATGATATCCTAAAAGTACTGGCTGAGTGTGGTGCACTTAGATGGGTGGTATCTGCAACCTCTCGAGAGTGTCAAATCTGGATGTCTAGCCTCGTTCCAAGGTTATGGAACAATAGTTCAGTGTCGGTCACACTATTGTGTTTGTCGAGTCAGGAGGTTAAACATAAGTTCTGTTTGAAAGAAAGTTGAACAACCTGATTTCACTAAATGAACAATAAGATGATGCAGGGAATGTTACTTGAGCTGTGGATGGTTACCGGGTTTAGGGATGACGGTGTGATCGTTGGGAGCTTAGAGTTAGGCCTGAGCCAACATCAACCGTGCATGCTCAACGTGGAAAAAAATAAAGCCAAAAGGCCTAGGAGAGTTGAGAAAAGAGATAAGGCCAGTGGGCCTAGCAGGGATGATAAATATTGTTATGTTACTTGGTACCAACTGGTACACCCGTTTACTCGTCACAGGTAAGCCCTTTGTATGATTGCTGGTATACGATCCAACCCCACCTGGCTTGGACTCTGTACTGGCGATACCCCCGTTGCTTGCTTATGACATGTTTGGTTTTCAAAGCCATGCTACTTTTATGTCATGTATCTAGTGTACACCTTGCCATGTTGTAGGATTTTATTTCCAATGTATATCTTATTGCCTGATTATTGGATTGTTTGTAATGAGTGGCGATTCTTGCTGAGTGCATACAAATATACTCACGGGCCTTGTGTTTGTGGCCAGATTTTGGCGAGGACTCAACTTCCACCTTAGCAAGGATGTGGAGCAAGAGCGTGCTAGGATCAGTAGCCCAGCCAGATGCCTGTGGAGTGGAGCCGCTCCAAGCCATTGCCTCATTTATGTCTTCCGCTGCCAGTTAAAACTCTGAGTTGAGCCATGCTTGGCAAGTTATTTTGTAATGCCTCGATGGCCTTGTAAACCTCTTGTAGCACTTTTTGCCTGATTATGTAATGATTTCCGCTATGTTGCATTATCGTAACGTGCGGCCAGATATCTTGGGCTGGCGCACGGGGCGACCGCCTCTCTGGAAAATATGTGCCAGAGCGGGGTGCCACACAGCCTAAATTTGGGTCTTCAGTTACCAGAACGGCAAGGGGATTGGCCATCTTGGCAGCCACAAGGTAATGTTGTGGTTAACAATTTGGGACAAGGTAATGTAGGTGGGAACTTGGGGGCTCTCCCTGTTCAGAATGTCAATCAGGTTGTTCAGAACCTTGATGTTATTTTTCTTCCACCAGCTATGCATCATGGGGTTCATGAACTTGCTGAAGAGGATTTTCTCGAGCTGAATGATTTTCTGCACCCAGTCATACAAGAGAATGGCAATGGGCACATTGATGGGCAGAATGTGCAAGCTGAACCTATTGAGGAGGTGGATGAGAGCACCATCACCTTAACTATTAGCTCCTGCTCCTCTAATGGAATAATTGGTCCTGTGGTTTTACCTGATCTTAATCAGATTCCTGATGTTCCTTTTGTTGGTCCTCATGGGATTCCCGTTATTGATGCTCCTAATGCTGCCCAATCAATTCCACAACATGAGTTATTCCCTGTGAAACACCAGGTTGAGGAGGTGCAGCAGCTTGTAATTGAGATGCAGCAGGAACATGGGTGGTGCAACATGATGACATGATGATTGACCATATTGATCCACAGCCGATTGATCAGCAGAATAATTTTCTCTTTCCTCATAATGATCTCCTAGAGCCACCTATAGTTAATAATAATATTCAGTTGGGGATGGTGCTTACTCCAGATTTCTTGGCCGTTACTGCTGATATTCAAGCTTCAATCTCTAGAGAGGGTTTGTTGGCCTGGAAGCCCATTTTCAGCCCAAGGAAAGCTCACAAGTTCAAGTGCTCATTCCGGCCTAGTGGGCTGATTTTTTCACTGCTAGGCCGCTCACCCCAGAGGATTTCCCTTGGGCCAAAAGCTTTCTCCTCTCCAATATGTGGGGGCTCATAAATGATCTAGAGGGTGCTTCTTCTGTCAGAAACTTTTCTTTGCCTGTAAAGTGCCCTTCTGTTAAGGGCCCCAGTTGCTTTCTAATGGAAGTTGTTGATGATTTGTCACAAGGCTACTCCACTCCTCAAATTCCGCCTAAGAAAGTTGTACTTAAGGAAATTCCTTCCACCTCACGTTTGCATGTTTCTAGGAGATCAAGCAAGGCTCCAACAGTTGCGAGTGAAGTTAGACGCAGTGACAGGATCAAGAAGCTTAATCAGGGTTTTAAAGCGAGAACTTGTATGGATAAGAACTGCCTGGCTTGTTCTGCCATTCCCCCAACTCTGCAGCCTCGTGTTTTCAGGAATTTAGCTGTCACCTTTGATTTGACTGAAGGAGAACAGCTTGCTGCTGCTTCGGGACCTTCTTGCACTGGGATAGAGAAACCTGCTAAGAATATTTGAAAGAAGAACACATCTGTGCCTGATGGAGGAAATAGGTCTAGCTCATGTGTGGGTGCTGTGAAGACCAAGAAGACTACCAAGAAGTCTGAAGATGGTGACAGCCCACTAAAAAGAAGAAGAACTGAAGAGGAGGCAAGAATATGGGCCTGCTTCTTAGGAGAATTTAGTTTGAGCTTTTGTGGTGCTGGTTGGTTGAGGTGCCTCCTAGGGTTTATGCTGGCCTTTATTGGTGTTATTTTGCTCTTTGCTTTCATAATATCCATACCTTATTATGGGGACTTCTTTATCCTATATGCTGTAATGCTATGGGAGGTGCCATGTTTCCTTTATGTTCTGCAATGAGTCTTCAGTTGTGGTTTGTTTTGGACTGGAATATTAGGGGTATTAATGATGAAGCAAAGTGGCCGCTCATAACTAATAAAATTGAAGAAAGTAAGGCTCAAATTGTATGTTTCTAGGAGACCAAGAGAGAACATTTTGACCTCGCATACTTGCACAAAGTTTTTCCATGACGCTTTGATAGCTTCTGCTTCTTGCCTTCGGTTGGGAGATCCGGAGGGTTGTTGACTGCCTGGTGTAGCAATAAGTTTAATGGGGAGCTAATTTTTCATAATGAGTTAGCTCTTTCAGTTGAGTTTGCTTCTGCTCAATCTGAGGAAGTGTTTGTGAGCACTAATATTTATGCTCCATGCCAACATGATCGTAAGCCAAGGTTTTTGTTATGGTTTCATGATATTGTTATGGCCCCTGAACTTAATTGTCTAATAGTTGGAGATTTCTGTTGAATATATAAGCAATTTAGCTATTGATTTAATCCGCGAAAACAGTAAATAGTTTATGACTAGAATAACCAGAATTATACTAATCATGCGATCTACTTGAATAGTAGATAAATAGAACGAATCTAAAGCAACTACTACAAGCAGAAACTGTAGCAGTATCGTAAACAGGAAGATCAAGTAATCATACGGTGCAGCGGCAGCCGAAGCGTTGGCGTTGCTGTTGTCGCCCATGTCGTCGATGAAGAGGCTGCCGATGTAGGGGAAGAAGTCGTCGTTGGGGAAGAACTCGATGCCAGTAGTCGCGCGAGTGCGCTCCCCAAAAACCTGATCGCCCCTCTCCCGTACAGGATCACAAGAGGCGGGGTTCCGGAGGCCTACTGTCCCTTCAACCGGTGCACGCCGGAAGACGGGATGGAGAAGACTTGGAAGACGGCGGCGCAAGGTTTTGTAACGGTGGTGCGAGACCATGTGTTGCGTATATGTGCCAAAATTGGCTTTGTTCGGTTTTATATAGTGCAGGTTGGGAGTCAACGCAGCCCTCATAAACGCGTCTGTTTATGATTTAGAAACTGCCGTATTAAACACGTCCGTTTATGAATTAAAAACGGTCACAATAAACGTGTTTGTGAATCAGAAACGGCTGTATTAACCGTGTCTGTTAATGAATTAGAAACGGTCGTAATAAACGTGACCGCTACTAATTAATCAATGACTCAGAAACGGCTGTATTAACCGTGTCTGTTAATGAATTAGAAACGGCCGTAATAAACGTGACCGTTACTAATTAATCAATGACTCATTAATTTTCCCAATTAACAAAATATAATAATGTGCCAATGAGAATTTCTGAATTTATCTTGGGCTAGTAAATACTAGTAAATTCCAACAATCCCCCACAAAGTCTCATTGGCTCATATCTCATCATTCAGTTCCAAAACATTGTTTTATATACCGGTACTCGGTGGAGACTGTTAAGTTGAACTTCCACTTAGAAACTTATGCTACACTAGATCACAACTTGGATAGTGGACTATGCCTTGAACTACAAGTTTGCTGCGACTTAGTTTCACACAAGCCCTTGACCAATACTGAGCTGCCGCAAGGCTTCCCCGCGGGTGGAGCTTATGCGTCATACTCCAAGACCTTTCATGAGTTTATTAAAGAGCACCCAACTCTCACGGACTGCGACGTTTAACAGTCAGACTCATATAGGTGTATTCCTCAAGAGATGCTCTGCAGGACAACATCTCCGCTTATAAAAGTAAGCCACTTGGAATACATTAAGATAAATATCAACCTGCCATACAGAATAGAAGAGTATTGCATCTTCATGGAGTGGGAAATATAATATAAGGATACTCTCCTCTCAGCTGCCCAACAGCTTGTCTCCCACTTCTAATTCACGGGATCTCCGATCACATAGAGTAGGTTACCACTGTGGACAACTCATACCGTGGGTCTCAAACCCATCTCCCTCGATGCACTATCTATCACATTACGTGATAAACCCTTTGTGAAGGGATCTGCCAAATTCTTAGACGTTTGGATATAATCCAACGCAATGACTCCGGAGTTCTTTAATTTTCGGACAGATTTCAATCTCCTCTTCACATGCCTTGATGACTTCATATTATCCTTAGAACTTTTAATCTTGTGTATCACAGTTTGATTATCACAGTTCATAAGGATAGCGGGTATTGGTTTTTCAACCACGGGTAAGTCCATCAAAAGCTCTCGAAGCCACTCTGCTTCAACAGTGGCTGTGTCCAACGCTGTGAGTTCTGCTTCCATAGTTGACCTCGTTAAGATGGTCTGCTTGCAAGACTTCCAGGAAACAGCTCCACCACCGAGTGTAAACACATAACCACTCGTGGCCTTAATCTCATCAGCATCAGATATCCAATTTGAATCACTATAACCCTCCAGTACCCTCGGGTATCCAGAGTAGTGAATTCCATAGCTCGCAGTGCCTTTTAAATAACGCATAACTCTCTCGAGCGCATGCCAATGATCATCTCCCGGATTAGAAACAAACCGGCTCAACTTGCTCACAGCAAAAGAGATGTCAGGCCTCGTGGCACAAGCCAAATACATAAGCGAGCCAATAATCTGAGAATATCTCAGTTGATCTCTAGCAGTCTGTTGATTCTTTCGAAGCAACACACTAGGATCATATGGTGTCGGAGAAGGCTTACAGTCGTCATACCCGAATCGACTCAAGACCTTTTCCACATAGTGAGACTGAAGCAGTGTAATCCCACCATCACCATCTCTCAGCAGCTTGATGTTCAAGATAACATCGGCTACTCCTAGATCCTTCATCTCAAAGCAACGAGATAAAAAATCCTTAACCTCCTTGATTAGATCAAGGTTGGTTCCAAAGATCAGTATGTCATCGACATACAGACAGAGAATAACTCCCTCGCCCCCACCATAGCGATAGTACACACATTTGTCAGATTCGTTTATAATGAAACCTGCAGCAGTTAAAGTTCTTTCAAACTTTTCGTGCCATTGCTTAGGAGCTTGCTTAAGGCCATATAAGGACTTCAACAACTTGCACACCTTTGCTTCCTGACCAGGTACTACAAAACCATCGGGCTGATCCATGTAAATTTCCTCGTCTAACTCTCCATTTAGGAAAGCTGTCTTCACGTCCATTTGATGAACGAGAAGCCCATGCGAGGCAGCCAATGAAAGTAGCACTCGAATCGTGGTCAGTCTAGCCACAGGTGAGTAAGTATCAAAGAAGTCTTCACCTTCTTTCTGGGTATAACCCTTGGCCACAAGCCGCGCCTTGTACTTCTCAATAGTACCATCAGGCCTAAGCTTTTTCTTGAACACCCACTTACATCCTACAGGTTTACACCCATAAGGACGATCAGTGACTTCCCAGGTTCCGTTAGCCAAGATGGAATCCATCTCGCTACGAACAGCTTCCTTCCAGTAGTCAGCATCAATAGATGCATAGGCTTCTGAAATGGTACTAGGGGTGTCATCAACAAGGTACACAATGAAATCATCACCAAAGGACTTTGCAGTCCTCTGTCTCTTGCTCCTAACAGGAGCTTCATTGTCATCCTCCACAGGGTTATCAGTGTGTTCTATCGAAATGGTAGGTTCAGGAATAACAGCTAATTCCTGACTAGATGTGCTAGGTATCTCCTGATTTGATGAGCTAGGCATACCCTTCATGTGAAAGATATCCTCAAAGAAAGTCGCATCCTTCGACTCCATAATCGTACCAACATGAACGTCGGATACCTCAGATTTGACTACCAAAAATCTATAACCAACGCTATGAAAAGCGTAGCCCAGAAGAACACAATCCACGGTTTTTGGTCCAAGCTTGCGCTTCTTGGGAATTGGAATATTGACTTTCGCCAAACAGCCCCAAGTACGTAAGTAAAAGAGTTTCAACTTTTTCCTTTCCCATTCCTCAAATGGAGAAACAGTTTTATCTTTTATGGGAACTCGGTTTAGGACATGACAAGCTGTCAATAGAGCCTCCCCCCACCATGCCTGAGACAGTCCCGAAGTGTCTAACATGGCGTTAACCAAATCAGTTAGAGTTCGGTTCTTTCTTTCAGCCACTCCATTTGACTGAGACGAGTAGGGTGGCGTCCTCTGATGTATTATACCATGTTTCGCACAAAACGAATCAAATTCATTGGAAAAATATTCTCCACCACGATCAGACCTTAGCCTTTTCATCTTTCGATCAAATTGGTTCTCTGCTTCAGCTTTATAGTTTTTGAAGTAGTTTAAAGCCTCATCTTTTGTTTTCAGAAAATACACATAACAATATCTAGTGGAGTCATCAATAAGCGTCATGAAATATTTCTTTCCGCATTTTGTCAACATGCCATTCGGCGACGTATCCAGTGAAAACCACGGTTGGGTGAAAACCTGAAAACTATCAAAATCGTCCATCGGATGGTTAATAGATGGTGCCGATTAGAAGTGGATTCCCGATCAGCTAATTAACCGGTTTTGCACGTAACACCCTGCTCTCCGAAATTAGCTGCCGCTGTGCCGGCGAGATCGACAGCACAAAGATGTCGCAGTGCCGGCGAGGTCGACAGCAACTCGGCAGGAAGGACTGCGACCCGCACGCGACGACGACTTGGCAGGCGGGGCACGGCCCACACGCGACGGTTGCAGATCCCATCACATGGTACGACAGCTTGTTGGCTGCGCCGCTGCGCCCATGCGATGGTGGGTCGATGGAATCAGCCCGGCGGACGTAGCGCTGCGTCCACTCAACGGCGGATCGGCTCGGCGACGCTGCCCTGGTGACACGGAATCGACTTCCGCGCCGCTGCCCTAAGGAATGGCACACGAGAGCCTGACTACTGTAGTTCTACAGTGTCTTTGTTTTTCTGAATTTTGCTTGTATACTGAATCTCATCCAGGCAATACTCGTTCATGTAACTGTACTTTCAATCTATTATGATGATGACGATATATTTCTCAATGCTCATTGTGCAATTTTATCGAATCGATTGTGTGAAAATGGTAGGCTGTAATCAGAGTCACATGATCTGAACTCTGAAGGATTGATGGGAGAGGAAGGAGAGCATGCCCGCATGGGATGAGATAGAGTGTCAAGGCATCGAGCGCAAGGGCAGGCAGCGGCACATGGTCAGAACTGAGATTTCTATCACGTCCGGTGGAGGGCTAGGCTCACGGCCGGCGGCATCATCTTCAGGCGCGAGATCGAATGGCACATACGAGCTGTCAAGGGCTTCCGATTGTGGGTAAGGCCAGGGGGTTACGTGCAAAACTTGTTTAATTAGCTCATCGTGAATCCACTTCTAATCTGCTCCATCTATTGGCCATCCGATGACCCAAGTTAGTAGTTTTCAGGTTTTCACCCAACCGTGGTTTTCACTGGATACGTCGCCCACGCTATTCATCTCACGAAGATCTGAATGTATAAGTTCCAGTCGCGCCAAGTCTCTTGCCTCCGCAGCCGTATGAGACTTGAGAGGTTGCTTAGCTTGCACACACTTGACACTTGGAACCTTTGACAGTAGTGAATTTCGGAATTAAATCCAAATTAGCTAGCCGCGTCATGCAACCAAAGTTAATATGACAAAGTCGTGAATGCCAAACATTATATTCAAATTCGTGACAAATATGATTAATAACTTTGGTGCAAATATCTGACAAAGATAGGCAGAACAAGCCTCCGCACTCATAGCCTTTACCAACAAATTGTCCATACTTAGATATTACAACTTTATTGGACTCGAAAACCAACTTATAACCATCTCGACACAGAAGAGATCCGCTAACGAGATTTTTATTGATGGAGGGCATATGATGAACGTTCTTCAGGCGCACGGTCTTCCCCGAAGTAAACTTCAGATCGACCGTACCAACACCACGAACAGAAGCATGTGAGTTGTTCCCCATCAGCACGAGAGAAGTCCCTATGACCTGGTAAGAAGAAAACATGGAAGCATCAGCACAAACATATACATTGGCACCAGTGTCAATCAACCATTCAGGAGAATGACAAACTGAAAGAATGGTAGGAAATATATCGTACCCAAATTCCTTCATCTCAGTGTCGTCGATGACAACATTGGCAGTCTTGCCGCTGTTCTCCGATGTGCGAAGCTCATGGCGGTTAGGACAGCGAGGTGCCCAGTGATTCGGATCACCGCAAACATGGCATGCTCCCTTCCTTGGCTTATTGTTGTTCTTCTTGAAGTTGGTAGACTGTGAAGGCTTGTGCCTATCGTCAGACTTGCCTTTACCCCCAGATTTGTTCTTGTTAAACTTGGGCTTGTGGGGTGGCTGGTAATTCTTCTTCTGTACCACATGGGCACTAGAACCAGCCTCAGCAACTCGAGCACGTGTATCCTTTGCTCTCGCCTCTTCTCTTCAACATCAAGCGACCCAATGAGATCCGAAACGGAAAACTCTTGTCTCTTGTGTTTCAGAGAAGTAGCAAAGTTGCTCCACGAAGGTGGAAGCTTGGCGATAATGCCACCGGCAACAAACTTGTCCGGTAAATTACACTTAAAGTGCTCAAGTTCCTTAGCGAGTGACTGTATCTCATGAGCCTGCAGTACAACAGAGCGCTCATCAGTCATCTTGTAGTCATAGAATTGCTCCATGACGTACAGCTCGCTGCCAGCGTCCGAGGCACCAAACTTGGCCTCGAGCGCATCCCACATGTCCTTGCCGTTATCAAACGACATATACGAGTCTACAATGGAGTCGTCAAGAACACTTAGAAGGGCACCCTTGAAAAGGGTATCGAGGTTCTCAAAAGCTTCCAGTTGTTCAGCATTGAGATCGCCCTCAGGCTTGCCTTTGGTGGCAGCATAGCAGTTACTGTTTCGAAACCAGTAAACTGCTCTCATGCGCCACCGTTTATACTGTACCCCTTTGAAGGGAAACGGCCTCATAGACGCGAGAAAGCCAGGCGCAGCAAATTGCCTATAATCAGGTTTTTGGATTGTTGAATATATAAGCAATTTAGCTATTGATTTAATCCGCGAAAACAGTAAATAGTTTATGACTAGAATAACCAGAATTATACTAATCATGCGATCTACTTGAATAGTAGATAAATAGAACGAATCTAAAGCAACTACTACAAGCAGAAACTGTAGCAGTATCGTAAACAGGAAGATCAAGTAATCATACGGTGCAGCGGCAGCCGAAGCGTTGGCGTTGCTGTTGTCGCCCATGTCGTCGATGAAGAGGCTGCCGATGTCGGGGAAGAAGTCGTCGTTGGGGAAGAACTCGATGCCAGTAGTCGCGCGAGTGCGCTCCCCAAAAACCTGATTGCCCCTCTCCCGTACAGGATCACAAGAGGCGGGGTTCCGGAGGCCTACTGTCCCTTCAACCGGTGCACGCCGGAAGACGGGATGGAGAAAACTTGGAAGACGGCGGCGCAAGGTTTTGGAACGGTGGTGCGAGACCATGTGTTGCGTATATGTGCCAAAATTGGCTTGGTTCGGTTTTATATAGTGCAGGTTGGGAGTCAAAGCAGCCCTCATAAATGCGTCCGTTTATGATTTAGAAACTGCCGTATTAAACACGTCCGTTTATGAATTAAAAACGGTCACAATAAACGTGTTTGTGAATCAGAAACGGCTGTATAACCGTGTCTGTTAATGAATTAGAAACGGCCGTAATAAACGTGACCGTTACTAATTAATCAATGACTCAGAAACGGCTGTATTAACCGTGTCTGTTAATGAATTAGAAACGGCCGTAATAAACGTGATCGTTACTAATTAATCAATGACTCATTAATTTTCCCAATTAAAAAAATATAATAATGTGCCAATGAGAATTTCTGAATTTATCTTGGGCTAGTAAATACTAGTAAATTCCAACAATTTCAACCTCATCAGAACCATTGAAGATAGAAATAGGCCAGGTGCCAATCTGCAGGAAATCTTCCAGTTCAATGAGGCAATTTCACACCTTGGTCTGCAAGAAATCCCTTTAAAGGGAAGAAGATTTACTTGGAGCAATATGCAGCAATCACCCCTGTTGGAAAGGCTAGACTGGTTTTTACCTCCCAAATCTATAACTTAACCTATCTGATGATTGTGGCATATCCCTTGGCTATGACTACTTCTGATCGTGTGCCCTGAGTCATCTCCATATTGTAAACAGTCCCTAAGACATCTATTTTTCGCTTTGAAAACTATTGGCTTGAGTATGCAGATTTCCTGCCTTTTGTTACACACATCTGGAGTCACTCAATTCATTATGCTGATGCTGCTAAAAGGATTGTTGCAAAGCTGAAGATACTGAGAAATGCTCTAAAAAATGGGCTAAAAAGCATAAAATCGTTAAGGAGTCCATTGAAAATGTTAACTAGGTCATTTGTCTTCTGGACTTTGATGTGGTGGTTAAAAATTTGCCCAATAACAAGTCTCCTGGTGCAGATGGATTCACTTGTGAGTTTTTTAAGAAATGTTGGCCAATCATAAAGAAGGATGTCCTCTTAGTGTTAACGATTTCAGACCCATCTCTCTTCTGAATTGTGTCCTTAAAATCCTTACAAAGATTTTGGCCAATAAGATGAGATCTGTCATTTTGGAGCTGGTTCATAAAAATAAATATGGATTTATTAAGTCCAGAACAATTCAAGACTGTTTGGCTTGGGGTTTTGAATATGTTCATCTTTGTCACCAGTCTAAGAAACCTATTGTGCTAGTCAAGCTTGATTTTGAAAAAGCTTTTGATAAACTGGAGCACTCGGTCATTTTGGATATCTTAAAGCACAAATGATGTGGACCAAAGTTCTGTGGATGGGTACAAGCTCTGTTCTCTAATGCCACCTCCTCTGTCATGCTGAATGGAGTTCCAGGCAACAAGTTTATTTCCAGGCGAGGTGTTAGACAAGGTGATCCTCTCTCACCAACTCTATTTGTTCTTACTGGGAATCTGCTGCAATCACTTCTTAATGACGCTTTAGCAAATGGTTTGCTTCAATTCCCTTTGCCTGTGGCCTTCACACCAGATTTCCCAGTCATTCAGTATGCTGATGACACGTTGGTCATTGTGCCTGCGGACTGTGTTCAGCTGCAACGCTTACAATTTATTCTTGACGAATTCGCCATTTCCACTGGGCTTAAGGTCAACTACAACAAATCTAACATGTATCCGATTAATGTGCCGAAGGACTTGATGCCTAGTCTCATTGAGTCTTTTAATTGTCAGCCTGGTAGCTTCCCATTTACCTATCTGGGCCTCCCATTGGGAACTTCAAAGCCAAAGATGGAGCATATGATGCCGCTGGTTACCAGAGTCAGTAGAAGATTGCAGACATGTTCAGACTTCCTAACATCAGCTGGTCATTTAGAAATGGTGAATTCAATTCTATCCTCGCTGCCCACCTTCTACCTTAGCTCTCTGAAATTATATGCTGGAATTGTGGTCCAGGTAGATAAGTATCGAAGGCACTGTCTTTGGAGAAAGAAGGGATTGGAGAATAAAAATCCTCCTCTTGCTGCTTGGTCATTGGTTTGCAAACCTAAGGATAAAGGAGGTCTTGGGGTCATTAATTTGTATGACCAAAATAAGTGCTTACTCATGAAGCATCTTGACAAGTTTTTCAATCATGCTGATCAGCCTTGGGTGCATCTAATTTGGGAGAAATATTATCAGCATGGTTTACCTCCTGTGAAGATGGATGAATGTTCATTTTGGTGGCGTGATTTCCTGAAGTGCCTTCCGGCCTACAAAGAGATGGCTATTTGTAAGCTTGGTATTGGTAATACAGTGCTTCTATGGGATGACATTTGGTCTACGCAGAAGCTTTCGGAAACTTTTCCTCACTTAAGCTCTTTTGCCATCGATGTTGCTTCCTCTTTTCAACATGCCAAGGATAGTACCTATTTGTTGGATTTGTTTCATTTGCCACTCTCTATGGAAGCGTTTGAGGAATTTCACGAGTTTGTTCTACTGTTTGACCAACATACTCACGTGGATCCAGATGCTTGGACTTACAAATGGGGTGCCCAGTTTTCTGTCAAAAAAGCTTATTAAACCTTGCAGGCTGGTCCAGCTCCTCGTGTGGCTTTTAAATGGTTATGGAAGTGTTGTTTCCAGAAAAACATAAGGTGTTTGGTTGGCTGTTACTTGTGGACAGGTTGAACACAAGAGAGATGCTGCTGAGAAAGACCTTCTTCTTACCAGATTATAATTGTGTTATGTGCAATTCTGTGGTGGTTGAATCCAGGGATCACCTGTTCTTTCACTGCCCTTTTGCTAGAACTTGCTGGAGTTTTTTTGGCTCCTTCTGCAGTTCTTGATGGTCAGCAGGGATTGGACTGGATTCAGATTTTAAAGTAAAGACTGCGTAAACCGTTCTTCATGGAAATCATCTTGATGGGCCTTTGGGCGATTTGGAAAGTGAGGAATACTTTCATCTTTGAGCACAGATCACCTAACCTTTATCACTGCCGAGCTGTCTTTAAAGAGGAAATGGGGATGCTGAAACTTCGTGCTACTCGCAAGGCTTACAGTAACTTTGCTGCCTCGGTTGATGGCTTCATTTGAGTTTTTTTTTTGTTTTAGCTTCTTTTAGCTTTGTTTTCTTTTGGTACAGCTCTCTTGTACCCCCAATTTTTTTGGAAAATCAATAAAAATAAGCAGTACGAAAGTACTGTAATTTTCCAAAAAAAATAATCCCTACAGGATTTAGCGCATCAGACACTCTAATTTGTTGCCTAGCTAGCAACACAATCTAGATTATCACATATGGATCTTGCTTACACGAGAACAAGGTGTGGGAGATAGGGATGCACAGACCATATGTGTAAAAAAAGACCCATGCATGATAACTATCTCCGGGATCGCTCTCGGCAACGTACAGCACTGAAGTCGCTACGGGATGAGCGCATCAGAGACTCTATTTTGTTGCCTGGCTTGATGGGTGAGTGAGCCACATGACGGCGAATGGAAGAACAGTGCGAGAAAACCGAAGAACCAAATACGAAAAGAATATAAAATCTTAGGGACCTCAGAGATACATTAGCAAATGTGATTCATCGGTGTAGGAAGATAGGAGAAGGTTGCACGGCTCCAAAGGGCCGGCTATCGCTTCATTATATGGGACATCGCAAGGATCAATTACGTACAGATTACAAGTCGGTTGGTATACAAAACCTTGACAACCAAGGAACCTAATCGAATACAACTCACATACGTACACATATCTCAACACCCCCCCCCCCCACAGTCAAAGCGTCGGCACTGACGCACAGACTGGACCGAAACTCCTCAAAAGTCGATATCGGCAACCCTTTCATCGTGATGTCCGCAAATTGTTGTGAGGTAGGCACGTGAAGAACTCGAACGTGACCTAGAGCAACATGCTCACGAACAAAGTGGATATCCAGCTCAATGTGCTTGGTGCGACAATGATGAACGGGGTTGGCGGAGAGGTAGACGACGGAGACATTGTCACAGAACACCACCGTGGCCTTGTCAACAGGACAAGAGAGCTCAGAGAGGAGCTGATGAAGCCAGGTGCACTCAGCAACCGCATTAGCCATGACGCGGTACTCAGTTTCAGCGAAAGATCCATAGTGCCACGAATGTAACGGAGAATCCGTTTAACCGCGGTCCAGTGAGCGTCACGAGGCGAGTGCATGTGGAGACACACCTGCTGCACAGCATACTGCAGCTCCGGGCGAGTAAGCGTGAGATACTGCGGAGCACCAACAATCGAGCGGTAGGAGGACACATCGGAGGCGAGCGAGCCAGCGGTGGCGGAGAGCTTGTTCTTCGTGTCGACGGGGGTGGCCGCGGGATTGCAATTAAGCATCCCAGCACGGTCAAGTAACTCATGAGCATACTTCCGCTGATGAAGAAAGAACCCGTCCGCTCGGCGTACCACCTCAATGCCGAGGAAGTAATGGAGCGGCCCTAAGTCCTTGAGAGCGAACTCAGCACGAAGACGATCCGTGAGCCGTCGTAGAAGAGCCGGGGTGCAAGCCGTCAGGAGGATGTCGTCGACATAGAGCAGCAAATAGGCGACATCAGTGCCCTGTCGATAGACGAACTGGGAGGCGTCGGAGCGGGTGGAGCGGAAGCCGAGCTGATGAAGAAACGCCGCGATGCGCTGGTGTCGTGGGTTTGTCACGTCAGGTGTCATAGATGACTTCGTAGGTGTGGGATTACGCGAGTCAAGCATCTCCGAGCTTGGGATCGCAGGAACAAAGATCAACACATATTTACCCAGGTTCGGCCCCCTCAATGTGAGGTAAAAGACCTACTTCCTGCCTACCCTAGATAGGGTTTACTGTTCCTGACTGCAGGCGACTCGCGTGGCGTCTGTGTGGCAAGGTGGCCTGTATTCCTCGCAGAGCATTGGTTTCCTCGATGAGTCGCAGTTGCTCCTGTTGGAGGCGCTGTTCCTCTCGCGCCAGCCTGGCTCTCTCATCCGCGATTTTCTGGACTTCATCATATAGCCCGATCCTGGTAGCCTCCAATTCTGTTACCCTAGCAGCCGCGTTAACCGCAGATATCGGCGTAAGCAACACGCTTCCTTGTGGCGGCGTGACCGCTGCATTGGGGGCTACCCTTGACCCTGATTCCGTAGGCGCGACTCCAGGTGGAGTTTCTCTGTTTGCGACTCCTGAGGCCGCGACTCCTGGCGTCATCGCGGCGGATACCGCGACTCCAGATGCGTCTAGCGCGGCTTGTTCTGTTGCTTCCGGCGATGTGGGGGCTAAGCTGCCTGGTGGCATGCCTAGCCTTCGTCCGCTTCTGTGGTCCTGTAGACCCCTTCAACATGCCGATGTTCTACAGAGGGCGAGCCACTATCCACAGGGTCTTCGCATAGCCTTTCCTCAAGGACATACTCAATGGATTGGTCTTCTTCGTCTTCAAGAGGCAGCGACTCGTAGTTGATAGATTCTTCTTCTTGGTCCACTGTTACCGCGACTCCTTCTTCTGAGTCACCATGTTGCGATGGATCCTCTGACTCGCCGCCAATGAAGCCGACGAAGACGTTGATGGATCCAAAGGGGATGACGTGGCCGGTCTCCAAGTAATCTGCTTCCGGTCCCCAGCTTGAATCGTCGATGAGGGGTGTGCCATTGACCGTGATGATACGGCCAACAACAAGATCTTCGGCTCCCTTCATGGATACTGCGCGGAACGTGACGCTCTTGACCGCAGGCCCCACGGTGGGCGCCAACTGTCGTGGGTTTGTCACGTCAGGTGTCATAGATGACTTCGTAGGTGTGGGATTACGCGAGTCAAGCATCTCCGAGCTTGGGATCGCAGGAACAAAGATCAACACAGATTTACCCAGGTTCGGCCCCCTCAATGTGAGGTAAAAGACCTACTTCCTGCCTACCCTAGATTGGTATTGATATGATAATCGAGGTGTTACAATGGAGGCGATCCGATCTGGTACTCGCCGTATGAGCTAGGGTTTGGGGCTTGATAGCTTGACCCGCTCTAAGTCCTGCGAGTCCTCTTTATATACACAGAGGCTCGCTAGGTTACAAAAGGAAACTTCCCCATAAGGAATACATCCACAGAGGCCTACTCGGAGACTACTTGGTCTTCACGTCCTCCGGGATATGTCTTCTAGATCTTTCCCTTATGGCGGTTCAATATTGGGCTTGCTCCCAAGTGGGCCTTGTCCGTGCGAGTAAGTTAAGTCGCACTGGGCCGCGGGTTAATCCAGAAAGTATTCCCCCGACATTAGCCCCCAAGATTGGTTAGGACTTTACGGTGAGAATCTTCTGACCTCTTGAAATGGTCTCTGAGCCGCACTGCAAACGTTCTGACCAATCTCCTGACTTATGCGATTCAGAGCTGTGACTCATCTGCGCGACTCATCTCTCTTCTGGAAATATTCTGTTTCCTTTAATTGCGGACCGTTACTCGTTTTGCGGGCGCAAATTGTGCCGTTGGTTGCGAGCACAGATAATGCCGTTAGTTGCGGGCCCCTTCAGTTATAAGCTGCGGCCACCTAGGTCATTATCCATTTGCCCTTGCAATCTTCTCATCCCTAGCCGCGCCGTCTTCTTCCTCGACCCGAGCCTAGTTCCCCAATCCAATCTCCCCCTCGCAATGGCGCCCAAGGCGAAGCCATCTGACGATAGGCGCAGATCTCCTGCAACTGGGAAGGATCCTGGGTAACGGAGGAAACTCTTGCAGATCTGGCCGAGGCTGGCTTCTTGCCGCCGAAGGAGGACGGCGTCTGGCGGGCGCCAGGCGATGAAATCGAGCCGCGCCCCAAGCCCAACGAGCTGGTGATGTTCGTGGAGCACGTGGAGCGTGGATTCACGCCGCCAGGTTCTCCCTTCTTCCGCAATTTGCTGCAACGCCTAGGCCTCCGTCTTCACGACATCGGGCCCAACTCAATGCTCCAGGTGAGCAATTTTCATGTGCTGTGCGAGGATTATCTTGGCATAGCCCCCAACATCGATCTATGGCTGGCCTCTTTCACCTGCAACAGCCAACTTGTCTCCAAGGGTGGCGCCTACGTTCAGGTCGGCGCCATCTCTCTTCAACGCCATAGGAACTCTTGCCTTCCCAAGCTAGCCCTGGCGAATCGACCCAGGGCTTGGCAAAAATCTTTCTTCTATTGCCAAGATACTTCACCGGAGGGCGAAACTCGCCTTCCCTCCTGGTCTAACACCCTCTTCGTGCCTACCGAGGCACTGAAATCAAAACCCCGCGACTCGTCCATGTCCTTCATCAATGAGTCGCTGATCAAGTCCGCGCCTTAATAGGTCATGGTCTTACTGGCCTTGATCTTCTCTCTTGCTGGACCAAATGGCGCATTCAGCCCGTGAGTCCACGACAGCGATCCTTCCTTGAGTGCACAGGCACCTCTGCTGACGTTGATCGTATCAAGGCTTCGGACTGGAGGCCTGAGGATTGGGTGGAATTTGTCACCCGCGTGACTGAGGAGAAGGACATCTCCTTCGATAAGGTGGGGCTTGCCCCTTTCAGTGTTAACAACAAGCCTTTTGAGGTAACTCCTCTTCTCTGTCTTTTCGCCTTCGTAGTTGAGTCGCATTCCTTTTCTTAATACTGCAACTTATATCTCCTGATCCAGGCTGATGAGAACTACTGGTCGCTGCCTGCGACCGTCGCCGGCACTGCTGCTCCCAAGCGTGCCGCACGAAAGAAGTTGCTGCCCACTCTAGAGGGCAGCGAGACTGCTGATATCCCTTCTGTTGCTTCTGCGGCCTCAGATGGTGAAGAGACTGAACTGGACGAGGATGACAGTCCAGTGCCAGCCGCGAGTTCTGTTGCCGCGGCTGGACCAACTCCCCGTAGAGCCTCCAAGAGGCTATCTCGTGAGGAACCAGAGGTTGATGCTCTGGAAAACCCTGAGGCCACGAAGCGTCGCAAACCTGCTACGGGCGCGACCTCCTCCGTTGCCAGGCGTGCTTTCAAAGCCACCGCCTCTGCTGAAGAAGACATGGGTCCCCACTCTGGTAATTTCTGTTGTCTTGTCATCTTGAATGCTTATTCTTTTTCCTCTACTGACACGCAAAACTTCTGCTCGTAGATTCTGGGACCCAAGGCCTGTCCTCACCGTCAAGCGGTGAACTTATGGCCTTTGTGAAGATGGCTCCAGAGTTAGTAACTTTTCCCTGTGCTTATAATACTTTTATTCTGGCTTATGTGCTTCTTCTTCACACAATGCCCTTGCTTTTTGCAGAAGTGCGGCTAAACCCGCGCTGAGCCTGGAACCGCGGTTGAGCCGCGTTTATCACCTGCGGCTCATACCGCCATGGTAGAGGGCGTGGCCACCACTGATGACCTGGCCACGGTCCCTGTTCTTGACACAGCCACCCAAGAGGTGGCTCTGGAGGATAGAACGGATCCCCTTATGATCCAGGACGTGGAGAAGGTCAACCCCTCCTCCATAGATGTAATGGCCAAGGATGCTGATGCGCCAGTGATTGAGTCGCCAGCGGCGGACAGCCTGCGGTCGCCAATTCTGCATGCTGAGGTTGCTTCTTCCTCCTCCACAAGCCGCGCTGAGAGACTGTCAGAGGCTATCATTGCCTCAAATGACAAGCAAGCCATGGAGCTCCGCAAGGCACTGTCTGACCTGTCTGCGGCTTATAAGGTAAACTTCTATCTCCAGTTATCTGTCTCTAGCCCCCAAGGATCAAGTTTCTTCTTTGACTGTAAAGGGAGACTTGATGCTTCTCTTTTAGCTGTTGATATATACTTACTAACTGATGTACCCTTCGTAGGAGGAACTAAGCTCCATAACAGCTGCCAAACTTGCCTTGGAAAAGCAGCTGGGGGATACTCCCTCTGAACTGGAGAGGCTGCGCGAGCTCCTTGGCCAGCGTGACGCTGAGCTGAAGAAGAGGGAAACCAGGATGGGCGAGCTATCTGATGAAAGCTTCAAGTTATCTGAGCAAGCCAAAGCCACCGAGCTGCGGCTTAAAACTGTTGAAGAGAAGTTCCAAGAGAGGGTCCAGCAGCTGGACCTCCAAGTCAGTGCTCAGAAAGACGCCATTGCTGATGCCAATGAGGACGCAAGGCTTAAGGCTGTTTCCATTGGCGAGCTTGAGAAAAAGTTGAAGAAAGTTTCTGATGCCCATAACCTTGTCCACGCCAAAGTGTGCATCATGACTCAAGAGTTAACTGGTATGTGTTGCGACTCATATCTGCATCTGTTTTCTCTACTATCTTTGCCTGTATGTTGTAGAGCTGACGGAGACATGCCTCGATGTAGGTGAAGATGCCAAGGAGCAGCGCGGCAGTACTCAAGAACAGCTGGAGTATATCCGCGATTTTTCGCGAAGAACTTGTGACGCCATGAAATCACTGTCTAAGTGCCTGCTGCCGACCAAGCCAGTCCCCGGTGATTCTGAAGGGCTGCTAAAAAGACTGCTTAGGGCGCCTCAGTTCTTTTTGGACTGGAAGGAGTCCTCAGCTCGCACCGGCGCGGCTCATGTTCTTGCTTTGGCCAAGACGTACTATCCTTCTTTTGATGCTGCCAAGGTTGCAAAAGGTAGGCCCTCGAAGAAGGTGGATGGCACCGAACTGACGGCCTCAGAATATGCGACGACTTGGAAGGATATGCGCGGCCACGCGACTGAACTGGTGGAGGGGATAGATCTTGCGACCTATATGGGCAAGTATAATGCAGATGGAAGCAGATGGGAGAAGTTACCCGCTCCGTCATCCAGTGCGGTGATTCCGCAGGAAAAGAACCCCTCTCCAGGCGTATCCAGCTCTGCAGCCCCCAAGCCCGCGACTGAAGAGCCCTCCAGCGAGCCTGCGATTGCTCCTTCTGGCAAGCTTGGTAAGCCGCCTGTTCCTCCTTCCCACCGGCCAAAAGCTGCGCACAAGTGAAGAAGAGAAAACAATGGTTTGATGATCTTGGCCCTTAGCGGTCTGTAATAATTGTTAGAATTTATGTGTCATAAGACAATATTATGGTTTGCTTAAGTACTCTCAGCAGTACATGTTTCGACCAATAGGCTGGTCCTTATGATTTGTCTCGGTTTTTCCTCACTTAGGCCCTTGCGCGGCTCAGTATTTCCCAGGTAAAAAGTGCGTGTTCAGGGTCGAGAGCGGCCATGATAGGCAATCAAACTCGATTGACGCCGCACCCCCAGTACTTTGGCCGCATAGTGCAAGTCGCATCCAAGAGAGGTTGAGTATAATCACGATAAATGCCACTTGTTTGGCGATCCCAAGGAATAGGCCGCGCTAAAAAGCTGCCGCACCCCCAAGGGACCAATGATTAAAAAATAAAAGACTCACAGCTCAATTGGTAGTTTGAGATGCTTTATTTCAGAATCATTATATGATACATAGGGTCGGTCGCGCCTAGGTGGCGACCAGAAGTGATGCTTGGGTCGGTTGCGCCTAGGTGGCAACCAGAGATGTTACATGGGTCGGTCGCGCCTGAGTGGCGACCAGAATTGGGTCGGTTGCGCCTAGGTGGCAACCAGAGATGTTACATGGGTCGGTCGCGCCTGAGTGGCGACCAGAATTGGGTCGGTTGCGCCTAGGTGGCAACCAGAGATGTTACATGGGTCGGTCGCGCCTGAGTGGCGACCAGAATTGGGTCGGTTGCGCCTAGGTGGCAACCAGAATGTTACATGGGTCGGTCGCGCCTGAGTGGCGACCAGAATTGGGTCGATCGCGCCTAGGTGGCGATCAGAAGTGTCATTGGGTCGGTCGCGCCTGAGTGGCGACCAGAATTGAAATTTTTAGCCCTGAGTGGCCAGCTTGATGATGTAAACTCTTAATAATTTTGCTGCGGCTGCTGATGGCAACTCGCGATGCCTGGGATGTGTCCTTATTGGCAATGGCTGTAGCCTTTGACTTCCTTGCCTCCCTTGCGGCCGTAATCTGAAGTCGCAAGTCAGGCAGGTGCCTCTTGGCCTTCACGATGTCATCAAAATTCTCCTGCGACTCGCGCATGGGCGCGCTCTCTGCGATGCAAGCTGCTCTGGCTATGGCCTTGTCGCCTCTTCATTCTTGAGCTATTCTTTTGTCGCCATTGATGGTGATGACTCCCTAGGGCCTGGTATTTTAAGCTTTAGGTACACATAGCACGGCCTAGCCATAAACTTTGCGAATGCTTCTCTGCCAAACAGCGCATGATATGGGCTCTGGAAATCTACAACCTCGAACCAAATGTACTCGCTCCTGAAGTTGCTTTGTGTCCCAAAGGCGACCTCCAAGTTAACTCGCCCCAATGGCTGAGCTGATATGCCTGGCACGACACCATGAAACGTTGTTCTTGATGGGTGTAGCTGCTTTTCTTGAAGGTTCATTCTTTTGAAGGTTTCATAGTATAATATATTGATGCTGCTGCCTCCATCCATCAGTACTTTGCTCAACTTGTACCCTGCGACTTGAGGGGCAACCACCAGCGCGAGTTTTCCCTCTTCATTTATTTCTCCTGGGTGATCCTCGCGGCTCCAAACTACTGGTTGCTCGGACCACTTTAGCCACTGTGGGACGGCTGGTACTATGGCGTTAACAGCCTGATTGCGTCGTCGCAGCTTTTGTTCCCTCCTTGAAGTATTCACCACAATGGTATGATACTGACCCAACTGTTTTGGGAACTGTGGCTGATCTGGCTGCGGATTTGGGACGGCGTTGTTGCTGTTGTTGCCTCCGCCATGTTTACCTTCCTCGTTGTTTTGATGATTGTTTGTGTTGAGTGGCTGTCCATCCTTCCACTTTTTGTAATGATAACACTGTGCCTTCGTGTGGTTGGGTGGTTTCCCATCTTTTCCTATATGGATGTCGCAGGGGCGGTTGAAAACCTCTTCCAAATTAACTGGGTGAAAATTCCTTCCTCTGCTGCTTTGTTTGTAACGAGTATTCGTATTTGCGACTAACCCTGAGTTTCCTTCCTCGTTTTTGCGCTTGTTATAACTCGCATTGGCATTGCTAGCTTGCTGTTGTTGAGGCTTGCTACTGGCCTTCTTTCCCTTGCCAGTGTTTTCCTCTTCCTCCCCATCAGATGCGTCCCTGGTTTTATCCGAGCTAGCATACTTGTTGGCCGCCGCCATTACCTCGCTTAGGCTCTTGACTTTATCCTTCATGCGACCTAGTTTGTGGACTAGCGGCTCAAATTTGCAATTTTTCTCCATGACAAGGACTGCTGAACTGGGTGGTATGTTGTCTGAGGAATGTATGATCTCTGCGACCCTTCTCATCCAGTGGCGACTCGACTCGCCTTCCTTCTGTACACAACGCTCAAGGTCCTCTATGCTGCAGAGTCGCTTGCATGTTCCTTGGAAATTCTTGATAAAAGCTTCCTTCATCTCATCCCAAGAGTTTATTGAATTTGGTGGCAAATTTTGTAGCCATATGTGGGCTGCGCCTTCTAACATCATGTTTAGGTAACGTGCGCAGATCTCTTCGGATGCATTTAGGATGCTCATGCCCATCTCGTAATTGTTGAGCCAAGTAACAGGGTCCATGCTGGCGTTGTAGTTGGCGACCTTGCGAGGTCCTTTGAAATCTGCAGGAAACGGTTCAGACCTGATTCTTTCGCTGAAACAGACTGGGCCTTTGAGTCGCGACGATAGGTTGGACGAAGCTGGCCTTCCTATTGGATTGGCCGCCGCGCGCGGCTGCACAATCTCTATGGGTTGAATTTGCTGAGGTTGATTTTGAGCCGCAGGTTGATCTTCCCTTTGTCGCCTAGCCGACTCGAGGTCGCAACGTGTGGCGACTCCGCGTGGATGCTTCTCTCCGCCGTTGCTCTGCTATTGTAAGGGGTGGAGTGCAGCCGTCCTGCGTGTTCGGACATATTCGCCTGCTGTATTACTGCTGTGCTCAGCATCTCAATGGCCGCCGTGCCTCTCTGTCCATTGGCGTGTTTCCTGCTGGCGCTAATCTGGCCAAGATGTTTGTGGCGCAAAGAGATTCTCCACTGGGCTAACATAATGCCCTTGCGGCGTGTGGAACCTTTGAGGCTGCTGTGGCGACTGCTGAACAAAGGTTGGCTGCGTCAATGGCGGGGGCATCATGGCCCTGTTGTTAGCCTGTACTGTGGCCCTTGATCCAGGTATCTCTGCTGCTCTTGGTGCTGCGAAGATGGAACCGCTGGTACGATTGATGGCACATCGATTGCTTGAACTGCGGGTGCAGCTAACGGGGCCACGGACCGCATAACCATGGCAGATGGTGCCATGTGTGTGGGTACCGCGACTGAAGTTTGTGCGACCCCTGACATGCCGATGTTCTACAGAGGGCGAGCCACTATCCACAGGGTCTTCGCATAGCCTTTCCTCAAGGACATACTCAATGGATTGGCCTTCTTCGTCTTCAAGAGGCAGCGACTCGTAGTTGATAGATTCTTCTTCTTGGTCCACTGTTACCGCGACTCCTTCTTCTGAGTCACCATGTTGCGATGGATCCTCTGACTCGCCGCCAATGAAGCCGACGAAGACGTTGATGGATCCAAAGGGGATGACGTGGCCGGTCTCCAAGTAATCTGCTTCCGGTCCCCAGCTTGAATCGTCGATGAGGGGTGTGCCATTGACCGTGATGATACGGCCAACAACAAGATCTTCGGCTCCCTTCATGGATACTGCGCGGAACGTGACGCTCTTGACCGCAGGCCCCACGGTGGGCGCCAACTGTCGTGGGTTTGTCACGTCAGGTGTCATAGATGACTTCGTAGGTATGGGATTACGCGAGTCAAGCATCTCCGAGATTGGGATCGCAGGAACAAAGATCAACACATATTTACCCAGGTTCGGCCCCCTCAATGTGAGGTAAAAGACCTACTTCCTGCCTACCCTAGATTGGTATTGATATGATAGTCGAGGTGTTACAATGGAGGCGATCCGATCTGGCACTCGCCGTATGAGCTAGGGTTTAGGGCTTGATAGCTTGACCCGCTCTAAGTCCTGCGAGTCCTCTTTATATACACAGAGGCTCGCTAGGTTACAAAAGGAAACTTCCCCCATAAGGAATACGTCCACAGAGGCCTACTCGGAGACTACTTGGTCTTCGTGTCCTCCGGGATATGTCTTTTAGAACTTTCCCCTTATGGCGGTTCAATATTGGGCTTGCTCCCAAGTGGGCCTTTGTCCGTGCGAGTAAGTTAAGTCGCACTGGGCCGCGGGTTAATCCAGAAAGTATTCCCCCGACAGCTGGTACCAGGCGCGCGGAGCCTGCTTGAGCCCGTATAACGAGCGCGAAAGCAGGCACACATCATCCGGACGGGTGTCGTCGACGAAGCCGGTGGACTGCTGGCAGTAGACCTGCTCAGAGAGATGGCCGTGGAGGAAAGCATTGGAGACATCCATCTGATGTACCGGCCATGCGCGAGAGACTGCAAGATGCAGAACAATGCGGATCGTGCCCGGTTTGACAACTGGGGAAAACGTATCCGTGAAGTCGACGCCTGCTCGCTGACGGAAGACTCGAACCACCCAACGCGCTTTGTAGCGCTCGAGTGTGCCATCGGGACGAAGCTTGTGCTTGAACACCCATTTGCCGGAGATGACGTTGGTGCGAGGAGGGCGAGGGACCAGCTCCCACGTCCGATTACGCTGCAAAGCGTCGAACTCCTCCTGCATGGTGGCATGCCACTGCGGGTCCCGAAGAGCCGCCTGAGCAGATGTGGGCAGCGGTGAAGGGGCGGCGGTGGAGGCCGCGCAGACGTACTCGTCGGCGGGGTAGCGGGTGACCGGCCGAAACTCGCCTGCACGGGCGCGAGGGAGAGGACCCGCAGGCGTAGGGGGCGGGTCGCCGGCAGCCGAGGTCGGTGTAGAGGCGGAGGCCGACGAGGACGACGAGGCGGATGCCAGGGGACCCGGCAGCGAGAGCGGCGCCGTGGGCACCGTGGGACCCGGCGTCAGAGGTGGTGCAGCGGACCCCGTGGGACCCGGCGTCGGAGGCGGAACCGCTGCCGCGGGTCCAGGAGACGGGGCGCCAAGAGAGCCGGCCATGCAGGGGCCGGCAGTCGTCATAGGTGATGTCGAAGGCGTCGCCAAAAGTTCTGCTCAAAGGGAAAACGCTACTCGTCAAAGTAAACATGTCGCGAGTTGATTACACGGTGAGAGACCGGATCGTAGCAGCAATATCCCTTGGTGTTGGCTGGATAGCCGAGAAACACACATGGAAGGGAGCGAGGAGCGAGCTTATGCGCAGCGGTGGCAGCGATGCTAGGGTAGCAAAGGCAACCAAAGATGCGAAGGTCGTCATAGGAGGGTGGCGAGCCAAAGAGGAGGTGCTGGGGCGCGTAGTGCCAGCGGGAGCGGCAGGGGCGAATGTTAACGAGAAGGGTGGCGGTGGCAAGGGCATCCGACCAAAACATAGGAGGCATGTGCGCATGGAACAAAAGGGTGCGAACACAGTGATTGAGAGTGCGGAGGATGCGTTCAGCACGACCGTTCTGTTGAGAGGTGTAAGGACAAGTGAGACGGAATATAGTGCCATGAGAGGCAAGGAGGGTGTGAATGGGGAGGTTGTCGAACTCTTTGCCGTTGTCAGTTTGGAGAGCGTGGATAGGTCTACCGAATTGGGTGGAAACGTAGGAATAAAAGGTGGTGAGAGTGGCGGGAACATCGGATTTGCGGCGTAGGGGAAAAGTCCACACAAAATGAGAGTAGTCATCCAAAATCACAAGATAGTAAGTAAAACCAGAATTACTCGGAATAGGAGAGGTCCAAACATCACTATGAATTAACTGAAACGGGAAAGAAGCTACTGTGGAAGATGAACTAAACGGAAGGCGAACATGTTTGCCGACACGACATGCTTCACAAGAATGAGCATCCGTTTTATTGCAAGAAAACGAAAAGCCTTGCTGACAAGGCTATACATCTCGGGTACCCTACCGTGAGGGTACCTGGTGCACGTGACGACTAAAGGCCCAATAGCGAAGAGACAACTCGAAGCCCAAGACAGGAGGCCCAGCAAGATGGAGTACCCTCCAAGTTTAGACATAGACATAGTCGGTTCGTACTTTCCTTATGTGTAAACTAGGTCGGTTACAAACTCCCGGGACCCAGCCTATTTAAGGGCTGGGAGGGGTGCCGATCTAGGGGCTAGCTACACTCAAACCACCAAACCTCTAGCGAGATCGTCATCTCGCCGGAGTCACCTTGTAACCTCATAATCTCCGTGATCAATAACTGACAAGCAGGAAGTAGGGCCTTTACCTCCACCCGAGGGGCCTGAACCTGGGTAAATCTTTGCCTCTGCTTGTCAGCCGACGAAACTACCAGTACTACCATGTTCTCTCCCCATAATCTCAACCCTAGGTCCTTAACCATGGGATTTGATGAGTGTACCCCTCGTCAATTGGCGCCGTCTGTGGGAAAGAATAGTGCTGGACGCACGGTTTCTTCGGTTCCATCGGAAAACGGCGACTCGCCGATCGGATCTGCAAACGGCAACTCGCCGGCTGCATCGACAAACCAGAACTCGCCGACTCAGGCGGCACACGACAACTCGCCGGCTCACTCGACAAACGGCAACACGCCAGCTTCATCCGCAAAAAACGCATCGGATCCTCTGATGGATTTCGAGCCACACTCGCCAGGATTCCAGGAGGCCTTCTCCGATCTCGAGTCAGGTTTGGGTTTAACCGTTGGTTCGTTCAATTTTTTCGTCAACAAGCTTGGTGTGCAGGACTTGACGGATCCACGCCAACTCGCGACTTCCGCACCCGAGGCTCCATCGGTCGCGGTTCCTTCGACTGCGGATCCCTCAACTGCGTCCATACCATCGTCGATCCTCTAAGCTCTCTCATCTGCGACAACCATGTCCACACGAGAGATGCACGATGTCGTGGGTTTGTCACGCAGATGTCATGGAGATGACTTCGTAGATTTGGGGATTAAGCGATCGAGCGTCTCCGAGCTAAAGATCGCAGGGCACAAGAAGACAATGTTTTTTACCCAGGTTCGGCCCCTCAATGTGAGGTAAAGACCTACGTCCTACCTATCCTAGATTGGTATTGATATGAATAAGGTGTTACAAGGGGTTGGCGATCGATGTGGCGAGTCGCCTTGAGATCTAGGGCTTGAGAGCTTGTCTGTCTAGTCCTGCGAGTCCTCTTTATATATCCAGAGGCTTGCTAGGTTACAAAGTAATTACTTGGAGACTACTTTTCTTGCCTTCCAAGTTAAGCCATCTTCGATCTTCTGGATTCTTCTTATACCGTGCTGCGACTCTTCGTGTCGGCCCACCTCAGTGCAAGCCCATTGATAATAAGCCGCATTACACTTGTGGGCCGCAGGTTAATCTATTTATCATAACCCCGACATTAGCCCCCAAGCTTCTGGGTGATTCGTAGAATCAGGCGGAAGATCTTGACTTGATGATGATAATGTTGGCTTGCATATGTAGAACTTGCCGACTCGCTGGTGTTAAGTCGCGAGCGTTGCGGCTTCTTGAGCCGCTGATGTAGAAGCGATGAGTCGCTAGGTTTGCGGCTTATTTGGCCGCTGATGTAGTATCACCAGCCTTTGAGGCCAGAGACGTCTTGTTGAACTTGGCGACTTGTGATGAGTCGCAATCGTTGCGGCTTATTAAGCTGCTATGCTGCCAGCACTTCTGTCTTGGTCACATTGAAGCTGCAGAATCGCGGTAAGTTTTCCGCGAAGCCTTTGGTGAAAACCACCTTTTCCTGTTGGATGTAAGACTAAGATGAAATCATAAGAATAATAACTTATGAGCGTCAATACATATTAGCCAAATGTGTATATAAGGTACTGAGTCATAGACATCAAAGCAGACAAACGTAGGCACAAATAAGCTGGGCAATCATTAGAATACAATCTGTAATGTTATCATGACGAGCCATTTGAGCACATGTTGAATCATGGCGGCTCAAGAGTATATAGCCACTGCCTGTATTTAAAAATTTCCGAGTCGCTGACTTGACTCGCAAATATATATTATCAGGTGCTGCAAAATGAAATCTGCATATAAAACATGGTATATCAATATATAAAAACCACCAGATAGTTGTGGATGTGTAGCCCCGAGGGCCGGGTTGCATGCTTGATCATGCTGCTCGGGACTAAAAAATATCTCAATTTAGACAAAAACTTAATTGTTCTAGCCCCCGGGCATTAAGCAGGCATACTTTCATTATCCTGCTTGATGGCATATCATTGCAATTTGATCCTGCAACAGATTGACAAATATTGTTGCCGCAAGATAATAATGATATAAATTCCACTTGATGTGGCTGTAGTTAAATAAATAATGGTGGCTGGCTAAGTTATAGGTTCCTGTTAAATCAAAAGGCAAAGCCCCCAAGGAAGCAATGATGATAACTTGATGATAATATGTTAGCCTTGGCGGCTGGTAATAATTATGATAAAAAGTTAGTACTCCGCATAATAGCATATGGTACCCTGCATGATAGCATAGTATAATCTGCATGATAGCAAATGGTATGTCGCATGATAGCATGTTGTAATTTGCATGATAGCAAATGGTTGCATAATAGCAACTTAGTTGCATGATAGCAACTGGTAAGATGCATGATAGCATATTGTACGATGCATGATAGCATATGGTACTTGACTCAGTATTTCCCAAATCTAATGTGTGTTCAGGGTCGAGAACGGCCATGATAGGCATTCAGACTCGATTGACGCCACACACGGGTACTTTAGTCCTTCTGAATTATCTCTATTACCGTTAAGTAGGTCTTCGCGCGGCTCAGTATTTCCGGGAATGTGTGTTCAGGGTCGAGAATGGCCATGATAGGCATCAAACTCATGAATGACACCACACCCCAGTACTTTGGCCACATAATGCAAAGATACTTCTAACTTAAGGTACCGTTAAGTAGGTCTGCGCACGGCTCAGTATTTCCCAGGTGTAAACGCGTGTTCAGGGTCGAGAACGGCCATGATAGGCAGCCATGATAGGCATCAATCTCATGAATGACGCCGCGCCCCGGTACTTTGGCCGCATAGTGTGAGATACTTCTAACTTAAGGCGAGAATAACCAGGATTATTGTTTTTATTGGCTGCAATAGCCGTGACGAGCTCTAATTAGCTTTGATGATAACCAGCTCTGATTAGCTATAGCTGTGGTACAGCGAGTCACCTGTTTTAACTCAAATATTGATAAGATAATGATTCATTAATGACTTATAAACTGATGTAATGATGAGCTGTTTTGCGACTCATAAAATGATATGGGGGTAAATCGCTATGCGACTCATAAATTGATATGACAATAAGTCGATGATGATTAATAAAATGATATGATGATAAATCATGAAATTATATAACGATCAGTCATAAATTGATATAACGACAAGTCATAGAATGACAAATGAATCGCCAAATATCAATGCTTGAACATGTAGTGGTGATCTTGATATTCAATGCAAGCTGTAAATAGCTAGACTTTGCAATGCGAGTTATAAAGAACTCTAATTTGACGAATGTATTGACAAGTAGGTGTAATTAAATCTACAAAAGCTATATGAATTTAAAGTCTACGACATGATATAATATGAGTCGCAAAGACATTTAATAAAAGTCATAATAACCTAAATATGCAGCCCGAGATAAACTCGAAGATGCCAACTAATCTTATGAATAAAAATCAAAGCTGTAAAATTTGGGCATGGTAGCGACTTATCTTGTTTTATCCGGAGCCGACGTGTGGGCTGATCGCACTTTTGCTGTTGAGATGACATATTTCCACGCCCAGGTCATCCATGGTCGAGTAGCTTTTTTGCCTTGACTCATGCGATAGCCAATCTGGGCCATTTGATTCTTAGCACGACGCTGTTTCTTGGCCTCGCGCGGCTTAATTAATCCACCGACAGGTATTTATGTACCCGGTTGAAGGCGATGCGAACGTCGGGTCTCCTCGCGCGTGTTGCTGGGAATTGCCGATGTAGCTGATTTTGATGAGCCGCACATAATGAGTCGCGACCGACGGTCGCTGGCTCGCTCCAATCTGGAGTCGTTGGCTGGTGGCCTGTACACTGACCACACCGTACGTATCCTTCCCTTTTTGTTTTTGTAAAGTTGTGCCATGCAATCGCAGTCTAGCAGCTCATGTACGCCATCTCCACAGCTCTTTTTTTTTCTTGTACGTGAAGCTTCCAAGCGAACTAGCAATTCAATTTCCTTTTCTTCTCCCTTGATTGCTTTTCTTAATTCGCGTGCCTTTTCTTGCATGCGGCAATACTACTGCAAGGATTTTCTCCCTTTGTTTATTGTAGGAAAACATGATCACGTGGTAGCGCCCTTGGTCCGATTCGAATTGCTCCTTTCCTTTTATTTCCTTTCCTTTTGTGGAACGTCTTGAGAGCCTTCCGTGAACCATTGAATCCGTCACTTCTCCATAGCGGTTTCAAACTTTGACTGAAGATGATTCTGGCCACCAAACCGCAATCCCTGCTCACGCAACACGTGATGTATCTCGGTCTAATTAGCTGGTGCGTGAGGGGAACGCTGACATCGAACCCCCATGCACTGTTGTTGAAATATGTCTTGACGTCTGAGTCGCCTTTAGTATGCACGCGGCGAGTCACCCATGGCCTAGTTGATTTTGGAGCCGGTGGCAAGAAGCTCGAAGTTGGCCCTGTCATACTTTTGCGAATCCGCGAAATTGATTTTGAAACGGATTCACAGTTTGGATTCGCGACTCGCCTAGGTCTGAAACTTGATGTAGTGTTTGAGTCGCCGATGGAGATCTAACCGTTGGAATTGACTCAAATTTGTTGGAGGACTTCAAGATTATATTCCACAGGTCTCCACCAGAGGGATCTTCGAGTTGATGTCCGAGTCGACCTCGATAATTAATTTCCCAAAGTCGCGCGGAGTTCCGTCAGCTTTCGACAGGGCTTCAGTGTTTGAGTCGCCCACGGAGATCTAACCGTTGGAATCCGATGCGCTTTGGACAGCTGTTAGGAAACTCGATGGCGCATCTTTCCACCGAAGGGATCGTCAAGATGAGTTTCGAGCCGCCGCGGTGATGTCCGTCATACGGTCATTGCTGCTGTCCTATAACCCGCGCGTGAGGGGCGTTGTCGAAGTTGAGCCCCGAATCACGCGGTCAAATTTCTCCACGCTTTCTACTCGAGCTTGAGGTAGATCTTGATGTAGATGTAGATACCGCCGAATCGTTTAGACCGGCGCGACGTTGAAGTCGCCGAGATTGAATCGACGACGAGACCCTCCGTCCCTGGTACAGATCCAGCGCGGAACATGACGCTCTTGACCGCAGGCCCCACGGTGGGCGCCAACTGTCGTGGGTTTGTCACGCAGATGTCATGGAGATGACTTCGTAGAGTTGGGGATTAAGCGATCGAGCGTCTCCGAGCTAAAGATCGCAGGGCACGAGAAGACAATGTTTTTTACCCAGGTTCGGCCCCTCAATGTGAGGTAAAGACCTACGTCCTGCCTATCCTAGATTGGTATTGATATGAATAAGGTGTTACAAGGGGTTGGCGATCGATGTGTCGAGTCGCCTTGAGATCTAGGGCTTGAGAGCTTGTCTGTCTAGTCCTGCGAGTCCTCTTTATATATCCAGAGGCTCGCTAGGTTACAAAGGAATTACTTGGAGACTACTTTTCTTGCCTTCCAAGTTAAGCCATCTTGGATCTTCTGGATTCTTCTTATACCGTGCTGCGACTCTTCGTGTCGGCCCACCTCAGTGCAAGCCCATTGATAATAAGCCGCATTACACTTGTGGGCCGCAGGTTAATCTATTTATCATAACCCCGACACACGAGCTCATTGAAGAGCTTCAGGGCGAGGAGGCCGAATCAGCATACCGCACAAACGACCCCGAGCTCGATCTCTCACTCGAGGATAGTTTCGACTGCGGGATCACCTTCAGCAACTTTGACGAACTCGAAACTCATATCGACAACCATGTCGACTCCAAGATCTGCACCAACAACAACAACCTCGACTCTGAGATTCATAACAACTTCGTCGACGCCGAGATGAGCATAGGCGATGAAGGCATCAACAGCGAGATCCGTCCAGACGGACCACTCGAAGGGAATATCGACTCCGACATGAGCCTTGATGACGATGTCGAGTCCATGACGGGATTCGAAACCACACATACATACCCTCGGGTGATACCCCAGCAGGTTTACGTCGCCATCGCCGCAGAATCATCAGATGCTGCGGCCAGCCGCAGACCTACAGAATTCCCGTGCACAGTTACTATGCCGGACGGAGTCACAACTCTCACAATCACTGCTGAGATGGCAGCAAAAGCAGATAAAGTCATCAGGGAGTGCACAATGATGCCAGCAGACGCAACACAAGAGTAGATGTTAACCTTCCAGTACTTCAACAGGCAGGAATCATTTCGACTGCGGCAGGTCAGAGCAACACTCGAAGAACGCAAAAAGCAAGCTAGCTTGTCGAGTGCGCGAAGAAGACAGCTCTCCCTGAGCTCCACCGGGCGAGCGGACACAATACCCAGGTCAAGGTTATCACACCTCTCGCCAGACGAAAGGGCGGCGCTCACCCGCAACTTAGGCAACTCTTTCATGACATACGACGAAGAGGGAGTGCCAGTACCCAAAACAGCTGCGGGTGCCCTCTTCACCGCTGCAGCGTACCTAGAGGCAATCAAACCTCCAGCTGTTGACCCAATGCAAAACTGCACCGCCAGCAGATCAAATCACTCACCTTAGCGGCAAAGGCCATACGCCAAACTCCAAGAACTCCAGGTGAGAGTCGAGACCATGCCTAGTCGACGCACGTCGGGAAGAGCATAATCACAGTGGTCACCGCCACTACTCGAGGGAAAGAAGTGGCTCGCGCAGGCGCAGGTCCATGAGCAGATCACGCAGACTTACAGTAGCGACTCATATTCTGATCGAGAGCCTGAGCCACATGGAGCTCTGTGCTTCACTCGACGCGTCCGCGAGACACGGATGCCCAAAGGGTTCAAACTCACATCTGAACAGCCCAAGTACACGGGTCGACAGGAACCTTCTGGGTGGCTGGAAGACTACAGGCTGGCTGTCGCGTGCCAGCGAGGTACAAACACCACGGCTATGCAATACATACGACTCATGCTCGAAGGCACAGCCCGCAACTGGCTCAAGGCCCTACCTCCATCAAAGTACGACTCGTGGGATCACTTCCGCGATGACTTCATCAAAAACTTCGAGCCTCTATGTGAGCGCCCAAAAACGTTCAAGAAACTGCGGGCCTGCGTGCAACGTTCAGACGAAACGCTGAGGTCATACATCAGACGATGGACTGAGATACGCAACTCAGTCGGAGTAATTTCAGAAGATATGGCCATGGATGCTTTCATAATGGGACTCGCCAGGCGGGACCTCAAAGAGGCACTCGGTCGCAAAAAGCCAACCTCTGTGGCTAGCCTCTTGATGACCGCGACTGAGTGGGCAGACGGAGAAGAATTGGCGCGCACCACACGCGGGTCCTCACCCCGTGACAACCATGAAAGCGGCAGTCGAAGCCGCAGAGACTCGTACCGAGACGACCGAAGGCGCAAACGTTCAAAACGTCACTACGACGATGACAGACCCAAATTCATGGCGGCTGGGTTCTCCACACCCCGCAATGACCAGGACAGAAGCGACCGACGGTCGGAAGATCGGCGAGACAGTTGAGATGATCGCCGGGACAGTCGAGACCGCGGCCAACGCAGTGATAGCTACAAGAGGAAGGACTGGCGCAAGTCACGGGCACAATCTGAGCGATCATTCGAAGAAAAGATGGATGCTGACTGCAGATTCCACCTGTACAAGGGGGCGACGGAAAACTGCGCTCCAATCACTCGATGAGAAACTGCAGTGAGTTCGACCAAATGGCGACTGATTACGTAAATCTCAGAAAGGCAGCAGCCACACAAGCACCTGCATCCGTGCCTCAGCCAAACAATGTGCCTATTCTTATGGCACCACCCCCGCCACCACAGCCTGCTGCAGGCGGAAATCTCGCGGGTGCCATACAGCACATACCTCGGGTGGACGAGCCACAGTACCCTCCCCAAGGGCAGATGTACATGATACAGAAAGGTCGACCTTCCAACAAAGAGCAAAAACTTCGCACTCGACAAGTAAACATGGCTGTCATGTCACCTCCTGCTGTAACTGAGTTCTTGAAGGGTTCTGAAACCGCAATAAGCTTCAGCAGAGAGGACCACCCTCCATCGGTCGTTCGTCCAGGGCACTCTGCCCTGGTACTCGATGCACAAATTGGAGGCTACGCCATGTCCAAGGTGTTCATGGATGGTGGCAGCGGCATAAACATCATCTTTGCAGATACGCTCCGCAAAATGAACAGGTCAGTGGAAAACCTGCCAAGGTCTTCAAATACCTTTCACGGTATCGTCCCACGCAAAGCAATAAGCCCAGAAGGCATCATACAACTCGACGTAATGTTCGGGGACAAGAACCACTTCAGGACAGAATCGATTGAATTCGAAGTTGTCGATTGGAAGTTACAATACCATGCTATACTTGGACGCCCGACGTTCGCTCGATTCATGGCGGTGCCACACTACGCATACCTCCAGCTGAAAATGCCTGGACCAAAAGGAGTAATCACAGTCAAAGGGAACTTCCAAAAGTCCGATTCTTGTGACCGAGAATTTAGCAAAATCTCTGAGATGTTTGGCATGGAAGCAACACTCGCTGATCTAGTGGTCTCCAACGATCGAACACTTATGCCAGAACACAAAAAGGTGGCAGTCGACAGAGCATTCAACGCCACCAATGACACAAGATCACATCAGGTGCACCCGACTGACCGACCAAGACAGTCAATGTCTCGTCGAGTCTGCCTATCGCATAGGAAAGCGCGCTCGTCGAATTCCTCCGTGAGAACTGGGATATATTTGCATGGTGTCCAGCTGTCGTGGTGGGATCACGGCAGATGCCATAGGTATGGCTAAGATGGGGCCGAATGGTCGTTGGGGGAATCCGGGGAGGGTTTATGCACTCAAGAAGTGCACACGCAAGAACAAACCAAGAAACCAAGAACACAAAGCACACCACGATGTACCCTGCTTCGGGGCCCTCTTGTGGAGGTAACACCCCTACTGCAGCACTATCCTACTCGGTGTATAGCTTAAGGTGACAAATACAAGCTGCTCCTAGAGCTGTATGATGATACAATGGTGAGAACTTGAGGTAAAAGATGGAGCTACACGGAGGGGAGAAGGAACTCCGAGCTAGATCCGAGGTGTTTCCGGGGGTCCCGAGGTTACTTTCTCTCTCTTTCTCTCTCTTTCTTCCTCTGTTCCTCGATCGATCGACCTCTTCAGCAGGAGGGGGTGAATCCCACTATATAGGCCAGCGAGTTACCGTGGTGCCCCTCGCTGAACACTGTAGCCATGCCTCTGCTCTGGTCACCATCGTACTCCTGTCAGGGACAAGACATGGCCTGCCCATCCCCTGCAGCATAACGGCAGAGCTAGCATGTCTCCTGACAGAGACAGGACATAGCCACGCCGTGCTACCTCGTAGCCCTTTCCCCGGATCTCGCGTGGTCAGCGGTCAGAGACGTGCAGCCCCGCCGAACCCGGGGCACGCCTCTGCCAGGCTCCGTGACAGATGCTCCCGCGTCAGGCGCTCTTGTACCAGGCAGGAAGTGACAGGAGCATTGACTCCTGCCCGACCTACGGCCTCCTGCCTTGGTTAGCTCGGGTCTTGCTCCTGCTCCTTACCTCGGGTCTTGTACTTAAGATCCGACCACCTCGGACATTACTTCCTTCAAATAGCTTCTCCTGCACTCACCATATAAACCATAGCACCGAGGTAGTTAGGTCGGCTGAACATAGCTCGGACAGTGAACCTCGGCCCAGGCCAACGGGATACCTCGGACCCCTGGGACAAGATAGGTCGGCCTTTATATTCTCCAGGTCAAGATGAAGCTCGGACTCTCCAGGCCCAAGCAGGTCGGCCCTTTCCGTACCTCGGCATATCTTTAAACTCATCTTTATGCCAAGCCTTGACCCTACCCGGGGGTAGCCCCCGACATTAGTCCCCGAAGCTGGTGCGGTCCTACGACCTCGGATGGAGGGCCGTAGCAGGTTCAAAATAAGCAAGGCACCACCTCTAAAACCGACCTCAATATAGCTCCGTCGAGGTACTTCCCACAGACCTTAATCTCATCCGAGGTTGATCTGCAATCTGAACTTTCCGAGCTATTTTGACTCAGCACAATCTTGCCTCAAGATTTTCCGAGGTACGTGGCGAAGAATCTCTGCCCGGACCTCGAAACCGGACCTCTGAAAGACAGGTCCTGACCACACGCCGCCCTCGTCAGCCGGACCCACCAAACAGCGCACCTGCGCACTCAAGTGCGAGACCAACTTGACCGCCCACGACCCCTCGATTCTCGTGCTGACCAGCACAGGAAATCCGGCGGTGGCGGTTGCCATCCTGTGGCCCACGATGTGGCCGATCGTGCGGCCACCAACCGCGCAACCGCTCCTCCACCCACACACGATCCCACGCCTCCCCGGTAACCGCGCGGTAGTGCGCCGTTACCGCACGCGGCTTATAAATAGGGGCCCTGGGGTAACTTCCTCTTCTTCCCCACTCGCCCGCTGCTCCGTGCCCTCTGCCTCCAGCGCCGCCGTCGAGCCCCTGCTGGTGACGCGCACCGCGCCTTGCGCCGCCACATCGCCGTTCTGCAGCACCGTTCCGCACCGGTGAGTTCTCGTTTCCCCTCCATCGCCATTGCCATGAACATGCTCATCCTTCGATGAACTCGAGGATCTTGATGAATCCGATGAACTTGAGGAACCCGATGCTCTACCTTTGCACTCTTTTAGCCATTTTAGATCTCATCTAGACTTGTATCAGATGCACCCGTAGCACTGTCCTTTTAGGTTTGCCCCTGATGAACTCGATTTATTTCCCTTTTTAGCTCACTGGTAGATCTTTGCTAGTATCTCGCATGGTAGAAACATGTTTCCCGCCTAAATCCTTTAGCTCGGCTGTCTCGAATGATCCGAGGTATTTACCCCGGCTATCCTGAACTGTCCGAGGTACTTACCCTGGTTGAACCTCCCTCTTCTGCAGGAAAGCGTCAACATGTCTTCTGCCTCGGATCCCGCCGAGGAAGGAGCACCTGGAGAACGAGGTAGCTGGGAGGGATCCGATGTCACGGAGGTCGACATCAAATGGCTCCGAGATTCACGGCGGATCCCGGCTAAACTCATCTGCCGGTTCCGAAGAAAGGAGATATCGAACCCGAGGTGGAATCCGGGGAGCGGGTCGTCTTCCTGGATCACTTCGAACGTGGTTTCGGGCTCCCGGCCGGGAAGTTCTTCCGGGATTTCTTGGACAATTTGGGCTACAACCACACCACCTGCCCGCCAATGCCATCCTCCAACTTTCGGCCTACGCGACCTTTTCCGAGGGTTACCTCGGATTATGGCCAAGCATCGAGTCCTGGGCCAAGTACTTCCAGCTCAAGAAGCAAAGTGTCCCGAACAAGAAGGTCGTGGACAAGGAGATGACCGCTTGCGGGGCGGCCTCGATTTCACCTCGGCGCCTCTCTGAGTTTCCTCGGATCAGGGCCTGGACTCCTGCCGCAAATGGCAACGCTCCTTCTTTATGTGAAGAACCCGGGCGCCGAAGATCATCAATTTGCCGGAGTTCACCATTGGAACCCCCGCTGCCCAACTCAACTGGGATTATGAGCCTGCACCCGACGCTCCCGAGGTTCTACTGATCCACCAAACCATGATGTCCCTCCAGGAGAAAAGCTGGGGGCAGATGACATCTTGCGCACCATGATCACCCGCCGAGTTAGCCCTTTACAAGCGCGGGCCCATAAGATCTGCCACATGAGTGGCCGCTACGACCCCACTCGGCACAGCACCTTTGAACTTGATGACTCCGAGGTGAAGAGGCGCATCCGGGCCATCGCCAAGACCACCATGCCCGACAAGTGGAAATGGGGTGTCAAGCCCTATGACCGAGATCACCTTCCAGCTCAAGTAAGTGTACTTTACCCGACGTAAATATTCCTCGGTTTCATTTTCACCCCGGCCTTGTATTGATTCTTGTGCTAACTCGGTTTTACCTTGCCACCTCTGCAGAAGTTCACTCGACAGGAAATCGAGGATGGCCCCCTTTCTTCTAAGGAGTGGACTCCCGACCTGCCTATCCCGGCCGCCGCCGAGGTTGAAGATCCGGACAATGAGGATCACCTCCCCATTCCCAAGGCCACCTCGGGTAAGACTCGTGGTTTCACCTCGCACCGCCCACCAGTTCGTTCGTCCATCCAGGACTGGCCCGATGACGACGATGACGATTGCCAAATTCTGGAACCTGTCAACGTTATTCCATTTCATATGCTCCTCCAACATATAAGAACTTTCATCCAGCGTCTGCAGCTTCCCGGAAGCGCTCAGGACCGGTACCTCGGATGCCGAGGCTTCCAAGACCTCGGAGACTGCGCGCCCAAAGCCAAGCGTGCCAAGAAGACCTCGGCGAGGCACAAGAAGCGAGGCCCCGTGGAGAAGATGCGTAAGTCACCTTGCTCCTTTTTACCTTTCACGCTGTTCCGAGGTTAAGTTTTTTATACTCTAACTTAATCTTTTCTTTTTCGTCTAGCCCGGCTCGGCAGATCAAGCAGAGCCACAGCTCGATACATTCACCACTGCCTCCAGTGGTTGAAGCTCAGACAACCGAGGTCGAGGTTAACCTCGGCAGCCCCGCCAGAGCCTCTCCTCCAGAACGGTCCATTGACCTCAGCAGCCCGGAGAAGACCATCTCCTCCCCGGTGCGTGTCTCCTCCGCCGAACTTCCACCGCCGAGCTCTGACTCCGGCCTGGGGCACTCTGCTCCCCGCCGAGATCAGACTCCTCCGCCTCCTCAGAAGGATGCGGAGACAGATCGCGCCAAGACTCCGGCTAAGACCGTGCAGGAGCCTCGGCTCTCCCCCAAGTCTCAAGCTGCGCGCAACCAGCAGCAACAGCAGCAGAAGAAGCAGAAGAAAGATTCAGCTCCAGTTGTTGAGCCCCCCAAACAGCCACAGCAAACTCCAATGCCGCCACCGCCACCGGGCCCCAAGGCTGCGAGCACCCAACTGGTGCCGCATGTTCCCGCTTCTGCGCCGAGGTCCACCTTGACCAAGACCGCGCCCTCGAGCTCTCAGGTCGCCACCTCCCGAGCTCTTTCGCTGCTACCATCCAGCCGAACATCAGCAGCTGGGAGGTCGGGCAACTCCGGACCAAGAGCGGGAACAGCTTAGGCTCGGAGAAGCACTATGACATGGACTGGAACTCGGCTGACGCTGCCGAGGTCTCCTCTAACCCGAGCTCTGAGCATCCAGTTGGACCTAGCGCCGTGCTCCAGTCCATCTACAACATGCAGACTGCGGTCCTTGATTGCAGCAAGAAGGCCTCGGTAAGTTTCTTTACGCAACTCTCTTTCTTCCTTTGAAACCAAATGACAAACATACACTATTCCCAGTCCCCGAGATTCGGGTTGAGCAATTGACACTCCACCGAGTTAAAATTGCTCGGCTTGAATCTCAAAAACTTGTCATTTCTCCCATGCTGAGTCCCCGAGGCCAACGCCGAGTCCCCGGGACTCAATTGGGCCTCGGGTGCTAAAAAGACCTCGGATTTCTTCGAACTGATCTCTCTATTTTTTCAGGAGTGCAACAATGCTCGGACAAAGATCTTCAAGAACCTCCTGCTGGATCACAACAGACTGAAGAAGTCTCACCGGACTCTTCTATCCGCAAAGGAGCAGAGCGACAAAGATTACGCCTCCAAGTTGAAGACAGCCGAAGATGAAATAGCTCGGCTGCAACAAGAGCTGAACCGGGCTAATGAAGCCAAAACTGCTGTGGAGGACGCTATGAAGGTCAAAGACCAGGCCGCCGAACAGCAGCAAGAGCTTGCCAAGACCCTGGAGAGCCGCGCCACCTCGGCCGAAGCCGAACTTATCGCCCTCCGAGCTATATCGAAAAGCTGGTTGTCCGAGCTCGCTCGGATTAATCACCAAATGGACAGTAAGTTTCTTTTCCCCTTTTCCTTATTTTCTGCCGACCTACACCCCGTGCCACCGTATGCCTTATTTCAGCGACAGCCTTTTTGTCTTCTTCAGAGAACTTGAGCACTCCAAGGACAAGGCTATCCGCGAAGTTCAAGCAGCTCGGGCAAAGAGGGCTGAGACAGAAACCCTCAGCGAAAGCTGGGATATCCAGGACCACCTTGTTGCCCTTAATGCTCGGATCAGGCCGCTCAGGGCCATTGGAACCAAGCTGGTTGATGCTGCCATCGAGGTCCACCGTGCCCTCTGGCCCAAGGTCAAGACTCCCACTTGCATCGACGAGCTCGCCACGAAGCTGAAAGGAGCCGAGGCTAGACTTCGGGAGTGGAGATGCTCATCAGCTCGGGCTGGAGCGGACAAGGCCCTGGTGTTCGTGCTGTCTGGTATGAATGTTGAGATCCACACGGTTACCTCCCTGCGCAGGGGCTCTCCTTGGAACTCCACCCCTGATGGCATTGCGAAACGCCAAGCAGCAGCCGACCTCTTTGCTAGTTATGCAAACACCCGGACCTTTGATGAGGGCGCCTCTATTCTGAGGATGAAGAGAGCTCGGACGAGGAGAAGAGTCCGGTGAAGAAGTTCTGACGGCGAGGAAATTGACTTTGACGAGCCTGAGAGCTCCAAGGGCAAGGCCGGCAAAACAACCGAGGTGGCTGAAGGTTCTGATGATGACTTCAGCTTCGACGAACCTCCGAACCCAAGGGCAAGTCCGGCAAAGCCGTAGCCACCGAGGTGATCTCCCCCGACGTGACGGACACCCCGGCATCCACTCCAACAACCGAGGTTGCTTCCGCGACCGAGGTGTTCCTGCGCCCGAGGTTGTTCCTGCGCCCGAGGCTCCTGCCCGAGGTCCCACTACCACAACTCGGCGACCGAGGTCTCTGGTTCCGAGGCCTGAACTTGTCTCAAGCAAAACATTAAATCCCCGGTATGCCGGGTGCAGATGTAATACCTTAAGTAGTTTGCCTTGCTACCAGTACTATTATCTTGCTATCCGAACCATGCTTTTCTAAGAATTTATGCCGAACCCTTTTGGAACGAGTCCCCGAGTTCACTTTCGTGTTTACTATACTTGGCATTCTTTGCTCTTGTCTACCATTTTGGCGTTCGACAGTCGAGTCACAAGATTGTTGTTTATAGCATACAGTACTTAGCAAATGTCGAGGTGTGTTTCAAAATCATCCGACATAAACGAAAGGTAAAGACAGGGGTTAGTAAACGACACATGCCGAACTATATTTTTGGACCGAGTCCCCGAGTCCATTTTCATGTTTCCCACGTTTTTTCATCTTTGCTCTTGACTACCATTTCGGCGTTCGTCAGTCGAGTCACAAGATTAGTTACACAGCATACATTACTTGAAGTTTGAGACGAGGTTCAAAATAGTTCGGCATATGAACGAAATTGACAAACAGAAATAAAACACAAGCACAAGAGCGAGGCAGTCCCCGAGCTTCAACCTCGGAGTGCCGACATTTCATTAAGGATTAACCGAGGTACATACATTGCGCCCTTCATGAGTAGAAAGGTCGGAGTAGAGCTATATTCCATGGTCGCCTGACCTCTGATCCGGGGTTGTCCAGCCCATCTTCCTTGGTTCCTGCGCATCTATTAGATAGTACGAATCATTGAGCAGAGCTCGGCTCACAATGAACGGTCCCTCCCATGGAGGTGACAACTTGTGCCGACCTTTCTTGCGCTGCACCAGCCTCAGCACCAAATCTCCCTCGTGAAACACACGAGGGTTGACACTCCGGCTATGATAACGTCGGAGACCTTGTTGGTATATTGCTGACCGAGATGAGGCCAATTCTCTAGCTTCCTCAAGCAGATCTACTGCATCCTCCCGAGCCTCTTTTGCCTCGGCTTCAGTGTACATTGCCACTCTGGGCGCATCATATTCGATGTCAGTGGGTAGCATAGCTTCTGCCCCATAGACCATAAAAAATGGCGTATAGCCAGTTGATCGATTTGGCGTGGTCCTTAGACCCCACAGTACTGCTGGTATCTCATCTATCCAACACCCCGGCGTTTTCAGCAGTGGTTCAATGAGCCGAGCCTTGATGCCGGCCAACACTAGAGCATTTGATCTTTCCACTTGTCCATTAGACTCCGGGTGTGCCACCGAGGCTATGTCCAGCCGGATTCCCTTGTTCATGCAAAACCGAGCAAATTCTCCAACAGCAAAGTTCGTGCCGTTGTCCGAGATAATGCTATGGGGGTACCATATCGCAGAATGATCTCCTTCAAAAAAGTCACTGCTGAATGACCATCCAACTTCCGGATTGGTTTCACCTCGATCCACTTGGTGAACTTGTCCACCATCACCAGTATGTGCGTCATGTTACCTCGGGCTGGTTTGAACTCTCCCACCATATCCAAACACCATACCGCAAACGGCCAAGTGATAGGAATTGTTTTGAGCGCCGAGGCTGGCATATGCGTTTGCTTGGCAAACCTTTGGCATCCTTCACATCTCCGGACTATGGCCTCTGCATCAGCAAGAGCAGTGGGCCAATAGAACCCATGCCTGAACACCTTGGCCACCAGAGCTCTTGTGCTGCAATGATGACCACACTCTCCTTGGTGGATCTCCAAAAGCATCTCCTTGCCTTCAGCTGGCTCGACACACCGTTGCAACACCTCGGTTACGCTTCTTTTATAGAGCTCCTTGTTGATGATGGTGTACGCCTTGCCCTCCTTTGGATTCTCCTAGCCTCGGTTGTGTCACTTGGCAAGCTTCCCTCCGTTATGAACTTCATGATTTGCTCCGCCCACTCCGGCACTGGGTGCAAAGGAAAAATTCTCGTCCACCTCCATTGGTTCGGCCACCATAATCTCCTCCATTATTTCCTCCACCATCCTGCGACCAGTCCCCGAGTCTTGATGAGCAGTCCCCGAGGTTCGGTGCGCAGTCCCCGAGCTCTGCCACGCAGTCCCCGGGTCCGACCAAACGCATCCGACGTCTACCTCCATTGGAACAGGTCCGGGCTCTTGCTCCGCCGGGATGAAAATAGATTCGGATTCAGGAGAAGGTTTGATTGAAGGAGTTCTCAAGTGATTCAGGGCTACCCAGGTGGTACTGCCTCTTTAGATGAACCGAGCTTTGACAACACGTCGGCAGCATTATTTTCTGTCCGAGGTATATGCCTGTATTCACACCCTTCAAAGAACCCGGATATCTTTTGCACATGGAACCGATATAACGCCATGTTGGCATCCAGAGCATCCCAAGTTCCAGAAGATTGTTGCACCACCAGGTCGGAATCGCCGAAGCACTACACGCCGGATACCGATCTCCTTCGCCACATTGAGCCATGGATTAAGGCCTCATACTCCGCCACATTGTTTGATGCTGAGAAATGAATCTGCAGCACGTATTTCAGCTGATCTCGCTTCGGCGAGGTGAGGACTATTCCAGCCCCCAGCCCGATCTTTGTCTTGGACCCATCAAAATGCATTTTCCAATAATTATAGTCCGGCCTGGGTGGCTCATACTGCATCTCGGCCCAATCACAAAAGAAGTCCGGCAACGCCTGGGATTTAATTGCATCTCTTCTCTCATAATGTGGTGCATATGGAGACACCTCAATCGCCCATTTGGCAACTCGGCCAGTTGCATCTTTGCACCCGATGATCTCCGAGATTGGAGCTTCGCACACCACCGTCATGGGATGCTCCTGGAAATAATGCTTCAACTTCTTGACCGCCAGGTAGACACCATACGTCATCTTCTGGTAGTGAGGGTAATTCTGCTTCGAGGTAGAGATCACCTCGCTCAAGTAATACACCGGTCTCTGCACCGACCTGCCACCTTCTTCGCGCTCCACCACCACTGCCACACTTACAACTCGGTTTGTGGCCGCAATGTAAAGTAACATCGGCTCATTGTGCAATGGTGACGCCAACACCGGGCAGTGGACAACATCTTTTTCAGCTCATTGAACGCCACGTCGGCCTGCGGGGTCCATGTAAACCCGGTACTTTTCTTCATGAGCTGGTACAAAGGTAAGGCTTTTTCTCCCAGCCGACCTACAAATCGGCTCAACGAGGCTAGGCACCCTGTGAATTTCTGCACATCTTTCAAACACTTCGGTAACTTCATGTTCTCAATAGCTCGGATCTTGGCCGGGTTAACCTCGATACCTCGGCTAGACACCAGGAATCCGAGCAACTTTCCAGCCGGGACACCAAAGGTGCACTTGTCCGGGTTAAGCTTCAACCGATATTTTCTCAAATTCACAAATGTCTCCTCGAGATCCTCGAGGAGAGTACGTTTCTCCTTAGTTTTGATGACGATATCATCGACATACACTTGCACATTTTTGCCCATTTGAGAGTGCAGGCATTTCTGCATACACCTCTGATAAGTTGCCCCGGCATTCTCAGACCAAAACACATGACACGATAGCAATACGCCCCATACGGGGTAATAAAAGCAGTCTTTATTTGATCCTTCGGGTTCAGTGGTATCTGGTGAAAACCAGAGTACGCATCGATAAAAGACAACAGTTCACAACCAGCAGTGGAATCAATCACTTGATCAATCCGAGGTAATGGAAACGGATCTTTCGGGCACGCCTTGTTGAGGTTAGTGAAGTCAATGCACATGCGCCACACCTTGACCACGGCTGGCTCGTCTTTCTTCTTTTCCACCAAGACCGGATTGGATATCCAGTCCGGATGCAGCACCTCCATAATGAACCCGGCTGCAAGCAACTTAGCCAGCTCGTCCAGCACCACTTGTCTTCGGTCGTCTGAGAGACGACGGGTCGGTTGCCTCACCGGTTTCACCTCTGGCCTGACAAATAAAGAGTGCTCTGCCAACTCCCTCGGAACACCAGGCAGGTCCTTAGCCGACCATGCAAAGATATCCCGATTCTCACGGAGGAAGTGACAGAGCTCGCTTTCCTATTTCTCGCCCAGCCCGGTCCCAATGATGGCCATATGCTCTGGGTGCTCCGGGTCAATGGGGATCTTCTTGGTCTCCTTGGGCACCTCGAATGCTGCAGTTGAGTCCGGGCTCATCAGTCCGGACATGCCGAGCTGTGTTGACTGCGCCATTGCCACCACTTGATGCAGCTTCTTCTTCTCAGCTGCGATCACCAAAGACTCGGCCAGATTAGACCCCGCCGAGGCACACTGAATGGCTCGCTTGTAGTCACCCGAGATGGATATGATCCCATTAGGCCCTGGCATTTTCATCTTCAGGTATGCAACATGGGTGGAAATCATGAACTTGGCCAGAGCCGGCCTTCCAAGCAATGCATGGTATGCACTCTCCAAGTCCACCACCTCGAACTCGATACTCTCAACTCGGCAGTTATCCTTGGTTCCAAATGCTACATCCACCCATATCTTGCCCATGGGTGCACAGGAAACGCCAGGCACAATCCCATGAAAAGTACAACTGCTTGGCATCAACTGATTTGGCGATATGCCCAATTTCACCATTGTGTCTCGGTACATGATGTTGATGGCACTGCCATTGTCCACCAGAACTCGGGTAAACCTCACATTGTTAGTAGGCCCACACAACGTCGGATCTACCACCAGGGCATACTTTCCAGGGCTCGGCATGATCCGAGGTGTGTCTTTCCTGCTCCAAGTGATCTCCTGCTCAGACCAGTTCATATAGGTCGGCACCACCGGCATTACTGCATTCACCTCCATGGCACGCCTCTGCACTCTTCTTGTCAGTTGGCTCGGTCACAAAGACCACATAGCTCGCATGAGCCTCTCTATAGTCATTTCCGGGGTATTCATACTGCTGACTTGGTCCGGCACCATTGTTGTTGTTATTACCTCGGACATTCACAACATTCACGGGCCTTGCTGCTGCAGGCCTCGGAGGAGGTGCAGTGGTTATCGGGGTAACATTTGCTCCGGACAGATTTGGGTTAGGCCTCGGCTGAAATCTCTGAGGTGGTCCTGCTCTGTTTCCTCCGGCCTTCGCCCCTTCTTCCTGATTCTGCGGTTCCAGCTGCACTGCCGGGTTGAATGGTTGGCTGGCTTGCGCGGGTCGGTCGTATGGTAACAGCAAGGACCATCTATCATTGATTCATAAGTCAAGGGTGGCTCCGGGTTCGGACTAAATGCCGGACCATTGATTTTCGGCCTCTGGACACCTCCAGCTCCGGGCTGATCCGGGTTCACCGCTGCAACTTGGTTCGAGGGTAGTCTCCTCTTTTGTCCGAACTCTTGGCGGTCATTACACCTTGGTCCGAGCCGGTTGTTTATTGGCTCCCTCCTTCTGTTACGTGCCACTGCCTCTGCTGCTGGCTGCATCGGATCACCCAGAGCATAAGAATCTGCAATCCGGATTGTTTCTGCTAGGGATTTCGGCATATCTCTTTGGAGCCTCTGCCACAGCATGCTGCCATGTCGACAACCATCTGCAAACCAGGAAATGGCCTGTGCCTCTACAACTCCTTCACAGGAATTCCGAACATTGCTCCACCGAGTTAAGAATTCTCGGTCAGTTTCATGATCATCTTGCTTACATGCTGCCAGGAGCTGAGGTCGGTTTGGCCTCTTGTATGTACTAGCAAAGTTGCTGTTAAACGCCAGCTCCAAGTCTATCCAGGAGTTGATACTATACTCCGGCAAATTATTCAGCCAGATCCGAGCTGGACCTTCCAACATGTGCGGGAGATACCGGACCGCCCATCGGCGATTGCCCCCCGCTATGTGCACCGAGGATACATAATCTGTCAGCCAATCTTGCGGCTTGGTGCTCCCGTTGTATGGCTTGGTGTTCCGACCTAACTGGAACTGAGATACTGGCGGTGGTGGCTCCTTCATGATCCGAGGTCCAAAACACGCCGGACCAGGAGGGCCTTCCTCCTCCAGTTGCTCGGATAAGTAGATTCTATCCAGCTTGTTACGAACATCGCCTGGAGCTAACATCCGAGCTCCTATCCGAGGTCCCAACGCCCCATCCACTCTGTGGTATCCAGCTCGCGCCATGGCCGAGTCTCCATCATCATATCGGTCATCGCCTTGACCGACATTCTGAGGTTGCTGAACATACTCCGGCTCTCGCTGATATTGCCCCTGCGGCCGGGGTTGTTGCTGATACCTCGGGGGCGGAGGTGGTTTACCTCGGCCAGCCGACGCTGCTTGCCCGCCATTCTGATTTCCCTGACCGGAGTTACCCTTAGCTCGGCTTGCATTACCTGGCCGGGGTTTCCCTTAGCTCGGCTAGCATTGCCCTGGCCCACCTTCTGCTTTGCTGCTAACACCGGATCATACATCTGCAGCTGCTTGTTCTGACCCGAGGTGACACTCCGGGCTCGATCGGCTCCTCCGACGAGTGGAGACGAGGCTTGCCCCTTGGACACCTGACTAACTGGCCTAGCTGAATAAACCATCTCGAATCACCAGCCCCGGCATATGCTCTGCGGAGAGCCTCATTCTGCTGGTTAGCTACATACACTAATTCATTGACTCGCTTCTGCTGCGCACGCCATGCATCTCCAGTCAACCCGGATAGCTCGGCCCTGCCTGCCTCGGCAGCTCTGAGGTTCTTAGCAGGGGAACTATATACCGGCCTTCCAGTCGACACGCGACTCTCACTCCTAGCCGAGGTGGTAGGTCGAGCCTCCCTGTTATCTCATCATTGAGCCCCTTGCCTCTCTGCCGCACCTCGGCTCCCCTATTTGTATCAACTGCTACCGGGGTGAAGCCATTGCTGCATTGTACTCACGCAGATCTCTATTGAACTCATCTCTAGCTGTCATCATTGCTACAGCCTCCTTTTGCAACAGGACACGCTTTGCCTCTAGGTCGGCCACAGTCACCACTACATCCACTCCTGGATTTACTGGGTCTGCCAGTGTCTCCACTATCTCTAGGGTCGCACCTCGGCCCTGCAGCTCGGGGGTGCCAGGCACTCTTTCTCTAGCCTGGGCTTTGCAGATCTCACCTTAGCAACCTCGGCCGGCTTGGATTTGCTGGCATCTACTTTGCCAGCGGCATCAACCGGACCAGTCATCATCACCTCCACGCAGCTCTGGGGCGAGTGATACGCCGACCTAAAGCCGCGAGGAGAGGAGTTTCGTCGTCCACGAGCACCTGCTCCGGGTACCGCGAACAACCTCGACAGCAACGGTGACGAAGCTGCCAAGCATCATGGTGAAGCCATGCTCGGGGAAGGGCTTGCCGGCGAAACACCCCGCATTGTCGCTGATGAAGGTGAACTCACCGATCTTGGCGATAAGCCCGGAAAGAACACGCTCGCCTGAGCCCGTCCGGATGTAAACTCCCTCCAACGCCTCAATCTGCCCCACGGTGGGCGCCAACTGTCGTGGTGGGATCACGGCAGATGCCATAGGTATGGCTAAGATGGGGCCGAATGGTCGTTGGGGGAATCCGGGGAGGGTTTATGCACTCAAGAAGTGCACACGCAAGAACACGCAAGAACACGAACGAGAAACAAGAAACCAAGAACACAAAGCACACCACGATGTACCCTGCTTCGGGGCCCTCTTGTGGAGGTAACACCCCTACTGCAGCACTATCCTACTCAGTGTATAGCTCAAGTGACAAGTACAAGCTGCTCCTCGAGCTGTATGATGATACAATGGTGAGAACTTGAGGTAAAAGATGGAGCTACAGGGAGGAAGAAGGCACTCCGAGCTAGATCCGAGGTGTTTCCGGGGTTCCGAGGTTCCTTTCTCTCTCTTTCTCTCTCTTTCTTCCTTGTTCGATCGATCGCCTCTTCAGCAGGAGGGGGGTGAAGCCCACTATATAGGCCAGCCGAGTTACCGTTGTGCCCCTCGCTGAACACTGTAGCCATGCCTCTGCTCTGGTCACCATCGTACTCCTGTCAGGGACAAGACATGGCCTGCCCATCCCTGCAGCTAACGGCAGCTAGCATGTCTCCTCTGACAGAGACAGGACATAGCCACGCCGTGCTACCTCGTAGCCTTTTCCCCGGATCTCGCGTGGTCAGCGGTCAGAGACGTGCAGCCCCGCCGAACCCGGGGCACGCCTCTGCCAGGCTCGTGACAGACGCTCCCGCGTCAGGCGCTCTTGTACCAGGCAGGAAGTGACAGGAGCATTGACTCCTGCCCGACCTACGGCCTCCTGCCTTGGTTAGCTGGGTCTTGCTCCGCTCCTTACCTCGGGTCTTGTACTTAAGATCCGACCACCTCGGACATTACTTCCTTCAATAGCTTCTCCTGCATCACCATATAAACCATAGCACCGAGGTAGTTAGGTCGGCTGAACATAGCTCGGACAGTGAACCTCGGCCCAGGCCAACGGGATACCTCGGACCCCTCTGGGACAAGATAGGTCGGCCTTTATATCTCCAGGTCAAGATGAAGCTCGGACTCTCCAGGCCCAAGCAGGTCGCCTTTCCGTACCTCGGCATATCTTTAAACTCATCTTTATGCCAAGCCTTGACCCTACCCGGGGGTAGCCCCCGACACCAGCCGACATGCCAGGTATTTCCAGGGAATTCGCCGAGCACTCTCTCCAGTTATTTCCAGATGCTAAACCAGTGAAGCAAACAATGCGCCGCATATCTGGCCCAAAAAGAACTGCAGTCGAAGCCGAAGTCGACAGGTTACTCGCAGCAGGATTCATCAGAGAGATCATGAAATCACAATGGGTAGCCAACCCCGTACGTAGAGAAGAAGCACACAGATATCCTTCGGATGTGCGTAGATTTTACAGCACTCAATAAATGTTGTCCAAAGGATCACTTTCCACTACTCGAATCGACCAGATCGTTGACTCCACCGCCGGGTGCGCTCGCTTGTCCTTCTGGATGCCTACTCGGGTTACCACCAGATAAGGATGAAGGAAGAGGATGAAGAGAAACGCGTTCATAACCCCACTCGGGGTCTACTGCTACACCACAATGCCTTTCGGGCTCAAAACGCAGGCGCAACCTACCAGCGCATGATGCAAGATTGCCTCAAAAAGAAAATTGGCGAAACGTCCAGGTCTATGTAGATGACATCGTCATCACCACAAGGAGAAAACACACTACTCGATGACTTGCGAGAACATTCGCAAACCTCAAACGCTTCCACATCAAGATCAACCCGAAGAAGTGCACGTTGGCATGCCAGCCGGGCAACTCCTCGGGTATCTAGTCTCAGCTCGAGGGATTGAGGCAGACCCGGAGAAAATACAGGCCATCTTGATGATGCAAAGGCCTTCAAAGCTCCATGATGTGCAAAAGTTAGCGGGTCGAGTGGCAGCGCTCAGTCGATTCATCAGCAAGCTAGGCGAAAAAGCACTCGTTCTATCGACTGATGAAGAAGAAAGCAGATAAATTCGTGGACGCCAGAAGCTGAAGCAGCCTTTACGGATCTCAAGCGAGTCCTCACAGGCCCTCCAATCCTCGTCGCACCAAGGGAACGCGAGCCATTGTACCTATATGTCTCTGCAACTAACAGGGTGGTAAGCACCGTACTGGTAGTCGAACGAAGGGAGGAGGGACACGCCCAAAGCATACAACGTCCAGTCTATTACTTGAGTGAAGTGCTCTCCACATCAAAGCAGCGGTACCCGCACTATCAGAAGCTGCCTACGCCGTGTTCATGTCCTCAAGGAAGTTGACGCATTACTTTCCCGAGCACCCGATCAGTAATCAGCACCTCAGGGATCGGGGACATCCTCACAAACCCCAACGCAACTGGGCGAGTAGCAAAATGGCTCATCGAGCTAGCACCAAGAGACATCAAGTATGATTACCGAAGGCCATCAAAGCACAAGTTTTACCTGACTTCCACAACGAGTGGATCGATGTCGGGGAGTATCCCCGGGTAGGGTCAAGGCTTGGCGTAAGGTGGTGTTCGAAGTTGTGCCGAGGTACGGAAAGGGCTGACCTGTTTGGGCCTGGGAAGTTCCGAGCTTCATCTTGACCTGGAGAGTACAGGCCGACCTATTTTGGCCCGAGGGGTCCGAGGTATACTGTTGGCCAGGGCCGAGGTTCACTGTCCGAGCTATGTTCTGCCGACCTAACTACCTCAGAGCGGTGGTGGTTTGTGTTGTGGGTGCAGGAGAAGCTGTGGAAGGAAGTAAGATCCGAGCTAGTAAAAGATATTAAGCGCAAGACCCGAGGTACGGAGCCCGTCACATCCGTGTCGAGCTAATCGAGGTGGTGGGCTGTAGGTCGGGCCGGAGTCAATGCTCCTGTCACTTCCAGCCGGGTACTAGAGCGCCTGACACGGGAGCGTCTGTCAAGGAGCATGGCAGAGGCGTGCTCCGGTTCGCGGGCCTGCACGTCTCCGACCGCTGACCACGCGAGGTCTGGGGTAAAGGCTACGAGGTAGCTCTGCCAGGCCACGTCCTGTCTCGGTCAGAGGGGACAGCTAGCTCTGCCGTTAGGCTACAGGAGATGGGCAAGCCACGTCTTGTCCCCGACCGAGGTACGGTGGTACGGTGTGACCGTTGCGGAGGCATGGCAACAGTGTTTCTGCGAGGGGCACAATGGTAACCCGGCTGGCCTATATAGTGGGCTTCACCCCCTCCTGCTAGAGGCGACTGATCCAGGATCCAAGATCAGGAGAGAAAGAGAGAGAGGAAGCTCGGAACACCTCGGAGAGACCCTCGGTTCAGGCTCGGAGTGCCTTTTCCTCTCTTTGTAGCATCATCTTCCACCTCGGGTTCTCACCATTGTATCATCATACAGCTCGGGAGCAGCTTGTACTTGTCACCCTGAGCTATACACTGACTAGGATAGTGCTGCAGTAGGGGTGTTACCTCCGCAAGAGGGCCCGAAGCAGGGTACATCGTGGGCGTTTTGTGTTCTTGCTTTATTGGTTCTTTGTTCGTGTTCTTGCGTGTGCACTTCTTGAGTGCATAAACCCTCCCCGGATTCCCCCAACGACCATTCGGCCCCATCTTAGCCATACCTATGGCATCTGCCGTGATCCCACCACGACAGTTGGCGCCCACCGTGGGGCAGATTGAGGCGTTGGAGGGAGTTTTCATCCGGACGGGCTCAGGCGAGCGTGTTCTTTCCGGGCTTGTCGCCAAGATCGGAGAGTTCACCTTCATCAGCGACAACGCGGGTGTGTTTCGCCGGCAAGCCTTTCCCCGAGGACGGCTTCACCATGATGCTCGCAGCTTTGTCACGTACGTTGCTGTCGAGGTTGTTCGCGAGTACCCGGAGCAGGTGCTCGTGGACGACAACTCCTCCTCGCGGCTTTAGGTCGGCGCATCACTCGCCCGAGAGCTGCGTAGAGGTGTGGTGTGACAGGCCCGGTTGACGCCGCTGGCAAAGTAGATGCCAGCCAGTCCAAGGCAGCCGAGGTTGCTAAGGTGAGATCTGCAAAGCCCAGGCTAGAGAGGACTTGCCTGGCACCCCAGAGCTGCGGGGCGAGGTGCGACCCTGGTAGAGATAGTGGATACACTGGCAGACCCAGTGAATCCAGGAGTGGACATTAGAGTGACTGTGGCCGACCTAGAGGCAAAGCGTGTCCTGTTGCAGAAGGAGGCTGTAGCAATGATAACAGTTAGAGATGGTTCAATAGAGATCTGCGTGAGTACAATGCAGCGAATGGCTTCACTCCGGTAGCGGTTGATACACATAGAGGAGCCGAGGTGCGGCAGAGAGGCAAGGGGCTCAATGATGAGATAAACAGGGAGGTCGACCTACCACCTCGGCTAGGAGTGGGAGTCGCGTGTCAACTGAAGGCCGGTGAATGTTCCCTGCTAAGAACCTCAGAGCTGCCGAGGCGCAGGGCCGAGCTATCCGGATTATCTGGAGATGCGTGGCGTGCGCAGCAGAAGCGAGTCAATGAGTTTATATGTGGCTAACCAGCAGAATGAGGCTCTCCGCAGAGCACATGCCGGGGCTGGTGATTCAGAGATGGTTTATTCAGCTAGGCCCAGTCAGTCAGGTGTCCAAGGGGCAAGCCTCGTCTCCACTCGTCGGAGGAGCCGATCGAGCCCGGAGTGTCACCTCGGGTCAGAACCAGCAGCTGCAGATGTATGATCCAGTCCTAGCAGCAAAGCAGAGGTGGGCCGGGCAATGCTAGCCGAGCTAAGGGAAACCCCGGCCCAGGCAATGCGAGCCGGGCTTAAGGGTAACTCCGGTCAGGGAAATCAGAATGGCGGTCAAGGGCATCGGCTGGCCGAGGTAAACCACCTCCGCCCCCGAGGTATCAGCACAACCTCGGCAGCAGGGGCAGTATCAGCGAGAGCCGGAGAATGTTCAGCAACCTCAGAAACGTCGGTCAAGGCGATGACCGATATGATGATGGAGACTCGGCCATGGCACGAGCTGGATACCACAGAGTGGATGGGGCGTTGGGACCTCGGATAGGAGGTCGGATGTTAGCTCCAGGCGATGTCCGTAACAAGCTGGATAGACTCTACTTGTCTGAGCAACTGGAGGAGGAAGGCCCTCCTGGTCCGGCGTGTTTTGGACCTCGGATCATGAAGGAGCCACCACCACCAGTATCTCAGTTCCAGTTAGGTCGGAACACCAAGCCATACAATGGGAGCACCAAGCCACAGATTGGCTGACAGATTATGTATCCTCGGTGCACATTGCGGGGGCAATCGCCGATGGGCGGTCCGGTATCTCCCGCACATGTTGGAAGGTCCAGCTCGGATCTGGCTGAATAATTTGCCGGAGTATAGTATCAACTCCTGGATTAGACTTGGAGCTGGCGTTTAACAGCAACTTTGCTAGTACATACAGAGGCCAAACCGACCTCAGCTCCTGCGGCATGTAAGCAAGATGATCTGAAACTGACCGAGAATTCTTAACTCGGTGGAGCAATGTTCGGAATTCCTGTGAGGAGAGGTAGAGGCCCAGGCCATTTCCTAGTTTGCAGATGGCTGTCGACATGGCAGCATGCTGTGGCAGAGGCTCCAGAGAGATATGCCAAGATCCCTAGCAAAACCATCCGGGTTGCAGATTCTTATGCCTGGGTGATCCGATGCAGCCAGCAGCAGAGGCAGGAGCACGTAACAGAAGGAGGGAGCCAATAAACAACCGGCTCGGACCAAGGTGTAATGACCGTCAGGAGTTCGGAAGAAGAGGAGGGAGCCAGACTATCCATACCCCTCCAACCAAGTTGCAGCGGTGAACCCGGATCAGCCCGGAGCTGGAGGAGTCCAGAGGCCAAAAATCAATGTCGGCATTTAGTCCGAACAGGAGCCACCCTGACCTACGAATCAATGATAGATGGTCCGTGCTGTTACCATACGACTGACCGCGCAAGCCAGCCAACCATTCAACCCGGCAGTGCAGCTGGAACCGCAGAATCAGAGAAGGGGGGCAAGGGCCGGAGGAATCAGAACAGGACCACCACCTCAGAGATTTCAGCCGAGGTCCCACCCTAATCTGTCCGGAGCAAATGTTACCCCGGTAACCACAGCACCTCTTCCGAGGCCTCAGCAGCAAGACCCGTGAATGTGGTGAATGTCCGAGGTAATAACAACAACAATGGTGCCGGACCAAGTCAGCAGTATGAATACCCGGAAATGACTATAGAGAGGTTCATGCGAGCTATGTGGTCTTTGTGACCGAGCCAACTGACAAGAAGAGCGTGCAGAGGCGTGCCATGGAGGTGAATGCAGTAATGCCGGTGGTGCCGACCTATGAACTGGTCTGAGCAGGAGATCACTTGGAGCAGAGGACACACCTCGGATCGTGCCGAGCCCTGGAAAGTATGCCCTGGTGGTAGATCCAACGTTGTGGGGCCTACCAACAATGTGAGGTTCACCCGAGTTCTGGTGGACAATGGCAGTGCCATCAACATCATGTACCGAGACACAATGGTGAAATTGGGCATCTCGCCTAATCAGTTGATGCCAAGCAGTTGTATTTCATGGGATTGTGCCCGGCGTTTCCTGTGCACCCATGGGCAAGATATGGGTGGATGTAGCACATTTGGAACCAAGGAAAATTGCCGAGTTGAGAGTATCGAGTTCGAGGTGGTGGACTTGGGAGTGCATACCATGCACTGCTTGGAAGGCGGCTTTGGCCAAGTTCATGATTTCCACCCATGTTGCATACTTGAAGATGAAAATGCCAGGGCCTAATGGGATCATATCCATCTCGGGTGACTACAAGCGCGCAATCTCAGTGTGCCTCGGCGGGATCTAACCTAGCCGAGTCTTTGGTGATCGCAGCCGAGAAGAAGAAGCTGCATCAGTGGTGGCAATGGCGCAGTCAACACAGCTCGGCCTGTCGGACTGATGAGCCCGGACTCAACTGCGGCGTTCGAGGTACCCAAGGGACAAGAAAATCCCCATTGACCCGGAGCACCCAGAACATGTGGCCATCATTGGGACCGGGCTAGGCGAGAAATAGGAAGGCGAGCTCTGTCACTTCCTCGTGAGAATCGGTAAATTTTGCATGGTCGGCTAAGGACCTGCCAGGTGTTCCGAGGGAGTTGGCAGGCACTCTTTATTTGTTAGGGCCAGAGGTGAAACCGGTGAGGCAACCGACCCGTCGTCTCTCAACGACCGGAGACAAGTGGTGCTGGACGAGCTGGGCTAAGTTGCTTGCAGCCGGGTTCAATGGGAGGTACTGCATCCGGACTGGATACCAATCCGGTCTTGGTGGAAAAGAAGAAAGACGAGCCAGCCGTGGTCAAGGTGTGGCGCAATGTGCATTGACTTCACTAACCTCACAAGGCGTGCCCAAAAGATCGTTTCCATACCTCGGATTGATCAGGTGATCGATTCCACTGCTGGTTGTGAACTTATCTTCATCGATGCGTACTCTGGTTTTCACCAGATACCACTGAACCCAAAGGGATCAAATAAAGACTGCTTTTAATTACCCCATATGGGGCGTATTGCTATCGTGTCATGTTTTTAGGTCTGAGAAATGCCGGGGCAACCTTATCAGAGGTGTATGCAGAAATGCCTGCACTCTCAGATGGGCAAAAATGTGCAAGAGTGACTGTCGACGATATGTCATCAAACTAAGGAGAAACATACTCTCCTCGAGGATCTCGAGGAGGACATTGTGAATTTGAGAAAGTATCGGTTGAAGCTTAACCCGGACAAGTGCACCTTTGGTGTCCCGGCTGGGAAGTTGCTCGGATTCCTGGTGTCCAGCCGAGGTATCGAGGTTAACCCGCCAAAATCCGAGTATTGAGAGCATGAAGTTACCGAAGTGTTTGAAAGATGTGCAGAGAAGTTCACGGGTGCCTAGCCTCGTTGAGCCGATTTGTAGCTCGGCTAGGAGAAAAAGCCTTACCTTTGTACCAGCTCATGAAGAAAAGTACCGGGTTACATGGACCCCCGCAGGCCGACGTGGCGTTTGGCGAGCTGAAAAAGATGTTGTCCACTGCCCCGGATGTTGGGGCAATCACCATTGCACAATGAGCGATGTTACTTACATTGCGGCCACAAACCGAGTTGTAAGTGTGTGGCAGTGGTGGTGTGGAGCGCGAAGAAGGTGGCAGGTCGTGCAGAGACCGGTGTATTACTTGAGCGGGTGATCTCTACCTCGAAGCAGAACAATCCTCACTACAGAAGATGACGTTATGGAGTTTACCTGGCGGGCAAGAAGTTGAAGCATTATTATCCAGGAGCATCCCATGACGGTGGTGTGTGCGAAGCTCCAATCTCGGAGATCATCGGGCGCAAAGATGCAACTGGCCGAGTTGCCAAATGGGCGATTGAGGTGCCTCCATAAGCACCACATTATGAGAGAAGAGACGCAATTAAATTCCCAGGCGTTGCCGGACTTTCTTTGTGATTGGGCCGAGAGCAGTATGAGCACCCAGGCCGGACCTAAAATTATTGGAAAATGCATTTTGATGGGTCCAAAACAAAGATCGGGCTGGGGGCTGGAATAGTCCTCACCTCGCCAAAGCAAGATCAGCTGAAGTACGTGTGCAGATTCATTTCTCAGCATCAAACAATGTGGCGGAGTATGAGGCTTAATCCATGGCCTCAAGGTGGCAAAGGAGATCGGT